>BSBN01000791.1:3230000-4430000 GCA_027924645.1 Cunninghamia lanceolata | reverse complement strand
GATCACGAATTTTAGACCCCACTCGTAATTTTAAAACATCTCTAACATTAGATGATACCCTTGTATTATCATGCCAATATTTTTCAATTAAAAATTTGATTTCACTATTTAATTTCATGTCATACCTTGGGAGTCTACCACTAAAACTCCAACATTGGTTAATTGGATCTTTTTCAATAGATTCTCTTCTCTTTGCTGCTCTTCTCAAAGTTTTAGGATTTATCTTTAGAATTTCACTTGTCTTACTTATCATTCTTTTATTAGAAGATGATTTATTGACTAAAGCAGTTGTTATAGCTCTTCGTGCTGCATTGCTATCTTTAGATCGACTCTTTTTACCAATAGAATCAATAGCATTAGCAACACTAGATAAAACTTGTTTCATTGATTCATCTTTTTTTTAGGTTTTACAAATATGCCTAACTTTTTCATTACTTTTCGCAATTTCCACATCTTCATCAATTGCATCATAAGTTGACATTGAAATCCAAGACTTTTTCTATAAAAAAAATCTTTATATAATCTATTTGCATGAGTTCTCATTTGCCTCCAAGAAATCTTACCAGGAAGATTATCTAAGACATTTCTTTCAATCTCAAATAAAACATTTTCATTTTCACTCCTAAAAGGGATATCATTCTCATTCATATCATCAATAGGTGGGTTTGAAGACATACCTGGATTTGTTTCTATAGTTGTGTTTTCCATATCATTGAAAGTTGGCTCCGAAGACACACCTGGATTTGTTTCTATAGTCGTGTGTTCTATATCATTGAAAGTTGGCTCCAAAGACACACCTGGATTTGTTTCTATAGTCCTGTTTTCCATAACATTGAAAGTTGGCTGTGAAGACATACCTGGATTTGTTTGTATAGTCACATTTTCCATATCTTCGAAAGTTGGGTTTGAAGACATACATGCATTTGTTTCTATAGACACATTTTCTTCCAAATTCACCATTTCCGCATTTGCATCATCTACATTCATCCCATCATTTTTACTCTCTTGAATGTCTTTCTCTTCAATACTCATGGAACTAGATGCTTCAATATTCTTCATCTCTTGAATCCTTGCTCTTCTATCTCTTTACCTTTTGGCTTCCTTCTCTCTATTTGCTTCAATTTCTTGAGGTGTCATTACCCTCCTTTATTTTTTTCTTTGACGTTGATTTGATCCCATGATTACCAAGCCCTTTTGATAAAATAACAATTGATACTTAATCCAATTTCATAATTGATGTCCTTATTTGAACTTTTGAAGTAGAATTAGATGTAGATCCTTTGTTCCATAGATTTTGAAGTAAAAGGTAGATGTAAAAACAAAAACTCTCTTGCTTTATTCCTCTTGAAAATAGATCATGCACTTGATTTCACTTCAGAATTGTTTATATGATTGACTCCTTTCAAAATTTGAATAGAATATGACCTGTTAAGAGATTCCACAAAACAATTGTAAGTAAAAAAATGCAGAAATTGTCGCTGTCACGCCGTACGTATCAGACTTGCAAGTTGCAAGGATACAGGGAAAGTACTTTTTTCCCTAATATGGGAAATAACGGGTATAATAGAAACGGGTACCTGTTATAAAACGGGTACCCGTTATAACAGGTACCCGTTATATAAATAACTGGTACCCGTTATGTAATGCGTACCCATTTTATAACGGGTACCCGTTATTTGAAATTAGAAATCTCCGCCGCTTTTTCCCTGACCTTTGCTTGGGTTTTAGGCTCGAGATAGGTATGGTTGACCAACCTTGAGCCTTGGACCTGCAAGTTTTTTTCTAAGTACAAAACAAGAAGAAACACTGAGTTTACTTGTATGGCTGAGGGCTTTTTTTTTCTGAATTTTTTTACAAAATGAAAACCCATTACAGATGACATTGTCTAGTTTTCAAATATATAATTTTTTTTGTTATTGGACATGTTCTTCTATTTATTATTTAATTTATAAGCAAACTAGTCCAAAAACTTGAAATGACAGGTGTTTGTATTTTTTTAATAATTTTTAATTTTTAATTTTTTTTTTAAAAAAATTATATGTCATCAATCTACACATCATTCTTTACACAATAAAAAAAAAATTTAATTTTATGATTTTTTTTGCTCAAATTATGTTGGCCGTACACGAGGGGTTTTCAAAAGTACCAATTAGGCCTAATAAAAAATTAATAAAAAAAAAATTATTTAGAAAAAAATTATAAAAAAATATCCTCATCAAACTTCACTGTACTACACATGTTTCCCCAAAAGGATTTTGAAAAATAATTTTATTTAGGTCAAATTATGTTGGCCGTACACGTGCATGGTATGGTAAAAAAAAGTGACTTTTAAATAGTGGTTTTTAGAAATGCCTATTGAAAATTAATTTGTATCATCTGGGTATTGAAAAGAATTACATATTTAGAAACTAGACTCCGAGTACTACATTTTATATTTAGTGACTTTTTTAAAGATTCCATTTCTAAGTGCTTCAAATTTTAAGGTCAAATGCGACAAATTCTGAAAATCAGGGAAAACACTTCCACTTTTTGGCCAAAAAGTGGACCCAACTTCTTGCACTGACCCTATGTATTCCCGCTAACATTTGTAAATTAAATTGAAAAGGCTGACAAAGAGAAACCTTTTAATGGTCATAAACCAACACTTTAAAATTTGGGTCCTGGCAAAATAGGTTTGGACTAGGGCATGGGTGCCCAAGTCCAGAGGCCTATTTTAAGTCTTGATTAAGCATTAAGATAGGCCCCTAAGCCCTATTTGTCATGGGTTTAGGGGGGATTTTCTCTGGGACAAGTTTTACACATGCATGATTAATATAAGGGGACCTAGGAGCTAAATTTAGGAGGTAAAAGTTCTATGGGGACATTTTACGACATAACATTTAGCCCCCACTTTAATGTCTGTATGATCTTACGACCCATACATGCATTAAAGTATGTTTGAAAACACATCAAACATGCTAGGCACATTAAGCTAAGGCATACACAAAGATTGAGGAACTATTTCTAGTTCCCAGTCTCAGGTAAGCAATGGATGACACATTGAAGACACGCAAGACACAATGAAGACAATAAGAAGCACACAAAACTCAGAGAAGACAATGAGAAGCATGCAAAACAGGAAGAAGACAGAGTAGTCACACAAAACATGATGAATACATTGATATAACATTTTCATATATGCAATAAAATTCTAATCTAAGGGGCAGGGGGAGCTCATCGCTACACCCTTGAAACCTCCAAGAGCATGCAATACAAAACCTAGAATGTAGGGGGAGCTCATCGCTACACCCTTGATACTACACCAGGGGAAAAACACACCATACAAAACTCGAGTGTGGGGGGAATTCATTGCTACACCCTTGATATCACACACGAGGGAAGACACACCATACAAAACCCGAGTGTGGGGGGAGCTCATCGCTACACCCTTGATAGCACACACGAAGGAAAACACATAGAGACGACACATAGAATACATGAGCGCCATATAGCATGCCATAGGCATACTATACATCTTAAACACGACAAACATGAGTGATGGAAGGAGCTTACTGCTAAGTCCCACCATCTAAAACATGCCAAACGCACCTGACGGTTGGGCTTATGCCACAACTGCAAAAGACATGCTTAAGGGAGGATAGCTCAAGATCTAACCCCGCCTCTTGATGAGGACTTCGTATAAAAGGATGTGCACTAGCTCAAGAGATACACCATCCTGCCTTTTGTAGAAGGGATTTATATAAAGGATACGCACTAGATCAAGAGATACATTATCCCACCTCACAAAGAGGGATTTCTAATTGAAATTGATATAAGGATGTGGACTAGCTCAAGAGATACAACATACCACCTCGCAGAGAGGGATTACAAACATGATTCATTAGTACCAAAATCATCAGACATATATCATTATTTATTCCCCCACCTTAAGGTGGTTGATGTTGCTTACTGAAATCAAGCACATTAAGGTAGAGAGAAAACACACAAGGGAACAAGAGCTCTCGCAAAGCCCATGCCCCCGAGGTGACATGTGCTTATGATTATTGAATGCTCCCACAAACACATTGATATGATATGCTAAGATAAGATAACAAGAAAGGCTAGAAATCTTACTCTAAGATAATAAACAAAGCAATTCATTAAAGCTATGCATGAAAAATAGTCACATCAAGGACCAAGGCTATACCCACAAGTTCAGAGCCAAGTATAACCGTTGGGCTATACCACAGGTACCTCAGAACTGAGAGTAGCAACAAGGTGAGATACCAATTAAATTGTGCAAGAGCAGATTGAGTGGATTGTAAAATGTTAGTAACAAGAAATGCCATAAGATGATACATCACACGAAGTGATTCTACTAGTCAAGCGTCCGATATATATATCAACCCCATCTTCATATATGGACTAGGTCCATTTTTTCTTACTTGCTGAAGGGACATGTGGTCTGTATCAGCATTTGTTTATTTTTGTCATCCACCAACTAGGTAGGATCACTGAAGAAGGTAAACAATAAAAATGAGAGGAGAACAAGTGCCTTAGGAACACCATGTAGGAGGATGCCCCCAAAACACCCTCCACAATGCTATGCCCCCAAGGCACAACACACAACAATAAAATAAAGGAGAGGAAAGATAGAAGAATGATGAAACAAACAGAAGAATGGTCACAACAGAGGCGGTCTCCTGGTATCCTTGACCTTACAAGAGTATCAAGGGTCATTCAAGGGGACCTAAACAACACATAACACATCACGGGGGAACACAACACAATGCTAACAACAAATATATCTAGGAGGAGGCCATCCTTGAGAGGAAATAGAATAGGTGCTACATCGAGTGTGGCTAGAGGGTGGAGAAATACTTACCTGATTCGATGGGATATCTCCTGGCAGATAATTATTGTCTATCAGCTCAGGATATCTCGCATGTAGTTTTGGTCTTGTTGATATTGTATTAACATTAAGTTTAGGATGATGGTAGGCTTTGGTGGGCTTTAAAGAATGGTATCCAAATCGGCCATGTAATTAATTCCAACAACTTGTAATGGTACTCTGATTCCTTGTTGATTTACACCACAACCATTGCCTATGTAGTCATAAGTTTTGTACAAGATTTGAAAACTGTGACCATAGAGAGTCCATTTATTTAGAAGATGATGAAGCCTCGTAGGTCTCATAATCTGTAGTATAAGTAAGAGTTTTGTCCTTTTTTTCTACCAAGGAGACTTTGGGTTTCTTAGGTGTTTCCAAAGATTGCTTGGATGAGATCAATTCAACTTTTAATGTGTTAGAGTTATTAAGTTTATATTCCTTGCATAGGAAGGAGTAAAATCTAATGAACCCCAATCATCACCAAAAAGTGCATTTGATGGTTTAGAGTCTTGTACAGCATTATCTGTGGTAAGATGTGTTGATGAATCAACTTGTAAGCTATTTAGACTCATATGATTGTTAACTTGTTTTTGCGTTTCAATATGCAAACAATTATTTGGATCAGGATCAGCTTCAACGGTGTGGAGCTTCTTTCCATAAATAAACTTTATTGATCGATAAAGGGTAGACGGAACTACCCCCATGGCATGAAATATCCATGGTCTACTGAGAATCATATTATATGAAATTGAACTAGACATGACATGAAAAAGGGTAGATAAAATGACAAGTCCAACTTTTACGGGTAAAGTTATAGTACCCAAGGATCATCTACAGGCATTATCAAAGCCACAAATGCTAATCCTATTTGATTTGATTAAAGAATCGTCGATCTTGCTTCTGCATAGCAAGTCAATGCCACAAACATTAAGAGCTGATCCATTGTCAATCATTACTCACTTTATCAACTTTTTATCTATTGTGAAAAAGATTATAAGAGGATCATATTGGTTTTGAACTTTGGTTGATGGTAATTCATGTGGTTGAAACATAATATCCATTTTTGTCACATGCATGCAATCTAATAGAGCCGCTACATCATTCGGCTTAACAGTAGGTGGTACAATCACCTTTTGTAAAGCTTCTTGGAGCATGCCTCGGTATGTAGGTGATGTTTGTATTAAATCCCAAAGAGAGATCTTATCTAGAGTAGCATAAAGCTGCTCAACAGGATCATACTCTTGACCACCTTTATGAGTAAGACGAGGACGTGGAGGGAGCATAGGTTGATAAGATGGAAGAGAGACATGCATATGTGGTGCTTTTTTAATTTGCTTTCTATTACGGGTGTTGTATGTGTGAGAAATCATGTGATGCTGTGGCACATTTTAAACACCTTGATTTCTTTGAGTGATTTGTCTTGCCACGTCTAGAATGTAACTCGGGGGTCAAGGTGGTTTTGGATCACCTTGAACCGTAATCATTGATTTTAAGCAAGAAGGTGCACTAGATGCCCCATTCACAATGAGTTTAGGAACATTAGTTTACTTATTCACTATCCACTTAGTAGGTTGAATAAGTCTATTAGTGATGATTGAATTAACATTGTTTTTACTATGATTAAGCTTGACATCCATCCCTAAAGGATTTAATGTGAGGGACCTTTCTTCATCTGCCAATGCTTCATCTCTCAAAGGAGGAGCATTGGAACAAAGGAAAGGTACAGTGGTGCGAAAAGAATTTTTGATGATTGTATCTTTAGTAGTGTCCAAGGGCTCTGAATATGCAACCAAAGGAGAACTATTCATATCCTTAGTGACTTCTAAAGTACTTGAACATACATCCAAAGGAGGAAGATCAGGGGTCTTCACTTCTTTAGTGATATCCAAGGTGCTTAAACATTCAACTAAACGAGAAATAGGGTGAATCATAGAATCATCATCATCATCATCATATACTTTAGTTATTAGATCCAATGCATTATCATGATTTATATAACTTTCACAATCCTCTTTCTCATGAGTGTTCATGGATATGAATTCGGTTAGATTTTCTAATATTGAAGGATGCTCACCCATGAGAGTTATGAATATATGAAAATCAAGATCTTTGATATATGCATGCAAAGATACCAAAGAAAAATGACATGAATATGCCATATTAAAATGTCTTGGAATAGCAATGTACAATAAAATCTATTCATTTATCACATATAACCAATATGAGACTTTTGTACACCACAACACTAGTTTGACGAAATCGGGTTTTTGAACCTTTTTGTAAAGACAAAAAACACACTAGTGTTATTACAAGTGAAGTGAATTTAATGTTAAAGTGCTACACAAAAGGTGATAATGGTAATTTTCTTGATTTATTGCAAATTATGTGAAAAGGCTGCTTATTTACTTATGTTGAAATACACATTGTGTAATTAAAAATATGCAAATTTTTAATCTAAAGCATTGCATGATGCCAAATTTTCACATGAACAATGAATATATGCTTGAAAATGAATGCAAGATATGAAATTCAAGATATTTATGATGAATGCAATGAAGCAACACAAATCTATGCTTGTTTATGAACCTAAAATGCTAAAAAATTTCACCTTTTTCAATGCAAATGTGCTAATAATGCAAATGCAAATGCAAAGACACACAATACAGCCACACTATAGTCAAAAATAAAATTTTAAAGAGTGTTTAAATGAGTAGTAAAATCTGAAACAAGATTTTAACTACAAACCCTAGCTTTTGAAATGACTAGGTTATATGAAAAATGCAAAATTTCAAGCAAAAACCTAGCAAGTGAGATATGCAAATGCAAGGTAAATGATCATAAAAGGATGAAATGCTGTAATTTGTCTCATATCTGATATAAATATCAGAAAATTAAATGTTTTCAATGATATGCAAGGAAAATAGTGCAAACTATGCCTTAATGCAAGCAAAAAATGTTTATTTTTTTCAAAATTTTCAAATTTATGCAAGATTTTTGAATGTATGATGATGAAAATGATATAGATGAATGCAAAACTGATTTACAACACTCAAAAAGATACAAGTTTAGTAAAACATAGGTTCACCAAAATGTTATATATGAAAAGTGGGAATGATGAGGTTGAAGTGTAGTTAATTAGATGCAATCAAACCCTCCTTTCACATATACATTCAAGGAAAACAATCGAGCCGAGTCACTACAGATGAAGAGGAATAAACTACAAGTTGTGTGTCACTTAGGAATGATAGGAAAGATAGAATAGATTGATAGTTATGCCAAACCCTAGTTTGCTTTAGTCTTAAACCCTAATTATATGAAATCGTATACAAACAGACGAAACACGACAAATGATCACACAGGAAGGACTAAATGTAGATTAAAAACATACCAGGATTCAGATTTCAGAAAAGCAAAAACTTTGGGGACACTAGGGCGGGCGCCCTAGTCCAATAGGCAACTTTTTATGTAGATCTGGAACTGTGAGGTGATGTAGATTGCAACCTGTTTCAGATTTTCTGAAAATGATAATCAGGAGGACACATGGGCGGGCACCCTTGTCCAGGAGGGAATATTTTTTGCTATTTTCTTTAGATCTTGAATATTTATCCTCTGCTCTAATCTCTTGCAACTCCTCTTTGCAAGATCCTACACCTATAACCTGCAATCACAAGAGAGGGATTGGAGGTTGTGGTGTTTAGGAGCTCACCTTAGTCAAGCCCCGGAATGGCATTCAAGCCTTCCAACACCATTATTAGATAGAGTGCATGTCCTTGGTGGAAAGAAGAAAATTCAAATGATAAGATAGATTGATTGAAACACAAAATAGATATCACCTTGGAGGTGAAACCCTCATGGAGATGAAGTGCCTTCAAATCATGAGGATATGGATTGATGAAGCCAAATCTGCAACAAACACATACAAACACAACACAATACTGCTCTAGAACACAATGAAAGCCTTGAATATCTTTAGCTCAATATCATAAGTTCACATTATCCATCTCTAGTTAAAATGAAGCCCTAAACTTGTTTATATATGCATTCCCGCTAACATTCATAAATTAAATTAAAAAGGTCAACAAAGAGAAACCTTTTAACGATCATAAATTGACACTTTAAAATTTGGGTCCCAACAAAATAGGTCTGGACTAGGGCACGGGCGCCCAAGTCTAGAGGCCTATTTTGAGTCTTGATTAAGCATTAAGATAGGCCTCTAAGCCCCATTTGTCATGGGTTTAGGGGGAATTTTCTCTAGGACAAGTTTTAAATGTGCATGATTAATCTAAGGGGACCTAGGAGCTAAACTAAGGAGGTAAAAGTCCTAGGGGGAGATTTTATGACATAACAAGTCTTGTCTTGGGTTATAACAAATTAGTGACTCTATTGGTATGAAGACCCAAACATATTTTAGCCTTGGTGGTTTTGTCTACTCCAAGGATTTCCTCATTCTATGAGGTAGCAACTCTGCTTTTACAATTTAGAATTTCCACTGCTGATTAATGTCTACTAGTGTTACAACAAAGTTTAATCCATGCTAGTGTAGCTATAGGTTGAGGTACTTAGAATGCTTTCTCTTTTCCTCTCATAAAGAAAGATTTATTATGCAGAGAATGTAATTCTATTTCAACATGTATGTTATATAGACATGGATCACCAATTTAAGATAGATGCAAAATCTAAACATTCATTAGATTCATATTAGATCAAAGACCCCATATACAATATTGATGAATATGACCTTGACTACTATAGTGATACTTCATCTGAATGTACAAATGATTGTGCATATAATTTTCAAAATGAAAGACCACTTGTACATTCCCCAGACCCATCTGAACTAACTTATTGACTTAGTGAGCTACATAAACATGCTTGACTTAGGCACCAAGTAGTCCCATAGTCACTCTGCGCCATCTACAAGTGCACAAGAGGGTAC
The DNA here is from genome assembly GCA_027924645.1 of Cunninghamia lanceolata. Taxonomy (NCBI): domain Eukaryota; kingdom Viridiplantae; phylum Streptophyta; class Pinopsida; order Cupressales; family Cupressaceae; genus Cunninghamia; species Cunninghamia lanceolata. The sequence continues at coordinate 4,420,194 of BSBN01000791.1, read as the reverse complement.
AACAATGGTGTTTAATGATGACAATATTTTATTTCTGACTTCTGAGTTAGATGTACATGCCTATGACCCAGCCTTACTCGTCCAACATTTTGAAAGCCTTCGGAGGCAAGATGGTGAATTAGTTTCACACTTTCATAATAGGTTTACTACTGAAATCAATAATCTTCCAAAAGAATGCAAACCTTATGAAAGTGTGTGCATATATTTGTATTATGAGACCTTCTATCCTAGTCCAAGACAACTTCCCCTAGAATATAAACCAAGAAGTATAAAGATGGATTTTTAGTGGGCCAGTGCTGCCTGATTAACACTCGACATAGTTGTTCCACCTGCCAATGTTGGAGATATTCTTGCAACTCCTGTTGTTCATACTGGTGGGTCAAATTTTGTGGATAATGGTATTGATGCAACACGACGTCAAGTTGAGTGTGTAGTCAGAAAGGTTGATTTGTGCGATGTGGCATCATATTATAATTGTGCAGAAAGTGAAGATATTGTGGCCACCTATCTTAAATTGAATGCCTCATCCCTTGGGGATGGTGATGATGTTGCTTTTCCAATTGACTCCCGACCTAAAGTCAAGGATGGCAGTGATATGTCTACACTTAGAGATAACCAATCTGAGACAAATGTTGGTGGAGACATTAATGTTCACTCTTGGGACCTTGCCATGAATGATGGTGTTGTTGTTATGGATGCAAGGAAGATTAATTGCAAAACCTATGTTATTCATTAGATGTTCTTCCTTGCTTTGTTGAATTTAAGGATGATGCCTACACCCCCTTGTTGCAAATGAGAAGAAGGAATGTGTGGGTGTGCATGTAGACACCTGAAATTGACCATATCCTTACAACACCTCTAACAACACTTGTCCACACCACCTTGTGTCACCTTGCGATACATTCATCCGAGGATTATCCTTTTACCAAATTAATTAAATAAATTATATTTATTTAATTAATTTAAGTCTATTTTCTCCATCAAAAAAATTAATTAAATAAATTATATTTATTTAATTAATTAAATCCATTTTCCCCTTTAGTCAAACTGATTAAATAAATTTTATTTATTTAATTTGTTTTACCTTCCCACATCATCCTTGTCTAATAATTAATTAAATAATTTTATTATTTGATTAATTATTTTCCACTTGTCCTAATCCTCATCCACTTGCCACAAATAATAAATAAGAGTCGCATGACTAGCTAAGAGCTTGTCAAGATTCATTGAACCTAGACACTCCCACAAAAGTCAAACTAACTTTACAACTCCACCCCTCATTTCATACTACATCTCTCAATCTTATCCATTCACATAAGAATTCCCTAGAAGCTTCAATCTCTCACCTCTTAATCCTAGCCATCTATTTCCATATTGTACCTCTTAATCCTAGCCATCCATCCTATCATCCCAAAATCTATAAATCAACCCTCAACCAAGTCATTAGAGGGATGAGCTTCAAAGTAATATTATGTTGTCAAAGTGAGCAATCAACATATCAAAATGATTTATCATCAAGAAAGCATTTGAAAGAGCAAATCAAGTGGAGCAAGGGTGCAATCTACTTCCGCTCTATCGAAGGAGAAAAGGTGATTTGAGGTAAAGGTATTGTGTGTTTTGCATTATCTTTATGTTATTTTTCTCTTATTATTTTCTTATCTTCATTTTGGCATATGCCCGATGGAACTCCCATCCTTGTTACTAATGAATGTTTGGTGAAGTTTCATGTGTTTTTCAGCAAGATTTCCAGAATGACGCTCTCGAATGTATTTTAACGCTTTCACCACAGATTTAATGCTTTCAACCTGGTTTCAATGCTTTTGTATTGCAGGCTTTATTGTCTAGATTCTTTTGTCTAGGTGCTTTTGACTGTCATTTAGTGCTTCTATTTTTAGTTCAACACTTCTACCTACAAAACAATGCTTTTGTGATCTAGTATAAATATATTCTTTTTGTTTTTGTGCTCTTACTTATAGTTCAATGCTTTTGCTTCGCATTTCAGTCCTTCTACTTGCAAAACAATGATTTCATGATCTGACATAAATCAATTTTCTATTTTAGCATTTTTGCTTGTAGTTTAGTGCTTTTGCCTATAAAACAACACATCAAATAATCGCTCATAACTTTTATCTTGACATTTATTTCTGATTTTGGTGGATTTATCCTTTTTTGAGCTAACACTTGTTTGTAGCTTAATGCTTGTCAAAGGCTCAAGTCTCTCAAACTACTAACAAGTGTGGTGCAGGTTCGCTTGTCAAAGACTTATCATTCAAACCCCTTGTTTTTGCTTTGTGTGGTGAATTTGGTGTGTTCTTAGGTATGTATATGCTCTTCCCTTATGTTGGAAGGAAATCTCAGGGATAAAAACACCCTTTGAACACATTCATTTTCACACCACACATTGATTTTTAAGTGTTAATTAATCTTGCTTGTGTGGATCAAGTGTGTGTGTGTGTATGCTCTCCCCTCACATTGCAAGGTGATCTTGGGGATCACAAACACCTCTTGGTTCACTTTTGTCACCCAAGGACCCATGTTATGTATCCTCTTTCTTCACGTTGCAAAACAATCTTGGGAATCAAAAGCACTTTGAATCCTTTCCCTTTAGGAGGCCTGCTTGGGGATTTTATCACCCCAAGGGATGACCTCAACCATGTATTCCAGTGGTGTATATCAAAGGGGGGAGAGTGAAAGTGTAACATAGAAAACTGTGTACCCTCACAATTTCATGTTATGTTTTACTCACTTTAGCGTCCATACCTATAGCATGTTTTTAGGGTCATTAAACTTGACCTTTAGCCTATTTTACTCATCACCAGCTATTTGTCAAAAATACATTTTAAATACTTATTTGTTATATTTTTCTGAGAACACATGCAAAGTTTGGATGAATATTCTCAAGATGCAAGTGTTGTGCACAGATGTCCCCGCACTGCACTAGCATCCTGAATATGCCAAAACTTTTAAACTATGATTATCCCTCCCATTTCTAGAATCTTGATTGAAGGTAACACTTACACAATCTCAGAATGGTCCCTGTAGCGTACCCAACTTGACAGATTCCCTTTATAGGTAAAAAGAGGAAAAGTGACAAAAGAAGCTCTCTTGAACATTTTTGGGACTTCTAGACTATCAATCTCTCTTGGATTTAAAAACATATAAATTTTTTCTCTGAAGCACCATTGAAGGCTTGGAAATAATCTCATGAATCGATCTTGCAGATTTAGATGTTCATGGCATTGTGGCAAATCTCATTGTTAATTTTGTGAGCTATTGGTTGGACTTGAAGCTAGGAAGAGGCTCTTTCACACAAGGGTTTGAGTTGTTCACCAACATATTGTACCTCCAAGGAGCTAGCAAACTCCTCTATAGCACCGAGATCAGGTAACATTGTTCTATTGTCATAGAATAGTGTTATTTTTATTGTCATTACTTTCAAATAGCATCATTGTGGCAAATAATTGTGGTGTAGACCGCCACCCCTTTTACTATACACACACTAGGCTATTTTCCCTATAGACTAGGGATAAATGCTTGTAAAGTATGAAAAACTCACATACTAAAATAGTCAATGAAAAAGCATAACTCATTCTAAATAAAGAAAGTGGATCATTTTATTAATCAGAATATCCATAATTGTACAACAATGGCAAATTTCCATAAATAAAGTAGTGCAATTACATACACAATAAGGAATGTTACATTACATCTGTTTCATTTGCTCCTTGAAGTACATGAATGATACATCAAAATTACATCAATGAGAGTATTTATACAAGTACAGATTGGCTATGCAAGCCATACAAAGATCAATACAATAGAATATACATCATGAATCATATAACATAAGAAGATCTGTCCTTAGCTACCATGACCCACCGGTCTTCCACAAGTTGAGGCCAAGAGTGTGGTTAAGGCACTTTTTCCACCCAGCCACGAAGTGCTAAACTTCCTCGAGTTTCTTCCTAACTTGAAGAAATCCCCAACCCTGCATGAGGAGCCTAGCAACCTGGAACAGTAAGGCAAGAGGGAACTCTTGATGTAAGATTGATGCCTATATGCAATCTAACTAACTATAATGACATATATCTTGCATGCAGGATGTGGTTGAGACATATAACATAAAACTATGCTATTCCATCTATTTCAATGGTACATCTAGCTTTAGCCAAAGCAATAAATAAACATAAGTGGTAATTTAGAAAAAGTAAATTACTGTCTTTGGGAGCCCACATTCGACATCCTGTCTTGGAAGTAAATTACATAGAAAGCAAATATACCAATTCCCATAAATCAAAAAGAATAGTTTGTTTAAGGTCTATAACATTCACTAATAATGTGTCCTTTTTGGAAAGAAAGAATTTGCTCAAGAATTACATCTTTAGGTTTATATAGTCCTACTAGTACAATATTAACAATTTCACTGTTGTTCCACTAATGATGTTGGAATTACTCTAATCATGATAAATGTTATCAACTAGGATTGCACCGGTGATGCAAAGCTATGAGGCTTAGGAATCCTGTGTAACATAGAAATACATTCAGGTTGTGGGTGTCCTATGGTGAAGGTAGACCTCCAGGTTGTGGGTTGCTTCCCTTATGATTGATCTAATAGTAAATTGACTTTGTAGGAAAAAGGATAGAAAGAATTGTAATGGAATAATAAACTGAATTTGAAATTGTGGTGATGCACCTATTTGATGGTCAAACTTATAGAATGATTCACAACTATCTCCAAGAAAACTATTTACACAGTTCAGAAATGATGACTTAATCACAAAAGTGTTTCTAAAGCAGGCCAAACAGTTTGTTCTTTCAAGAGGAAAATTTTTTTTCACAGTTTTAAGACCAAAATGAAAACAAGCACAACTCGAGACCTGTGATGGATGCACAATAATGAGTGGTACAAACTTAAAGGCTTTAATGGTTGAAACACAATAATTTCATCAAATCACTCATAAAGGCACTTGCATTAATCTAAAAAAGGGAAATTTGATGTATTCTAAATGGAAATGGAAGGAAAAAAGCATTGCATAAGACAATCTATGAACTTGTAACCTGCTGTACTGTATAGATCTGAAAACACTCCTATTCTTTGCAATGTGTGAGAAAAAAGAAGGCAAGAACTGAGAAAAAAAAATCCTAAGATTTCTCTCCCATATACAAAATGAACTCTCAAGTGCATGGAAAAAAACACTACAGTTCAACTGCACTCTAAAAAATAACCCCTCCAAGTTGATTCATGAGCCAAAGAGAAAAGCCTAGAAATGAGGCCTCATAACTGATCCAAAATGAGTAAAAATAGCTCCAAACTGCCTCTCACATCCTGTTTGACCATGTGGAACTCCAAACCCCTCCTAGTTTGACCAAAAATCAAGTACAAAGCTCCAAAATACCTCAGTTAACTCCACATCCTGAATTTGCATGATTTTGGAGATGAAGAAAACAATGTGAACAAATGATAAAGTAATTGTCATGATTTATTTTAGTATTTGTTATGAATTTGTCTATTCTTGCTTTTACATTTTCATGACAAATAATAAAGTAAGTTATAGTTTATTACATTATTATTTGTTTACATTTATACATTGGTTTCCAAATCATGATAAACTAAGGAGAATCTAACTATTTTCCATTTCCTTAATTCTCCTTTAGTTCAAAAAGTCAAAAATAATATCTCTCCTTATAACTCCCCTTTGACTTGCATAATCTCCTCATGCATCCTATGATGATGCCAATAAAAACATACTCTCCTCACATGCAAAAGTCAAAACACATTATCATATGTGAGATATGATCTATAAAATCATGGATTTATCCCTTATATCTCCTATGACATAATGTTATATCATTGGACCTCATGTTCAATCCATGCACAAGTCAAAATAAAAGCATTTGATTATACAAATCACTGCACCCTTATGACTCCCATGTCACATCCATCACCATACACACGCATATGATATCCCCTTATGACTCCCATGTCATCATGGCATTTCCATGCATATACATGTGACACTTGATTATATTTCTAAGGTCAAAAGACCTTCAAACATAGGTAGTGGTAAAAGGCATCATTGATTGGAAAATGACCCTCCATGGGCTCTTTGGCGTCATTAGGTTTCACTATCTTATAAATTCTTAATCACGAGCCTCTATTATTCCATTTGATTTTCCTTTAAATCAAATTTAAATCAAAAGCAAAAGTCATAAAAAATCTCATGGGCTAGGGCTTCAGTAGTAAAAGGTTCTACAACCCTAAAAGACTTTCATTTTGGTATTCTTTCTCATGCTTTGCTGCTTCTAAGGGTTTTTAAGGGTGCCGCCATGCTGGTTTGAGCTGCTTCTAGCTTCTATTGAAGGATTCCTCTGTTCTATTTGAACTGGTAAGCACTACTCTAACTCTCCTTGCACTTTGTAGCAGTGATAACTTTAAGAACTCCCTCCCCCTCAGAGAAGGTGTATAAACTTGGCAAATCATGTATACTTCCCGAGAAAAATATTAATTTTATTGGCAAATTTTTTCATTTTTCTGGGAAAAAAAAAATCTTATTTGGTGAATCTTTTGTAATCGCTAGAGGTCTATGGAAAATCCTGGCAAATTGTAATTTTTTTAAAACCAATAAAATATTTTCATTGGCGATTAAAACCTATTTTCAAACCAATTAAATATTTTCGTTGGCAAATTAAAACCTATTTTCAAACCAGTAAATATTTTTGTGGGCGAATTAAACCTGTTTTCTAAATAAGAAAATATTTTTACTGGCGATTAAAATCTAATTTCAAACCAGAAAATATATTTACATTGGCAAATTAAACCAATTTTCAAAGCAATAAAAAAATCATTGGAGAATTTAAATATAGTTTCAAATCAATAAAAAATTAATTGGCGAAATAAACTATTATGCCAATAAAAAATCATACAGTGTGAATGGCATCAAACTTTAGTTGAAGTTCCATTCCGGGCTGCAGTTCTGACACATCCATATTTCTACATAAAGTCTTTAGAATAGAGATAAGTGTCAAGTAACAATGATTTTGATTAACAAAAATTAATAGATAATTATTTAATTAGGCTGCATAAATTGCCTTCCCAAAAATGTGCAATTGTGCTTTTCATGATATTCCTTATTTATTATGAAAGGACAGAGGTCACTTCCAGTGTGAATGTCATTAAATGGAAAATATTCTAATAGATTTTGGTTGTCAGATGATTGCAAATCGACGGTATAAGTTCTATTTGGGGCAAAAGTACTGACACACCCAATTTCCCAAATTTGTAGTTGTACAATCGAGGACATACGCTCTGCCGCGCTGCCACCTTGACCTTTGCACAATAATCAATAAAATATATTATATATTTTATATATATGTCAACCATTGATCTAATAATATCTAACGGCTGCTAGTTGATTCTGAAGGATTTTGTTAGCAATGTGTAGCATTGGAGATCTACTTTCTAGAATTGAACTACAACCATTCATCTTTCATTCTAGGGTTCATCAAATGGTTAGTGGTGGTATGATTGATTTGATTGAACACACTTAACCGCATGGATTAGCCAATGCTCAATTAAGTTCATTAATGGCAAGTGAGTACTGAGTCGTGACAAACCGCACGGACTAGCCAATACGAATTTCCACGGTACAACAGAGGCAATTAAACGAAGCTACTTGTTATTTATTACCCATTTGTCACGGAAGTACATGTAATGTATATATGAGTCTATATTGTTTCAACCTTCTTTTGCATTACTAAGTTTCAAATAGGTCAAGAATCAATAGACTGTAAAATTTTAAAGTAATGGCTTTCATTATAGCAGCTTGTTGTTCTCAAAATTAGCTACACTCGTTTTTGTAGACAACCCCCATGAAACTTGTCCGTTTCGTGAATCTACACTCTAAGCTCACAAATCGAGATAAGATTCCCTTGATCTCGCGCGAAGTCATTTGACATTCTAGACTGGTTTTTGACATTCCTTTGAATCAGTTTCTCGATATTCGCAAATATCGTTTAAGTCATAAACTGATTAGAATGTCAATTTTACCCATTTTTCAAGAGTTAGTAATTTTTTAGTTTTCACATGCAGTAGCAGCATTTTTTGCCACTCCTGCATATCTTTTTGACTTGTTTTATTACATATGTAATGGTGGAAAAATTCGCCGCTCTTACATGTGTTTTTCATGTAACATGTAAAGGCGGCGAAATTTGCCACAGTTACATGTTATTCCAAGTTTGTGCACTATCGGCAAATTTCACCGCCTTGGCATGTTTGCTAATTCATATGCGGGGTCGGCTGAAACTCCCACTCGAGCAAGATTTTTGAAATCTTCGACACTGAGTGCCATTAATGGCCACTCGTGCCATTCATTTAATATCAGCTTTTGGGTTTTAAATACCTATTTGATCATTCTTTTTATCATTTTTCCTCCTGCTTCGCCGGTCTGTAAGCCTTCCCTCGTGCCATTCGTTCAATCGAATTCATCATCACAGTTAGGGTTTGTCGCCGGCGCTACGGGTGAGTTTCTTAGTTGTTTCTGTTTCCCTTCTTAACTGTTGTTTGATATGCATTTTCTAAATATTGTTTTGTTAGGTTTTTGTTTCATTTTGCATTTGTTTTTCTTGTGCTGGTTCGTTTATGCGTTATATTTGTTTCTTTTAAAACTCGACCAATTGTGCCCTAGGGAGGTCGGCGGTTTCACCGCTTAAATCCTTAAAACCTTTGCCATACACCATTGTGCAGTGTTGGCCATTGTCGCCGATTGAACACTGCGAAGATCAATTCCTACCAATATGCATCGTCGATGAAGTTTGCTGATCAAACACGGTGAAAACCTTGCAACTTCTATTATGTGCAATATCGGTAGTTTTCACCACCCGAACATGTGTTATTGGCAATTCTCATGACCCTAAACTCATCTTTGAAACATCTGCAGGGACGGTGAAAATTGCCGCTTAAGACTCCATAAACTTGTGATCGAAATGCAAGTGTATGGGCGGCGAAATTCGCCGCCCTTACACGATGGTCTTCCAAATTCAAAACCTGTTACCTGCGGTAGTGAAAAAATTCCCCGCTCATACCAACTTCAAACCCTTACCACATGCAGGGGTGGCGAATTTTGCCGCCAATGCACATACAACAAAATATTCATATGCAAGAGCGGCAAAATTTGCCGCCCATGCAAAAACTGTCTCAAAATTTTCCAACTCTGGAAAATTCCCAGTTTTGATTTTCTGAGCCCGCTTCTCCTCTGATTTTTAGCCAGCTCGCACTATAGCCCCTTTTCAAGCGCGTTCCCATCGTTGTGATCATCAACATGCAATTTTCCCAGATTGCTTGTATTTTCCCTAATTGCATGATCATGACTTTTGTTGCAGTTTCTTTTGTGGAGCTTTGTTCTACGTCAAATTTCTTCTTGGTGAAAGCTCATCCAAATGATTGAGTTGTCCCCGAAGAAATCAAAGCGATGAAGTACAAATATCAAGGTGTTTTCCCAATCACCTCAGTCCATTCTAATGTTGATGACATTAGAGATACAGAGATTGGCCATGTTGATATGGCTGAGTTTGTAGAGAGAACCAAGTCAAGCAACCCCAGTGCTATGATGAAGAAGATAGTCGAAAGTAATATTCATCTGGTGTCATCCTTCCCAGTGGTAGCTCACAACACAAAATTTGTTCTTCAGTGTGCCCATTTCTATAACAAAGATATTAGAGTTGTGGTGGACGCCAGTGGTAATGTGATAATCAGGTTGGATCCTGAGTTCATTGATAAGGTGTTCATGTGTCCTCCTGCGACAGAGGTATTGAAGCTTGACTTTGTTGAAGCTCAGAAGGAATATGACAAGAATCCAGAGAAAGCAAAGAAAGTGATCAACAATAAATGGATGAAGACTGCAAGGTCAAATTTGTCAAGATGGCCACGTAGTTTCCCTCGAAGTGATTTTGTAGAGGATGTTGGTGACCTGATTACTCTTCTTAGCAGGACAAGAGGTTTGCCTTCCTCTTCACAATTTCATGAATGGATGTATCCTTTCATTAAGGTCATACTCCAGGGTAAGCAAACCATTTTTTGGGGAGAACAAATCAGTAATGCTTTGCATGAGCAGCTGACGAAGGTATCCACTACGTCCAAGTTCTACATGACATCCTATCTGGTATACATTGCAGCCTCCATGAGGATTTTTCCAGGATTATCATCAGAAGGGGATAAGAGAGTAGTTCCAGTATACCAATATTATTCCCAGCTGACATTGAAAGGTTCAATTCATCACTTCAGAAGAGTAAATGATGCATTCTTTGCTATATTCTTATGTCTTTTTGATCCCCAACTGGAGCAGAGAAGAATTTTAGATGAGGCATGGACAGTGGTAAATGACTTCGGGTGTATGTTTTTGCAATTTCCATCTTTTTCATATTTGAGGGTTGGCTTTTTCCAAGGTTACCCTTATATGCTTCCAAGATTCCCCTCAGATAAACTGGTCTTGATGGAGTTGTGCAGACAAATGATTGTCGTGCATAACAAACAGATGGAACTCAAGAAGCTTGGTTTCAGATTCCCAGTGGAAATTGACAGATATTTAGTATTGACTGCTGCAAAGGCAAGGGCCATGGAAACAGAGATGCAGTTGGTCACCATGAAGTAATTCAAGAGGAGACCAAAGTTTGCCTATAGGGGTGTAAAGGATAAAATTAGACGAAAAACTCAATTTCATGAACCCATGGTGGAAGATGTCTGGGTAGACTTGAGGACAGAGGAAGATATCAGGAAACTGGACTATAACAGGTTGTCCTTGGAACAAATTGAATATCTGGGACTTGCTGATACTCCAGAAGATCTTGTGGATGATGGGGAATTGGTTGACGCCAGATATGATGTAGAACATATTGCTAGTACTCCTCTCCCTCCAATCCAATGGTCCCAAAAGGAGTTGACCTCACTGAGGACGAGATTTGAGCCCATATTGGCTAACACCAATCACTGGCTGGCGGATAAAGGAATTACTCTGAAAGAATTCCTTACTGGGTCAGAAATTGAAGTTCAAGAGCAAACTGGTAAAAAGGTGGAAAACAGAATGAAGAACAAGAGTGATGTTCCCTCATCCTCTAAAACACACAAGCCTAAGATCAGATTTGTGACAAAGAAATCAAAAGCTGTGGAGGAAGAACCTGAAATGAAAGATATGGAAGTTGAGGAGCCAGCTATTGAAGAGCCAGCCACAGAAGAGATGGATGTTGAAGATAGGAATTCAGATCAACAAGATGAGGAGGCTTTGTCTCCGCAGGAAAATACACAACGAGAAACGGGAGTATCATCCCCATTGCATAATATACCTGTAGCAGCTCCTGTATCTGTTTCCCCTATTGATATTACCTCTTATGGGTTCCCCTCTCCTCCTAAAATAATTTTTGATAATCCCCAAAACACTTTTGAGGATGTTCTCCATTCTTCTGAGTCAATTCCTAGTTTGTCTTCTTCTTCTTTTGATATTGGGGATACATCCATTTTTGATCATTTTGTGATGAATACTGAGCAAGTCTCTAGTACAAATGTAACAGGTGCAGTTTTTACTAATACCCCACCTATTGTTTCTACTATCAGTGCAAGTACAGTTTCGGGAACACCAGCAGTAGGAATGGATCCCAATGTAAGTACTTCTTTGCTTCCACCTTGGTTATCAGCTTACACGCCAAAAAGGAAAAAGCAAGCCATCTCCCCAGATGACTTTGATTTCACTAAGCTGGTACCTGCAAAGCCTAAGGCCCCGAAGAAACTGAAGATTCTTTCTAGGGTACTTGAAGACAAGGGACACAAATTTCTAGAGATAGCAAAACCTCCATAAGATGCGACTGCTAAAAATTTTGATATGAATGACTACTCTATTTCTAGAGTTGAATTGGGCAAAATAACCCATGAAAGCACTAAAAATGATTTGCAGTCAGCCATGGACATCCTAATCCAGAAGTTTGATAGGGAAAAGGAAATGAAGGATCACTACAAGGCAATGGTAGAACAGCTAACTGTGGTGGTAAGGAAGATCAATTTGAATTTAGAAGTAGTTACTCCAGAGGCCGTATCTGTAGAAGACCCCATCGTTCTGAAAGAAGAAAAGACTCACCTCAAAGGAAAAGTACTTGAAGAGTACTTAGAAAGGATGCGTGCACAAGGAATCTCTTTGCTCACAGACGTATCTAAGAAGACAGATAAAATGAGAAAAGTAAAAGCAGAGCTTGATGATCTCATTGATGCTATCTCTCAAGATATTGAACGCATAGAGAAGGATCATGATAAATGGGTAGAAATGAGGAGGCTCAAAATAAGTACCCTAATATCAATTGGCGCTATTTCTAATAGGGATTCATATACAAAAACAAAGGAAGCATTGATGTACAGGAGCCGTGTGCTTAGGGAATTGATCAACGATCTTGAAGCTGCAAAGGAAATCAGTGAACAAAGTGATATTAGTCTGTTGCATAAGTTGGAGGAGTTGCCATGCAAACTGGTATCATAGGACAATCAATTTCTTCCTGCAGAAGAAATGGTTCAAGTATTTGAAGACATGTTCCAGAAAGAGTTCGAAGATAAAACATTTTCAATGACTTCTGTGGACAATCTTTTGGACAACCAGTTAACTTTGGATAATTTGAAAACCAGGTTAACTAATCATGCTAATTCTGTCACTACAGTGAAGGATGCCATAGTTTGAGCTAGGACGATCTTCAGGAACACAGTCAACCCAGATAGCATTGGGATACAAGTTACCTTCACAATGTATGATCATCACATGAGGAAAAGTGGCGACACCAATTGAAGCAGTTTTTCCTTAGTTTATTTTCTATTTTTCACATGTACTTTCAAAACAATTTTGGACATTTTTACATGTACATTTTTCATATGTAATTACATGTAAAAATATAGGAAGTCCCAAGTCAATAAGGACTCCTATTTTTGAATAAGTCAAAGTAGTTAGGTTTTTCCTAAATTTTCTCAAGGCCTTTCCCTATAAATAAAGGGGGCTTCTTTTGTAAATATTATCTTTTGTCTATTGCAAGAATACTCTGGTGAATTGAAAAGCAAATCAAGACTTTGTGCTTTTTGTGAAAATCAATTATCAAATATTTATCAATACAAGAAAGCAAGTTCAATTCCAATCTTTGTCTTGGGATTATTTGTGTTGTGATAGTATTGTTCTTACGTCTTGTTATCATAATCTTCTTTGCTAATAATTGAAGTGTGGAGTTTGTTTCAAGTGATTGAAGAGCACTCTTAATTTGATTCTGATAGACTTTGTGTTATCAAATCATTTGTGAGGATTATGTTGATGTTTGTGAGAATATAATAGTTTGGAGACTTTGCGCTACAAGTTGTTATATTTGATTTACTTTTATCATCTTGAAGAGGAGTGAAGACTTTGGGCTGCATTCTACTTCAAATAGTTCTATTTGCAATTAGTAAGTGAGGTAATAGAAAACTTTGTGTTTCTCTGATTTTGTGATAATTTATAAGTCCTTTATCAAGTGTTTGAAGTATAAACATCTATTTTGAAAAAAGAGAATGAGATGAGATGGAACCACCACAAACATAGTTTTTAGTGTACATAAATTTCATAAGTTGTTTTGTTTGCAAAAGTCAAGTAACTAGAGGGAACCTCCCCTTGCTGAGAGGAGAGACTTTGTCTCATCATAGTTGTGGCTGATATACCCATTTTGCCGTTAGTGAGTTAATGACAAAATATTCACCCAACAATTTTTTGGTGACTCTACTGGGGAAGGAACGTGCAACTTGAAGCCTCACGGTCTGAGTTGAAGCATTTTCATTTCTTTTCCATTTTGTTGCAAAATTTTGTTTAGCATACTACATTCTGGCAGATTCCCGGTACACCAGAAGCAAGAGAGCTCAAGGTATCATTGATCCTGCATTTGAATTGATGCAGCAAAATAATTTTGGACTCTTGCCTCCACGACCTCCTCTTCAGCGCACCAGAAGTTTTCCTCCTGCAAACACTAGGTCTCCAATACCAGGTGAAGTTTCTAGTGCCAGTGCTAGTAGAGTTTTGTCTGTTCATTCAACACCAAGGTTTGTTATCCCACCTTTCAATCAGCACGTCATGGCAACCCAAAGCCCTTGGGGTAATACCTTTGGTCCTCTAAATTTGACCCCACCCTTGCATGAACTACCTTGTAGTTCAAGAAAGAATTTTCCCAAATTCTATGGTGACGGGAAAGTTCACCCTGATGAGCACATTGCGGCTTTCTGTATAGGTGTCGAGCATGAAGATGTAGCTGTACGACTCTTTGTAGAAACACTGCAAGGTGTTGCTGCAAATTGGTTTTACCACCTTCGAGCTCAGACCATAACGAACTAGAATACTCTCAAAACCAAGTTCGAAGCTAGGTTTAAACCTGCGGAAGATGCACATGCATTGTTGGCACAGCTGACACAAATGAAAAAGGAACCTCATGAACCTATGCGAGACTTCATCGCTAAGTTCAATAAGTTGAGAAACAGGATTCCCACCACTGCTGAGCCAACAGTGGAGAATCTTAAATGTTTCTTTATCAATACACAACTTCCTGAGGTGAGTTTTCTATTGAGGCGAGCGGCTCCTACTGATCTTGCTGCAGCTCAGATTTTGGCAACCGAAGTGGAAGACGATCTTATCCTTGCAGGTAAGATAAGAAGGGATTCTAATAGAAATAAAAGCTCCTCTTCTACTGAGAATTCTTCCACAAGCACCACAGACCCCATGGTGCAAAAGCTAGCAAATGAATTGCTAGCTCTGAAGACACAAATGTCCCAAGGTATGTCTGCTTCTCCTTATCGAGATATACTAAGGAGGACATTTCCAAATAATTCATATCAAGGCAATGCTGATAGAAATCAAGGACAACACAACCGTCTTCCGCCCACACAGGGGAAGCTTGCCATTGAAGCAGCGCTGGTCAACTCTGCTGTTGGCTATTATGAAGCTGAAAATGAACTTTCTTTCCAACCCGAGTTGGACTATGAAAATGGTGCTAATCTCTTCACAGAAGGAGAAGAAGAGATAACTGGCAACTCTACCATCAGCTTTTTGAATTATCAGGACGAAGCTGAAAAAGGAGAAGTGTGTGAAGGAGCATATGCTGTTTTCACTAGGTCTCAAAATTAGTCAGCTCTTCAAGCTGATAAAGGGAAGGCGAGAGAAGAATCTCAATTGGTGATTTCAATCGCTAAATGGGGGACTCCGCTACCTTTCCAATCAAAAGACCCGGTGGTCAAAAAACAAGTAACTGCCTCTAACGAATTTGTACCTTCCACTTCTACTCAGACTAGTGCTATCTCTACCAAAAATTAGAATGATGGTTTTTCTTCCTCCGTTTCTAATTCTTTTTAGTAGTTTGATATAATAGATCATGCTAGGAGAACTAAGATCCAAATGTCTAAAGTTGAGTATTTATAGGCTAATCCTAAACAATTTGAAAGATTAGCCAAATACGTCAAAAATAAGACTGTCCCTCCAGGACAAGAGTTTCCAAAAGCTACTCATGACTCCTCCAAAAGAAAGCCTACCCAAAATAATCTCGTCACTACTCCCCTTGAAGCCTCTGGAAAAATTAAACCTTTCTATGTTTCCCTATTAGTAAATGGCCATAAATTGAGCAATTGCGTAATAGATTCCGGAGCCTCTGACAATGTTATGCCTGCTAAGGTAGCAGATGCCCTTGGCCTCACCTTAACCAAAACTTTTGGGAGGTGTTTCTCTATGGAGAATAAGCAAGTTCCACTTTTGGGTCAAATCAAAGATGCCCAATTTGCATTTGCAGCTTTTCCAGATAAGAGAATCAAGATGACAGTCTTGGTAGCTGATGTTCCAGCTTCGTACGACATTCTTCTTGGACGTAATTTCTGCAAGGATGTAGGTGGGGAGTTGAACATGGATTTATCTAAAGCAAGGATACCTATTAAAGGTGTCATGCAGAAGTTGCTTCCTGAGAAGGAGGCAAAATACATTGTTACCCAAACATCAAATCCCAAAGCTCAAATTTTGTTTGAGTCCTCGAGAATGGGTAATTATTTTCTGTCCACCGAAGATGTTTCCAGTTCATCAAATGAGAATACATCAGGTGATAGCTCGGATATGTCAAATGGAGACTCAGAAGAGTTTTCAGATGAAAGTTTAGGTGAGGGTATAGTAATGCCAGATTCTTCCCTTACTGACGAAGAGGAATCTTTTGACCAAAGAAATTCCAAGAAATCAAATTCTGATGAAGTCTGGATTTTAGAGTTTGATGGTAGTTGTTCTTGTACCGGTTCTGGAGCTGGAGTGGTCTTGATATCGCCACAAGGTGATATCTTACCTTTTTCATACAAGTTACAATTTGACAATACCAATAACATCGCCGAATACGAGTCCTTGTTGCTCGAATTGGAAGTTGCTCGTGCTAGAGGTATTAAAATCCTTCATGCTCAAGGGGATGCCGAATTGGTGGTTTGTCAAGTAAGGAATTTGTACCAAACTAAAAATGAAAGACTGAAACACTATCGCAATCGCGTATGGGATTGCATTGAAGGTTTTGATGCTTTCAACATTTCTGTAGTTCCAAGAGAGTTCAATGATCATGCAGATTTATTGGTTGTTTTCACCACTCTCATGGTACCTCACAAGGATTTCAAAGGAAACAAGTACACTATTGAGCTGATCTTCTGACCAAGTGTACCTGATAACGTTGACCATTGGCAGGTGTTCAATGGTGATAACCAAATCATCACTTTCTTGGAAAAGATGGATAGCTTTGATGAGCTTTACTTGGAAGGAAGTGAATCACCACCACGGGAATATGTTTCCGAGATAGATTCACAAACTGGCGAAGAATTTCTACAATTGAAAGGAAATCAAATCCCAAAAGGTTTCGTTTCCCTTGAGAAATTGTTTGATAAACATGACAGGTATATCAAGCAGCGGCAACAATAGGATTCAAGTTCCTCTATGGAATTTGAGCAGGTCAATTTGGGTTCGGAAGCAGATCCTAAGATGGTCAACATTGGAAAATGTTGCACTGCCGATGAAAGATTCAAATTCATTACCCTCCTTTGCCATTACATTGATGTTTTGGCTTACTCCTATGATGATCTGAAGTCATTTGCCTAAGGAGGTTCAACACGAAATTCCCCTCAAAGTTGGATCATTGCCTCATAAGCAGAAGCAGAGGCAATACAATCCTAAGATATCAAGTACGATCCTTTCTGAAATTTAGAAGATGCTGAATGCAAGGATAATTTTTCCAATTCATCATTCCACATGGATCACAAACATAGTACCTGTAAGGAAGAAGAACGGAGAAATCCGTATCTGTGTTGATTTCAGGAATCTCAACTAGTCTTCCTTAAAAGATAACCACCCTTTGCCCATCATGGATCAAGTATTGCAAACAGTAATTGGTTCAAAAATGTTGTCTATGTTAGATGGTTTTTTAGGGTATAACCAAGTGGAGGTCAATGAAGCTGATCAGTTCAAAACTGCCTTCACCACACCATGGGGCACATTTGCATATCGCAGAATGCCTTTTGGTCTGATCAATGCTGGTGCCACATTTCAGAGAGCGATGGATCTTGCTTTCAAAGATGAGATGGGGAAGTTCATCGTGGTGTATCTTGACGACTTGACTATTTTCTCCAAAAACTGTCATGATCATGCGCATCATTTACGACAAGTGCTGGAGTGCTATCGGCAAAATGGTATTTCCCTCAATCCCAAGAAGTCAGTTTTTGGGGTAACGAAAGGTAAGCTTCTTGGACACATTGTATCCCGGGAAGGTACTAAGATTGACTCGAAAAGAGTTAAATCCATTCAAAGTCTTACTCTGCCTGCTAGTAAGACTGCTGTTCATTCTTTCTTTGGAAAGGTGATATTTCTGCGAAGGTTCATTCCTGAGTTTGCAGAAAAAACCTGTCACATTGTCAATATGATGAAGGGTAAGGCTACTTTTCGTTGGAGTGCGGAAGGCAAAGAAGCGTTTGAGGATATCAAGAGGGCTATTGCTCATGCTCCAGTTCTTGTTTGTCCCAACTACACCAAAGATTTCGTAGTTTATAGCTACGCTTCAGAACACACACTTTCAGCTATTTTGGTTCAGTAGAATGAAGAAGGCGTTGAATCCCCCATATCATTTATGAGTTGTCCTCTCAAAGCTCATGAATTGAAGTATTCAAATATGGAGAAGCATGCCTATGCTGTGGTCAAAGCGGTGAAGCATTTTAGGTTCTATATTCTAAACTCACACACTGTTGTTATGGTTCCTGATGCAACAGTCAAATCTATCCTAACTCAACAGGACTTCAGAACAAAGAGAGGTAATTGGATTGCTAAGATCCAAGAATTTGATCTAGAGATCAAACCTACCAAGCTTGTGCGTGGTAAATGTTTGTGTCAATTGATCGTTGATAATGTTCCAAAAGAGACAGGGGACGAAGAAGAAAAAGCTGTGGACACACCAACTGTTCTTTTTATTTCTACAACTGACGAGTGGTATTCCAATATCGCTCATTTCCTTACCTATGGTGAGTGTCCTCACTTGTCTTATAAGGAAAAAAGAACTGTCAAGTTAAAAGCTGCTAACTACGTCCTTTGGGACAATGGTTTGTACAAGAGAAGTCTTGATGGTGTATTTCTTCGTTGCGTGGATAAAGCGCAACAAAGCAGAGTTTTGGAGTCTTTCCACAATTTGGCTTGTGGAGGACATTTTTCTGCACCTGTAATGGCTCACAAGATTCTGCGAGCTTGATACTATTGGCCCACTCTATTCCAAGATGCGTACAATTGGGTACACAAGTGTGAGTTATGTCAACAGTTTGTTGGGAAACCGAAGTTGGCAGCCTTACCTCTAAAACCAGTGGTGATTGAGGAGCCTTTTCAGCAATGGGGTATTGACTTCATTGGCGCTGTGAATCCACCATCAAGTGCAGGACATAACTATGTTCTCACCGCAATAGACTATTTTACCAAATGGGTGGAAGCTATTCCAGTCAAGCATGCTACTTCTGAAGTGGTATGCAATTTTCTTAAGGAGAACATTATTTCCAGGTTTGGAGTTCCAAACAAGATTGTAGCAGACAATGCTACTTTTTTTTCCTCTCATGAGATTACTGAGTTTTGCTACGAGCATGGGATCATTCTTTCCCATTCTTCAGACTATTATCTGCAAGGGAATGGTCAAGCAGAATCAAGCAATAAGAATCTGGTCACTATCATCAGGAAACTAGTAGATGAGAATCAGAGAAATTGGCATAAGGCATTGTTTGATGCTTTATGGGCAGATAGAATTACACCCAAAAGGGCGATAGGCATGTCGCCATTTCAGCTTCTATATGGTTTGAATGTGGAGATACCAATTACCTTGGAGTTGCCAGCATTGAGGTTGGTGAAGGCATTGGAAGATAGAACTTTTGATAGTTCTATTGATAAAAGGATCATGTATCTGATTGAACTTGAGGAGCAACGCACTATGGTGGTGGACCGTACTGCTGAGCACCAAAATCAAGTAAAGAAACTCTTCGACAAGAAGGCAAAGGCTCGTGAGTTTCAGATTGGAGATCAAGTCTTGTTGTGGGACAAGAGGAGAGAACCAAAAGGAATGCACAAAAAATTTGATTCCTTATGGCGAGGTCCATTCACCATTCATCAATTCTGTGGTGAAAATAGTTTCTTGCTGGAGTATCAGGATGGAACACCATTCTTGTTGCCTCACAGTGGACAACATCTGAAGCACTTCAATCTCTGAAGTATCAGATAAGTTAAATTGTACATTTGTATAGTTTTGTGTTCTTATTGTTGTGTTTTCGTTTAGTCTTTTGTGTCTTTTTCTTTTTAGCTTGACTCTATAGCCCAATGGCATGCATGAAGGCACTTAGAGACTGGATTCTACTCCCTTCAATCATTTCAAAGTTTGATCGAAGGAAGTTCCCCAGTTAGAGCCAGTTGTTGTTCTCAAAATTAGCTACGCTTGTTTTTGTAGACAACCCGCACGAAACTTGTCCGTTTCCTGAATCTACACTCTAAGCTCGCAAATCGAGATAAGATTCCCTTGATCTCGCGTGAAGTTGTTTGACATTCTAGACTAGTTTTTGACATTCCTTTGAATCAGTTTCTCGATATTCGTGAATATCGTTTAAGTCATAAACTGATTAGAATGTCAATTTTACCCATTTTTCAAGAGTTAGTAATTTTTTAGTTTTCACATGCAGTAGCGGCGTTTTTTGCCACTCCTGCATATCTTTTTGACTTGTTTTATTACATATGTAATGGTGGCAAAATTCACCGCTCTTACATGTGTTTTTCATGTAACATGTAAAGGCGGCGAATTTTGCCGCTGTTACATGTTATTCCAAGTTTGTGCACTGTCGGCGAATTTCGCCGCCTTGGCATGTTTGCTAATTCATATGCGGGGTCAGCTGAAACTCCCGCTCGAGCAAGATTTTTGAAATCTTCGACATTGAGTGCCATTAATGGCCACTCGTGCCATTCATTTAATATTGGCTTTTGGGTTTTAAATACCTATTTGATCATTCTTTTTATCATTTTTCCTCCTGATTCGTCGGTCTGTAAGCCTTCCCTCGCACCATTCGCTCAATCGAATTCATCATCACGGTTAGGGTTTGTCGCCGGTGCTACGGGTGAGTTTCTCAGTTGTTTCTATTTCCCTTCTTAACTGTTGTTTGATATGCATTTTTTAAATATTGTTTTGTTAGGTTTTTGTTTCATTTTACGATTATTTTTCTTGTGCTGGTTCGTTTATTGGTCAGATTTATTTCTTTTAAAACCCGACCAATTGTGCCCTAGGGAGGTCGGCGGTTTCACCACATAAATCCTTAAAACCTTTGCCATACACCATTATGCAATGTCAGCCATTGTCGCCGATTGAACACTGCGAAGATCAATTCCTACCAATATGCATCGTCGGTGAAGTTTGCCGATCAAACACGACGAAAACCTTGCAACTTCTATTATGTGCAATATCGACAGTTTTCGCCTCCCGAACATGTGTTATTGGTGATTCTCCCGACCCTAAACTCATCTTTGAAACATCTGCAGTGACGGCAAAAATTGCCGCTTAAGACTCCATAAACTTGTGATCGAAATGCAAGTGTATGGGTGGCGAAATTCGCCGCCCTTACACGATGGTCTTCCAAATTCAAAACCTGTTACCTGCGGTAACGGCAAAATTTGCCGCCCATACCAACTTCAAACCCTTACCACATGTAGTGGCGGCGAATTTTGCCACCAATGCACATACAACAAAATATTCATATGCAAGAGCGGCAAATTTTGCCGCCCATGCAAAAATTGTCTCAAATTTTTCCAACTCTGGAAAATTCCTAGTTTTGATTTTCTGAGCCTGCTTCTCCTTTGATTTTTAGCTAGCTCGCACTATATCCCTTTTTCAAGTGCGTTCCCATAGTCGTGATCATCAACATGCAATTTTCCCTGATTGCCCGTATTTTCCCTAATTGCATGATCATGACTTTTGTTGCAGTTTCTTCTATGGAGCTTCGTTCTACGTCAAATTTCTTCTTGGTAAAAGCTCATCCAAATGACTGAGTTGTCCCCGAAGAAATCAAAAGAGATGAAGTACAAATATCAAGGTGTTTTCCCAATCACCTCAGTCCATTCTAATGTTGATGACATTAGAGATACAGAGATTGGCCATGTTTATATGGCTGAGTTTGTAGAGAGGACCAGGTCAAGCAACCCTAGTGCTATGATGAAGAAGATAGTTGAAAGTAATATTCATCTAGTGTCATCCTTCCCAGTGGCAGCTCACAACATAGAATTTGTTCTTCAGTGTGCCCATTTCTATAACAAAGATATTAGAGCTGTGGTGGACGCCAGTGGTAATGTGATAATCAGGTTGGATCCTGAGTTCATTGATAAGGTGTTCATGTGTCTTGCGACAGAGGTATTGAAGCTCGACTTTGTTGAAGCTCAGAAGGAATATGACAAGAATCCAGAGAAAGCAAAGAAAGTGATCAACAATAAATGGTTGAAGACTGCAAGGTCAAATTTGTCAAGATGGCCACGTAGTTTCCCTCGAAGTGATTTTGTAGAGGAAGTTGGTGACCTGATTACTCTTCTCAGCAGGATAAGAGGTTTGCCTTCCTCTTCACAGTTTCATGAATGGATGTATCCTTTCATTAAGGTCATACTCCAGGGTAAGCAAACCATTTTCTAGGGAGAACAAATCAGTAATGCTTTGCATGAGCAGCTGACAAAGGTATCCACTACCTCCAAGTTCTACATGACTTCCTATCTGGTATACATTGCAGCCTCCATGAGGATTTTTCTAGGATTATCATCGGAAGGGATAGGAGAGTAGTTCCAGTATACCAATATTATTCCCAGCTGACATTGAAAGGTTCAATTCATCACTTCAGAAGAGTGAATGATGCATT
This sequence comes from Cunninghamia lanceolata, assembly GCA_027924645.1. Taxonomy (NCBI): domain Eukaryota; kingdom Viridiplantae; phylum Streptophyta; class Pinopsida; order Cupressales; family Cupressaceae; genus Cunninghamia; species Cunninghamia lanceolata. The sequence goes on along the minus strand of BSBN01000791.1, from coordinate 4,397,765 downwards.
CTTTGCTGTATTCTTGTTTCTTTTTGATCCCCAACTAGAGTAGAGAAGAATTTTAGATGAGGCATGGACAGTGGTAAATGACTTCGGGTGTATGTTTTTGCAATTTCCATCTTTTTCATATTTGAGGGTTGGCTTTTTCCAAGGTTACCCTGATATGCTTCCAAGATTCCCCTTAGATAAACTGGTCTTGATGGAGTTGTGCAGACAAATGATTGTCATGCATAACAAACATATGGAACTCAAGAAGCCTGGTTTCAGATTCCCAGTGGAAATCGACAGATATTCAGTATTGATTGCCGCAAAGGCAAGGGCCATGGAAACAGAGATGCAGTTGGTCACCATGAAGCAATTCAAGAGGAGACCAAAGTTTGACTACAGGGGTGTAAAGGATAAATTAGACGGAAAACTCAATTTCATGAACCCATGGTGGAAGATGTCTGGGTAGACTTGAGGACAGAGGAAGATATCAGGAAACTGGACTATAGCAGGTTGTCCTTGGAATAAATTGAATATCTGGGACTTGCTGATATTCCAGAAGATCTTGTGGATGATGGGGAATTGGTTGACACCAGATATGATGTAGAACATATTGCTAGTACTCCTCTCCCTCCAATCCAATGGTCCCAAAAGGAGTTGAACTCACTGAGGAAGAGATTTGAGCCCATATTGGCTAACACGAATCACTGGCTGGCAGATAAAGGAATTACTCTGAAAGAATTCCTCACTGGGTCAGAAACTGAAGTTCAAGAGCAAACTGGTAAAAAGGTGGAAAACAGAACGAAGAACAAGAGTGATGTTCCCTCATCCTCTAAAACACACAAGCCTAGGATCAGATTTGTGACAAAGAAATCAAAAGCTATAGAGGAAGAACCCGAAATGAAAGATATGGAAGTTGAGGAGCCAGCTATTGAAGAGCCAGCCACAGAAGAGATGGATGTTGAAGATAGGAATTCAGATCAACAAGATGAGGAGGCTTTGTCTTCGCAGGAAAATACATAAAGAGAAACGGGAGTATCATCCCCATTGCATAATATATCTGTAGCAGCTCCTGTGTTTGTTTCCCCTATTGATATTACCTCTTCTGGGTCCCCCTCTCCTCGTAAAATAATTTTTGATAATCCCCAAAACACTTTTGAGGATGTTCTCCGTTCTTCTGAGTCAATTCCTAGTTTGTCTTCTTCTTCTTTTGATATTGGGGATACATCCATTTTTGATCATTTTGTGATGAATACTGAGCAAGTCTCTAGTGCAAATGTAACAGGTGCGGTTTTTACTAATACCCCGCCTATTGTTTCTACTATCAATGCAAGCACAGTTTCGGGAACACCAGTAGTAGGAATGGATCCCAATGTAAGTACTTCTTTGCTTCCACCTTGGTTATCAGCTTACACGCCAAAAAGGAAAAAGCAAGCCATCTCCCCAGATGACTTTGATTTCACTAAGCTGGTACCTGCAAAGCCTAAGGCCCCGAAGAAACTGAAGATTCTTTCTAGGGTACTTGAAGACAAGGGACACAAATTTCTAGAGATAGCAAAACCTCCACAGGATGCGACTGTTGAAAATTTTGATATGAATGACTACTCTATTTCTAGAGTTGAATTGGGCAAAATAACCCATGAAAGCGCTAAAAATGATTTGCAGTCAGCTATGGACATCCTAATCCAGAAGTTTGATAGGGAAAAGGAAATGAAGGATCACTACAAGGCAATGGTAGAATAGCTAACTGCGGTGGTAAGGAAGATCACTTTGAATTCAGAAGTAGTTACTCGAGAGGCCGTATCTGTAGAAGACCCCGTCGTTCTGAAAGCAGAAAAGACTCACCTCAAAGGAAAAGTACTTGAAGAGTACTTAGAAAGGATGCGTGCACAAGGAATCTCTTTGCTCACAGACGTATCTGAGAAGACAGATAAAATGAGAAAAGTAAAAGTAGAGCTTGATGATCTCATTGATGCTATCTCTCAAGATATTGAACACATAGAGAAGGATCATGATAAATGGGTAGAAATGAGGAGGCTTAAAATAAGTACCCTAATATCAATTGGTGCTATTTCTAACAGGGATTCATATACAGAAACAAAGGAAGCATTGATGTATAGGAGCCGTGTGCTTAGAGAATTGATCAACAATCTTGAAGCTACAAAGGAAATCAGTGAACAAAGCGATACTAGTCTGTTGCATAAGTTGGAGGAGTTGCCATGTAAACTGATATCACAGGACAATCAATTTCTTCCTGCAAAAGAAATGGTTCAAGTATTTGAAGACATGTTCCAGAAAGTGTTCGAAGATAAAACATTTTCAATGACTTCTATGGACAATCTTTTGGACAACCAGTTAACTTTGGATAATTTGAAAACCAGGTTAACTAATCATGCTAAATCTGTCACTACAGTGAAGGATGCCATAGTCCGAGCTAGGATGATCTTTAGGAACACACTCAGCCCGGATAGCATTGGGATACAAGTTACCTTCACAATGTATGATCATCACATTAGGAAAAGTGGCGACACCAATTGAAGCAGTTTTTCCTTAGTTTATTTTCTATTTTTCACATGTACTTTCAAAACAATTTTGGACATTTTTACATGTACATTTTTCATATGTAATTACATGTAAAAATATAGGAAGTCCCAAGTCAATGAGGACTCCTATTTTTGAATAAGCCAAAGTAGTTAGGTTTTTCCTAAATTTTCTCAAGGCCTTTCCCTATAAATAAAGGGGGCCTCTTTTGTAAATATTATCTTTTGTCTATTGCAAGAATACTCTGGCGAATTGAAAAGCAAATCAAGACTTTGTGCTTTTTGTGAAAATCAATTATCAAATATTTATCAATACAAGAAAGCAAGTTCAATTCCAATCTTTGTCTTGGGATTATTTGTGTTGTGATAGTATTGTTCTTACGTCTTGCTATCATAATCTTCTTTGATAATAATTGAAGTGTGGAGTTTGTTTCAAGTGATTGAAGAGTACTCTTAATTTGATTCTGATAGACTTTGTGTTATCAAATCATTTGTGAGGATTATGTTGATGTTTGTGAGAATACAATAGTTTGGAGACTTTGCGCTGCAAGTTGTTATATTTGATTTACTTTTATCATCTTGAAGAGGAGTGAAGACTTTGGGCTGCATTCTACTTCAAATAGTTCTATTTGCAATTATTAAGTGAGGTAACAAAAAACTTTGTGTTTCTGTGATTTTGTGATAATTTATAAGTGCTTTATCCAGAGTTTGAAGTATAAACATCTATTCTAAAAAAAAGAATGAGATGAGATGGAACCACCACAAACAAAGTTTTTAGTGTACATAAATTTCATAAGTTGTTTTGTTTGCAAAAGTCAAGTAACTAGAGGGAACCTCCCCTTGCTGAGAGGAGAGACTTTGTCTCATCATAGCTGTGGTTGATATATCCATTTTGCCGTTAGTGAGTTAATGACAAAATATTCACCCAACACAGTACGAAGAAAGTAAGTTACCAAGTATTTATTTTGTGATCATTCATGATTTTGAATTTAACTATGTGATAGAGTTCTCAGTTCACAGATGTAGAATAGTAATAAGATGATGGGAAATTTTGTTTGTGTGTGGTTATGCAGGATGTTATTACTTTGCATGTCTCGGAATGAAGAAATACAAGCATTCGTCAAGTGGAATAAATCATGTCAAGAATTGACACTTTTAACATTTGCAAATGATGCATTCTATTATGGGTGGTGGGTTGAATCTCCCACACATGCATGCATGTATGAGAAACTGGAAATTTAAATTGGCGCATGGATTTGGTATTGCAACTCAATTGTCAATGACCTTGAGAAAATCAATTTAATTCTCCTTTACTGGCCTTATTGTTACCTATGCCTAGTGGTTTCTTGTACATATAAAGCAAGGTTCTATAGTGAATCATTGACTATCATTGTGAATGAGGACATAATTAAATTTGTAACGAACCCATTGCTTGTTAATAGGATAATTATGGACTACAGTGAAATATTCATTACGCATCGTCAAAAAGAGGAATCAAAAAGATTTTGGAGGATCAAAGCAAGGTTTGAAGGTCGAAGGATAGGAGTTTTGTTTGGAACTTTGACGTTGGTTAGAGGTTCATGTATGATGCAATTCCCCAATCTTTTTGAAGGGTGATGTTAAATTTTACTAAATAATATATAAGTAATTACGGTTTGAAATTGACATGAGTTTAATGGCAAATTGCAATATATATACAGATCATAGATATTTCAAAGAATAAAATTTTTAATATTAAATAACACTGCAGCTATTTTTGTCTAAGGTGTTTAGGGTTTATCCTTCTAATTCATCGTTGACCTGTGTAGCTAGTTTCCCCAACTTAAGTTGTTCTTTTATCCCCTTGGTTGTTGTCAAGTTATTGGCCCCTTTGCTCTAAGTTACCAGCCTTGAGCCCCTTTATTTTATTCTAAGTCTGACTATATAATAATAATAATTACATGAAAGAACTCAGAGGAAGCTCATGGGCTGGAAAGGCAAACTTCTTAGCAATGCTGGGAAACTTCAACTTTTATGTGCTTCCCTCCAAGGCATTCCCACGTACTTTCTCTCTCTTTTTAAGATGCCTAAATACCTAGCTAAAAAACTGGAATAGATACAAAGGACTTTCTTATGGACTAGTATGGAGGAAAAGAAGAGGATTTCTTTGGTCAAGTGGGAGCAGGTCTGCTGCCCTAAATCTCATAGGGGTCTTAACATCAAGACTATCCAAAGCATGAATAAAGCCTTGCTATCCAAGGTCATGTGGAACTTCATCAACAATAATAAAGATTGGGGGGACATAAAGAAGGCCAAATATCTCAAAGATTCTGATAGCTATTCAGTTCTTCTTTAGGAAGGTATTCTGCTAGGTTTTGCCATCTAGAATAAAATGCTAAAAACTAGGAGCATTATTAGAAAAGGAATGAGATGGAAATTAGGGGAAGGTTCTCTCATCAATTTCTGGGACGACCCCTGGTTAACTAATCAGGCTCTCTCACCCCAAGTTGATAATAAAGATATTGTTGACTTGGCCAAGCAATTTTTTGGCTCTAAGGTTAGTAACTACCTTACCCAAGACCATGGGATTAAAAGATGGAAAAACCTATTACAATGCACCATGAACAACCCTGAGTTTCATCAGAAACTGAATATGGTTCAACAATTACTAATGGATATCAGACTCTCTTTATTCCCTTGGAAGGATGAACTCCTGTGGCATGCTGACAAAAAAGGGAGGTTCTCGGTAAAATTTGCTTACCTTTTGCTAGTGGGGGATGTTAACAAAGATGAGATATGGGAGAAAGTCTGGAATTGTAAAAGCCTTCCTAAAATTAACTTCTTTTGGTGGACTGCCACCCATAATAAAATTTTGACTCAGGATAACCTCCAACGTAGAGGGTTGCAGCCCTTCAACAGATGTGTTCTTTGTGGCAACCAAGAAGAAACTGTGGCACATCTCTTCATTCATTGTGACTTTACACGGGATGTTTGGTGCAAAATTATGGAAAAATTTGGTATACAATGGGTTTTTAACAGAGAGATTCGTGATTGTATCACTAGTTGGAATGTTCCCCTTAATCACCCTTGGTTACGAGAGCTGTGGCAGCAGACCCCTCCTTCTCTTGGGTGGGCCCTGTGGAAAGAAAGAAATAATAGGATCTTTAGGGACACTCATAGGTCTCCGAAGCAGGTTTGGATCTCTTTATGTAAGGCTATTGTTGAAAATGTTTCTAATGCTAACATTAAACCTGTAGATCAACCTTTGACCAAACAGGATTCTTGGGTGGCTTCTAACTGGGGTTTGTTGAACCACATCCTAGATTTTGATGATACGAAACTTTGAAAAAGACTTAATACTGTTTGGGCCCCGCCGGAGCTGGGGTGGTTGAAACTCAATTTTGATGGTGCTGCTAAAGCTAATGGATGCACCAGTGGGGGAGGGATATTAAGGGATGAACATGGTGATCTTGTTGTGGCTTATGCCAGAGGACTTGGAAAGCATTCTAACAACTTTGCTGAGGCAATGGCCCTCCTTTGGGGTCTCAAAGTGGCGATCTCTATGGGGATTAGCCATCTTCACATACAAGGTGACTCTAAAATCATTCTAGATGCGGTTACTGGTCTCTCTACTTATGGTTGGAAGCCGAGTGACATTATATCTGATATTCAAACTATCCTCCATGGCATCCCGAATGTCTCTTTCTCCCATACTTATAGGGAAGGCAACTCGGTTGCTGATGGTCTTGCCAACTTAGGGTAGGAATTTCAAATCTGGCGGGTCTGGCGCCAAATTAGCAGCATTCCTGGTCACATTGGAATGCTTATTCATAAGGAGAAGAACGCTATTATTAATGATGTCTAATCAAGTGTCGAGTGATGAGGTGGCATGTTTTCCCACCCTGTCTAGACTTATGCATGAGTCCCATGTGAATTGGCAGCAGCGTCTGTACTCCCTACATAACTTAATCCTCATTATTTCACTTGATTTTTGGAACTTAATGTTTCATGATTGGCATCGGCTGGGTTTTGTTCATATGAATACCACTTGCTGGATTGCTCTGAACGGTATTCTACAACTCAATTATCTTCTCCTGCTGGGTTTTACGGCGTGGGCTTCCATTATGGGTGGCGACAGAATTCACACTGAACCTAACAACTGCAGCGACTTCAAAGATAATGCCATTGTCTGGCATTACTGCAAGGAGGGGGGCATAATTCCGTTCCTGGAATGCCTTAACGGGCATGATGAGTCGTTATCCATCCAGTGTGCTTCTTCGTGGGTTGACAGACGGGTCACCATTGGCAGTGTTAGCTTTGAGTTCTCAGAGAAAAGTATTGCTGAGGCGATGGGCTTATCCCTTAAAGGCATTAAGTTGCCGAGGAAGAAGAGGGTTTCTGAAGCGCAAAACCAAAAGCTTTTCTTGGGTGACGAGGAAGAGCTGGTTCCCTACCAGGGAGGGTTCGAAAGGGTGAAGCTTCCTCAGCCATGGGCGGACATGTGTTTTTTAATTATGAAGTACTTCATGCTTGAAAGCCGCTATTCCAGGTTTTATTACTACCATCTTCCCCTGCTTAATCATTTTTGTAGAAATTTGGCTATTTGTTTCCCTTACTACTTGCTATCTTCCTTAGAGCACTCGGTTAAATTGGTTCATAAGAACTTAACCTCTAGGCCTTTGGTGAAGCTTGTTCCCCTTCACCAAGGCCTCATTCATAGGCTTTACTAGTTTCACTTGGCCCAGACACCCCCTGCCACTCTCCATCTCCTGGCTGTGGAACCCTCCTCCAATACTCCGTCGGCTTCCATCAAATGTGATTCTCTCCTCACCCCTGTGAATAATAGCCATGATGGCCCGACTTCGGCCTTTATGAAAACTTATACCCCCACTTCTAGGTCTACCTCTACTCCTAAGAAGAAGGGCTCTGTCAAGTCTAGGAAGTAGCTTCATCGCCTATCTGAGCTGGTTGAGGAAGTGGCTATTCTTAGCTCCCTCAAAGATAGCTAGGAGACCCCCAAAGGTGTTAACATTTTTACTGAGAACCCTGCTAAAAAGGCTAGGAAGGGCAAAGGGAAAAGCATTTCCACTGGTGTTAGACGCTCTACTAGAATTGCTGGGAAGCTAGCCCCCCAAGTTAAACTCATAGACTACTCTAAAAGTTTTGAGGCTTCTTCTCATGATAAGGAGGCTGACAATGATGATTTGCAGGAAATTTACATGGAGAACATTGTTTCTGGGGAGCAGGGTCATGACTCTCTACAGAATGTGTACAGGGATAGCCCTGAGAATGTGATTGGTACTGGTAGTGATAAAGAGGAGTTTAACCATCAGAGCCCTATGGAGGCCCATTATGATATTGGCGAAGGAGAGGGGAACTTGAATGAGCAAAACCCTGCTGGTGCTGAAGAGGTTGAAGCGAACAGTCAGTCTGTCCCTGAAGAGGATGTCAGGGCTACTGCTGAGGATAGCAATAGGAATGAGGGCAGAGATATTTTTGCTGAAGTGACTCAGTTAAAGGACAAGATGGTGGCTCTGCAGCTCAAGATGTCTACTCTTTATAAGTTTATTACTCGTATGTTGTGCAGGTCTTCCATGACCAACTTAACCCTTTTGCATGATATTCATCTTTTCTCTCAGGGAACTGACAATGACAGAACTCAGGAGCTGGACAAAATTCTTGAACTTCTTGCTAATGACTGGGAGGACTCTCTGTCCTAGTGTGACTTTTGCTGCCTGGATGCTGGTTTTTTGCTGTTACTTACTTTCTGCCATTTGTTAGCTGGTGTTTCCTGGGTTTTGGTTCCAGGCTCTTTTTGTTTCTTGAGCCTGTGTTTTGTCTTTTGTAATCTCTGTTAAGGGTTCGGCCCCTTGTTTTTGCCGCCTGATGTAATCAAAAACATCATATATTATATTATTATCAGATAATAATATAATATATGATAATAATTATTTAATAAATGATATTACAAATTATAATATATATAATAATTGTATTATATTATATATGATAATAATAATATAATAATAAATTATAATTATATTATATAAAATATGATATTATTATAAATTTATATATTGATATCGATTTCATTTGGTGGCCTATAAAATACTTTTCCCATGCATTAATTTTTAATTTATTAAATAGTTCTGACAAGTTATTAAATAGTTGTTGGTCAATCCTTACACGAGCTGAAGATTGACACTACAAAAAATCTGGACAACGAATAAATGCATCTATCAGTTGAAGCGTGTGTTCATTAACAATCTTCCTTTAAATCCTGGAGGTCTCCAGCAAAATGGCACTCAGTTGGCTTGCTCAAAATATAGCATGGAGACTCCCATAAGGCTTCGCTGTAATAAGTGCTAGGTCACCTTTCTAGGCCGTATCAGATATGGTAGACTGATGAGCATTTGTAACCAGCAAAACCTATTCTTCCTTGAGGTAGTGAAGATGGTCCTTGGTAAAGTCCTCTTGGTCTCCGAGGATAGATATAGGGTAAATTTAGATATTTCCTCACGCTTTTTGGCTTCTTTGTTAGACCTAAGAGAGGCAAGGTTGGATGGACTGATGATTCTACGGGGGGTATTCACTCTAGATATTCTTTTGGACGACATAGACGTGTTGATTGATGCAGAATTGGGAGTTGGTATCCTATGGCTGAGAGACCTGGAGAAGCTGCGGGAGGGACAGGAGGGCGTAGCTAGGCAACCATTCCTGCTAAACATGAATGAGCAACAACTGGGAAGGCACAGGTTTTGGGCGGCTCATGGGAGACACTTTCTTCAGTGAGCAATTGGAATGGACACAGATGAGACTTCAGTATGGCTTGAATACTTCGCAACCATTGTGAATGTAGGGGGATTCTACTCGTAGTGGCCGTAGGAGTGGTCGGGCTCCCAGGGCCACTTTTTTTGGTGATTTCCGTGTTGGGGTGGTAGGGTGGCAAGTTTTCAGGGAGTCACTCAGTCAAGGGGCTAGGAATTTCTATGGTACTATGGTAGCCTCTCTAGTGCTATGTGTTTTTGGTGCCTGGGCTGGCCGCTGGAGTGGTTTTTGTATTAATATAATTTCCTAACTGTAAATCTTTTTGTATTAATATAATTACCCAAGTGCAAATCTTTTTGTATTAATATAATTACCCAAGTGTAAATCTTTTTGTATTAATATAATTTCTACTTTTTGTATTAATATAATTTGGTCTCTATTATGGTTAGAGGTTTCTAATGTTGCTTCTCATATGTTTGCTTTAATTTATATATGTTGACATGGATTTGGTCTCTGCTATAGTTAGAGGTTTCTAATGTTGCTTGGCATTTATTTGCTTTTTGACTCTTGAGACAGCTAAGAGAGCTATAATATATGTGAACTCTCAATCTTTTTGGATTTAATTTGATTTCAATTTGGTTGTTTTTAGATAGAATTAATCACAAAATTTTATATGCAAAAGTAAAATTACACTTTCTATTGATAGTGTAGTTCGTCTACATGCATGATGCTTGAAATATTTGCATAATTAGGTTTTGACGGTTGTAGTTGCATTCTAGAAGAAAATGTCAGAAACACTAGACCAGTGACTACAAGCCTCTAGAATAACACTTGAACCGTTAGATTTCCAAATATCAATGGTTGACATTTCATACGAGAAACCCTCTGCATAATCTTATGTTGACTTGCTACCTCTGGTTGCTGGTTGTCTAAGTTGAAACCTGAGCCATCAAAACCATGTTGTTTACCAGCCCCTTATACCTAATCTTGTCGGTCACAGCTTGGTGGGGAACGGGTTAACCTAGTAGGCTAGCAGGGTCCACTTTTTAAATGCTTTAGCAAATATTTTGAAGTAGCCCTAAGAGACTTAAAGGGTGAGCTATTAGCCTATTATAGATTTAATTAAGACACATGGGAAATTCCTCAGCAAGATGTTTTAATCTTAGCCATCCAATCTTGAAGAACTTAAGCAGACAGTGGATGGCTTAAGAAGTTAATATGCGAGTAGGTTGTCAGTCAGTTAAGTCATGACTTCATGTCCTAATATTCGTAAGTTGACCGGCCCCTTAATCTAGGATTCTAGAGGTTACCCACTGTCGTCGGTTGCAAGAAGGGAAAAATCTAATGGTCGCGCAAGGGCGCATGAGGAATCTATTAGGAGAGAATAATCGTTGCGCGGTTGTGACAAAATGACACATGTCAAAAAATATAAGCTAGCATCCTATCCCACTAAAGACTTGATCCAACAGTTGCAGGAAGGGTGAAATCTAATGGGCGCACAAGGGCACATGAGGAATCTATCAGGAGAGAATATTCACTACGCGGCTGCAACAGAAACACATGTCAAAAAATCTAAGCTGGCATCCTATCCCACTAAAGACTTGATCCAATGGTTGCAGGAAGGGTGAAATCTAATGGTCGCGCAAGGGCACATGGGGAATCTGTCAGGAGAGAATATTCATTGTGCGACTGCAACAGAATGACACATGTCAAAAAATCTAAGCTAGCAAAAGACTTGATCCAATGGTTGTGCATTGTTGCAAGGAGAATCTCACAGGATGGAGTCTACATTGTGCAGTCGTGACATGGCAACACATGGAATTCTCTTGTTTGAGAAGTGAGGTGCGGCAACACTGGGTAGGTAAGAGGTGAGCCATCACAAGTTGTTACGCTACGAGGTGCTACCACGTATCCGACCCGTACATATTCTAAATGGCGATGAAGATTGTCAAATCTAGTCAGCCAATTAGGACCGTGGATTTCAGAATGTAAGGAAAAGATCAATGGCCCAAATTTAAAGTTTTAAAAGAGAAAGATTTAGAAGTGCTTGCAGCACGAAGTTCATTCATATAGAGAATTGTGCAGGAATTCTTGCGGCACGAAGTTCATTAATACAGAGAATTGTACAGGAATTCAAGGATTAATGTATTTTCAAGAGCGTGACTGCATTTAGAAGAAATCATCAGAATGAGTAGGAAAAAGTGATCTCAAGCTTCTACAAGCACATAAAACCAGTAACTATTCCTCTTCTGTGCCTAGTTTTTCCAACCGTAGGTTAATTTTGAAGCTTTTAGGGCCATTGTCAACCATAAAAACCCTAAGCTACCTTCATAAAAGAAAAATGAGTCAGTCAGAATAGCCTTCCACTTCAAAACGAAGCTTAGATGAGGATCTTATGATCCAACTCCCTGGTTTCGCTAGAAAAAATTTGAAATTGCATGGCCCAGGCGGACCCTAGGATAAATTTCTTGACAACTGCTATAATTGCTGGGACGCCAAATTACCTATCCCTGGTTGGATCCTCTTTGAGCATTGGCATAAGAGGATGGACTATAAGGCCCCTATCTGTCATGCCTAGAGATATGATTTAGCCAAGCTCATTTGTTCCAATGTTTTCCCCAACCCTGACTTAATTAGGTGAACAACATTAAGGTATAATCCAGCCACTATGACAGTAATAGCTGGAAATGGTTCACTATTGATCAAGCTTACCAAAGGATACATTGCAACTATATTCAACTTGGAACTTACAACCAACAAACAAATTGACCTCAAGGCTTTCAAGAAAAAATACCAGACTGTGAAATGACATTACAGGGAATATAACTTACCAAAGCACAGGCCAAGGGGTGTTGGTGGGAAATTGGTAAAGATTTCAGATGATGAGAAGGAGCCTTTTCATTGCAGTATGTTTAATGAATATTTTGTCAGAACCTATCACAGTTTGTGTCAAGTATTAGGTAGAGATGCTTCAGATAGAATGTCTGTTTCTTTGATGATGATGGTTGTTGCTATTCAGAACCCAGATGTCAAGGAACCATATGATTATGCCACTTTCATAGCTGACCATATGCATGATTAGTTGACAAAGATCAAAAATAATTTATTTAAACAGGATGTCCAAGTCGAATTCACATGGTACTCCTTGTTGTGCCATATGTACTTATTTTCTTTATCAGGGAAGTGGCACCAGAATCTACATGTTAAGGTTTTAGATGCTCAAGGGAACAAGCTACCAGTGCAAGTATGGACATGTATGCTAGATAAGAACTGTGTCACAACAGATTATGTCATCTTTGAAGAATATTTTGTGAGGAGAATCCTTTAATTTTTGGAGCCAGAGGGTGAAGGGTTGCATCTTGATGTATTGGATTTCTTATGACCTCTAGATAGGGCTCCCCACCTTGGAATTGATCACAATTGGGGTGATTGGTTCTATCATGAGCATACTAATTGCATAAGGGTCTGTGGATGCCAGACTACACCTCACATACTACCCAAATATGTGCCAAAGAGGGTGGCATTTTTAGAAGTTATAAGGCAGTTAAATGATTCTGACAAGGAGCACTTTAGGAACCACAAGAAAGGTTCATTCTTCCCTTCTTCCATCAAATTTTATGATTTCTTGATCCCTGATAATAGTGGGTTTGACCAAATTTATTCAATTATGCAATGTTTTGGAATGTATTTGGAACAACCAAGGTATTTTGACCCCGAGGGCTTCATCAACAAAACCAGACTCAGCAAGGGAAGGCTCAAGTACTTTCATCAGATGGATTATAATGAGGACATTGCTAGGAATTGTTTTACAATGAATGATGTCCACCACTTGAGGATCAAGTGGGATACTATCATGGCCAGTGAGAAGATGAAGAAAAACATGAATCCTGCATATCTGGGTGCATTTGCAAAAGTACAAGACCCAATCAAGATAATTGAGAAAATGCTGGATAATGTAGAACAGTTGATTGCCTCTGCCCCTGCAGGAGAACAGAGATATGCTTATGAGCCTGGCAACTCAAGTGGAGAGTATGATGTAAAGAGGGAATTAGTTGGCCCCTCCCTTGCCAAAAGGGCCAAGATTATTGATTTGGAGAACCCAGAGCAGATAGAGGTGGTTGACCTAGAGGGGGAGGATGATCATGCACAAGAAACTGGCCCTCATTCACCCAATAGACTAAGACCTTATTCATCCCCAGAGAATAGGGTAGTGAGAGTAATGAGGAACCCTACTGTTGATATTGAAGATGTTAGGGTGATGGCCTGTGACAAGTTTATGGAGTATGATGAATTTATCAACACTCCTGAATTTAGGAGCTATGTTTTGAAACTGAGGAGTGAGGAATTTCAGAAGAAAATTGAAGATGCCAAGGTTGGAGCAGACCCAAAGGAGTATGATGTTATTACTTAGGGGGTCCTCAAAGAAGTACAACAGTCTATAAGTGTAATGACTCCAGAGGAAGGGAGAACATTGGTGGCAAAAAGTAATATTCTGCTTCTACCTCACTGGACTCTATCAGATGCCATTGCATTTGATACAATCACCAGAGATAATTCAGATGTGACAGGGGAACATATTGAAAAGGTCCTCTCTGGTGCCACCTTCAACCCTAAATTTGAAACATTGGCAATATGGGCTCTATCCCCAAACAACAAAAAGCCTAGGGTTCAATTAGGAGAGCTGATAGGGGATGTAATAATAAAAAGAGTATCTGATACCCCTTCTCCTTGGGCTGCAAGCCTAAATGTATAGACTGCATAATTTGCAGAAGCAACTGCTAACAAATTCCAAAAGGATTACAATCAGCTGCAACTTGATTATTCTCAGGCAGTTGTAGAGATAAACATGTTGAAGTAGCAACTGTCATTGGTAGCCAGTACTTCAGCCCTCCTCCAGTGATCCCAACTATAGAATCTCTTCCAATGGATACAGAGCCTCTCCTTGTAGAGATTAGAGTTGAAGGAGGATAACAGGAGATTGAAGGAGGAAAAGGATAACAAGATTAAAGAGGTGGTCATCAACTTGATCAAGAACAGGGTGACAAACATTTTGACCAGAGTTGATGAGACTTGGAAATCCTACTCACAGTTGAGACCAACCTATGAAAAGCATGAGTTTGACAAATAGAGGCTATTGAGCTTAAAAACAAAGTGGTTACATAAAACTAAACAAGTCAAAGAATTTCTGAGGTGTGCCAGGTATGATTCCAATGCACCTCCTGAAATATAGAAGGTGTTTAACATGTTGAAGTATTTTCAGGATGTGGCCAGTTTCTAGTTGAAAGTCAATTCAGTTGTGCAAGAGAGGTTGCAAGGTTTTGAAAGGTTGGACACTAAGTGGTCCCCTCCCATCTTGGAGGGTGATGAAAAAACAAAAGACTTGGACAAGTGGAGAAAGGAGATTGTAGACAATATTTATCGATTAATTCCCACTTGTTGTGATGTAATTGTAAGTGATCCAACTATGCAAGTACTGAGCTTAACGTTGGACAATCTGAACACTCTTGAAAGGAATTTTTCTACATTCTATAACCAAGTAAAAAGTATCCTGGATGCCAGGTATGTCAGCCATAATGGCAAGATTGCAGAAATACTTTCATTCCCTTGGCCGACAGAGGAGACATACGATAAGTGGAAGAATAGATATGGAACTAAGGATTGACAAGATTTTGTTCTCTGTATCTGTAACAATTTGAAGTACAATGTATTCAATGCTGAGAGCACATTCCTGATCTATAAAGGAACTATCTTGCTCATTTCATAGGGTTGGTTGTTGAAGACTTGGCAAATTTTGAAGGAATAATAAGATACAGTCTTGCTGGGTGGCATAAATTTACTAGTTTCATGTTGTTTTTAAATGAGTAATGCTTTGTGGCATGTATATGGTTATCTGTCTCCAAGTTGTGTGTGTTTTTCTTCTGAATCTAAATAACTGAGGGTTATTTAGGATTCTGGAACATGGGCTCTTTGTGTTGAATGTTTAATTTTGATGTAATATATTATATTATCATGGGAAAGAATATGTATGGGAATTTTTTTAACATAATGATATGCTAAGGGCGTAGCTATCCCCCAGCTGTAACAATTTTTGAATTAATATCAATGAATGAATGAATGAAAGTTGACGTCCACGAGACCAAAAAATTGTGAATAATTTTTTTATTAATATTAAATAGAATGTAATTAAATGATAAGTGTGACTGTAATTAAATGAATGAAGAAATGCAGATTATGTTTATTGTTTATATCATAAAATACTTGACCGTTTGATGAACATTTGATGGATGGTTCTAGTTGCATTCCAGAATGAAATGCACAAAACGCTAGGCTTGCAAACTTAAATCTCTGGAATCACCCTAAACCATTAGATTTACAAAGATCAACAGTTTAGAGATTGCTGTGAGCCGTCAATGCAGGATAGTTGTCAGACATGTACTAATAGCGACAAGCGTAGTTTGGAAGCGACACGTTGACTTGACGTTTCATTCACTAAAAAATTCACTTTATAAAAAAAGCAAACTTTCTAGTTTCTACTTTTTACTGCTAAGTGATTTTATTTTTAAGTGAGAGCCGAGAGGGTTAGCACACAGGGAGATTTCATATTGCTCATTGTAGTGCACCAAGGAGATTTTAGATTGCTCATTGCAGTGCCATTTCCCACAAAGCCGGTAACACAAAACATAGAATCCCTAGTCTATGTTTCATCGTTTCTTAAAATCTTATTTTGTCAAACTTTACATTTAGGGTTGAGAGACTTAAGAAAAACTTCACACTGTATAAGCATGTTTACCACCACTAGTAGACCTGACAAAGTTTTTGGGAAAGGCAGAGCAAGTATGAATAGAAAAATAGATTATTTTGAATTGCTTAAAACCCCAGGTTTGACTGATGAATACCATGATATTTATGATCCTAACATGTTTGGTAAATTTACCTCAGAACTTAGATTTTCATGTGAGAATAAGGCTGCCAAGAACAAGAAAAAGAAAGTTGATAGTACCAATGCACCGTGGGTAACTGGATTAGCGTGCATGATGTTACATGAGGTTTTCCCTTGCCCAGAATTTATCATGGTTTGTGCCCACAATTATGATGGTAACAAAAGAGAAATTATAAATAAGGATACCAAAGAAGAAATTTTATCCATTAATGTAGAAGAATTTGGAAAAGTGTTGGGGTTTACAACCGAAGAATTTGGAGACGTCCACATTGACCTAGAAAAGTTTGCTAGTGATTATGAAGCAGCGAATGAAAGGGGCAAGAAGATTTCCTAAATACAATAGTTGAAGAAAAAAATAACTTGAAAGATAACCATAAGCCTCCTTATCCTTTGAAATTTTTTAAATCATGGGCTCAGGATACTATTTCCATGCCAGAGTTTTGCCTCGGACTAGATAGCAATTGGGAAGTGGATGCAAACCTCCTTGAAATGGTATGTAATATCCATTATGGTAATGGTGTACGTGTCAAATATAAATTTATTGAAAGCATTGTAGAATCCATGCATAAATAATTTTTAATGATTAAAGGAGGTTCCACCAAGACATATAGGTTCACAACCTACTTGTGCTATTTTTTTCTATTCAAATTTAGTGGAATGTTTCAGACCAACAAGCTTCAAATTTAGCCCTATAGTAGTGCTGAGGAAAATAAAATGGCTCCAGTATATGATTGGACCACTAAGATAAAGATGCATGATTCTCGAAGGAACTACAATCATTTTGTAGACTACTTTTTGGCTCCATTGCATCAAGCAATTACAAATAGTCCAATGTCTAGATTGCCTATATCATGTAGAGATTTCATTCAACTAGGAAAAGAAATACAATTGGCTGATTGGTACTTATTGGAAGAATATACTATGCTAAGATTTTATGGATCAGGAGTAGAGCCATACAAACTTCCAATACATGTGACAGAAAGGGTTTTTGCATTGGAATATGTAAGGCAGATGTAGAGTACTGATGAACTACACTTTGTCGGTTAGCAAACGAAGACCTTATTTCCTTCTTTACCTTTTTCATGTGGAGGGTTCACATTTGAGAGAAAAGCATTTAAGGTGGCAAAAGATCTTTTGATTTTTTTTAATTTTGATGTTGTCTATCACTGGTAGTATGATCTATGTGACACCATTAAAACAATGATTGTGGCCAATAGGAATGCTGCAAGTAGAATTCAACATCAAAGTAAACCCTTGCTTGAAAACTTGAGAAACAAGGATTCCTGGGATGAGGTCAAAATAGCAATGGAGAAAACTGTTGCTGAGAAAGGTATTTCTTTTGAATAGTTGTCAGTAGAAATTATGGCATTGCACCAGGTCCAGATTATAGGAGCACCAACAGAGAATGAAATCAGGAGGTACAACAATTTTTATAGAAAAAGTGATAAACCATCTATTAGAACAAAAATGCTAGATTCTCTAAATGAGTGTTTTAAAAAAAATATTGGACATGATAAAAAATTACTACATTTTGGTCTATGAGGAAGGAGCTAGGTGAACTAAGAACTGATGCAGACTATGGAGAAATCGATGAAGATGAAGAGTTTAGGAAATTGTGGAATATAGAGCATCCCAATGAATGTGAAGATGAAGAAACTGAAACTAATAGTGATGATGAATCTGATGATGATAGGGATGAACAAAGCAATTTCAACCCTAGTTTAAGTTAGGGCACAAAAATAACATATACTTCAGGAGCAGTCATAGCTGAAAAGTTGGGTTATCGAGGTGGTGGTTTGGGCTCCCAAGGACAAGGCATTTGGACCCCAATAGATGTAGTCACCACTCTTAGAAAACCATTTGATAAATAGGCCTTGGAGCTGAATCAACTGATAAAATACATCAAGGTCATACAAGTAGAACTGAAAGAATTGATTATGTTACAGCTTCAAATCCTAATCCTCATGGTCAGATGCAATCACAACTTGGACATGCCCATGGTGGAGAGCCTAGTGTGACTGGCACTAACATTGGTGGAGAACTTAGTCAACATGTGCTATAACAAGTCCAACAACAAATTACACACAAGAGGACACCAATACAAGATACCACACAAACACTTAGTGATCAAGGGACATAGAAGAGACAAAGGATTATGACAAGTCCAAGTCCAACTACCAGTTCCACTACAAAGGAATTATTTCCAGGCACTCCCCCAGTTAGTGTGGCTATAACAGAAATTGCAAGTACTCCTATTCCTTCACCATTCAAGTATTCCCTTATTCCTACGTCCCTAGGTTTTGATTACATTCAAGAGTTTAAAAAGAAATCAGAATTGTATAAAAATGAAAAGAAGCAATTGATGGAGAGTGTCTGCTGTAACTTCAGATCCTGCAACAACCATGATATTACCCACATTTGACACAAATAGAGAAATCATGTAGTACACAATTGCTGTTCCCACAGTTAAAAATAAACCAGAAAATCAGATGGATAGATCTGAATTTCAGGTGAGCAATTTGCAATTTGATTTTTCTGGATTAAAAAATACTGACAAAATTAATATATCAAAGAAGAACAATGAATAGGTGTACACATCATTGCTAAAGCATGATAGAGAGAAAAAAAGTTGCAGAATCAAATAGAAAAATTACAAGAAAATTTAGCAAATGAGAAAGCAAAGAGGAAAGCAACAGATAACAAGAGCAATGAATTAGAAAAAAGAATAAAAAATCTGTCTCTACATCAACAAGCAAAGAGGATAAACAAACAGAGGTGGAATTGAATGGACTGAAGCAAGAGTTAGATGAGATAAAAAAGAAATATAATGAGGAAAAATCCACTTCAGAAAAATTAAGACAAAGCATTGGGAAAGCAAATGAACAATGGGAACAAAAATGGGAGAAAGAGAGGCAAAAAAATAAAACATTGGCCGTAGAGCTTATGGAAGCAAAAAATGAAATGAAATCTTGTAAAAAAAAGTTAACTGAATTTTGTAGACAAACAATCAAGCACATGAAACAAAATATCTGGGAAGAAATAATGTAGAGGTTTGATCATTTGTGTGAATTCTTTCAATTCATTGATGCCATGAGACTACATCTTGATAAGCTGAGCAAATATTTAATGGACAACACAATTGTGCAATTGCAGGTAGAAGAGAAATCTACAAATCAAGTTCAAGAAATAGTCTACAAAGCCAGTGACAATGAATTGATTTCAAAAGGCATTAGTAATTGGATTGAAGCCGCAATGAAGGTGACATCTATCATTAAAAAGTGTTCAAGAATGCGTGAAATAACATAATTTGCGATTGAGGCTACAACAAAGATTAAGGAGGATGAAAAGGTAAGGAACTTGATAAATCTTGGTTTTCCACAGGGTTTTGACACAAATGACCGATTCATTGGAAAGGATAATTTCAGAAAGAAGATGGAGGATGCAAGGAAGATTGATTTGGACCAGTTTCCTTGGAACCCAAATGAGGCAAACTTTTTTGGATTTCATCAAACAACTGATAATCTTGAATGTATCTTTGGCTGAAACATTCAAGTCAGACCCAGGATCCAAATTGAAATTCGATCATACATTGTGTTGGTGCCTGAATTCACTATAAGTTTTTAAGCATTTTTCATGCAGGCACCTTCCCTAAAATCCAAAAAATTTTAAGTATTGGGGCCCCTCAGCGTTCTTCAGCATCTGCATCATAGTTCTTGAGGTGGTGGTCTTCATGTTTTCTCCATCGGAATGAGTTTGTATATGTCTTGGCGATCATGATTGGTACCAATGGTGTGTTTTCTTCTATCGCTGTGACATGGGCCATCGAATGGACGGAGGAGTGTTTGCCCGATGGTGTTAGTCTTACCGACGAGGGTTTTGAAGGTTATCGGAGTGATCGGCATCATCGGCATAGGTTTGAGGTGTTGCTCCGACGGTGTAAGTCACACTGACGGAGGTGGGAAACTGATGTGTTATCGGCAGGTGTTGTTATGTCGGCAAAGGAGTTTCGTGCTAGGCTGATGGTGTTGGTCTGGCTAACGGGGATGTGAGATGTGCCATCGGCATGACATAGACTGTCGGGTGAATGGGCAGATGTTGGACCGATAGTGGGAGGTTTGGCCGATGAGGTGTCATCGGCGTGTGTCTCACCGAAGGTGGTGTGCCATCGGGAGGATTCATGGCATCGACGAGGGAATTTCATGTTGCTCCGACGATGTGTGTCTGGCCGATGGGAGCGAGGAGTTCGGTCATTGGAGTGACCTTGGCTATCGGGGGCAGTGCTTTGTGGTCCACCGATGGAGTGTGTTTGGCCAATAGAGGAGCAGAGTGTGGCTCGTTGGTGCGTCGGTATGACTCGATGTATCGGCGAGCGTCTTTTTTGTTGTGCCGATGGTGTGTGTCTCGCCGAAGACCTGAATATGGAGTTTGCGATGGCGTCGGTGAGACTATTGAGGTCGGTTAGAGGCGTTCCAGGTTGGCTGATGGGATTGGTCTGGCCAACAAGGGATGGTGATGGGCTTCATCGGTGTAACACATGAGGTTGGCCAGAGGATTTTTGGATGCTCCGATGGAGGGAGTCACGGCGATGGAGGTTGTGTTTTGTTTGCCATCGGCGAGACCGTTGAGATCGGAAGGAGTTTTTTGGAGTGGGCCGATGGTATAGGTCTGGGCAATGGGCTTTGGGCTGAGAGGCGTGTGTCAAGCGTGGCAAAAGCGCTCGACACTTAGTATGTGGGTGGCCATGTTTTTTAAATGCTAAAGTTGTCTTCGCACCGTGCATGTGGGACTAATTCTCCTACATAATTTGAACCTTCAGAAAATGCATTTTGGCGGGAACTCTCCATTTGAACGCAGCGATGGTTTTCTTGGTGGTTGTGGGTGGTTGAGCCATCAATGGCGACAGTGCAGAGATGTGAGCAAACGGTCAAGCAGTCAGGTACCCATTTTATGGCATAGCGACTTCTCCAACGATGGCGTTGGGCTCAAGATCCCCCTTGTCTGTCGCATTTAATCTGTGAAGGCCATTTTCAAATGGAAGGAATGTATCTAGCAAATTTTTGACTTCTGGCCATGTAATTAATTGCTGAATGTACATGGTTTTGTATATAATGGTCTGGCTGTGTTACTTTTGGGGGGTTGGAGGTTTTTTGGGCTTTCGGCTCTGACTCTGAACATAAGGTGTTCACATTTTGAAAGGCATTTTTTGATACAGACTCGGTCCTTAGTCTGGTGTACTATCTATCTTGGATTGTAAATGATGATTTTCTCTGTGATGGCCTTCTATGCAGATTGATTTTAAATGAAAAACACTTGTGTGTGTATTGTTTCTGATTGTCTCCTGTATGTCATTTGTTTTCCTTTCAAACAAGGTTGTCAAGGGCTTCCAAGTTTTTCAGTATGTGCATACTGTGTGTCTGATTTATTGCATCTGCTCAAGGAGTGGTTAAATAGGCTTTTGATCAGATACAAAGGGAAATAGATTGCATCATAGGATCTGTTAAGCATGATCATTAATGATACTCTTTCTTGGACATGTTGCTGTTAGGCAGTAGCATTATTCTCAGGTCCTCTGGATATGAATTTATGTTGTCATGGGGAGACATTTACAGTCTTAGATATGACTCTGCTTCCCAGATAAGGCACTGGTTTGGGAATTTGTCTGTTTAATGGGTCTAGGAAAGTCCCATCACTCCAAACACCATTTCAACCCATTTCATCCTTCCACTTGTTAGTTGTAGGAGTAGGATTAGGATCCCTGCATGCTCTCATACCCAACCAGACATTATGTCCAAGAATGTTGCCAACCTTGTGATTTGTTACACAAATCTTGGTCCTTACGTGAGAGTATTCTGCCTGTTGCTGTCAAGTTATATCTTTCTGTCATTGAGCTAGTCAAGGTTATACTTTTATCAAATAGGGACACCCCCCTTGGTGCGGCAGAACCAGAAGTGAAGGGGAGGAGCTCACGCAACCTCCTATATTCAGTTGGCTGAATCTGCATGTGTATTAGAACTGGCAAACCCTAATGCTGATTTAGAAGCAAAAACCAACAAAATGGCGACTCTACTGGGGAGTCTTTCATGTGAATGATGATGCTTTGCTGGTGGAATGAACCTGGAAAAAATAGCTTTCAGCTGTTGTAAATTTTGTCCTCTCTAGAGAGGTGGCAACTCTGCAAAAGATCTGAATGCACATGAAAGTTGATGTGTGTGTTGTGACAAAAATGTGCTGTTCATACTTCAGCATCTGTATGAGAAAAGGTACCTTGTTCCTTCCCCTTTATATTTGCTGTTTATTGCATAGGTTAGATGCCAGGGGAGGTTACAGGTCTTAGGAATGCAAGGGATGTCTGAAAATAGAAATTTCATGAATCCAAGTATGAATTATCCCATACTCATCGGTGAAATGTTGGATAAAAGAATAGAAGAGATAAGAAATAGGTTGATATTCTTAGAGGCTGAGCAGGCCCAGTTAAAAAGCAGTAACCCTGTTGTGTCTGCCAGTCAGAAGGCTAAACCTCTTCTCAACCCTTTTGATCCTTTGTATGACCAACTAGATTTGTCATGGGTGGATTATAAAGTAGAAACTATGCCTGCTAGGATATACTGTCAGATGCCTAGATTTAGTGGTCACAGTGTATGTGATGGGAATGCACATATCCAAAATTTTCACAGTTTTATGGGAAAACATTCATTTAGAGATGAGGATATGTGGATGAGGTTTTTTGGTAGGTCCTTTGATGCAAAAGCAAAAGACTGGTATTTGAGCTTTCCAAAGAGATCCTTTGCCTGTTGGGATGAGCTTACTGACTTTTTCAAAAAAGAATTTGCAAAAGAACCTGCTAATCTTGTTGCAGAATTGATGAGAATCAGAAAACAAGATGAAGAGCCATGTGTTGATTTCAGTCATAGGTTTGCAGTAGCCTTTTCATAGATCCCAGAAGTCTTCAGACCTGACACTTCAGCCTGTGTTGGCATATTCTTTGAGGCTTTTGAGGAGGGCTCTAGTGCATTACTGAGGGATTTCAAGGTGACAAGTATGTAGATGGCATACAAGTTCATAGAAAAAATAGAAAAAATTAGAAATGTGCACTTGTTGAAACCCCTGTCCACAGGCTTTGGTGTGAAAAATAGTTGTGAAGCTGCAAATGACCAAATAATTAAGGCATCATGTGTAGATAAAAATGAAAATGAAAGCATAGAGGTTGAGACTGTTGTATTTGAACATAATGCTAACAATACTGCTCAACTGGATTGTTCACCAGTTGAGGATGCCAGTGAAAGGACTAGTGAGGATTCCCATTGCAATGATGAGGCAGTTGGCCATGAAAACAACAACGAGGTTGTGGACAGGAATGAGCAACTTTTGGAATGGACCTGTGGAGACAATTGTGAGTATTGTACTCAAGACAGAGAAGGTATAAGCAAACAGAAAAACAGTCTCATGTGTGACCCATTGCCTACCTTTCAAACACATGGAGATCATGAAGAGCAGTCAGAAATTGAAACAAGTGCTAGTTCAGAGCATGATTGTTTTTCATTTGATGGCTGTTTTGCTTATGACACATAGGCTGATACTTCTCCACAGAGTGAATCCATTGGTGATGAAAATGCGTGCTCTGCTGCCCATGAACCAATGGCATACTATGATGAAACTGATGCACCTGGGTCACCCATTTATGACACATGTGATGATGAGGATCTATCTGAGTATGGTGAGGATCTAGACATTGTTTTTGACTTGGATTCTGTTTCTCATCCTGATGAAAGAGGAAACAACATACATCAGGTAAGTGACTGTAAAAATGTGCCTGATTTGAAAAAGATGCCAGAGCCTGATCTTTTCCAGTTTGGTGCTGCTATTGGTTGTGTACATGATGTGCACAATTGTGAATTTGAAAGCTTTTCTTTTGAGAGGCCAGCATATGAAATGAGCTCTGATTTTCCTAGCTGCATGGTAGACTTTGAATATTTTTAGTTTTCAGTCCAGTTAGGAGATCATTTTGCAATGCATAATGCTGCTACAAATGATAACATGTGTTATATTCCATTTGAGTATGCATTGCTTGATACATTCTGCATCCATTTGTTGCTTGATACTGAGGGTTGTTTGCATAAGGTTGACAGTGACAACATAAATTAGAAGGTTGAATGTGCAGATGACAAGGTTTGTTTATGGTCAGATCATGGCAGTACTCTCAGGCTTGACCCAGTGTATGCAGATGAGAACAAGGTGTTTGACAAGGGGAAGTATTGGTTTTCCCTTTCTTGGTGGCCTTAGGCCATCAAGAGTGTTTGGTGATGCAGATCATTGTAACTTCATGACTTTGTGCCCAATGGATAGGGGACTGGTCTGCATCCTAGAGTTCTGTGGTTCTTGCCATGCCTGCAAGAGGCATGCATCCTCAGACAGAGCCACTATTGGTGCCTGAATTCACTGTCAGTTTTTAAGCATTTTTCATGCAGGCACCTTCCCTAAAATCCAAAAAATTTTAAGTATTGGGGCCCCTCAGCGTTCTTCAGCATCTGCATCATAGTTCTTGAGGTGGTGGTCTTCATGTTTTCTCCATCGGAATGAGTTTGTATATGTCTTGGTGATCATGATTGGTACCAATGGTGTGTTTTCTTCTATCGCTGTGACATGGGCCATCGAATGGACGGAGGAGTGTTTTCCCGATGGTGTTAGTCTTACCGACGAGGGTTTTGAAGGTTATCGGAGTGATCGGCGTCATCGGCATAGGTTTGAGGTGTTGCTCCAACGGTGTAAGTCACACTGACGGAGGTGGGAAACTGATGTGTTATCGACAGGTGTTGTTATGTCGGCAAAGGAGTTTCGTGCTAGGCCGACGGTGTTGGTCTGGCCGACGGGGATGTGAGATGTGCCATCGGCATGACATAGACTGTCGGGTGAACGGGCAGATGTTGGACCGACAGTGGGAGGTTTGGCCGATGAGGTGTCATCAGCATGTGTCTCGCCGAAGGTGGTGTGCCATCGGGAAGATTCATGGCATCGGCGAGGGAATTTCATGTTGCTCCGACGATGTGTGTCTAGCCAATGGGAGCGAGGAGTTCGGTCATCGGAGTGACCTTGGCTATCAGGGGCAGTGCTTTGTGGTCCGCCGATGGAGTGTGTTTGGCCGATAGAGGAGTAGAGTGTGGCTCGTTGGTGCGTCGGTATGACTCGACGTATCGACGAGCGTCTTTTTTGTTGTGTCGATGGCGTGTGTCTCACCGAAGACCTGAATATGGAGTTTGCGATGGCGTCGACGAGACTATTGAGGTCAGTCAGAGGTGTTCCAGGTTGGCCGATGGGATTGGTCTAGCCGACAAGGGATGGCGATGGGCTTCATCGGTGTAACACATGAGGTCGGCCAGAGGATTTTTGGATGCTCCGATGGAGGGAGTCACGGCGACGGAGGGTGTGTTTTGTTTGCCATCGGCGAGACCGTTGAGATCGAAAGGAGTTTTTTGGAGCAGGCCGATGGTATAGGTCTAGGCGATGGGCTTTGGGCTGAGAGGCGTGTGTCGAGTGTGGCAAAAGCGCTCGACACTTAGTATGTGGGTGGCCATGTTTTTAAAATGCTAAAGTTGTCTTCGCACCGTGCATGTGGGACTAATTCTCCTACATAATTTGAACCTTCAGAAAACGCATTTTGGCGGGAACTCTCCATTTGAACGCAGTGATGGTTTTCTTGGTGGTTGTGGGTGGTTGAGCCATCCATGGTGACAGTGCAGAGATGTGAGCAAATGGTCAAGCAGTCAGGTACCCATTTTATGGCATAGCGACTTCTCCAACGGTGGCGCTGCGCTCGAGATCCCCCTGTCTGTCGCATTTAATCTGTGAAGGCCATTTTCAAATGGAAGGAATGTATCTGGCAAATTTTTGACTTTTGGCCATGTAATTAATTGCTGAATGTACACGGTTCTGTATATAATGGTCTGGCTGTGTTACTTTTGGGGGGTTGGAGGTTTTTTGGGCTTTCGGCTCTGACTCTGAACATAAGGTGTTCACATTTTGAAAGGCATTTTTTTCTATAGACTCGGTCCTTAGTCTGGTGTACTATCTATCTTGGATTGTAAATGATGATTTTCTCTGTGATGGCCTTCTATGTAGATTGATTTTAAATGAAAAACACTTGTGTGTGTATTGTTTCTGATTGTCTCCTGTATGTCATTTGTTTTCCTTTCAAACAAGGTTGTCAAGGGCTTCCAAGTTTTTCAGTATGTGCATACTGCGTGTCTGATTTATTGCATCTGCTCAAGGAGTGGTTAAATAGGCTTTTGATCAGATAAAAAGGGAAATAGATTGCATCATAGGATCTATTAAGCATGATCATTAATGATACTCTTTCTTGGACATGTTGCTGTCAGGCAGTAGCATTATTCTCAGGTCCTCTGGATATGAATTTATGTTGTCATGGGGAGACATTTACAGTCTTAGATATGACTCTGCTGCCCAGATAAGGCACTGGTTTGGGAATTTGTTTGTTCAATGGGTCTAGGAAAGTCCCATCACTCCAAACACCATTTCAACCCATTTCATCCTTCCACCTGTTAGTTGTAGGAGTAGGATTAGGATCCCTGCATGCTCTCATACCCAACCAGACATTATGTCCAAGAATGTTGCCAACCTTGTGATTTGTTACACAAATCTTGGTCCTTACGTGAGAGTATTCTGCCTATTGCTGTCAAGTTATATCTTTCTGTCATTGAGCTAGTCAAGGTTATACTTTTATCAAATAGGGACACCCCCCTTGGTGCGGCAGAACCAGAAGTGAAGGGGAGGAGCTCACGCAACCTCCTATATTCAGTTGGCTGAATCTGCATGTGCATTAGAACTGGCAAACCCTAATGCTGATTCAGAAGCAAAAACCAACACATTGTTAACAAAAATTCAAGTCAAACATCAACTAGAAGAAATGACAATTCCACCACCTGAACAGTGGAATTTGCTAAAAAAGGCTGTTAGAATGATTTGATATTGATATTATGAGTTTCCAAGTTCCAACTCAGCTCTGTGCAGAGTTGTCTTTGAGCAATATTTTACATTGCCTGTATGTACTCCTTCGTTTGAAAATCAATAGAAAATTCAAATTCAGTATAAATAAGATATTATATGGACATGTATGCTGGATATTCAATTATTTGTATTATTTATTTTATCAATTGAAAATAATCTCTGGTTTCAACTACTAAATACACATTCAACGATTGCTGATGTTCATTGTTCTATATCCTACTATTGTTAATATGTTAAGCTAATTTTATTTACCATATCAAATCAAAAATGAGAATTCTACTTTACTGTAAATTTTATGTTTTATGCACAGATCAACTTTAGCAAAGAAATATTAAGCATTGAGTTGAATGATGAATCACTGAGTACATGTAAATGTTATCAATATGACACAATTAAAATATGAAATAATTAATAATATGTTAATGTATTCAATTTGATTCACAATGTCAAGGAATACAATATAAAATATCATCAACAACAGTTGTGGAATATAATTCATGAAATGCAGTATAAATACCTAAAAACTACTAATTCACTTCCATTTCCCAAATCGAGTCAGGGTCCTCAAATTGATGTTTAGATAAAGAAAAAGAGTCATCTTAATTCTGAGTCTCATCTTCATTTTCTTTGTCTTGATTCTAAGTCCCAAAGTCAAATTCATCAGTCATTATGTCACTATCATTTGTCCCACCACTACCAGCGTTTGAACTTGAAGTGTTGCACTACCCTCTTCTTTCACATATGGACTTCCAAATTGTAAGTGCCCTTTCATAAGGAAATTTTTTGACATTATACACACTTCCTAACACCCTCAAGCAATTTTCCAAATTCTTGTCGAGTTTGTTACTTATCTTTGATTTCAAAAACCCCAATGCACTGAAAACTCTCTCATCTTCCACCGAACCCAATATCATTATTTGAGATAAATCAACAAGTTTGAAATATTCTGATATCGAATCATGCAATATTTCACTCTGACCCAAGTTTTTCTAGGCCTTTGTTATTGATCCCGCTTCGAAGGGATTCTCCATGGCATTAAACTAGTCTATCATACTACTTGCAAACCAACTACATTATCCTTTAAGCTTATTTCCATCTATAATTCCTTCTATTTTCTGTCCATTGCATTCTACAATTTTTGAAAAGTATGCGGTCAAGGTAGTTACTTTTTGATGAAAAACACTTGGGCTATCTTGGTGGCCTTGAACCCAAAATTGAGGATACACAATAGACATGGCATCAAGTATTTCATCTTAAGAGAATTGATTATAAATCTCTGTTGAAATATTGCTTGCAATTTCCTTCAAATTACTACTAACAGATTCAACAATGCCATCAAAATCATCCTTTCTAACAGGTACTTCTCTGATAGAGCGCCTGATTGTCTTACAATGGTGCATTGGTATCTCAAATCCACGTACAAAGACACATAACTCCCCACTTGCATTAAACTGTAAATAATTTTCAGGATGATTCAAATCTATAATTATCTGCCACCTATAAAAATTTGGGCTTTGAGTTGTTAGATTATTGAGGGCCATGCATGTCATTCTACGTAGTTTGGTATACTCATAGATATACATAGTTCTGTCTTGGGCTTTCTTCACAAGATTGTTCATTTCATCCAGCAATGTGAGAAGACTAGCTAAAGTTAAGAGTGTCTCTATAACGCTTAACCTATGTAAGAGGTCAGGAGCTTTGTCTACTGTGTTGCAATGCTCGTACATTGTTCCAATCAAGGATGGATATTCTAAAAGAACTCGTTGCGCTGATCCATGCAAGGAGATCCATCTGGTATCAACATCCTTAAGAAGCTTGTTTCTTGCTATTATTCCCTCAACAAAATTTTGAAATTCTGCAAAACGTTTGGGACTTCAGAAAAAGTATGCGTGGAGCTCACGGACTAGATTTTCAACTTTTGATATTGTAGGAAACTTGCTTACAATTTTAAATGCTAAATTCATTCTGTGGGCCATGCAGTGAATGGAAAGCATGTATGGTGCACAAGTGGTTTGTAATTTTGTGCAAAGACCGGTCCTCTAACCTTGCATTACTGCAGCTCCATCAGCTCCTACACACACCAACTTTTTGGCAATTGTCAAGTCATCCATACCTGCAATTTCATTCAAAGACTTCTTAACTAGTTCAAATAAATTTTACAACGTTGAACTGTACTTCATTTTATGAACACAGAGTAGATGAGCTCGATGGACATGTTCTTTACAGTATACACATGCATACAGACCCAAGAAGTATTATCTACCGCAGTAACTTCATCTAAAGATAATGTAATGAAGTTTGACTCTTTTACATTCTCTGTTAAATCTTGCTTTTCCACTACAACGAGACAATTTGCCCATTCCCATCCAGCGTTTATTGACCACTGTGTGCTAGGATAGTGAGGAACACTCAAAAAAGATAATAAATTACTATACTCTGGGTAGTCTATCATAGGACACCTTCTGGACAAAATATGAAAAACAACACTCATCTGAATAGTTTTAGCCAGTTGTGCTCCTTCCATTGCTTTTCCAAATTGAGCCTTGATTTTACCTCCACTTGCAGAAAGCTTCATCATTCTTTTCTTATGCTCATCATATTCTGCGGTATACTTCACATGAAGACATTCTTCCTTTGATTTCCATCTTACTACTGATGTTTCCTTTCCGACTATGATTTGTTTTTCATAAACTTTACCTATATGCTTTTCTATAGTGTCAAGCTTTAGCTACAATTTCTTGTCTCTTTTAGATTTCCAACTACAAATCACACACTTGCATTCTATTGGTTGTTCATCTTTGTTTTCTTTCTCCACTGGTTTAAGAATGGGTACTTCGACACCCAATCAAGCTAAAAATTTCTTGACATTTCCCACTCACACCCTAGTTTTGAATCTTTTGATTTTCTTTCTGAATCTTTTGATTTGTATTTTCTTTTCTTCTTGCCAACATCATCTACAACGCTAGCATTTTCTTTTTCATCCAAGTCGATTATCTCAATCTGGCTAACCGGGGTATCCCTTGGAACATCTTTTGTGGTATTGCCATCCTCATTCTAGCTAACCAGGGTATCCCTTGGAACATCTTCTACGGTATTGTCATCCTCAGTCTAGCTAACCAAGGTATCCCTTGGAACATCTTCTGTGGTATTGCCATCCTCATTTTGGCTAACTAGGGTATCCCTTGGAACATCTTCTATGGTATTGCCATCCTTATTTTGGCTAACCAGGGTATCCCTTGGAATATCTTCTGCGGTATTGCCATCCTCATTTGACTCAATGGTAATCCCACCTTTTGGTGGTGCTGAGGTATTGCGAATGGCTTCTACATCATTATTTGGTGCAAGAGTTGATGGTGTAGCTCCATCTTGATTTGATGGATCAGAAACATTGCCAGTTCCAAAATAAGACTGTATACTAACTCCACCTTTTTGGCATTTTGATGGCCTCCCAGTCCCTTCACCACCCTAAGGAGTCTTACCCTTGTCGCACTTGTGGCTCAACATCTTGATTTGATCTCCCTCTTCGAATAAAAGTTGGAAAAAATCTCTTCTTGTTTAAGGACATACTCATAGAATATAGATCCCATTCCCTACTAAATATCTTCTTTAAGATTGAATCAAGAATGGAAGAGGGATAAAGAAATTTTAAAATAGTAATACTGTAAAGAAATGATCACTCACCTTTAAGTTTAGGTTTTCACTGACTTGCTATTCGCTAATGCAGGAATGCCTGTGTTGTAAGTTTGTAACTTTGCCTACGATCAACTTCAAGGTGCCAACTCCAACTTTTGAAATCTGAATCGAGAGCTCACAAGTTCAGAACTGAACAAAATGTGTAAGAATAAATTAGAGTTTTGATTGTATTTATATCAATCCATATTTGGCAAATTCCATGGGAATTCTATATGGTATATCAAAAAGATTTGGCGAATCCCGCGTGATTATATAAGGAATACATTTAAGTGTCGGCGAATCAAACATCGAAGGACTACATACATTGAAATTTCCAAGGTGAATATGGCCCTAAGATTAGCACGGAGGTGTCATAGAAATTGGTGAAATGGCCCCTCATAATCAACTACTTGTAAATTTTAATTGGCGAACTGGGTCCTCACGTGCAGTGACCATGTAATGGGGTTGGCGAAATGGGTCCTCACGTGCAACGATCATTTAATGGAGTTGGCGAAACGTGTCCCGATACACAATGTTGTTTTAATAGTATTGGCAAATATATAGGTGATTTAGTACTTCCTTCCGAAATTGTAGGTGAAAATATTAGTCGGCCCATTTGAAATGCGTAGTTTGTTATGGCGAAAATCTTACTTCATTGATTCTCATAAAATAAATCGATGGCGAATGTATATGGATTCAACCGATAATATGTAAAAACTGGGCGATTTGACCACCCTGTTGGATGCGATTTATTCGCCAATTCTAATTTGGCTGATCTGTGATATTCGCCACTAAAAAAATCTCTGCTCTGTATATTCTTTCCTTTTTGAAGAAAATGTGAAAAAACTAGCTAAATGGTTTTTTTGGCTCTTTAAATCCATTATTGGATGTCTTTTCTACCTCTGTAACTTCCTCAGAGTGACATCTTATGGTAATCCCATCATATTATCTTTTGGAAGATGGCACAATATACTTGCAGAAACAACCTTTTCTTCTTCGTTGTTATTTCTTTCTGGATAGTTCTCAGCCATTTCAACGCAAATCTCAGATGCCATGCCATGTTCAATTTCATTTGGTCTCTTGTAAGGGGTAGTATCACAAGTTGCATTTATATCATTGCCCTTCATCATTTATATCTTCCCCCTCTCTTTTGCCTAATTTGTTTACTTGTTTCACACATTTTGTGACATTACTGTTGAGGTGATTTTCTGGTAATGAAAAGGGCTTATTTGAATGCTTACTTGAAAATTATGAAACTCTAAAACCATGAGAGTAGAGCTTACTTTCTGTATATACCTTTCTCTCTTTGACAACAAACTGTGAAGATGTATATAACTGTTCTGTTGATTGCTTTTGGGCTGCTTTGCTTTTCTATGGTTGGCTGTCTCGGACTGGTGAATTTTTCTCTCAAACCACAAACTGGGTTTTCATAAAATTTAATGGGTTTTTTCATCTAACTATTTTCTAATTTATTTCAAAAAATCACTAAAACCCAGTTCATAGTTTTTGAGATATGATTAAATCATGTGACTATTGTCTTGATGTCTTCATTGTGCAAGGATTGCTCTGTGTGACTATCTCTGTTGTAGGTATCCCCTTCATGATAGTTCCCTTGCATTTATATAACCATAACAATAACTTTGAAAATTTTTCAATAGAAGGCACAAATGAGACTTGTTTGACTGACTTGGATCTTGTCATGAAATGACTGTGAACTTGGCAATCTACATAATGAAGAATAATGCCATTGAATGACATTGTGTTGATTTCTCTACTTCTGTAGGTTATTTATCTTTTGTTCAGCAACAAAACATTCTAACCTTTGTCATTTGATTACAAAGAATGGACATCACTTATTACCTCTATGTTTGCATCTGTAATGATGCCTTCAGGTATACTCATTAGATTACTAGCATGGCATAGTAGATGATAACTTTATAGTGACTGAACCTTCTCTTGTATCTTCAACCTGTTAAGTTATAGGTGACTGTCCTGATACTTGTGCATGAATGAATCACTCCATGAGTACTGGTAGACTGTGATTGTGTTGATTATGTGATTCTCATCAGCATGTCTCATAACTGCAATGCCATGACTGGTTGCTCCTTAGATGCTACTGTCTATGGTTTGAGCATGCTGCATCTATCCAAGGCATGGCTACACCATTGTTAATTATCTCATGAATGCTATGAATTTTGTTATAGTCACTATGAATGCTCTACTGTGTTGATTGAATTGCCCCCTAATCATGGCATTATTGGCCATCAACAGAGTTTGTAGGTAGAAATATGTATGTCGCTTTCTCTTTGTGCTCCATTGTATGTGCTTCTATAGTTATGACAGTCACTAAAACCTTGACTGCTCCTGTTTAAGTATGTATGCAACTGTCCTCTTTTGCTGATTGCTACTCTTGCTTCTGACTATTTCATTGATAATGGATAAGACCCTATGTTATTCTTTATTCCTGTAACAAAGCATTCTTTGAAAGATTATGCAGATATTTATCTTGTAGTGCTGTTCCTCATTATGTTTGTTATGAGGTTTTCCTAACATCATAAGGTGCTTGCTCTTATTTAAGAACATTGTCCTTGAAATGTGAATCTTGCCTCTTTTGTTGCCTTCTTTGTTCATGAATATTGTTGTATACCTCCATGATGACTTTGCTCGTATTCTTCTCATAATTGCTATCCTCTTAATGATTTCATACTGTCCCTTGAGTTTGGTAGGATTGCAAATGTCTACTGTTCAAGCCTTCATGTTGTTCCTTCATCAGTATGTGCATTCAAATAGGTCTTGCTTAAGATTTCATCATTCATTCCTTTGATTTCTATCTCTTTGCTATTTGTCAATTATATCTTGATTACCAATCAGCTAAGAATAGATTAGCATGCTGAGCTCAACACTTGTGGGAGCCACATTTCCTCCACATGCTATAATTTTCATATGTTATCATACTTGACCTGAACTTGCACATTCAACAAACATGTTAGAATGTAAAACATACCTTCAGTTACATGACATGATGCTTCTTGTGTGGATTTATCTTTTTGATCTAGTACTTGTATATGCTATTCAACTATCTCTTCTGCTTCTCTTTTTGTATTATCTAAACATTAGATGACTGCTGCTCCATAAAAGTAGATTGTACTTTTGTTGCTTTGATTATGTGTATGAAAAGGATTGGAACCAAGAGCTCTAACACAACTTTTTGTAGGTATTTCGAAGCTCAACAGATGGAGGGAGATGAAGATCAAATCAACCTTGGGATTCGTCATTCATAGGCAATTATGGGTCCCTTTACTTTTCTTATGCATTTCTATTCTTTCAAAAGTATAATTTACTTTTATGCAGCATATTTCAGTCATTCCCACAGCTTGTGTGGGACATATTTAAACACTCTTTTGAATATAATCAGTTATTTCATTTTATGCAATGACTTCTACATATTTTCTTTCTAAATCAATTACATAGCATGAAACAACTAAATCTCATTTAAAACACATGTTTAAAACATGATGAAGAAATGATAGTTTATAAATACCTCTTTCTTGAAACTGCACTAAAATGTATTGAATAATCAGCAACATCATAACTGAAATATGAAGTCAATTAGATACCTGTCATTCTTTGAATGCCCGCTTTCTTGCCTTTAGGACATTTTCACTTACCAGGATGGTGTGACAGCCCAGTTTGGGCTGTTGCATGATCATGATAAGTGATCATGTGTTAGTCTTTTGTCAAGACATCAGACATTGACTGGATGATCCTGCACATAACTTTTTTTCTTTACCCCCTCTTCAATAATTATTGTCTAGGCCTCACTAAATTACGTTGCAAACATAATTTAGTAACAATCTTAAAAAAATCTTTCTTCACCTGATAGCTATACACCTATCAATTTAAATCCAAAACATGAGTCTTTTCATCACAACTTTAGCATTTTATCTTTGATTAACATAATTAAACAAGATTTCACAGTTTTCATAGTGTAATCAACAGATAAGATGGTGCATGAAATGGTAAAAAGGGAACATAAAGGTGTGTTTGGATGAGTGCTACCTACCACTCATCACTAGTCACTATGTGGTTTTGTGTGTGTTCATACAATGATGTTGGTATTGAACTAGCATTTGATTGGATTATATTTCTTATCATACTATTGCATATGAACTAAATTGGAATCATAAGATTCATTTAAGGGCTACAATTTAAAAGTGAGACCAAAGATCTCATATCAAAGGAGAGAATTAATCCTCTCTATTCTTGGTGTATAAACTATGAAGCCTTTGATTCCTAGGAAGGGATATGTAGGCAAGGCCATTACGAATGAACCCTTGAGGTTTAGGTCTAGGTCTAGGGATGACCCTGACATTGAGAGCTTGCCATATTTAATGTGACTATAGGAGTTGTGGCACAAAGTTTTAACCACGACTATGGTTGGTAATTCTATGAAGTTGTCACTTCTAGATGAGATAGAAGATGCTTGGTTAGTTAAGTTAGTATTGGATGCACAAAAAAATATTAGTAACCATGATGGTTATTACATTTTCCTCCTTTGTGTACTAATTTCCTTCTCATTTTTAATCCTAAGGATTCAATTTTTCCTTACACCACATGTGCCTTAGGGTATAAAACATCACATAATATAGTTTTTAGTTAGCATAAAGAAAATACATAGTATAAGAAGGAACCCATCATCCTCATTTAAGATTCTAGATTTCAATTTTCATAGTCATACATTCTAGGAAAACAAACACATTAGCCATCTATTTCACCCGATTTAAACACATTATCTTCTCATCCCATTCAAAGGAATTTTAATCTAACTTTCCAATTACACACGTACAATTCATAAAATTTGAGAGCATAATTTCATCAAAAGCTTCTTAATCTTATTGAGCAATCATGCACATGGCCTTATAAGATCCATCAAGTAAATAGTTGGTTGTCATTGCCCTATGGACTAGTGTATATTAATCAAGAATACACATAATATTCACATACAATTTCACTTCATTCTTCTACTTCACATTATTTTAGCACAAATCCATGAAGATCATCATTTAAATTTTACTCTTTTATTTATTTTAGTATTTTTAGTATGTTTCTAGTAATTATTTAAATGAGATACTTCTTGAAACAAAATCAACAACTAAATTTATACTAGAAAAATAGGGTTGAATTAATTTACCAACACCCCAATGTCCTTTGAGATCTAATTTCATCATTTTTCTTACTCAAATTTCAATAATTATTAGATTAATTTTTGTTGTACACTTGTACATTTGGGTACTAAAATCTCCTAGCATATCTGACAAGTTAGAAAAATCTGAAATATAGAAAATGTACTTGTGCCTTTAGGAGGAGATTTATTTTCATAAAAACTAATGAATTATGATCTTGTTTGAGTATTCTTGAATGGTCATTGCACCCTTTCCTCCTAAAATTAAAAGGGTCTAGCCTTTTATAAAAAGTCTTGTTCAGAATAGCTTTCATTAAATTGATCACATCTCTTCAAAACTCTCTCAACACCAACTCTTCTAGGAGAATGGAAAAAACTATTAAAATATTCCTTGTAAAAGCTAATGGATGAAGCTTTGACCTACCAAAAAGGATATATCATTAGGTTCAACTTGATAGTGTCAATTCAAAAGTTTATCACTATTAAAGGATTCAATGCACAATTCAAAATAGGGTATATGATTATCATAGTGAAAATAATGTTCTTAGCTATAGTAGTCCATTCTATGTATATTTTCATTTACCTTGCATGAAGATTTGAATAGGAAACAAGTTTTTCAATCAGCATGGTCCATAAAATCACTCTTCAAACTAAAAAACACAATCAAACTAATAACACAAATAAATCACAAGGAAACCAATGCCTAAACTTTGTAATACTTGGAGCATAAACCATACTAAATTATAATACACTTCACATGCTATGATGCCCTAAAACTTGAGACACTAGTCCCTTTTGGTTCAAAGTTTGGCTTATTTTTATTTAATACAATGTGGAAATCTATAAGATGTTGTAGAATTGTCCCATACAATTCAGAACTATATTAATTTATTTTGCATGGGGCATCAAATAGATAAAAAGTACACCAATCAACATGGATCAATAAGTTCATACTTCTACCAATTGGAAAGGAATCACAAAAGTAATCCACAAACACTACAATAAATAACACCTAAACTCTCTGAAGTCTGGTAGGTCAAAGGATGCACTATACTTCAATTCAAGCACAAAACTAAACAACACTAATTTTATTACACATCACTCATACTAGACTATAACCAAATACAATAATCTAAAAGGAAAATATATCTTCCCTTGCAAACTAAGTTAAACTTGTGATTCTAAAAACTATTTTCAATAATTAGAGTAATTTTATTAAACATTATATTATCATGGCATCTCTTTAGGCCAATAGTTTTCAAAGCATGCTCTAATACTACTATGTAACACATCAACCAACTACCAAGAATCAAACTATTTTTGTTTTAAATAATAGTCTAAAGCTAGATTACATTCTTGATAGTTAAATCTACAAATAAATTTACCAATTTAAGCTTGAGGCTCTCATGATACTTGGTTAGAAAAGAAACCAAAATATAGTTTAGGAGATTTGGACACCATGATAATTTCCATTTCTTAGCCTTCATTCCATAAGAATTTTTTAAACAAATATTCAGTTAGTTGCCAAGTTTAAACTAGGAATTATGTGCCACATGGCATAGACCCATCTCCTCGAAAAACTCTAGGTATTTTAATTTAATCAAGGATCTAATTTGGATGATTCAGGATCTAAAGTTTGACTAAATCTAGTTCAACTTTTTTATAATTTTTAGACTACTTAAATTAGGGTTAACCATTAAGAAACAATAGTATAATACCTAGGGTTACAACCTTCATTGGGGTAAATTCAAACCCAAGATAATATTTAACTAGTCTTGTAATTTTTTTATTTAAAAACTCTTCCTCAGAGTGGTTGTCGCCTCCACAACACGTGCCTATTTTTCTTGTCAAAGTTGGGGACCCTATTTATTTTATGGACTTTTTGCTTATCCTTATGCTTTAATTTTCAAATCAATTTGGTTTTGTTTGTGTAATTATACTTTGAATGGGTAAAAATGTCAAAAAGAAGACCCTTTAAAGTGTTAGAGTCTTTTGTTTTTTCAAAAAATTTGAAGGATTTTGTCTTTGTTGCAAATTACAAACTGGGTTTGAAGTCCAATTTGTAAGTTACAATCTGGACCTGAACTCTGGTTTGTAACTCTGCCCTAAGTGTAGTCTTTTTTGCACATTTTTATTTTGGACCCAACACTCTATTTTCTCACCGATTAGTCTTCATTTTGACAATTGATTTACCATTTTTGAGTCACACTAGTTGGTTTTTGGGTGATTCTTCTCTGCACAAGCTCAATCTTACCTTTTTAGGTTAGATTGTGTGTGATTTTAGTTCATTTTGCTTTCTTTTTCCCCTTTTCAAGTAGGATTTCATAACAAATCTAAAATTTCTCAAAGTGATTTGGTGAAATTTTTGGATTTGCATGTTGAATGTGTTTGGAGTTTTGGGGATTTGGTGTTTATTTGCATTTTTAGATTCAAAATCTTTGGTTATTGGGTTTTATTTTGAGAATTTTTGTGATTTGATGACCATTATTTCAAACCCTAGTCCAAATCTGCACACCCAAAAGTTTTTACAATTTACACGTTTTTACATGTTGTAGACTAGATCCAAAGTTTGATCAACAATCACATTCATTTTGCAATTTGAAAGTTGTTACAAGTTGCAACCAAAGTCTAAAATCTGGGGGCATTGTACATTTCCAAAATATTTTGTAGTTTACAAGTTTTTTTGTAATCTACAACTAAATTTTGAACTCCAATTACAATTTAGAAACCCAAAAGTTTTGGCAACTTACAATTGTTACATGCTATAGACCAAATCTGAAGTCTAGCTGGTAGTTGCATTCCCTTTACAATTTGTAAGTTTTTGTAAACTCTAACTAGAATTCAAACTCTAGTTGCATTTCAAAAAGTAGATTACATTTTTAGTTTTTTAGTATTATAGACTATAAACTAAATCTAGAATGTGGTTTGCATTTTGTAACTTTTCAGCAAATCCTAACACTCTCCCATTTGGGTTAAAAAACTCAAAAAAATTTAGGGAAAGAAAACTTTGACCAATTTCTATCATGCTAACATGTTAGGTAGGTGTAATTAAGAGGTTTAGAATTGATTATTTTATTAATTGTATATTTCTAAATGGTGTTTTATATGCAAATACTAAGGCATGTCCAATTGTGGCAGGGTCTTCTACCTAGGGAAAGTCTTCACATTCAAGGATGAAGTATGAATACAAAGGCATGGTACTACCTGCAAAATTGTTGTGCAAGCTCAACAACATTTCCAATATAAATTTTGGGCATATGGGTCTAGAGGAATTTTATAGGAGCATATTGGAAAGCAAGAAGATGAAGATGTAGAATATTAGGCTAAGTGATCTCGTAGAAGCAACATTCTTTTCATTTTTTTTCAATCTCCAAATCTAATCATGACATGCACCAAACTCTACAACAAGAAGGATAAGGTGGTTAGAATCATTGATGGAAAGGTAATCATGCAGATTCAACCTCCATATATAGAAGAAATGTTGAATCTGTCACCAAGAGATGCTTTTGTAAAGATTTCCATGGAATCATTTAGAGAGTTTTTCAAGGCTCATGTTGATTAATGTGTTAGCATCATAAACAAGAATTGGTTCGCTAAGCTAAGAGCAACGGTCTTTAGGTTTCCAAAGAAGTTATTCTGCAGTGAATTTACGGAGGAGATCAATGACATAATTACTCTCTTAAGTCAACTTGTAGGACTCAATATTGAAAAGGAATTCCACCCATGGATGTTTCAGTTTATTGCCAAAGTCATTTTTGGGAAGGAGTTTATTAATTGGTCTACCCTCATTAATGACAATCTCCAGAAGCAGTTATGTGAAGTTATTTAGTTAAAGTAATTTTACATGACTTCATATTTGGTGTATACCTTGGTAAAGAGGCAACAATTTGTTAGACAAGAGCAAGTTCATGTTGTTAGTGTAAATAAGGTCATATTGTATCTAGTTAGGATATCACCTTTTCTAGGATTGACCTATTCATACTTAGCTTAAGTTTACTTAGGATTTTTTAGGAGTTTGTCTCAACTCATATGGTTGAGACATGTGTCCTCATCCTTTTGAGACACCTCTTGCATGTTTACTTGCCACCTGCTTGAGCACTTGTGATTTGATCTCAGAAGTGTCGCATCTTATGAAGGTTAGTCAGTCATTGTGTTCGACCATCCTACCTCCTCTCTCATGCCTATTTATACAAGGCATCTATGTACATTTTACTTATCTCTTAAATGGATCAATTAGGATTATTTTGTGCTTATAGCTTTGTGAAAGTGATTCTAGTTCTTGCTGGCTGATCTTGGTTGCTCCAACATGGTATTAGAGCCATGCTAGCAAAACCCTTCCTATTTTGAGTGATTTCTACACCAAGTCTCATCAAGAGTTCATCTTGGAGCCAAATGGACCTCGCTGTTGAGTCCAGAAGGCCTAAGATAGTAAGAATAACCCTTCATTTGGTGAATTTTGGTAAAGTCATTTTTTGCAAAAAAAATTACCCCTTGCCTAGGGTTTGAACAATTGTACGACCTCTAATCCGTATTGTATGAAGTTTTTAAAAAATTGTATATTTTTTTTGTAGAGGGCAATATTGCCCCCTAAAATGTTTTGTTCAGGCTTGATTTCATTTTTTGGATTCGTGGTTTCGTTGTGCAAGTTTTTTCAAAATTTTCAGGCTTATTAGACCTGGTATTCGGCCTACACTCATCCTTTAAGGTTGCCTGCTCCACGCCATTTCAGTTAGGACACCCTTGATTTCAGCTTGCCATTGTCGGCTCGCCCTCCTTTCTAGATGTGTTCAAACTCCTACACTTTTTTTGTTGCAGGACATTCCATAGATACCTCAGCCTCTCATACCCCCTGCTACCTCAAAGTATCCTTTAGACTTCATTCTGTATTTTAAAGGGCTTTGTTCTTGGACATTAGAATCCTATATTGGACACACAGATGAGGTTTTTTATTTTTGGAACCATTCAGTTCCTTAGCCTTTCAAGCCGCACTCCATGCACCCATAGTTAGTCTCTAAGCTAGACTCACAATTGGCACACGCACTCTAAGTGATTTGTGCCCATTTTTGGGCCCTTGCATTCGGCCTTGCCAGTCATTATAGGACCACAAATCTACAAATCTAGCCCCTACCAACATCTTTCTAGCCCCTATCGACCTCTGCTCCCTTCATCCGACCCCCAGGACATCGAGTCAACATCTTAGGCCTTTTGATGTAACCAAACTTCACAACATAAAACTCAACACTAATATTATTGCAAAAGAATATCTAGAAAACTTAGAACTATTTTCAAATTCCTTCTCATTCCATTCCATCCTACTATAACTGAAAATAAATACCAAATTTATACAAAAACAAAAATTACCATTTTTGGTAGATTTTAGCAACTTTCTAAAGTTGTCATTTTATGTAACTTCGCATCCTTATCTGTATGACCATGGAAGTTTCCAAATATTTGAAACTTACTAAAAGATGACTAATCATCAACTTTCTAATCTATTTGCAAGTAAAGTTTGAAAAATAACTAGAAAAAACTTGGAAAATCCTAAAAAAAATATTAAAACCTCATTTTGAGGCCCTAGATGATCGGATAAGGTCCTGAAAAAGTGTCAAAACGATGACCTACCAAATTAACCAATTCTTTGGGATTTTTATTAAACTCTTCAAGACACATCTACCCACCAAATTTCAGCTCCAACAAACCTCCGGGCCAAAAGTTATGACCTCTAGAAGTTCCTGCATCACCTTCAATACAGGCCTACTCGGCCTCAAACTCGA
This sequence comes from Cunninghamia lanceolata, assembly GCA_027924645.1. Lineage (NCBI taxonomy): Eukaryota > Viridiplantae > Streptophyta > Pinopsida > Cupressales > Cupressaceae > Cunninghamia > Cunninghamia lanceolata. The sequence goes on along the minus strand of BSBN01000791.1, from coordinate 4,355,915 downwards.
CCATTCATGCCTGTTTTGGTCACAATTTTCACTATGACATTTGTTAACACATAGTAGCATCCTATTTTAATTTTACATGGAGCATTATATTGTTAGGATGTTTTACAAATTGTTAATGTTATCATTAAAAAGTAAACTCTTTACATTTAATGTTGTCCAATGAATTTGTGGTCAAAGTCTGTGATTTTTAAGTCACTTATCTTGTAAAAATTTAATGTTACTTTATTTGTAACCACTAGTGGTTTAAATTTCAAACCACTAACATTTCTTGTAACTGCAACATTTCATGCTACCTGTTAGTGGTTTAGAGTTACCACCAACATCTTATGCTAATGGCATGGTCCCTTCATAGAGTCCTAAACTAGGGATTTTTTTCATTTTGTGACAACTTTCACCCACAGAGGTAAAATTTTGCAAAATTATAGTCAACAGAAAGCTGGTTTCGTCACTGACAATGTGGGTCGAGATGATTTGAATATTGTGTTGTTTTGATACATTTTTTGGCCTCCAAAGTCAACTATTGTAAGAAAATTTTGACGGGGCATATCTGTCACCCCAGTTATCAAAATTTTGCAAAGTTTTTTTGAAATTGATCAAAAAAAGCAAGGATTTTAAAATTGTAATCAATTTTAAGATTTGGATAAGCCCATTTTGTAAAAATTTCCATGCATTATAAACAGTCGATTTGGCATCCAATCTTAACACAAGTTGTATTCTTTTCTTACATTTTTCTGGGGGGCTTCTTAAAAAACAAAATAATATCAGGGGATAATCTATCTAAGTCACTAACAATGGGGATAACAAATCATCCATATGTCATTACTTTAAAAAAAGGAAACTACAACTCCTGGCGTGATGGCATCCTAAAGCATTGTTGATGGATCCATGTATTGCCACATTTGTATGGGATTATTCCTAAACCAAGTACATTTTGGCAGAAAACTATATGAGGAAATAAAAATGATCATGTCTTAGGATTAATTATTTTAAGTGAACTAGGAACCACACATTGTGGCTTCTATCACACATTGAGTGCTCTCGCACTCTTTGGACCACACTATGGAAAATGTATGGAGATCCCAATGAACCTCCATTCCCAAATGATCCTGCTATGGACATACTTCTTCACATTAACTTGTACAATTTTATCATTTCTCTTTTGGAGAGGGGTTTTTTCCCACTAGGTTTTCTCCTTTACTCTGCTTTTGAGAAATTGTTTATACATGGGTACCTAACATGGCCTAGTAGCTGGGACCCATCATATTTGTTTCACTTCTCCCTAAGTTGCACTTAAGGGGGGTGTTAGTGTAAATAAGGTGATATTGTATCTAGTTAGGATATCACCTTTTCTAGGATTGACCTATTCACACTTAGCTTAAGTTTACTTAGGTTTTTTTAGGAGTTTTCCTCAACTCATATGGTTGAGACATGGACCCTCATCCTTTTCAAACACCTCTTGCAATTTTACTTGCCACTTGCTTGATCACTTATCATTTGAGCTCACAAGTGTCACATCTTAGGAAGGTTAGTCAGTCATTGTGCTCAACCATCTTACCTCCTCTCTCATACCTATTTATATGAGGCATCTATGTACATTTTACTTATCTATTGAATATATCAATGAGGCTTATTTTGTGCTTATATCTTTGTGGAAGTGATTCTAGTTCTTCTTGGCTGATCTTGGCTTCTCCAATAGGTGTCATGGTTTCAAGTCAACAACTAGTGTATCAATATTATCCCCAATTGAAGATAAAACAAAGCAACAAGCATTTAAAAAGAGTGAATGATGCTTTCATATTCAATATCATAAGAATATTTGAGAATGATAAGGAAAAATTGTTGATAGTAAGGAATACTGAGAGGGGGGGTGAATCAGTATTCCACAAAACCACTTCTTAACAAGTTTATTAATCCAATTTCCAAAATTAATAATATGAAAGTAGAATAAACATAGAAACAACAACCATGGTGAGTGTTATCTCACAATATATTATTATAGCACAATACCGGATTACATTAAGGCCCACTGCCTTACGACTCATTGCCCAAAAAAATGCTCACTAGAAGAAAGGCTCACTGCTAAAATAGGCTCATAGCCTAGATAAAGAAAGAGGAAGGAAGAATGGCTCACTACCAAGTTAAACTGTTTAGATTGCATCTACACATGCATGGTTATAGTTCCAATGAAGTATAGAATACTGATTCAACACTCTTCATCTCTGTATGCCCTTTTTCACTACTCTTCTCTTACTTGGAGATTAGATCTCTCTTTTTCTGCTTGTTGTCACCTTTTCTTCACATGCTTCATACATACACACACATCATCACATAACACACACTTTCAAAACTGAAATCCATTGGATATATATATCCGCAACAAGATTTATCTCTTAATCAGGTCAGCATGCTAAACATGAAATGTGTAAACAAAGAATTGTACTCTTTTGTCTTGATCTTGTGTACAATCTACAATGTGGACTCAAACAAATGTGTACAAGTCTTCATATAGGGTGACCCCAATCATATAACCACTTAGATTAATTATCCAGATGCTATATCTTCTCTACATAAGGATCTACAATGCTCGTCGACTTGTTCCTTAAAAACATACTTGATCAATTCATCTGTCACATCATAGCTCATACTGTGGACCACATGAGACTTAATAAATCATATCCAACAATCATTACTGACCTCTTAACATGCCTTTAGATCTGCGGAACCAGATAAACTTGTATGTCAAAATACGGATCTTGGAATTGTTGCACTGTCACAGAGAAATACTGTCAAACTGGAGGCCGATATTGGGAAGCTTGTAGAATATGATCTGTTGAACTTTTAAAGGTTATAATCCTAGATTTAGGTATTCATGACATGTCTCTTAGTTTCCTCAGAACCACAGAACAAAATATACACTTGCAGAGAAATGCAGACTAGTTTACTTTGCACTATACATTGTCCCTATCTTACCTCTGTTCATCCAGACTTAGACATTTTCTCCAAATGACTTTTGGAGGAAGTCATGACCTAAATAATGGAATGTATCATCATCAAGTAGCTATGAGTCATCATAGCTAAACTACATTTGCAGGTCTTCATCTATGGAGGCATACTGATCGACTTTATGTCCCTTACTCTGAATATTGTCCATACTTAGTCATTCTGGCCTTCCAGACTTGAATACTCTTGTGCCTTGTTGCCAAATCAAGTTGGTCTTCCACAGTGATGTCTTCTTGTCATACTGATGTATTGCCTTTGCTTTATTTCTATCAATGACAACATTCAGGTTTTCTTCAGAGCAGTGTCTCTTGCCAACAATCTCCCCCTTTGGCATTGATGACAACACTTAGTGAAAAATGCTTGACTACCTTGACTGCTCCCCCTTTCTATATACACTCTATATTTCTTCTCCCCTAAGATGTTTGCCCATTTTTCACTAATATTCTTCTCCCCCTTTGACATCAATGGAAAAGGTGTAGGTGCCAGAGTCAAAAATTGTCACAAGGACAATTTTCAACTTTATTTTACATGTGCTGGAGGATATCACTGAAAATGTTCTTAATTTGGGCCAGCTCACCATCCTAGCCTTTCTTAGCATTGTCCAAAATTTGAATATGACCACTAAGTAGGAAAACTAAGGTCTCTGCCTTGTGAAGATCAGAGGGTGTGTCAGTTTGTGAAGTTGTTTGTGCTTCAACTGCAAGATTAAACATAGAGTCTAACATAGGATTGATTAGTCCTCTTAGATGACACATTCTAGTTCTGATTTGATCCCTGTCACTTATTATATTGCTCAAGTCATTATGAAAGTTGATGACTTGACTTTCCTTGTTGCTAACTGATTCTACTACCGGATTAAATGCCTTGGAGGTGTTCATCAAATTTTTCTCCAAATCCTTCATCTTCTCTTCTGTTTTCTTTGTGACTTCCGGCCAGGATAAACAAAATTTGTATATGTCACCAGCTTCTTTAATGGTGCTCTAAATTCTTTTTATCCTATTATCTAGCTGGGCTTTGTCATTAGCTATCATTTTCTTCAACTCATTCAATCTTTTCTCATTAAACACTTGCCTAACTTTTATTTCTACAGATTTCTCAAAGGATTAAAATGTTTACTTATAGAGTTTATAAGTCCTTTGAGTTGATTTGTTGATGACAAAGAGGTGTCCTTCCGGTATGTTGGCATCAGCTTCTCCAAAGTGCTAGATGCCTCACAAATGAGCTTACTATCCTCTATGTGAGACTTCAACATTTCCTCTCTTGCTTTTGCCTGTACAATTGAAGCCAATCTGAGTTTTTCTACAGGGGACATTACATCCAAGTTTATTGGACCATGTAGAAACTCAGGCTCACTCAAATCTTGTTTTTCTGTCTCCAGAAGTTCCTTAACTGAGTCTACAGTGTCTCTTGGTGTAGCAGAGACTTCTTCTTTCAGGCTCTGCTCCGGATCATCTAGATCCATGTCCTTATTGTTGCAAATATGTGCCTAATCAGTGTTGTCATTGATGTCAACATATCCTTGTTGTCATTGGTGTCAACTGTATCCCATTCTAGAAGACTTGTATGTTGAGGATATTGAGAAAATTGGCCTCTCTGGAAGAAACAAGTGAGTTACATATCTCTCTGTCAGAAACAATGAAGACAATGCAGTTTAGTGAAGTAGATTGCTCTGCATTCCTAGTAAGATGAAGATTAGATTATGTGGATTAAAGGGTCTGTAGAGGATTGTTTAGAGTTGCTCCAGTTAAGATTTGAGAGGTCCACATGGAGAAGTGACAAAGTTATGGCCATCTGAGTAGAACTAGGTTTTGTAGTTGTTCAAAGGTGACAGAGTGACAAAAATTTGGTCCGGATTGATTCGCATTGGAATATTATGATCTACAGATCTGGAGGTGTATTTGAGATGTCAGTGTGTATCCTCAACTCAAGTGGTTTGTGGTTTGGAGGTCCGCAAGCAATCTTTCTAGTGTGACAGTCATGACAATTGGTGTTCTTGAGTTCACGGATGAAGGTGCAAGTGTTTCTAGTGATCTAAGGTGGTGCGGTCATTCCTATTGATTTCATTATGCTTGTGGTGGTCTCTAGACTGTATGCCTACTGCGTTGGTGGTCCGCATTGAGGTTTGAGCTCGTGATTGAAGATTTGTCCTTGGGAGTTGTTATTCTTTCCAGTCTTGGCTGATCTGATGCTTTGTGCATGTTGAGGATGATCTAAGAGAGGTTCTATGAAGTGTGGCATGTTGTTCAAAGAAGATTTGGGTCCCAGCTATGTTTGTCTGACAACATAGTGATTGACATTAATTTAGATTTTTGTAGTGCCGACCTTGATGTTTATTCCAAGGTTGATGAAGCATATAAATATGTGTGGTTGAGTTGTGGAAAATCATCCTTGTGTAAAAATGAGAAGATCCTAAGAAAGGAAGAAAGGTAGAGCAGAGAAGAGGAAGAGCAGAAGGGGAAGAGTAGTAAAGGATGAGGAGATAGCAAAGAAGTGTTTAGGGGGCAGAGCAAAAGTATTGTGCGCTTCAATGGAACTGACCTTGGCATGAAGAAGATGTTTTCTAGTTCAATCTTTCTGTGTTAAACTTGTGAATGTTTCTGTAGGCAGTGAGCCTCTTTAAGAAGTGAGCTCTGGGCAGTGCACCTGAAGGCAAGTGCCTTCCCATTTTCTATTATTTTAACAAAGAATAAATCTTGTGGGTTAACCCCCACCATGGCTTTTCCCTTAACCGGGTTTCCACGTGTTATGTGTGTTGATTATATTTCTGCTCTTTTGTTGTTGATTCATGCTTTCATGGTTATATCATTAATCTGTTAATAAGTGTTTAAGAAGATTAGATGCAACAAAAGATAAAGTTTTTGTGACAACTGATTCACCCCCCCTCTCAATTGTCTGCCTTAATTTCAATAATTGGTATTAGAGCCGGTTCATCTAAAAGAAGCTTGACTGCTTGAGGAGATCCAGGATGTCGACTTACAAGAAGGATAGTTCGAGATTTGATGGAACAAATTACTCTCTTTGGAAGAGTCACATGGAGTGCCACTTGCAATGCATGGATGATGCTTATTGGTTAATAACTAAGGATGAGTATAAGCCTCTAGAGAAAGGTCCCTCAACTGCAGATGAACTCAAAGATGCTGAAAACAACATTCGGGCTAAAGAAGCATTATTAAGTGCCCTGATTGATACAAAAATGACAAATGTCCTAGAATTAAAAACTGCTCATGAAATCTGGAAGAAGTTGGAAACTCTATATGAAGGTGATGAATATGTCAAATGTGCTAAGTTGTAGAGCTTGAAGGGTAGATATGAAAATTTGAGGATGAGTGAAGATGAAAACATCACTTCCTACATGCAGAAGGTGAATGAACTTGTGTGCAGTATTGGGGGTGCTGGTGGAAAACTGGAAGAATCAGAGATTGTTGGCAAAGTACTCAGATCCTTACCTGCTTCATATAAGCATAGAGTTTCTACTATTAAGGAGATCAGGACTGTGACAATTGTTACAAGAGATTAGTTGGTTGGCAAGCTCTAAACATTTGAAATGAGTGAGTTTGGTGATTCCCTTCCTAAATCTAAATACGCATTTAAGGCTAGTGTTTATGGAAAGCAAAGATTTGATCCAGGTGAAAGCTCTTCAAGAAGACTAACCAGATTTGAGAAGGCAAGGAAGGAACTTGAAGAAGATGAATCAGAGTTTGAAGAACTTGAAGCCTTGTTTGCCAAAAGATTACCAGAGGATTTGGTAAGTATGAAGGAAAATTGCCCTTCGAATGTTTTGCTTGCAATAAGATTGGTCATTTAGCTTCAAGATGTCTGGAGAGGGTTTCAAAGCCAAACCCTAATAGACCTAGGGTTCAGAAGAAATGCTACTATGTCCAAGAAGCCACTGAAGGAGTCACTGATGATGAATCTGATAAGGGAAGTACCTCAAGAAATGAATGGGTGTTCATTGCAATCAAAGAAGAAGATCTGGTGCCTATTGAATCTGCTAGTTGTGTGAATGTGGAAAGAGCCTTGGCTGCTTAAGTTGAAGAAAAGGATGAATGGGTAATTGACAGTGGATGCTCTCATCATATGATAGGTGATAAGAGTAAGTTTGTAAGTATGGAAAGGTATGAAGGTGGAATTGTGAAGTTTGGAGACAATTTAGCTGGTAGAATCCATGGCAGAGGATCCATCTCTCTTGATGGTAAGAATAAAACTAATGATGTTTTGTATGTAGATGGGTTGAAGCATAATTTTCTCAGTGTTGGACAGTTGGTTGACAAGGGATATGATCTCAGATTCAAGGATGGAAAATGCAGAATTTTAGAAATCTTCAGAACTAAGATTGCATCCGATACACAGACTAGAGGTAACATCTTTCATTTAAGTGGTGCTGGTAAAAGTTGTTTGATTGCTCAGATTGATCAGAGTTGGCTATGGCATAGGAGAATGTGTCATGTAAACTTTGACAACATTGTCAAGATTAGTGCTACTTAAGCTGTGAGAGATCTTCCAAAGCTTGTAAAACCTACTGATAGCATGTGTAAGGAATGTTAGTTGGGCAAACAGAGCAAAACTACATTCAAGAGTAAAGAACAATCTTCAAGTGGATTGTTGGAACTTGTGCACACTGATTTGTGTGGTCCTGCCAAGGTTAGGAGTTTGCAAGGAGACAAATACTTTATGTTACTGATTGATGATCACTCTCGGATGATGTGGGTGACTTTCTTGAGAGAGAAATTAGAGGCTCTTGACAAATTCAAAGTGTTTAAGGCTAGGGTGGAGAATGAGATTGGTGTGAAGATAAAGTGTCTGAGATCTGATAGAGGTGGAGAGTTTACCTCTAGTGAGTTCAATGCATTTTGTGAAAAGCATGGAATAAGAAAACAATTGTCTTCTCCTAGGACTCCTCAGCAAAATGGACTTGTGGAAAGGAAGAACTAGACTATTCAAGAGGCTGCTAGAACCATGATGATGGAAGCAAATGTTCCACATGTCTATTGGAGAGAGGCTGTAAGCACTGTTGTCTACACTCTTAACTGGGTGCAGATCAAAGGTAATTCTGGTAAAACACCTTATGAACTGTGGTTTGGTAATACTCCTTCTGTGAAATATTTTAGAGTTTTTGGTAGTAAATTCTATATCAAAAGAGATGAAGATCTAGGAAAGTTTGATGCAAGATGTGATGAAGGAATATTTTTGGGTTATTCTAATCAAAGCGAGGCATACCAGTGCTTTAACAAGAGATTGAAAAAGATTGTTGAAAGTGCTAATGACAAGGTTGATGAAAGCAAGGAGAGACCTTCAAGGTTTTGTGGATATGAATCAGATGATCAAAATGAAAGTCCAAATGAAGGAAAGCAAGTTCAGTTTACTCCGAAAAATCCAGTGACTCAAGAAGTTAATGCAGATGTTGAGGAACAAGTTCAAGAATCAGAAGTTGAAGAAAATCCCAAAACTCCCAGGTATGTTAGATTGAATCATTCTAAAAATTAGATCATAGGAGATAAAAATAAAGGTGTTCAAACTAGAAGAAGAATTGCTGAAGAACAAGAGCAGTATTGTCTAATTTCAAAGATTGAACTAAAATTAGTGAATGAAGCTTGTAATGATGAAAGTTGGGTAAAAGCAATGGAAGAAGAATTAATGCAAATTGAAAAGAATCATACTTGGGATCTTGTTCCTAGACCTGAAACAAAAATGTAATTGGAACTAAATGGGTCTTTCGGAATAAATTGAATGAAGATGGTGAAGTTGTGAGGAACAAAGCAAGATTGGTGTGCAAAGGTTACTCTCAGGTAGAGGGAATTGATTTTGAATAAACTTTTGCTCCGGTGGAAAGAATTGAAGCAGTCAGATTATTTCTTGCCTTTGTTGCTTACAAAGATTTCAAAGTTTACCAGATAGATGTCAAGTCAGCATTCTTGAATGGAGAGTTGGAGGAAGAAGTCTACATTGAGCATTTGGAAGGATTCCAGTTGTTTGATCAAGGAGATAGGGTCTGCAGATTGAAGAAAGCATTGTATGGACTCAAACAAGCCCCAAGAGCCTGGTATGCAAGATTAGATAAGTATCTACTAAAGCTAGGCTTTAGCAAAGGCACTGCTGACAATAATCTTTATTTCAAAATTGATCATGAACACATCTTGATTGTTGAGGTATTTGTTGATGACATCATCTTTGGTGGAAATAAGATTATGTGTAAAAATTTTGCTGATCAGATGCAAAGTGAATTTGAGATGTCCATGCCTGGTGAAATGAATTTCTTCTTAGGTCTGCAAATCATTCAGTCAGAAAAAGGCATCTTCATATCTCAGTCTAAGTATGTGAAAGAGTTGTTAAAAAAGTTTGGAATGGAGGATTCAAAACCAGTAAATACTCATACGGTAACCAGAAGCAAGTTGAGTAAAGATGATGATTCCCCTAAGGCAGATCAGAAAGGTATAGATCAATGATTGAAGGACTGCTTTATCTGACTCATACCAGACCTGATATTATGAATGCAGTTGGCCTTGTTGCTAGATTTCAAGCTGATCCTAGAGAATCTCATGTTGTAGCAATTAACAGAATTTTTAGATATCTAAAGGGAACATCTAATTATGGCTTATGGTATCCTAAAGGTGATGATTTCACTCTTCATGCATATACAGATACTGATTGGGTAGGAGATGTGGATGACAGGAAGAGTACTAGTGGAGGTGCATTTTTCTTGGGAAAGAGATTGGTTTCTTGGTTAAGCAAAAAGCAGGAGGCAATATCTCTGTCTACTGTAGAGGTAGAGTACATAGCAACATCAAGTAATTGTACTCAATTTTTGTGGATGAAGCAAATGTTGAAAGATATCAGAGTTGTGTTTGAAGAACCTATTACAATCTTCTGTGATAACTCAAGTGCAATAAACATTTCAAAGAATCCGGTGTTGCATTCAAAGACAAAGCACATATCCATCAAGTTTCACTTTTTGAGAGAGAAGGTAAATGAGAATGAAGTCAGATTGGAGTTTGTTTTATCAAAAGATCAGATTGCAGATATATTCACTAAGCCTCTACCTAAAGATACTTTTGAGTATCTCAGAGTGATGCTAGGGGTTATTACCCCTCCTGTTCAGAACTAAGGTGCATTAGTTCAGTGGAATTCATAGTCATACCTTTTGATCTGGATTGGTGTTAAGGAGTTGCTACTTAGGGGGAGTAGTCAGTATGCTGATTTTGGATTAAGAAACAAAAAGAGAAAGAGATGATTGCAAATATGTACCCTTTGCCATTGATGTCAAAGCGGGAGAGAAGTCATGTGAAAAACTTGGAAGTAAGTAGTTGATGGTGAAAGGGGGAGCAGTAAATAAAATGGTTGCAGGTGTGATAAGAGAAAGGGGGAGAAGTTCTTGTCTTGATGGTTGAAATAGTTTTTCACATCATATTTTGCCATCAATGACAAAGGGGGAGATTGTTGCAAATATGTGCCTAATCGGTGTTGTCATTGGTGTCAACTGTATCCCATTCTAGAAGACTTGTGTGTTGAGGATATTGAGAAAATTGGCCTCTCTCGAAGAAACAAGTGAGTTACATATCTCTCTGTAAGAAACAGTGAAGACAATACAATTCAGTGAAGTAGATTGCTCCGTATTCCCAGTAAGATGAAGATCAATGTTTGGGGATTAAAGGGTGTGTAGAGGATTGCCTGTAGTTTCTCCATTCAAGATTTGAGAGGTCCGCATGGAGAAGTGGCAAAGTTATGGCCATCTAAGTAGAACAAGGTTTTGCAGTTGTTCAAAGATGATAGAGTGACATAAATTTGGTCCAGATTGATTCACATTGGAATATTATGATCTACAGATCTAGAGGTGTGTTTGAGATGTCAGTGTGTATCCTCAACTCAAGTGGTTCATGGTTTGGAGGTCTGCAAGAAATGTTTCTAGTGTGAGAGTCATGACAGTTGGTGTTCTTGAGTTCTTGAATGAAGGTGCAAGTGTTTCTGGTGATCTGAGGTGGTGCGGTTATTCCTGTTGATTTCATTGTGCTTGTGGTGGTCTCTAGATCGTGTGCCTATTGTGTTGGTGGTCCACATTAAGGTTTGAGCTCATGATTGAAGATTTGTCCTTGGGAGTTGCTGTTCTTTCCAGTCTTGGCCGACCAGATGCTTTGTGCATGTTACGAATGATCTAAGAGAGGTTCTATGAAGTGTGGCGTGTTGTTTGTAGAAGATTTGGGTCCCAGCTATGTTTGGCTGACAACATAGTGATTCACATTAATTTAGATGTTTGTAGTGCCAACCTTGATGTTTATTCCAAGGTTGATGAAGCATATAAATATGTGTGGTTGAGTTGTGGAAAATCATCCTTGTGCGAAAATGATAAGATCCTAAGAAAGGAAGAAAGGTAGAGTAGAGAAGAGGAAGAGCAGTAAAGGATGAGGAGATAGAAAAGAAGTGTTTAGGGGACAGAGCAAAAGTATTGTGTGCTTCAATGGAACTGGCCTTGGCATGAAGAAGATGTTATTTTGTAGTTCAATCTTTCTATGTTAAACTTGTGAATGTTTCTGTAGGTACTTATTTCTCCTCAGTCACTTTGTCATCTTCGTCTGTTTCCTATTCAAGGTTTACTTCTAGAACAGATGTATCATCTCCAATATCAGTTTCTTTATTGTCATAAATGGTAGAGATATTATATTTCTTAAATATTTTCAAAGTGATCTCAGTTTCTCTGACTACTTTATCAATTTCTCCTAACATTAGTGAGTTCATTTTTTTCTTGGTTCTTGTTAGTGCCTACATAAACATTTAGGTTTCTAACATTTAAATATGCAAGCATCTTCCCAAAAAATCCAAAAAATTCTAAGTCTTTCGGCCTTTGCAGTTGAAAAAATGCAAAAAATTAGTCTTTTGCATGGGTCTTTGTATATACAAGGCTGCTTATATATACATCCAAGTGTAAATGTACATTCGGGCATACAAAGTGTTTTGTATGTTCAGTCAACCTTCAAAAATGGTGAGAAAAATGAGTTATATGCATTTTATATGCATATCGGGCTTACATGTACATTTGGGAATCTTTCGCGGGATTCTGGGAATATTCTGTGTTTGTATGTCGGGTTCGCTTGTACATCAGGTTTGTATGTTTAGGCATACAACGGCTATATATATTGAAAACATGCAAAGGAAAAAGGTACATTGGTGGCATACAAGCAAAATATACAAGGGTCTGCCTCATATACATTTGCTACAGTGCAATGTACAAGTGATCTTATATGTTCGGCAACATACAAAGAAGAAGATATGCATGTGGTGGGGCTCGTGGATATACAAGGCGAGATGTATATGCAATATACATTCAGGCGCATATACAATGGAAAGGTACATTAGCCGATGTACATTTGGTCGGGCCCACATATGTGCAAGGTGAACAGTGAAGGGGAAGCCATCACCGTGACATGCTTCATCGGCGGCCAAGTTTGGGGTCCCGTCGATTGACCGATGCATTCAATGATACATGCAAGGAAGAGATGCATTTGGTGGGGCCTGCGGATTGCACATACATTGTGACATGTGCATGCGGAGATGCAAGAGACGGACGCGATAGGGAAGTGTAAACTACATTTGTGGGACAGGTGAGGTCCGGCTTGTATTTTGGGATTGTATGTCCCCAATATACAAGGAAACATACAATGAGAAGATACAAAGCCCGGATTTCATTCTGTATTCCAATCTGATTCATAAGAGGTGGGGGCCCGCGCCTTGCATGTTTTGTGCAATGTATATGTGTCGATATACAAAGGGTTAATATGCAAAGAAAGGGATACAAGCCAGATTTCAAAGGTTTTCAAGTCCGATTGATAAATGCAATGAAATCTGCCTTGTATGTATATTGTGAATGTATATGCACACATACAAGGAGACATGCAAAGAGAAATGTACATGGCGGGACCCGAATGCATTTTCAATTTGTTTTATAACAATTTGAGGTCCACCTTGTATGTTAAACAGTTGTATGTATACGCTCTTGCATATACAAAGGATTTTAAAAGGCAAAAAGAGGACAGTTGTATATGCATTTGAATATGCATATACTAGGGTGGAAAAGGCAAAATGAATGTTGCGATGGGAAAAGTCAAATGAGGTAAAGCACCTACGTGGCATGATTCTATTGATCAACAACTTTTCAAGCAATTTGAGGCCGCGGATCTCAGCAGTAGGGAGATGATCAACGGCCATGTTTTAAAACTTCAGCGAAGGATTTTCCTATGCATCCACAGTCACATTCCAAGCGGGAAAATTTCTAAGCACGCAGCTGCTGCATTTCCAAGAGGCCATGGGTTGGTTTGCCATTAATGGCTAAAGTGCAAAGGTATGGGTCGAATAGACAGTCCAGCTACTTTCTTCATGAGGAAAATCTTCAGTCAGCTGCACGAATCCCCATTCTACCTACTCTCTTCCTCTGTTTCTCCTGCTGCATTCAATATTTTGGGTGCCATTCTTGGTGCATTGTATCTAGCAGAAATTTTGAAATGCCATGAAATTATTGCTGAGTACACAGTCTTGCTATAAAGTGCAAACTGTGTTACTCATTTCAAGTTGTTGAAGACTTGGGCATTTTTGGGGGAAAAATAATGAAAAATAGACCATTTACTGTATGTTCTATCTCTGTTGGAGTTTATGAGTTGCATCTGAGTGCACATTGCATATATGTTTAGTTTCCTGTCATTTTATATCAAAAATGCATTCTTGCATGTGTTTATCTGTCTATCTCCATGTGTTGTATGCATTTTCTTCTTTTGAATCTGGTTGCTAAGGGTTTCTCATATTCTAGGGTATAGATTTTTGTATCACATGCTTAATCTCTAACTTCCATTCAAGGAGTGGATTAAATTATTTTAGGTTGAGTATGGAGAAGATTGTACGTCAGCTGGGATGTATGAAAGTAGAGACAGTTAAATACTCATCCTTGGGTGGTGTTTGTAAGGCAAATACCAATCCTAACCCCTTGAAACTTGAATGCCAATTACAAGCCACTCTCTTGTATACGTCTAGTTGATTCCTTGCCCTAAGATAGGCATCGATCTACTTCTGGATTAGTAGTTATGATCCAAAACCCCCTGTCTTGCATCTAAAATATTAATTCAAATCATTCTATTTTACCAACTTGTTAGTTGTAGGAGTAGGAATAGGAACCTTGCATACTCTCATTTCCAACTAGTTAAATATGTCCAAGAATGTTGCCAAACTTGTGACCTATCATGAAAATCTTGGTCCAAACATGAGAGTATTCTGCCTGTTATTGAAAAGCTAAATCCTTCTATCATTGGGTGAGTCAAAGAAAAACCTTTAGCTATAGGGATACCCCCCTTGGTGCAGCAGAACCAGAAGTGAAGGGGAGGTAGCTCACGCAACCTCCCATATCTGTTGGCTGAATCTACCTGTGCATTGGAGCTGGCAAACCCTCTACCAATTCGGGCACTAATAGAAATGGTGACTCTGCTGGGGAACGTTGTAGTAAAAGAGTCAAGTAATTCGAGGGCTAGAAAATCTAGTTTCCAGGGAAGTAGTTGCAGCAATACCAAAGAACCATGTGGTGCTCTACTGGGGTGATGAATCTAGAAAATAAAAGTGCCTTTTTGATATTCTGTCCTCTTTGTGAGAGGTGGTGACTCTGTTGATTGAACCTATCCAATGCTGCAACATATTTCTAGGTATTCATCTTTTGATTCAGAAATAATGATTCAAATAGAGCAGCAGTCCTAGTTGTGGTCTCAAAGAAGACCATTTTTTATTAAAAGATATAAAGCTCTGAATTTCAAAGGAACAAATGGTTACCCAAATGTTATTCCCAATAAGATTAGAAAATGTTTGCTAAAATATAGTGGATCAAATTCTGAATCTGCAAACAAACATCTGCAATTTTTTTTTAATTTGATAGAGGATTATGAGGTAGAGGCTGAAGATGTAGTAATGAGACTTTTTGTTCAGTCATTAGAGGATGATGCTAGGGTCTAGTTTTCAGACCTGCTTGTGTGTTCAGTTTCTTCATGGGCAGATTTAGAAATTGCATTCCTAGAGCAGTTTGGTGAAAGATTTGATTTAGCCTCATTGATCATACACTTCATGAATATTCAAAAGGAAGATGAGGAACTGGTTCCAGCCTTTAATCTTAGATTTATTAAGTTGCTCAAGTAGATTCCTGAATATATGAGACCCAATAATGCATTGTGCTTGACAATTTATTTGGCTGCATTTGATAAGAAAATGAGTTATAGGTTGAGAGATAAAGAACCAGCTACACTTCACCAGGCTTTCAGATTTTCTATGGATATTGAAAATAATCAGAAATATGGAATGCCAATAGGTTTCATGGCTGCAAGTTGTCAAAACAGTTATCAAAGTGAATATATTTCAACTCTCCCAATGTGTTCATTGAAAGATGATTTTGTAGAGGGAAATATATTTCAAAATAGTATGTGTAGTCATGATGTGATGCATAAGCATGAAGAAAATGTTGTAGAAAATGTGGGCACATCTTATAATGGTGAAGACAAAGATTGTTATCAGCCTCTAGAAGAGAAGCCTACAGATGCAAAATGCCTTTCAAATGATGAAATGAAAGATATACATGAGGTTGTGTCTTGCAGTGATAGGCATATCCCAAGTATTCCTGAATGTTTATATGAAATGGATATGTAAAGCTTCACTCTGAATATAGAAGATGCAGATTCAAGGAATGGCAATGAATATGTTAGTGACTGTCAGCATTCAGATGCATATGTAAGCCTTTCAGATGATGAAATATATATGGATGCTGAATATGAATGCTTCCTTGAAGATTATGACCATCTCTACAATGCAGAAGTTGAAAAATTTGCTTTTGATTGTCAGTGCATTGGTGAAGAAGAAAATCAAGGTCAATATTCAGATGTGAATGGACAAGTTGCAGATGTGTGTGCTCATACAATTGGGGATAATGTTGGTTGCAGGGGTGACTACAAAGCTTTCAGTAAAGGGCTGCATTCTGAGTTCTTTGTACCTTCTCTTGAGACATTCCAGGTGGATTTTAATGATAAAATTATTGAGATCAATGATGATGAATACCTGGGTGTTTATAAAGATAAATATGATTATGAGATGTTGCTTGTGCCTGAATATTGCATGTTTAATACAAAGGAGTCCTTATTTTTTGAAGAAAAGCAAAATTCTAATGTGGATTCATTTGTTTCATGTGAGTGTTATTTTTCCAAGCAACATCAGTGACTCATATGATGATGACATTCTACAGCTGGTGATAATGCATGATCATGAATCCTACTGTAAATTTGTTAAAGAAAGAGAAATGGGTAGCAACACAATCAATTGCAACGCTGGCTGCTGCAAACAACAAAATGTTTTCAGGCTTCATTTGAAGAAATCAAAAGAAAATCAGATATTTGACAAAGGAAAATTCTGGTTTTTCCTTTTTAGTGGCCTTGGGCCTTAATAGTGTAATTTGTGATGCAGGTTGGTGCAGCTTCGACTCTGTTGCCCAATGGATAAAGCCCAATCTGTGAAACCAGAGATTCTAGAGTTCTCGCCATGCCTGCAAGAGGCATGTGTCCCCAGACAGAGCCAATGTTAGTGCCTACATAAACATTTAGGTTTCTAACATTTAAATATGCAGGCACCTTCCCAAAAAATCCAAAAAATTCTAAGTCTTTTGGCCTTTGTGGTTGAAAAAATGCAAAAAATTAGTCTTTTGCATGGGTCTTTGTATATACAAGGCTGCTTGTATATACATCCAAGTGTAAATGTACATTCAGGCATACAAAGTTCTTTGTATGTTTAGTCAGCCTTCAAAAATGGTGAGAAAAATGAGATATATGCATTTTATATGCATATCAGGCTTGCATGTACATTGGGGAATCTTTCGTAGGATTTCGAGAATATTCTGTGTTTGTATGTTAGGTTCACTTGTACATCGGGTTTGTATGTTTAGGCATATAGCGGCTACATACATTGAAAACATGCAAAGGAAAAAGGTGCATTGGCGGCATACAAGCAAAATATACAAGGGTCCGCCTCATATACATTCACTATAGTGCAATGTACAAGTGATCTTGTATGTTCGGCAACATACAAAGAAGAAGATATGCATGTGATGGGGCTCGTGGATATACAAGGCGGGATGTATATGCAATATACATTCAGGCGCATATACAATGGAAAGGTACATTGGTCGATGTACATTTGGTCGGGCCCACATACGTGCAAGGTGAACAGTGAAGGGGAAGCCATCGCCGTGACATGCTTCATCGGCGGCCAAGTTTGGGGTCCCGCCGATTGACTGATGCATTCAATGATACATGCAAGGAAGAGATGCATCTGGTGGGGCCCACATATTGCACATACATTGTGAAATGTGCATGCAGAGATGCAAGAGTTGAACGTGACAGGGAAGTGTAAACTGCATTTGTGGGATAGGTGAGGTCCGGCTTTTATATTGGGATTGTATGTCCCCAATATACAAGGAAACATACAATGAGAAGATACAAACCCCGGATTTCATTCTGTATTCCAATCCGATTGATAAGAGGTGGGGGTCCGCGGCTTGCATGTTTTGTGCAATGTATATGTGCCGATATACAAAGGGTTAATATGTAAAGAAAGGGATACAAGCCATATTTCAAAGGTTTTCAAGTCTGATTGATAAATGCAATGAAATCCGCCTTGTATGTATATTGTGAATGTATATGCACACATACAAGGAGACATGCAAAGAGAAATGTACATGGCGGGACCCGAATGCATTTTCAATTTGTTTTATAAAAATTTGAGGTCTGCCTTGTATGCTAAATAGTTGTATGTATACGCTCTTGTATATATAAAGGATTTTAAAAGGCAAAAAGCAGACAGTTGTATATGCATTTGAATATGCATATACTAGGGCGGAAAAGGCAAAATGAATGTTGCGATGGGAAAAGTCAAATGAGGTAAAGCA
Organism: Cunninghamia lanceolata; assembly: GCA_027924645.1. Taxonomy (NCBI): domain Eukaryota; kingdom Viridiplantae; phylum Streptophyta; class Pinopsida; order Cupressales; family Cupressaceae; genus Cunninghamia; species Cunninghamia lanceolata. The sequence continues at coordinate 4,337,974 of BSBN01000791.1, read as the reverse complement.
CCTATGTGGCACGATTCTATTGATCAACCACTTTTCAAGTGATTTGAGGTCACGGATCTCAGCGGTAGGGAGACGATCAACGGCCATGTTTTAAAACTTTAGCGAAGGATTTTCCTATGCATCCACAGTCACATTCCAGGCAGGAAAATTTCTAAGCACGCAGTTGCTACGTTTCCAAGAGGCCGTGGGTTGGTTTGCCATTAATGGCTAAAGTGCAGAGGTATGGGTCGAATAGATAGTCCAACTACTTTCTTCATGAGGAAAATCTTCAGTCAGCTGCACGAATCCCCATTCTACCTACTCTCTTCCTTTGTTTCTCCTGCTGCATTCAATATTTTGGGTGCCATTCTTGGTGCATTGTATCTGGCAAAATTTTTGAAATGCCATGAAATTATTACTGAGTACACAGTCTTGCTATAAAGTACAAACTGTGTTACTCATTTCGAGTTGTTGAAGACTTGGGCATATTTGGGGGAAAAATAATGAAAAATAGAGCATTTATTGTATGTTTTATCTCTGTTGGAGTTTATGAGTTGCATCTGAGTGCACCTTGCATATATGTTTAATTTCCTGTCATTTTATATGAAAAATGCATTCATGCATGTGTTTATCTGTCTATCTCCATGTGTTGTATGCATTCTCTTCTTTTGAATCTGGTTGCTAAGGGTTTCTCAGATTCTAGGGTATAGATTTATGTATCACATGCTTAATCTCTAACTTCCATTCAAGGAGTGGATTAAATTGTTTTAGGTTGAGTATGGAGAAGATTGTATGCCAACTGGGATGCATGACAGTAGAGATAGTTAAATACTTATCCTTGGGTGGTGTTTGTAAGGCAAATACCAGTATTAACCCCTTGAAACTTGAATGCCAGTTGCAAGCCACTCTCTTGCATACGTCTAGTTAACTCCTTTCCCTGAGATAGGCACCAATCTACTTCTGGATTAGTAGTTATGATCCAAAACCCCCTGTCTTGCATCCAAAACATTAATTCAAATCATTCCATTTTACCAACTTGTTAGTTGTAGGAGTAGGAATAGGAACCTTGCATACTCTCATTTCCAACCATTTAAATATGTCCAAGAATGTTGCCAAGCTTGTGACCTAACATGAAAATCTTGGTCCAAACATGAGAGTATTCTGCCTGTTATTGAAAATCTAAATCCTTCTATCATTGGGTGAGTCAAAGAAAAACCTTTAGCTATAGGGATACCCCCCTTGGTGCGGCTGAACCAGAAGTGAAGGGGAGGCAGCTCACGCAACATCCCGTATCTATTGGCCAAATCTTCCTGTGCATTGGAGCTGCCAAACCCTCTGCCGATTCGGGCACTAACAGTTTTGAACCCCTCCTTGAGTTCTTTAGAGATTTTGCCTTCCTCTTCAGAAGTAATCTCTAGACACAACTTTGTTAATATATGTTGTCTGAGCTCAACGTCCTTGGCCATAGTAGTTTCTTTTCTGGCTGACATTATGCTAGCCAAGTTGTCTGGGAGATCAAAAATGATCTCAATAAGGGCTCTATTATATATGTTTAAATACTCTATAGTCGCATCTTCTAAGACCCTTTTGTTAGCATCATTGTAATCATCATAAAATTGAGCCATGGGTTTCAGATTACCGTCAACAGTGACATACTTTAATACATCTGCAAGTGTTATTGTGGATTTTTCCATCTGAGGCTCATCTACTCTTAATCTTTTTCTAGGTTTATCCCTTCTGGAGGGCTTCTCCTTGCTGCTTCCAGAGGCTTTAGTAGCCCCAACTTTCATCTTTTTCACTTCTTCATCAGACTCTATCTCTTCTTCATCAGTTCTTTCTATACTGACATACATCCTTCTACCTTTCATTTTCTATCTCTTTGTGCCTTTGTCAGTGGATTTCTTGGATGGTTGCTCCACACTTGCAGATGGTGTGGGACTAGAGGAAGTGGCAGAACTCCTTGTAGACCTCTGAGTCACTTCAGGCCTTTCTTGTTTGCTTTTGGGCTCTCCCAGAGCCTTGACTGTTCACTCTCTTTATTTTCTTTTGTTGCCCTTTCTGCATGTGCTTTTTCTCTTGATTCTGTAATCTGTTCTTTTGTGAAACTGTGCTTTAATGCAAATTTTCTACCTCCTTCCTTACCTTCCCAGAGGTTTTTGGTTGTCTCAGTTCAACATGAATTTTCACAGATAGTTCCTCATAGGTTCCAAACCTTTCCTCCCTACTATCCCTAGGTTTTCTTAGCATATGTTAAGCATAGTTGTCTAGTATTTGTCCATCTACTTCATACCCCATTGGTAAAACCTAGACTGTCCTAGGCTCAACAATCTCCATCAAACATTGATCTTTTGTAACCATAAAACAAATGGTATCCTTATACTTTTCAACAATTTCCTTAGGGATTCTTTCTCTTGAATGAATCATGCTTTGGAAATTCTTAAAGTACCCCCATAGGGCTGCTTTTTGTTCATCATGGCTTCCAATACTATTGAGATGATCTCCAATTTGTATAGCAACAGGTTTGCTACTTGTCTAGAATAGATTCTTCATGTTTGGCAACTCATTCATAAAATAGAAAAATAGACAGATAATTAGCGTACCAAATTGTAATGGATAGTTTTTGCTTTCTTTGATCTTCTTAAGACTCTCCAGTAGTTGAATCCTCATCAACTCACACAGATCATAATCCACATTTTCTTTGATCATTTGATATGCAGTGTAAATTGTAGTACCGGAGACAGAGTTCTCCCAGTTTGAGAAATAAATCTTGTATCCAATGACCATAGAAGCCAATCTTACTGCATGGTTCGTGATGTCATTTACTGTTAATGCCCTTTTATCAAATTGGGCTTTGGTGGCTTCTGTAACAGTTTGATTCTTTACGGCTTTCAGCAAGGGCACGCCTCTAGTGGAATTTAACCCTATCACTGCCCTAATTGCCTCTTTGGTGATTTTGAAGGACTTCCTTAACCACATGAATTCATTGTGGATTCTTCTCAAGACATACCGGACCCATTCATTTTCTACAAATGTAGGGAACTCTACATACTGAATGAATTTCTTTTCTCTTAGGACTTTGTATTCTTCCTTTAGGTCATATTGATCATCACTCAAATGCTTCAGATATAATTCCAAAAATTTGTTGTCGTCATGCTCATCTAGGGCAACATGAATATATGCCCTAACGTCTTCCACATACAAAACTCCATATGATATATTTGAAAATGCACCCATTGGATCAACTTCGGTTCTTTGTAGGGATGTTTCTTGAATTTAGGTCATGGTCGCTCAGTGATATCAACAAATTGTGGGGTTGCCATTGCAAAGATTCAACAAATTCATAATAAAGTTCCAACGGTAAATACCTTGTTATGCTAAATTAGGGTTTTCTTTGCCTTAACCTCTCTAAATTCTTTGAATTTCTATTGTCATTTGAAATCTTGCTTCAATCTCTCTTAGATATTTGGTGGCTCGAATGCAAAGTGAGTTAGAAAGCAAATGACTTTCTTTTTATCCTCTGCACTTGACCTAATCGTCATAAATGCTCATTCTCAAAAAGAAGTCAAACACTTCTCTGTTAAGCATAGTCGATTAAGATTGCTCCGCAATGTGTCGCATCAGATCTTTTCCTGCTAGAATTTCTTTCAGAAGTTTTCTCATAAGGTTCTTCACAACATACCTTAGTACTAGATTTGAGTACTAACTTTCTAGCTGGGGGTTTTGGATTTTCAACATAGCTCCCCTTGAGCTAGAGCTCCCAATTTACTTCTCGGAGGAAGTATCTGCACTAGATGCTGGTACAGATTCATTCTTGACTTCAATCACATCTTTCTTGATCCAAATCTTGCCTCAACCTTTTCTTTTCCTTTATCATTCCTTTGCTCTGTTTTTAAGTGTTTTCAGCATGGTAGTTTCTTTTCACATTCTTGCTTCTGCAAACTCTTGCAATATGTCCATACTTGTTGCAATTGTAGCACACCACATTCCTTTGTCTTTGATTCCTTCTATTGATTGGATTTTATTTGCATTGATTAGCCATATGTCCAAATCTATTGCATGCAAAACACTTTCCATTGAGTGATTGACTATTCCTTGCATTGTAAGAACCATTCCTTACCAGATTTCTGCATTCATTTGATTTATGACCAATTTTCTTGCAATTGAAACATTGACTCGAGAATGATGGAACATTTTGATTTACTCTACTTCTGCATTGAGTAGCTTTATGACCAAACTTTTTGCAATTTAAACTGTGGCCATTGAAAGATGGATACCTTTGAGCATTTGGTTGCCTGACCAGAGGTCTTCTAGGTCTTCTTCTTTGATTTCTGAATTGGTTCCCTCTCTTTTGCTTTAACTCAAAGTTTACTTGACCAAATTTTGAACTTTCTCCTTTCTCAAATCCCAAGCCTTGCTTATCATCGACACTCTTTTGACTAGCAATCGTCTCATCAAGATTTGTAGAACTTATCTTGAAGTTTTCTTCATAGTTCTTGGCTTTTTCCAAGTCTGCTTTTAGACTCACAATTTCTTTTTCAAGTTTGAGACAATCTTCTAACTTGCATTCACCATTATATTTAGATCTTCTTCTGCTTTTGCTCTTTCTATAACTTCCACTTCCAAATCATTTAAGGTTTCATTTGTTGATATCAATTGATCACTAACTTCTTTGTATTTTTCTTTGAATTTCTTGACTTGTTCTTTTAACTTTGAAATGCATTCATTAGCTTCTTGTAAGTTATCCTTCAGATCCCTGACTTCTGCTTCAGAATTTTCAAGATCAATAAGAGCTGCTTCCAGTTCAACATTGTTTGAGAAATTTCTAAATCTTCTAGCTGCCATGAGTGAACTCTCACAAATCTTCCTCAAGCTGTTAGGCTTCTTCCAAGGAACCTTGCTCTGATACCAATTATTGATAGTAAGAAATATTGAGAGGGGTGTGAATCAGTATTCCACAAAACCACTTCTTAACAAGTTTATTAATCCAATTTTCAAAATTAATAATATGAAAGCAGAATAAACATAGAAACAACAACCACAAAGACATAACACATGAACACCAAGATTTTTACATGGAAAACCTAAAAAGGGAAAAACCACGATGAGTGTTAGCTCACAATATATTATTATAGTACAATACTGGCTTACAATAAGGCTCACTACCTTAGGGCTCACTGCCCAAAGAAATGCTCACTACAAGAAAGGCTCACTACTAAAACAGGCTCACTGCCTAGAGAAAGAAATAGGAAGGAAGAATGGCTCACTGCCAAGTTGAACTGTTTAAATTGCATCTACACATGTATGGTTACAGTTCCAATGAAGTACATAATATTGATTCAACACTCATCTCTGTCTGCCCTTTTTTGCTACTCTGCTCTTACTTGGAGATAAGATCTCTCTTCTGCTTGTTGTTGCCTTTTCTTCGCATGCTTCACACATACACACACATCATCATATAACACACACTTTCAAAACTAAAATCCATCGGATATATATATTCGCAACAAGATTTATCTCTTAATCAAGTCGGCAAGCTAAACACAAAATGTGTAAACAAAGAGTTGTACTCTGTCAGCTTGATCTTGTGTACAATTTGTAATGTGGACTCAAAAAAATGTGTACAATTATTCATTTAGGTCAACCCCAATCATATAATCACTTAGATTAATTATCCAGATGCTATATCTTCTCTGCATAAGGATCTACCATGTCCGTCAACTTGTTCCTTAAGAACATACTTGATCAATTCATCTATCACATCATAGCTCATACTGTGGACCACATGAGACTTAATAAATTATATCCAAAAATCATTACTGACCTCTTAACATGCCTTTAGATCCACAAAACTAGATAAACCCGTATGTCAAAATGTGAATCTTGGAATTGTTGCATTGTCACAAAGAAATACTATCAAACTGGAGGCCGATATTGGGAAGCTTGTAGAATATGATCTGTTGAACTTTCAAAGGCTATAATCATGGATTTAGGTAGTCATGACATGTCTCTTAGTTTCCTCAGGACCGTGGAACAAAATATGCACTTGCAGAGAAATATGGACCATTTTACTTTGTACTGTACATTGTCCTTGTCTTACCTCTATTCATCCAGACTTAGACATTTTCTCCAAATGACTTCTAGAGGAAGTCATGATCTGAACACTGGAATGTATCATCATCAAGTAGCTATGAGTCATCATACCTAAATTGCATTTGTAAGTCTTCATCTGTGGAGGCATACTGATCCACTTTCTGTCCCTTACTCTGAATACTGTCAATACTTAGTCATTCTGACCTTCTAGACTTGAATACTCTTTTGCCTTGTTGCCAAATCAAGTTGGTCTTCTAGAATGATGTATTCTTGTCATATTAATGTATTCTCTTTGCTTTGTTGTCATCAATGACAACATTAAAGTTTTCTTCAGAGCAATGTCTTTTGCCAACAAAAATAATGTCTCCTAAAGTGATGGAACAAATTTTGAAATGGAGAAATTGGTATTACCAGTTCACTACCTTCACCTACATTAGGGTTGTAAGATTTTAGGGGCACCATTAAAACTGCTAGACTACACCAGTGACTAAATAGCTTTATTGGAAACATGAAAACAAGGAACTAAGGTTTAGAAGATATGCATAGAGAAGAAGGTGAAAGGCCTCCCTTTCCCTTCGTCCATTGGGAGATATACTTGTCCAAGTAACCAAGAAACTAGAAATATGGAAATAGAATTCTCTCTTGACACTTAGGTCCTATAAAGAAAGGAGTTTATTCAACCCAAGGAAATTTTTTGAAGGGTTGAAAACCACCATTATACACAAGCTCTATCTGTAAGATTTCTAGGTGAATTATGTTGATGATGTAGAAGTTTATAAGAGATCCTATTCATGCATGACTATATTACAAATGAGGATGTATCAGACTACCATGATACCCAAAGGATTGCAAGATAATGGTGAAATGCTAGATCCCTCATATGAGGTTAATAAGGTTTTTGATCAACATTTGCCAACACAATATTAGACTTTGGGAGAATTCAAGAATGTAGAAGTTAGAATTTCCATGGTTATCAAAAGGAGCAAAAAGTGGCTTAAGGAAGTATTGAAGAATTTTTATGAAGATGGCCACTCTAGGAAAGTAGCAACAATAGTAGATGAAGAAAAAGAGGGACAACAAGAGGCAGAAATAAGGCTAGTGTAAAAGAAGAAGTATCCCAAATTGAAATTTGTGTGTTTAAGTTTGAATCAACAAGAAAAAGGGTAAACTTAGGATATGGATGTTTCTCCCAACCACCATAATGTTACCCCTAAAACTCCTTCTCAATATTTTTAGGCAAAGCCCACTCAAATCAATAATCTTATACTTTCTTCTTCTGAAGAAATCTTTAGATCACCATCCCAATCTCCTGTAGCCTCACCTTTTATCACTCAACTTTTCAACCCTCCTTTTTCTAGCCTTCCAAGGCATGTTTCAAAGAAAATCCCTACTTAGTCTCCACAAAAGATACCCTTTGTATCTCTTGATAAATCTCAAACTCTTCCTTCCAGGATTCCTACCTTGCCCCTTTTTCTAAGTGATGAAAACACATTGCAACATCCTCAAGATAGTATCCAACCAGAAGAAGTATAGATTATGGATACTCCTCAATGGTTTGATTAGATTATTCAAAAGAGAAAGAGGGTTGTTAAATCAATTTTCTATGTTCCCCAAAGCCAAGTCTTCTAAAAAGAGACAGGGTAAGATCCTTCATTATAACGGGCAGTCATGGAAATAAGCAAGCCCAGATCATAACACCACTATTGGATTCCTGGAAGCAAATATACAACCTTCATATATTATATAGTCACTATAATTGCTTGGGGAAAGTCCTTAAGGGAGGAAGGGAAATAGATTTCTAGGTGATCAATGGATTGGATCATTCAAAGGATGGACAAAGATAAGGCCACCAAATATGAATTGAAAGATAAGGTTGCTCACCTTGTGGCCTATATTGAATATTTAGTTGGTCTTATTGGTTCATCTTTAATGAATACAGTTCTCCAACATATTATAAGTACTCAAGAGGAAATACCAACTCCTAGAGAATTGGGGAATACCATGTGAGTCATCCATGCTTGGAACATGGAATTGGTAACCTTAGTGCATAATATAGTTCAAGAATTTATTGAAATTACTATGGCATTACCTAAAGGATTGGAATTTATTGAGACTTTGATGGCAGGGGTGAAAACTAAATTAGAGGCTATCAAAAATATCTTTCCCTAGATAGCTCAGATGGCTAATATGGATTTAAAATGTTTGGTGGATGAGGGCATGCTAAGTGATCAATATTTGAATGTGCCTCAAAAGTGGAGGTTGGCCTACAAGTTCTAGAGGAAGATCTTGAAGGGGTTAAAAAATAAGAGTAAAAAGGTGTAGTCCCTAGTCCAGGGTGTGTTTGATGCTATGAAAGAGTTTATGGACAAATTGGGATTTTCTTTGTTTAACAGATTCCTGCCAATAAGGCACGAGGATTATCTCATGTTCTGGGGGTGCTGCAACACCCTCTTAAGAGGGGTCATCTTGACAATTCCTCTAAAGCTGGTCATAAAAAGGATGTGGACAAGCTTAAGTCCACTAGGGATTTGTTGGTGGAATCTGGGTCGGTTAAGACCATTGATGCCCTCTTCTCTCCACCTTCCTCATGATTATTCTTTCATGGATCGCAAGGGGGTTGAATAGCACCCCCCGTCAAAAGGCTATTCAAGATTTGATTGGGGTTCATTCTCCGCATATCTTTTACGTTCAGGAGACTAAGCTTTGGGTGGACTTCATGCTTTAGTATGCTCCCCGTATTTGGTCTTCTGGTCAATGTCAATGTATTGGTTCCAAGGGAAACTCTGGAGGTCTAGCTCTATTCTGGGATCCATGAAAGGTTGTTCCTCGCTGGTGGATTTCTAGCCATTCCTCTATTTCTGTGGTGGCTTCAGTTTTGGAATCTGGGGAGACTATTTTGGTCAGTAATATTTATGCTCCAATTGACATCCATGATAAAATCCAGCTTTGGGCCCATATCAAGTTTGTTCGGTCTTGTGCTCCTTTTCTTCCTTGGATGTTAACTGGTGATTTCAATTCTGTGTTGTGTTTAGAGAAGAAAAGAGGGGGGTTGCCTAGACTTGGTCCTGCTTCAGCTCTTTTTCGAGCAAATGTGGATTCTCTTGCTCTTGTTGATGTTAAACCCTCTAATGGAATTTTCACTTGGAATAATAGAAGGAGTTGGCCAGAAGCGATATCTAAGCGGCTGGATAGATTTTTTGTTTCTAGTTTTTGGATAGGCGGCAGCATGGTCACTTGTTCTGAGATTCTTGATTGGTGTGGCTCTGATCATTGGCCAATCAAGTTTTCTGCTTCTTCTTTTCCTACTCCAAAGAATCCTCCTTTCAAATTTTAGATTATGTGGCTTCGGGATCCATCCTTGTATGACCTTGTTGCCCAGTGGTGGCGGGATGGGGCCCCTGCGTATGGTACAACTATGGATTGTCTTGTTAAGAAGCTGCAACATATCAAGTATCATCTTAAGCATTGGAATATGTCATGTTTTGGAAATCTTTGGGCCAAGAAAAGAGAAGCACAGGCTCATCTTGTTAGTATTACTCGTCAAATTCGTGATTTGGGATTTTCTGAGGCTCTAGGACATGCTGAGTCCCAGGCTCTGAAATTGGTGGAAGAGTGGGAGCTCCGAGAGGAGATTTTCTGGAAACAAAAGGCAAGGATTGACTGGCTTCAAGAGGGCGACAGGAATACTGCTTTCTTCCATCATTCTGTGCAAGCTCATCAGAATAATTGTCATATCTCTTCTCTTGTTAACTTTGAAGGTCTTTCATTTTACTCACAACAGGCTTTGTCTAGAGAGGCTCGTCAGTTTTATTCTACTTTGTTTACTAAAGACTCACCTCCTGCTGAGCCTGATGAGAATGTGGTCCTTGCTTGCATTCCTTCTTTGATTTCTAATGATTTGAATGCTTCTCTTACTCGTCCGATTTCCCTAGCTGAAGTGGAGGAGGTTGTGTTTGGGATGAATAAGGGGAAAGCTCCTGGCCCTGATGGTTTTCCAGTTGAATTTTTCCAGGAGTTTTGGGATATTGTGAAGCTGGATTTGTTGGAGGTTGTCTGGGAGTCTCTTCATAGTAAGCAAATGCTATGAGCCCTAAATACTACTTTTTTGGTTCTCATTCCTAAAAAGGAAGGTGCTAATAGGCTTGAATTCTTTAGACCTATTGCACTTTGTAATGTGGTGTATAAGATTATCACGAAATTGATTGCTAAGAGGCTTAAACCTTGCCTACCCATTGTCATTTCTGAAGAGCAGGGAGGATTTGTGGCGGGTTGGCAAATTCTGGATGGGGTGGTGGTAGCATCTGAGGTCATACATTCCATGGCAACCTCTTTGGAGCGGTCTATGTTTATCAAGTTGGATATGGCCAAAGCTTATGACATAGTTAAATGGCATTTTCTTCAGAAGATTATGTTGGCCATTGGTTTTTCTCCGAATTGGGTTAGTTGGATTTTGAGTTGTGTGACTTTCTCCTCCTTTTTGGTTATTGTGAATGGTGAACCTTCTGAGCCTTTTGGTGCTACTAGGGGCCTTCGTCAGGGGGACCCGCTCTCTCCTTATCTGTTTATTATTATGGCAGAGGGGCTAAGTCAGTTTCTTAAATTTCAAGTTTCTCAAGGCCTGATTCATGGTTGACAGTGGGGCTTGGGTATGCCAACGATTTCTCATCTCCAGTTTGTGGATGATACTTCTCTCATGGGGTTGGCTTGTATCCAAGAAGCTGATTCCTTTAGGCAAGCTTTAGATATCTTCCTTGCTGCTTCAGGTCAGAAAATCAATGAGCAAAAGTCTTCTATTTTCTTTTTTAATACACCTCAGGCTATCCCAAGGTAGATTGCAGCTTTTTTTGGTTTTAAATTGGCTCTCTTCCCTTTGTCTATTTGGGTATTCCTCTTGCTATTGGATGTCAGCCTAGGTCCTCGTGGCAGATATTGCTTGACAAGTTGAGGCAGAAGGTTACTCATTGGACTCATCGGTGGTTGTCTACATCTGCTAGAGTGACTCTTCTCAAGTCAGTTATCCAGGCCCTTCCTATCTATAGATGCTTTGTTCAAGTGGCCCCTTTGTATTTCCTTAGGGAATTTGATGTCCTCTCACGTTAATTTCTTTGGAGTGGTAACTTGTTGTCTACTAAGTGGAGCCTGGTTAAGTGGGATTCTATGTGTAGACCTAAGCAAGAGGGTGGTCTTGGTTTATGCTCTGCTATTTTGAACAAGAAAGTTCTTGTTGCTAAGCTTTACTGGCATTGGTGCACTAGTTAGCATCAGTTATGGGCCCGTATTCTCAACCATAAATATCTCAGGGGTGTTGCTTCTTGGGAGGTTCCTCGCTATCCTCTGAAGGGGAGTGGTTCTATGATTTGGAATACTTTGAAAGGTGGGGCTCATTTGATTAAGATGCGCTTTTTTGGATTTTCCATTCGGGGTCACAGTATCTTTTCTGGTTAGATTCTTGGGATGGTCACCCACCTATTCTCTCTGCTCTTCCTCACCTCCAATCACTTTCTGATGTTTTTTTTGCGACTAGATGGGATACCGTTGAGCATTATAAGTTGGCACACCATTGGGGATCAGCTATAAGCTTCTATTGGAAGCTTCCTTCTGAGTGGCCACCTGGAGGGTCTAAGGTTGATAGGTGTGAGCTTGCTCGGCTTCTGGCTTCTTGTGCTTGTAATTCATTGAGGGGACCTAATATCTTGGCTTGGAATGGTTCGGATTTGACCAGGAAGTACTCTGTGTCTGCTGGTTATAAGCAGCTTGGTAGGCAGTTGTTTGGGGATAATGAGGTCCCTTGGTGGAAGCATGTTTGGCACAAGTTGTTGTGGCCCAAGTGTACTTTCTTCATGTGGTTAGTTGCTCAAAACTGGTGTCTCACCTGGGATAATTTGTGTAAGCATGGTTTCCAAGGCCCTTCTATGTGTGTTTTGTGCCGTAACTATGAGGAGAGTGTCTCTCATCTCTTCTTCCAATGTTCCTATGCTAGGGAGATTTGGCATTTTTGGTGGAGGGTGTGGAATAAGCCCTGTTGGCATGTCTCCTTGCTGGCTAATTTTGTGGATCAGTGGGGCAGGGCTCTTGTTTCTACTTCCTTTCTTCAGGCAGCTTGGGCTATTGACCCTTCCTTTATTATCTGGAACCTTTGGTTGGAAAGAAATAGATAGATTTTTCAGGAGGAGATGGTGGTGGCCCCTCGCTTGTGGTGGAAAATTTTGCATTCTTTGGGAGAAACGGTTGCGGCTAAGTGTGATCTTACAACATCAATGGATCCTTGTGAGGTTGGTTGTTGTAATCATCTTCATCTTCTGCCTCCGCTATGTCAACTCATGCGCAATAGATGTAGACATCCTACCCTGAAGGTGAATAGGGAGGGGAGATGGTCTCCTCCTCCTCAGGGCATCTTAAAAATCAACACGGGTGGCTCTTCTCATGGAAATCCCGGTCATGTTGGAATTGGTGGTGTTGGTCGAGATAGCTCTGGAGATGTTTAGTTTATCTTTTATGTTTATAAGGGTCTTCATACTAATAATCTTATGGAGGCTCAAGCTATTTTAACGGCTGTGGAGCGTGGAAGTCAATTGGGTTGGCAAAGGATCATATGTGAGTCTAATTCCCAGGTTGTGGTGATTTTGTTGAATAGGCGACATTTAGATGATGTTAGCTGGCAGTTGGCTTTGAATGTTGCTCAAATTCTTAACCTTTGTGATTCTTTGGAGTTTGTTACTTTTACTCATATTCCTACAGAATGGAATGGTGTTGTTGATTGTTTGGCTAAATGGGCTTCGGAACATATTCATGATTGGAATTTGATGGACCAAGGTTGTTTACCCCTGGATCTATCCCAACAGTTGGCTCACTTGGTGGAGCTTGACAGGGCTATGTAATTCCCTTGCTTTGTACTTCTTCTTGTTTTAATAAATTTTTACCCCTCCTTTTGTTAAAAAAAAAGGACCAAAATGTTTAGTTATTAAAAGTTTTGAAAGATCAGCTTGAGGAGTTAGAAAAAGAGAGTCTCCAAAGGACCCAAGTTTTGCTACAATTTTAGTCAATCACTTGATGGAAATAAGGGTTTCTTGTGAAGATTTTGAGAAAAAAGATTGTGGAATTCAAGACCATTCAAAAAAGGCTCCAAGAAATTTTTATGAAAATTGATGTCAAATTTACTCACTTTGATGGACCTGATCCATGGTTGGTTAAAGTAGCATTAGATAATTTTACATTTTATTTGTAAGAGTTAAGAGTGTGAAGTGGCGAAAAGAAATTGGCTAGAGTGTTCTAGTAATGATGTCATTTTGCACATCAAATTTTGTCTTGGTTGTAATGATGTAATAGGACAAAAGAGCTATAAGACAAAAGTGTCTTTTCAAATTCTTTGTTGTTTTGTCATCTTGTGGGTTTTGGAGGGAATGACTTTTCACATTCCTCCCTCCAAAAAATTGGTAAATGCAAATGCAATCCTCATTGTAATGGATTAGAAACTCTTTGTCTAAATACAATGGAACTTTGTGACTTCATTTTTAATTTTTCCTTTCTTTGAGAGTTTGCAAAATCTGAGCATGTCCCTATCTCTTCATGTGTTTAGTTCACAAAATATTGATGAATTTGATATGTTCTCAAGCCACTTATGCTTGGCTAATAGTGAGGTGTATTGTGTGATAATTTCAAGTAAATTAGTTTCTTGGATTTTATATTTTTTCTTGCACGTGCAAAAATCCTTAGAAGATTGTACCTTCCTACATGGTGATTACGACATATAGGTTATGTGAGGAATGGTTTTGATCAGATTTATCTATTTACATGACACATGGAGGATAGGAGTTGCAAGCCTAGAGATTCTAATCCCTTTTCTTCTTTCCCTATTTCTTTTCATTTTTTGAAATCATGGTTAGATTAGGAGTAGCTTAATTTTTATTTTCTTGTAGTTGTTTTAGTTTTAGTCTTACATGCAAAGGACGATTGAATTTTTAAGGTGAGTGAATGTTTAAAGTTTAAATGTCCTCAAAATTCATATTTTGTCAATAAACTTTGGGAATCTTCATATTTATCATATGGGCTTTATGTAAGATTTTTCATGAAATTCTTTCATCATTTTTGTTGCATAAATTTTAAGATGAGAAATCTTTTATTTCCTAGGGTTTTGTATTGTGACTCTTCATTTTCCAAGTGTGCTTTATTAATATTTTGGTGGTCCTTTGTGGTAAAAATTGTTGGAATTTTTTGGTTATGTGTAATAACAAAGGTGTAAAATTCTTAGTATGGCTTAAATTATCATTAGAAATTTTCCTTGAGATTGAAAACCTTGATTGAAGCAAGATTTTACAAGATTTTAGGTTTTCCTCTAAAGTTTGAATATTTGAAAGTTCTATTGGAGCCCCTTCAAGGAGACAATCTAAAGCATTCTTGCTAAGGTACTTCAGTCTTGTTTATTGAGAAAAAATCAAAAGAAGACTCATGGGGTGTTAATCTTTACAAGGAAGGGAAGTTGTATTGTTCCAAAGTGTTGTCATGTCAAAACATGCATCAATAAGAACCATATTAATCCTTAAAGACATTTAAGATATGAAAATCACTTGACTTCAGTTTAGATAGGGTTAAAATCCATTATTACACATTTTTCAAGGGATACAAGGATTATTGTGAGGCCTATTTATTTCACTTCCCTATTTTGATCATTTCATGCTATAGTTGGAGAAATTTTAGACATTTAGAGACTATTGATTTCCATTATGCAGATTTAGACTATATCTCCTTATTTTGGATTAGCTTTGATTAGTATGTGGTGATTTGATTAGGTCATATTTTGATGCTCTTATGATGTTAGACATGTGAGATACATTTGATGTTTATTAGTGATGTTGATTATGAGCTCATTATATGGATTTGCTATGTGATTTTGATTTTGAGTTAGTCTATAGAAAATGCAATTTTAAATCTTAATTATGATGTGAGTTGTTTAATGTATTATGCGATGACATGAGTGTTACTTCCGTTGCTTCAGCTATGATATGTATACATGTTGGATTAACCGTTTGTTCAAATGCACAGGTGACTTTCTAGGCCACAGAAAATCGGAGGTCGATCTCACACTTATGTGTTTCCTTGTTAAGCCGATTCATTCCCAAGAGGGATGAGGATCATGTGTGATGGAATGATGTTTTCGTGAATGCTTGTATTTAATTAATTGGCCTAGTTCACCCCTTTTCTTTAATTTAATTAATGTGTTGTATAACTTGTGTTTTAATTCACACCATTTGGTGTTCTTTTTATTTTTGGGCCATTTAATGTGATTGTACACCTCCTTAAGTGTTTATTAGAGGTCCAAACTAACCCTAGGTGGTACCCCTAGGGTCTAGGGTCCATTTGGGCTTACTAAACCCTAGGGTAACTCCCATCTAGTCACCCTAAACTTGGGTTTAATAAAAGTGGCGAAAATTCAAAATGGCTAAGGGTGGGAGATGAGTCATGCCTTGAAAGAAGGCCCATCTCCCTTCCCAAGGCTTGGGGATTCCTCCACATTAAAGACTTGGGGAGTCTTCAAGACCCCAAAGTGTGTGGAACCTTCCTCCAAGACTCTCACACGTGTGAGGGCATCTTGGAGTGAAGGGGCTCTCTTGAGGAGTAAGGTGATGGCATGTGTCATCCCTTATCCTCATGGTGCCATGGGGAGAGATGCCACCTCTCCACTTTTTTTCTCACACGTGTGAGAGCACAAGTGGAGAGGATGAGGGTTTGAATAGATAAGAGGGTGACACATGTCACCCTCACATTTCTTCTCCCTTGCAAGTGGCATGGGATGAGGAAGGAAAAGGTGACATGTGTCGCCTTCTCATTCCTCAAGGCCTAGATTGGAGGCCTATTTTATCTCCTCTTGGAGAGGAGTTGGGGGTTCTTGCTTTTGAAAAAATTTCTATCTTTGGAGGTTTTTGGGAAGGAGTTAGAAAATTTGGAGGATTGGAGGCTTGGAGAAAGCTTGTGGGCTCTTCTTCAACTTGCATCCATTGTTGGGGCTCTTAAGGTAAGCCTCATGGCATTTTAGCCATTCCTTATGCTTGTTTCATTTTTGCTTATGTGCTTGAAATTGTGTTGGGAGTATTTTCTTTTGTGTGGGTTTTGGGTGTGATGGGATGAGACTACCCATTTGGGTGTGTCCTTCCTTGTGTGGGGTGGGGGAGGAGTGAACCTCCTCGAGGTCACCCTCTTGGTGTTGGTATTCTTATGGCCTTGAGGGCATTATATTGAGTATGGTGTTGCTATTCTTATGACCTTGAGGGCATTATTTGGAGTATGGGATTATTTTAGTTGGCATGAGTACCATGGAGATTTTGTGTTTCATGGAGATATCATTTTTTGGCTTGAGGCCTTATGGTGTTGAGACTATGAGTTTTGGAGTGACCTCTTGAGTCGAGTGGTCCACTCCCCTACCCCTCCAAACTCATTTCTATGATTTTTGTTTTGTGTAAAAGTCATGGCTGATTTTGTGTTGGATTGCATTTTGATTTTTGTTGTGGAATGGTTGAACCCGTGTGATGATCTACCTCCCAGCTCAGGGGTGACCCACTAGCGGGTCTATGGTAGGGAGGAAAGCAGTTTTGTGGCTTGGCTTTCCCCTCCTTGTGTTGAAATTATTGCAGGTTATTTTGGTGGTCTTGGAGCTTGGGAGAAATGGTCATTGTGCATTTATTTCATTAGCTTGTTGGTTGTTTTGTGAGCCACGGTCTTGGAGACCTTATTGTATTTGGTAGTAAAATGGAAGTACTCTCCATTACGTATTGTGTTGAAATGGTTTTTAAAAGTGAAATGCATCTTGAGTTAAATTTATAAATGTACATTATATTGTTGTTTTGTGTTTTATGCTGCTATGAGAAAGTTGGTTTAATGGAAAATATGTCTATGCTGCTATCATTTATTTTAAAAAAAAAGCATATGTTCTATTTCTGATTTTTAATTTCATGCAAGAAAAGAAAAGGAAGAAATTTGTTAAACTAAATGCTTCAGTATAGTTCATGGAAAGTTGTATTTTCTCTCATTTTAGTTGCTGTCAAAAAAAAAGAGATAGAGAAGAAATTAATGTGACTGTCATAATTTACTTGTTGTTCAAAAAAAAAGAGAGAAATTAGTTGTTTTCAAAAAGGGGAAAATAGTATTCTGTCTTATTTTATTCTGCAAAAAAAAATGTACTTATTTTTAGTTCTTACAAGTCTTCCAAATCTGTTTTATTTCAAATTAGTTTAATACTGCTCATATATATATATATATATATATATATATATATATATATATATATATATATATATATATATATATATATATATATATATATATATATATATATATATATATATATATATATATATATATAAAGTGAAATGTTTTAATAAACAAATCAAATAGTAGTTTATACTGTCCAAAACCCATATATTACGCAGATAAGAAGAAAGAGATTTAGGACTATCATGGTCGAACCCTAGAACGGATAGGGTTTGAAGTTTTTTTTAAAACAAAAAAAAAAATTGTTTAAACTATGGTGGACGACGGCCACAGCCGCCACCCACCATAGTATTTTCTTTGGCCGCGGGGTGTGGGGGTTCGGACCCCTCCCCACACCCAACGCCCCTCTCTATAAACTTTAATACTTGTGTTTCTTTAAACGACGATGGCGCCAATACATTCCGTTGCCCCCCCTCTGTGTATTGTATCTGCCATTAAAACGTTATGCAGTCTGCGGTTCTTATAATATATTTACAGTAAAAAATATATGTATATATATATATATATATATATCATTCTCTGTACTTTTAACAAAAACAAAAATAAATATATATGCATTCTTAGATCTGCACAATGAATATACTTATATGTGTGTGTGTGTGTAGAATTAAAAAAAGGGTATACCCTAGGTGTAATATACAAAATGAGTATATACCTTGAGGCAGTAAATCTATGGCTGCCCAAGAGCTTGGTAAAAACCCCAACCTGCAAAACAAAGAGAAACCAAAAGGGAGAAAACAAAATGAGAAGAGAAGAAGAGAAAAGAAAAAGATAGGGTTAGGGAAAATAAAAGAAACTAATAAAATAATTGAGAGGCTTTAGGGTTGTGGGTTGAGTGAGAAAATAGAATAAATTTAGTTTATTTCTTTTTTTCATATGCATGTGACTTTTGGTTTTCCCTCTCTTTCTCATTTGAAATTTTTATATTTCCTTTGCGTGATTTTAAGTTTGGGTTCCTTCTTGTGGGAAGGGATTTATTTATTAATTATTTTACTAGACTTTGATGTTACTTGGGAATTTTAAATTATTATGTGGGATTTTTAATTGGGTAATGTAGTTAGGATTTAAGTGGGTTTTTCTATCACTTTTGATTTTTAAATTTTAGGCTTCTATATTACTATTTCCTAGTGGGATTTACTTTTAATTAATTTGGAGATCCCTTCTATTTGATTTTTATTGGTTAATTGATTTTTCTAAGGGATTTAAGAAGATCAATTTAATTCTTTTTCTTTGGGAATTTTTACCTTGATTTTTTTGAATAAATATAATTGTTGGAATTATATTTATTCGTAAACCTTCTTTTATTTGGGGATTAATTATTTAATAATTTTATTTAATTTGATTTTCGATTAATCAGGTGGTAATTTTTATAATGCCATTAGGTAGATTTAAATTGATCTTTTTATTTAAATTTTCTTCTAAATGATTTTGAGGGAGACCCTTTTAAAATATTTATTTCAAACGTTAATAACGCGTTATGCTGCCAAATTTTTTTGAGATTTAGGGCATTTGTTTTAGTTGAATTTTCTTAGCTTTTAGTGAACGTCTTATTTTTGCCTTCATATTTTAATCTATTTTTTTATGCTCCAGAAATTAGGGTTGGACTCACTTAGGAAACTTAGGGTTCGGGTCCATTTGAACCTAACCCTAGTAGCGACACTCCTCGCGTCGCATAACCCCCTAGTCGGCTATCATCATGTAGGGATTGCGTATGTAAATACTCTTCCCCGAGTTCGATTGACATGTTTATGCCTTATGCGTATTGCCACCAAGCACACTGACGCGTGCGAAGGGGTTTCTAGGGACATGTGGAAATTTTTTTGATATTTCATGTCATGACCACATGAAAAATGTGGACATGACATATGTGTTGTGTGTCGTGACCGCGTGGGAAATATGGGCATGACAATTATCATGTCCCACTTGACTAGTGGCACCATCCTAATTACTTCAACTATAGATCCTACTTACCATTTAACTAGTAGTATCTAAGATTTCATAATTTGATATAAAGATCTGAAAGATTCATTAATCCAAGTTTAAATCCATTATCATACTCATTTTGGCTTCAAGGTTAACTTTGGCAATTTCTAGGGTGAAACTTGCTCTAGATAGATTTAGGATATGAAGTCCTTCCCAAACTAGTTTATCATGATTCCACATCTAGCGGATTAGTCATAATAGACAATTCTAGGGCTTAAATTAGGATCCCTCATGTTTTCTCTATCTTGACTCATGTACTTTGAGCAATAGATAAATCTCAATCCTATAGTAATTGGAAGGTGACATTAAGTTCTCTTTGTTCCTAAAGAATTGAACTAATAGGGAAAAGAAACTAAGGCTGCCTCTATAGGACGGACTAGAAAATAATTTCTACCACCTAATACACCCTTGAAATCTAGAAGTCTCATAAATAATTAACCAAGGAAAAATAGATTCTTAGGCATGATTAAACTGGATAATCTACTAAAAGTAAAAATCTAAGAAATTATTTTACTTAAGAACCAAGGATAGTCTTCCTACACCTACAATGATCATCTAAGGATATTTAGACAAAGTACATAGCTCTTAAGAGCTTATCTAAGGACTCCATTAAGTTATTTATCCTTAGATACCCATAAATGGAAACTTGGTTGTCTTACAACTAATGTGACTAAACAAATTTGGGAGCACTCTTAATATTTGAGGATGGACCTATAAATATTTGACTTAAGAAATTATATTTGCTAATATAATTCGATTAACTAAATCTACAAAAAACAACTTGGATCAACCAGTAAAAGGGCTATGTTGCACCTATCTCCAACACATTGAATGTGAAATGAATACAATCCTCTAGATAGTATTAAAAAGTGGCCTTTTGCACATTTTAAATGGATCTTGTACTTTAATTGTAAACTACACAAATGCATAGGACATCCTTGTGACTTAGATTATGATTTTGGCTAAGGAAAAAGGTTCATAATTTCACCATGGCTACCTAAGGATCTACCTAATATAGATTTGAATCGTGATGGAGCCCTAAAATTGTTCTATCAACCTATTCACTTAGATGGGCTAGGCATACTACCACTATGTGATTACCTAAAGGTTCATTTAGTAGCAATAGTCATGCTAGTTTATTCATGATAGGACTTCATAAAATAATTAATTAGGTTAAGAATTAATCATCAAGATCAGGAGAAGTCTTAGAGGATAGGCTAAACCAAAACTTAAATTACCAATTTGTCCTTCTAGATTAAAATCACAAAAAAAAAAATTAGGATTAGATGATAACAATTCCTCCTCCAATCATAATTTTAATTCTCTAGGTGGTGAAGATGAGGAAACAAAAATGGTTTGAATAATTTAATGAAAGGTATTTAGCCCTTGTTTATATGGAAATTGAACCAATTTACCTCAAATATGTGCACACATCTACAAGAAACATCTATAGGGGTAGTAGGTTGGCAAGATACACTGTGCGGCTTCATAAGTGTTGTCATTGATGGCAACAAAGTCTATCCCACACATCTATAGTACATAATATGCCTATACCGAAAGTCAGATTGAAGATTGTTTTGGTTTGGTGAACAAGAACAGAGTATGTAACAAGGTTCGACAATCAAGTCTGGATCTCTCAGATGGTGTTACTCAGTAAGTTATGGACTTGGACAAGTCAAGAGGGGTATCGTGACTATTGTATTCTAGAGATTTGGCCTCTGGTGATAAAGCATGAAAAAGATATGAGCATCTGAGTGTTGGGTTCCAGTCAGACAGAGCAAACAGAGGAAGAACTAACTGGCAGAGTACCAGACTTCAATCCGGATGTATAAAAGGCATTGATCAAGCAATTTGTGGCATTATACATTATTGGCCAACATGATTAATAAATTCTATGCCTAAGTTGTTGGTGCACATCATCAATCAAGTATGGATTCAACTGACTGAACAATAACTTGCAAATATCCTAAGTGTTCTTGTTGCTGACTAGAAAGTTGTGGGAAATCCTTGATGTGGATATATATACCCGATGGATTCAAGCTTGTGAATACATGTATGTGATAGTATGTATGATTAAGTGTGAAGAAAAGTAGAAACAAGTGCAAAGGTAGTAATTCAAGCTCGGAATGTGACAGGAAAGTAATATTGAGCAGAGGAAGAATGAAATGCGCCATATCAGTATACTGTGCATAACCAGAACTGAATTCCTACATGTATAGATGTTGTTCACCAATTCAAACACCTTGGTATCATCTGTAAGCATTTGTAGACTGTAAGTCTCTTGTAGGCAGTGGGCCTTTTGTGAGCAGTGTGCTCGAGCAATGAGCCCTAATTGGCAGTGCCAAATTTGTACTCTTTATTCTTTTAACAGAGAATACAATCTTGGGTTATTCGCCCCGTGGTTTTTCTCTTAACAGGGTTTCCACGTAAAAATCATTGTGTTATGTGTTAATTCCTTTTCAGTTCTTATGATTGCATTGTTTTGATATAGTACTAAATGATAAGATAAGGAAAAGTAAAAATAAGAAAAGTTATAAGATAACTAATTCACCCCCCCTCTTAGTTATCTGCATTGTTTCCAACAATTGGTATCAGAGCTAAGTCTCTTAGAAAAAGCCTAACAACTTGAGAAGGATCTGGAAATCTCAATGGATGCATATGGTATGAAAGAACAACTTTAGTTCACCCTAGATGATCTTGAACAATCCCACTCTAAGGTCAATAATTTGAGAGAGCGACTCAAAGAAGCTAATGATTTCATCAATGAGATGAAAGAAAAACTTAGTAATTCTATGAAAAAGAGAAAGGAACTACTCCAGAAATTAGCAAATCAGAATGAAGCCAATAATATTGATGTGGATCTGAATGAGAAAACTAAGCTATGTGAGAAGCTGTCAAAAGAAGTCATTATGATAAGACATGAAATGGAATCAAGGGTTACAAAATTCACCCAAGAAATTGAAGAAAAGATAAAGACTGAAGATAACCTAAAACAATCCCTCAAGGAGAAAATAGAGGACTGCCACAAAATGGACAGAATAATTAGACATCTTGAATCTGGTCTTGAAGAAGCCAAAGACAATGAAGAACAACTTGAGAGCTAGATAGACTCTTTTAAACAAGATCTTCAATGCAAATGAATACAAAGAAAAATTCAAGATAAGCTTAGCCCAACTTGAAGTTCTTCTTGAAAGTCAAAAGAGGGTAGATGATAAGTGTGGCTTGGGATATGAGAAAGGTGAAAGTTCTGGATCTGGTCAAAGGAACTTTAGATCAAGAAGTCAAGGAAACAGGCCTAGAAGACCTCCGGTAAGGCAACCAAATGCCCAAAGATATCCCTTTTTCAATGGAAACTGCTTCAATTGCAACAAATTTGTCCATAAAGCAACTCAGTATAGGAACAAAATGAATCAGAACAATTCATCCTTCTTCAGTCAATGTTTTAGTTGCAAAAGGTATGGTCACAAATCTCATGAATGTAGAAATATGCAAATGAACAATTCTTTCAATGGTAGATACTTTACATGCAATAGAATGGGGCATATGGCTAATCAGTGCAGATCAAAAGGATATCAACCAAATAAGCAAAGAAATGTTGTATGTTACAATTGCAATAAATCTGGTCATTTAGCCAGATTCTACAGAAGTAGAAATCATGATGAAAGGGGTCTGGTAAAACCTGATCAGAAACTAGATAAAGGCAAAGGTAAAGTAAATATAGGTGAAGTTCAAAAGGAGATAAGTAAGATTTGGGTAAAGAAGAGTACAATGAATATTGGGGATGGATCCACACTAGAATCCGGTGTTGATATTCCTTCTGGAAACTAAAAGGTAAGCTCCAGCTCAGGGGGAGCTACAGAGAAGATCCTTTTTCCCCCAGCCAGTTAGTGAGTGCTTGAATTCGGCACATTGAGTAAGAATAAGAGGTTACGATTTAAAGGGTTTGAGGAGATTCATTTAAAATTTGTCCAGTCAAAATTTGAAAAATCCGCATGCAGATTTGAGGAAGCTATGATGAAATCTTGTATCGGAAGCTATCCGGTAAAGCAAAATTTCACAGATAGATCTGGTATGATCCAGAATTAAAATGTTTTAATCTGTGGACTTATGGCATGTTTGAAAAAGGTGAAGATATGTTATCAATCCTCATAGACAATGATTTTAAGATCCACATAGTGATTTAGAAATTCTCTCTCAAAACAAGGTAACCAGATGACTTAAGTTGTGCATTTATTACAAAGGGAAATTAGGTTTTTGGGCAAGGTTAAAAGGTTTCTCATCCATCATTTACAACACTTTACACTCACAAAGAAGGGAGAAGAGCTCTGAGAAGAAATCCAGCAGAACATTCAAACTCAGTTGAAGATCGAATCCAAGTGCAATCTGTTCCTGTAGTCACTCCAAACCCTAAGGCATGAAGAGGTATTTCTTTTGTAAATCTCTCCAATCTTCGTTGATTAGAATGGCTACTCCTATGGTTGTAAATGTTTCTGAGAGACCAAGGCCAGTTTTCAAGAAACATCCTCACAAGTCTATTGAGGTTGATCCTTTGGGTGCATTTTCCCATACCCCGTATGGCATTCTCTATGTAGAAGACATTAGGGTTTATATACATGCAAAAATTGAGGACTTTGGAGACCTGAAATTGATGAAACTATACCACAATCAGTTAAGTAGTGAGAACTTTGATCTGAAACCGGAGTTCTAGACCATAAAAGATAAGCATTTTACACATTGCATACATTTTCCATCTTTTGGAGAGGACGAATGGGTCCAGTATATCTTAAGCAGGATCCATGATAACTTCATGTGGTTAGTAAGGCCTTTCAAAATAACCAAAGATGTCATCAAAGTTGTAACTAGGTTGCACTCCATTGGTGGGTTGCCTGCTCTTAAGTCTGTGAAGAATCAAACAGTATATGAAGCCACCAGCTCAAAATTTGATAAGAGGGCAATGACCATTGATGACATCACTAACTTGGATGTCAAGTTTGCCTCAATTGTGATTGGTTACAAGATTTACCAATCAAGTAGAGAAAACTTTGTATCTGGTACTACCATCTACACTGCATACCAGATGCTAAGAGAGAATGTAGATTATGACCTGTGTGAACTCCTATTGAATCAGTTGATGGAGAACCTACAAAAGATCAAGAAAGATAAAAAGAACTCTTTCAAATATGGTGATTTGGTGTTATGCTTATTTTTCTACTTCATGAATGTGTTACCAGGCTCAAAAGGTCTGATCTGGGAAAATGACAAACTGGTTGCTATACAGATCAGGGATTACTTGTATGAACTTGGTGACACTCAAACTCGGAAGACAACTCTCTAGGGTTACTTCAAAAACTTCCAGAGCATGATGCAAGCAAGAGAGAGAATTCCCAAAACAATAGTGAAGTACAAAGACACAGTCTACTTTATGGTAGATACTGTCAGTGCCTAATAGAGGCAGTTGAGCCAAGGACAGTATGGATAATGCCCATGGGCTATGAGGTTGATGGAAACATATTGGAGACTCATATTCAACATTTACTGAGTCAACCCAAAGACCCCAAAGTAGAGAGGTTTGGCACTTTTGAAGAATTAAACATAAAACTGCATGTTGAACTAAGAAGGTCTGAGATAAAAAGAAAGGTGAGAAAAGAAACTGAAGAACTAGCTGAGAAATTTGGCATCACCAGAGAAGCTGTTACTACAAACAGAGAAAGAATAGAGAAAATTGAGAAGGAAAAAGTGGAAGCAAAGAAAGAACAAGTTCCAGTAGAAACCTCCACCTAGACTAGAACTACCAGGAGTTCTGCCTCTGGGAGCTCTAAAGATGCAAATCCGGAAGCCCATTCATCTGCAAAAAAAAAGAGAAAGAAATCCAAGGCCAAAAGATCTTATGTGAGTCTCAAGGATGATGATGAGACTGAGTCAGATGTAGAGATTAGAGATTTGAAGAAAGTAAAAATAAATCCTCCCAAGGTTGATGTGGAGTAGAAGTCAACAGAGTATGTTGAGAAGCCTACTCTTTCTATTGATGACATCATCAAGGCAGTTACTGTGGATGGGAACTTGTAGTCGGTGACAGAGTTCTATGATAAATACAATGATGCTGACAAGAGAATTCTGGAGGAAGCTACTATAAGGTATTTGAATATCTATAGCAAAGCATTCATTGAAATAATTTAATTAATTCCAAAGCGCCTAGAAGATGTATTGGAGCAAAGAAAAGAGAATGCAAAGGCAAAAGACTTGGAGATCCAGGAGCAGATAGTGATACATCTATGTCCCTCTATCACTTCAAAACAAATGGACATGGTTTTTAAGGATTGTAAAGATGATTTCTGAAGCAAGTCCTAGATGAATAAACTCATGGTTGAAGAAACTGACCAAATAGCAAATGACACAAAAGAAATTCTCCAGAATGCCTTGAAGAAATTTAATCTTCCCATTATAGAGGAAACAGATGAAGAGCCTTCTAACATGGATGTTGAAGGATTAAAGAAAAATGATGAAGAGTCATCTAAGGCATTAGATTCCTCTATTCCGGAAGAGGAAGGATAGAAAGAAGAAACATTTTCTAACAAGGATGTCAAAGGATTAAAGAAAAATGATGAAGAGCCATCTGAGGCATTAGATTCCTCTATTCTGGAAGAGGAAGGATAGATAGAAGAAACAAATATCATTGATGTCAATAAGCAAGTCAGTTCGGATGCCCCCAAAAGGAAGGAAGTAGAGTCAGAAAGAGACACTACAGAGACAGTACAGAATTTCCTAGACAAAGAAATGATGGAGCTGGATGAACCTGAGTTGATTCAAGGGCCACTAAACTTCGACTCTCTCTCTCTAGTTTAAATAATGAAAGTTGCATCTTTTGCTCGAGCCAAAGCAAAAGAGAAACTTCTAAAATCACACATGGAGGATTGTGAGCTATTGGAGATTGCATCTGGGATGCTAGAGAAGATTATGCCAAACTATCAAAAGGATCCTTCTGCCTCTACATCTGGTAATCTGAAAAGCTTAGTCAATTCTGTTAACACTCATTTTGAATCCTTAGAGAAATCGGCAGAAGCTAAGGTCTGGAAGGAGTTCTTGGGAAAGAGATTTAGTGAAGTACAAGGGCTAATTGCTAATGATAAAAAAACCTTAGGCATTGGCATAAAGAGCCTTGAAAACGCTCTTAAGGATGGTGGGGACATATACAAATTTTGTTTAACTTGGCCCAAAGTGACAGAGGACATTAAGAAGAAAGTGAAAGAACAAGAAGGACAACTGTCAAGTTTATCTCAGAATTTTGATCCCCTTACTACCTCTCTGGTGAATCATGAATGTCAAGCTATTGCTATAATAAATGAAATTAAAGAACTGGTTAAAGAGAAAAAGAACATAATGGATAGAATGGGTGAGCTCAGAGGGATAATCATCCCTAAGTTAGAGGCAATGCATGATGCCTTGACAGAGGCACAAAATACAGTCTAGACTAGTAATCCAACAGAATTAAAGAGGATAGAAGCATATACATTTTTGTTAAGTGGACACATCTCCATTTTGGACAGAATGAAGAGGAGTTGGGCCACATAAAGCATACAGTTGAAGACAACCTTTGTGGATATACTTAAGTAAATGTAAGTATAACATATGATTTGTATATACTTATGCGGCCATGCACATAATATTTTTTGCAAAATTTTGGTATGCGGATTCCACCCTTTGCCATTGATGTCAAAAAGGGAGTGAAGAGTAGTGAAAAATGAGGAATCCAACAAAGGGGGAGCTCCAGTAAAGTAGTATAAAGAAACAGAGCACAAGCAAAGGGGGAGTTACTGTGACACTTAGTCATTTTTCACTAAGTGTTGCCATCAATGCCAAAGGGGGGAGATTGTTGGAAAGAGACACTGTGTGGCTTCATAAGTGTTGTCATTGATGGCAACAAAGTCTATCCCACACATTCGCAGTACATAATATGCCTATACCAGAAGTCAGATTGAAGATTGTTTTGGTCCGGTGAACAAGAACATAGTATGTAGCAAGGTCCGACAATCAGGTCCGGATCTCTCAGATGGTGTAACTCAGTAAGTTGTGGACTTGGACAAGTCAAGAGGGGTATCATGACTATTGTATTCTAGAGATTTAGCCTCCAGTGATAAAGCATGAAAAATATATGAGAATCTGAGTGTTGGGTTCCAATCAGATAGAGCAGACAAAGGAAGAACTGACTGGCAGAGTACCAGACTTCAATCCGGATGTATAAAAGGCATTGATCAAGCAATTTGTGGAATTATACATTATTGGCCAACATGATTAATGAATTCTATGCCTAATTTTTTGGTGCACATCATCAATCAAGTATGGATTCAGCCGACTGAACAATAACTTGAAAATATCCTAAGTGTTCTTGTTGCTGACTAGAAAGTTGTGGGAAATCCTTGATGCGGATATATATACCTGATGGATTCAAGCTTGTGAATACATGTATGTGATAGTATGTATGATTAAATGCGAAGAAAAGTAGAAACAAGTGTGAAGGCAGTAATTCGAGCCTGAAATGTGATAGGAAAGTAATATTGAGCAGAGGAAGAATGAAATGTGCCAAATCAATATACTATGCCTAACCGAAACTGAATTCCTGTATGTACAGATGTTGTTCACCAGTTCAAACACCTTGGTATCATCTATAAGCATTTGTAGACTGTAAGTCTCTTGTAGGCAGTGGGCCTTTTGTGAGCAGTGTGCTCAGGTAGTGAGCCCTAATTGGCAAGTGCCAAATTTGTACTCTTTATTCTTTTAACAGAGAATACAATCTTGGGTTAGTCACCCCGTGGTTTTTCCCTTAACAGGATTTCCACGTAAAAATCCTTGTGCTATGTGTTAATTCCTTTTCAGTTCTTATGATTGCATTGTTTTGATATAGCACTAAATGATAAGATAAGATAAGAAAGTAAAAATAAGAAAAGCTATTAGATAATTGATTCACCCCCCCCCCCGCCCTCTCAGTTATCTGCATTGTTTCCAACATAGTATACCTTTTCCCCTAGCTACATAATCCATTTAAGCTATCACATATTATAATCTTTTGGATTTAATTATTCACTTAGCCTCAATGCCATAGAAGTAGTTATGAAGATAGGGTCCAATCCAAAGCAAATAGACACATTCACTATATTAAGTTCCTTGGAAGCTTCTTTAATTCAATAGGCACATCTCAAATCTCAAGGCCATCATCTAGGTAGTTAGTTATTCTGACACTTTAGATTCCATTAATTAAACATGAATTTTGATCATGTATACCTAATGCTCTATAAAATATAGTTCTAGTTCTAGATATTTAGGGAAATGGATTTAATAGCTCACACAAATGCAATCAAGTACTTTGGATTCACGTGCACATATTCATTCAATGACATGGAGCAAAACATCGTATATTCATTAGGTTAATCTTTTTCCTACAAAAGACCATACAATTGGTACCACATTTAAGTAGGATATACCAACTAGAAATTACATCACTGAAGATCTCCATGATGCTTATCACTTCTCCATGCACATATCCAAATCATTCTCTAACAATCTATTTGTCACAATCTAGTATTTCATGCAACTAATCATGATTTTTATTTCATATTTTCTACTTTGTCTAATGTGTCATTTACTGACCTTCTTAGCTCATGATTGATTTCTGTGTAGATTTTTCCAAACTAGGTTACCACTCTGTTACCTCCACATAGATCAAGGACTCACCTTCTACTCTAGTTGGATTTCCCTCTATGTCATGCATATTTGGCAACCAATTAGGCATGGCATCAAATAAAATTAGTATTAAAGATAAATTTAACTTTCTTAATTAATACTATTTACTAACCATGCTTCCAGCATAATTTAATATTTAAACCTTTATCTAAATGATCTCATCAAATGTATGCATTATAATAATTCAATCCCTTTAATTTCTAAAGCCTTTACTTTATCATATAGTCTAGATAGTCATCCATAATCCTTAGAATATAATTTTATCAACGAGTAAAAAAATATAAGGCAATTAGCACCTCAAATCCAAGAAGGTAAGAATGGGGTGTTACATACTCTCCCTTGGAGTCCTTCATTCCCCCAAAACAAGAAGTTTTCATCTAGAATCAAATTGAAATATTCTTAAAGAACTTGTGGGTTTTTAGCCCACTCACACTTTATTCACACTAGCATCACAATTCACAACAACAAATATTCATAGTTTAATCATGGCATCATAGTAACAATCAACGGTCACGGGTTACACCTAATAATTTAGCAAAATAGGTCCAAAAATCTATAAGAACATGAAATCCAAAGTGCAAACCTACAAACACCAATATATCAAAATCCATTATTAAATCAATCTTCAAACAATGAAGGAAATTGTTCCTAACTCATTAATTAAATATATACTTATCAACAATGCTAGACTTAAAATTAATAAAGAAGCCTGATATCAAGGGTGCATCTACGTAAAACATAATTTAATCAAATTTAATATTACCTTTATCTCATCAAGGATGTTCAACAATTTAACAATTATTAGCAATGTTGCCCCAAAATTCTTCAAAGAATCATAAGATCCAAAATACAATTCAAGAAAACATGAATCATTAAACATATCCCCATTTAGCAATGACAATCACCATTGGCTAATCAAATGAATTATCAACTAGAAGTAACTTAAGGGCGTAATCTAAAATAAGCGGCATCAATTCTCAAGGTAATTGAAAGCAAAAATGGCATTCACCAAAACTTCTAAAAATAAATACTATATTCCCTCAAACGATCAAAATACGTCATGATGGAAATTTGTCCATAAATTTACAATTTGTTGAGTTTTTCATGCTTAGTAAAAACATAAAAATTAGCTAATTTTTACCATAGAAACAAGTAGAAACATTAATGGGCATTGTCCCAACTCTAAGCAAGACTTATAAGAACAAAAATAAAATAGATCACACTTGACATAGAAATCTAGGCTTAGTTATGTTGCAACTTGCCTCAAAATTTATAGCATTTGATGGTTACATATATTTAATATGGAAGGATACAACCTCTTTATTCTAAATTAATACTTATGCACATTAACTAGGAAAGCTATAACCTTTCCCCTAAGGACTAAAACCTCTCCATTTTGGTTTAATACTAGCACATTCACATAAACTAATCAACTTGAGGGGCTATAACCTCTCCATTTTGGGACAACCAATTTCCACCTTTTTATAATGAAGGTGGTGTCAAGATACAACGAAGATGAGCATTTGGGCTACAACCCAACATTAGAGCTCCAAATGGCGGTGGCTACAACTAGACCCATTAAGGCCTTATACAATTGATTACACCCCTCTACAAAAAAGATGGCATCATTTAACTATAACTAATATACCATCATTTGGCTACAGTTATAATGACCATCATTTGATTGCAATCATGATGTGACCATCATCTGTCTATAACCGTGATGACTATCTAGGCTACAAACCAAAGGTAGTGATAGGTTATAATTTGTCCTACCTAGGTCTCATAATTGTGCAACACTTTCCCGTGTGTCACATGGTACCCCCGAGTACTTAATTGAATATTTTTTCAATGGCCAATACTCCTCATGCATAGTTGTCCCCCTCTTGTACATAATTACTACCATTTCTTTCACACATTTCTCCCTTAATGTTGTTACATCCCCAACTTATAAATAGGCTTAATCATTAACCTTGCATGATAATCAAGAGGATTAATCATAGTTAATTGATTTGATATTGTAGAAATATCTGATTTGATCTTTGATTAAGAGGTTAATGACTAATGTTAACTAATTTTGAACATTAATTAATTTATATTATGGGATATAATAATGATGCACTGATCATGGTTTTGTGGTCTTGAGTGTGAACATGAAAATGTAACGTCCTTTGAAGAAGGAAGGAGAGTATTATCCTAGAGGAAGGGTTAAATGTTGGGAAAACAAGGTTGATTAGTCATCTGAGTATCGGTTTCCATGTCCTTCTAAATCCCTTGTAAGTTGTCATGAGTTATGTCTCCTTTCTTAGTAATTATGTTCTATGTGAGTCGTTTTGTTGATGGTGTTATCACGACAAGATATGATGACTAGACGACGTTCTTGGAACATTGTCACAAGTCGAGAGATAGTCATGTTAAGAGACAAAAAGATCTCTCGTTATCCTATTTGTATATGGGGATATTATTTCCTAGTCATTCGACTAAGGGTTACAGTCGATTTAGGGGGAGTATTACTCGACCCCAATAACCGACAATATTGTTGTGTATCGTCTTTTGATTTCATTTCTTTAGAGATAATCTTTAATATCATATATATGTGTATATATATATATATATTATTTAACCCTATCATTTAGTAAGGATGAATATATGTCTATAAGAGGGAACCTCTTTAGAGGATTAACAACAATAATGTTATGACTATTTTAAAACCTATTATTCAATATTATCAAATAATAATAAAATTTGTTGAATAGTTGGTTTTGAGAAGTGAATGGGACCTTTGAGCTCACCCTTCATAGGTGCATGTCGCTTTGAATGAGCCTTCTAATGAGGAAGCTAGCCGAGTGGGGGTGGTAGTTTCCCACCCAAATCGTCATGCCAAGAAGGGCATGATAACAAGTTTAGTTATCATTTTGAAGAGCACCATTCGTGGGAAAAAAAGGTTTTGGTCTTTTCTTTGGGGTGGCAAAGCTTTTTGGGAAGCTGGAGAAGTACAGAAACTTAGAACAGCTTGAGCGGGAACCAGTTTGGGATAGACTTTCGGAACATAACAACAGAGGTCAAGCTTGAAATACCTTCACTTTTGAAGGACTATGCTTAGGTAGAGTAAAGAATGTTATTCTTGTATAAACTATGGGTAATGAGTATCTTTTATATCAAGCTCCCACACATGCATTTTGCATGGATCCTATGTTGTTATGTCCGTTACTATGGTATCTTTACCTCTGTTAAATTCTTTTTGGCAATAGCTCGAGGCCTTATGGCCGAGCTTGCAAACCTGTAAGGCCGAGCCATATTGCAATGTATTCTTGAATGTGTCTAGGCTCATGGCCTAAGGCCAAGCTGTGTTGCAATGTATTTGTGACTGTGTCTAGGCTCATGGTCTAAGGCCAAAGGTCGAGCGGTATTGTAATGAAATATTGACTATAGCTAAGCTCGAGGCCATGGAGGTCGAGCAGCATTGCATTTCATTCTTATTCTATTATCGCTCGAGGCCATGGAGGCTAAGCGGCACTGTATTGCATTCCTTATTGTACCATTAGCTTGAGGCCAATGAGGTTGAACTTCTATACATTATACTCATTATCTGTATTAGAGCTCTCGACTATGAAAGTCGAGCTATATAGCAATATTTACCAAGTTATATCTATAGCTCATGGCCACGAAGGCCAAGATTAACACATTGAAACTCATACTGTACTATAGCTCGAGGCCATCTCAGTTGAACCCATACATACACTTCAGCATTTATATGGCGAGTAACGACGTGGTCTACATAAAACTATCACACCCATCATGATTGTCCTGATGGCTGATATGGCCTTAACCAAAACTGTGCTTAAAGCACTCAAATCGAATGTTGACTCAAGTTGCATAAGAACCCGAATGTGATATAATAAGGGTTATTAGATTACCCATGACTAAACTTGTTGCCTTCGACTAAGAGGGTGGTATGATCATTAAAGATCATAGTTATATTATACGGCAACTTGCATGCTAGCCAAGTCATTAGAAAAGAATTTATTCTACTATTGATAACTACTCTTTATTTTACTAAACGGGGATAGTGTTTATCACCTAAATCTCTTAAGGGTTTAAGAGCTATCAATCATTAAGAAAACCATTATGTTTTACTAAGGCAAGGTATGCATAGAGTATTTTAACCTATAAGATAGTTTAAATTGGAATTGTGAACCATGGATAGACCTAGGGTGGTGAATATGGTTTGACTTTTGATATGATTAGAAAGTGGAATAAGGTGATATGGAGTCACAGATTCCCTATAATAGAGCTTAACTGTTAATGATAGTTATTATGATAACTATGATGCATCTTATGTATTTAAAAGATATGTTGACTCCTTGTTGAAGAAGGAGAAACTGGATAAGAGGTAAGTTGTATTGCCTTGTAGGCGGCATTAAGTGCCTGTCGGGTTTATTGGATGAACTATTTGTCTTAGGTAATTATATACTTATGAGAGTGAATACTATGGTTAGTATGAAACTCTTATATTTCAACATAAATGGAATCATCTCTTTATGAATGGCCATACTTCATGAATGAGGTATAAGATATTAAAACCCATGAGGGTACTTGTGATAGAGACTTTCTAGTAAGACTATCTTATTAGACTATTATGATATAAGTCTTAAATGTCATGAATTTTAAATGTAAACCTTGTGATACGTCAACATGAAACTATGAACCTAGGAAGGTCTTAAGTTAGAAAACTTGTTTTGGCTACTGACATTTTGAAAATATGGGAATAGGGTGACGTGGAGTCACAAGTTCCCTGTTGTGAAAGTAACATAACATAAATGAGTGTACACCCAAGATAGGAGTCATTGATGGGAAAACTTGATTTGGTTATTGTCATGTTGAAAAATGGAATAGAGTGATGAGGAGTCACAGGTTCCTTGTTGCGAAAGCAACCTATTATATTTAATGTACTCCTAAGATAGGAGATGATTGTCCTAAATTTGGATTAAGAATGAATTGAACCTACCTTTTCTAGACCTAGAGAGGTCGAACTAAGCATACTGTAGGATGAGATAGATTCTAAGTCAAGTAAGGGTGGTGGACATACGACTACATTCATTGCGAAATGTATATGTATGTAAATATTTGGCCAAAGTAATGCATCCATCTCTGCATGCATTACTGGTCCACAGTGCTCTAGATGGCATAATGTCTCCAGGAGTGTCATGCATAGTTAGAGTGGATCTATAGTTGCCTGACTAAGAGGCATTATGAAGGACACCACACCAAATACTCAGATGGCTAAACCTAATGGTTCCTTATATCTATGCCTTTCGTGAAGGGTAGGGTCGCTTCCAAGTAGGAAGTTGAGCAGGGGACCATAGGTCCGTAGTTGGTGGAAAAGCACTGGGATAATGCTCTCCTTCCCAAGCATGAGACAGGCCAAAGCTTATGAAGATAGATGTCAAGAGTTTCAGACACAGTGCTTTTTCATTATATGACTTGTTAGTTAGTTATTATGTATAATTTGATATTTGATGCCTTGAGCATAATTTTGTACATGCATAGTGAAGGGTTATTCACTAATGAGATGTATTTGGATATTGTAATTTTAAAGTTTGTTATATTCTGATTTAGAATAACATGTTTAATTAATGAAATGATAATGAATCATTATGATTAAGTTTTGATTTGCATAATCATATTGTTAACTAATCTCTTGATTAAGATGCATGTTTATGTTCAATCTTGAGCATTATGGATAGTGATGTTACATATGGTATCAGAGCTACCAGGTTCAATACATGGACCTATGAGCTCACTACTTGATGATTATTTGTATCCAACATTAAGTGTGCTAATGTTTGGATGTTCTATGTCAGAATGGTAAGAATAAGAACAATAACCAAAAAAAGGTAATGAGAAATGGACGTTACCTTAATGTCTTGAGGGAGCAAGCCTTAAGAATGAAAAGACTTGAACAGATTGGTTGCTTGGTAGGAGCATGGTTAACTGATGAGGAGACCTTCATTGATGCCGTTAAATACATCAAGTAGGAGTTAAGGAAAAAAGAAAGGATGGCTGCCCCTAACTCTACTAATGCATCACCAGGACTCTCTGCCCCTAAAGCACTAGCTGAGGAAAATAATCCTAGGGATTATGATGTACATAAGGAGATTGTGAAGGAGTACCAATGTGTACCCTCATCTCCTAAGACAGAAATGAAAATATGAATATGGGATGTTATCCCAAATTGTAAATGACTTGCAGTAGCAAGGTGTAAATACAATTTTGTAATTTTGGTGGATTGTATGTAATCTAATGAAAACTGTAATG
The DNA here is from genome assembly GCA_027924645.1 of Cunninghamia lanceolata. Lineage (NCBI taxonomy): Eukaryota > Viridiplantae > Streptophyta > Pinopsida > Cupressales > Cupressaceae > Cunninghamia > Cunninghamia lanceolata. The sequence goes on along the minus strand of BSBN01000791.1, from coordinate 4,302,607 downwards.
CAATGGCAAATTCTGACAATCTTTCCTTTCTTGTTAAAGATTACATGAATGAGAATAGATTTGTATAATGAATGAATTAAATGACATTGAAAAACTAATCCATGATTAAACTGCAAACTTCAAGAAGAAGTAGATTGTAGCAAAGGTTTAGATAAGAACCAGAATGGGAGATAGCTAGGATGAAGGGCATCCTTCAGGGCACTCTGAATCTAAGCTTGACCAGATCATGGTCTTGTTGAAAGAGACAAGAACAAGGGTAGGAACTCTCGAATAGGAGGTTAGGGGTCGACAAGGACCTAGGCGGGATGCCTATGATGGGGGTGATGTCAAGGAACGTCATAATGACACCACCCAAAGTGAGCATAGAGAAAATAACACCAAGGCTAGATAAGAAGTGGATAGAAGGAGCCATATGGCTATGGAACTATCCTGAGACATGAAAAAGCTTATGCCTTCTAAATTTGATAGATCTATAAGCAGAGATGCCGTAGAGGCATGGCTTACGAAAATGGAAAAATATTTGAAACTATAATGTGACCACCAAAGCAGTATGGGGAGCATACCAGTTGGTGGGTGAAGCATCCACATGGTGGATAAATAAGAAAGTGGAGTTAGGCTTGAGATCTACAAGTCCAACTTGGGATAGGTTATGATACAGGTGTGGTTTAGCCGGTTGTCACTGTACGGTGGAGGTGACAGATACCAGGTGCTATCCATTGTATCTTAGGGTTAGTTGGATTTCACCAGTACCATACAGGTGATAGATGCCAGGAGCTACCCCATACCAGGATGGATCAAATTTCTCTAGTGGCATGGAGGTGATAGATGTCAGGACCCACCGACTTGATGGTTTAGCGGGATGCGAAAATCTTCTTAATAGCCATAGGTGATGTATGTGGTTATACCTATTCCTTAACCAGTGATGGCAACAAGTAGTATGGGATGCTTTCTTGTCATCACAGTTGGTTGTGGATGTGTACCTTGTTACCCTAGTTCTTAGCTAGTGTTGACAACAAGTAGTATGGGATGCTTGCTTATCATTACAATTGGCTATGAATTGGGAAAAATGATGGGAGATTATGTGAACTAGGGACTTTATGTGTTATCACACTTGATCCCTCGACAACGATGACCGCAAGTAGTATGGGATGCTTGTTGGTCAAAAATAGTTGGCCACAAATCAGGAAAAATGATGGAACCCATGGTGTACCATTAGGTATACCAACATTTCTTTTCTATATTAGTAAGAGGGAGTCCATAGATCAGGAGAGATTAGATATGGACAGGTACCCTTTTCTTAGAGGTTGTGAGGATGTATTTCTAGATGAGTTACTGGGATTACCTCCTAAAAGAGCTTTAGATTTTTCTATAGATATGAATCCATGGTTGGAACCTATATCTAAATCTCTCTATGGAATGACCACTACAAAGTTAATGGAGCTAAAAGCTCAATTACAAGAATTGTTGATAAAGGGTTGATTAGACCCAGTGTGTCACCCTAGGAAGCATCAGTTATTTTTTGTGAAAAACTTTTTAAACATTGCATATCCTATAACTTCCTTGCAGAGAAAGGGCAAGAGGTTTGAGTGGTCGAAAAAGTTTCAGGAGGTCTTTGACCTACTGAAGGAAAAATTGACTTTAGCACCAATTTTAAAAGTACCTGGCGCAGAGGGTCAATTTGTAATCATTACCGATGCCTCAGGAGAAGGCTTAGGTGGTGTACTAGTCCAGGATAGACAAGTCATTACTTATGAATCACACAAACTAAAAAACTATGAACAAAACTATGCCCCACATGATTTGGAACTGGCAGCAGTCATTCATGCACTGCAAATGTGGAGACACTATCTGCTTGGAAAACCTTTTGAGCTGAAAACATATCATCAAGGACTCAAATATCTATTCACTCAACCACATCTTAATGCTCGACAAAGAAGATGATTGGAATTCATCTCAGATTATGATTTCGATATAAACTATATACAAGGAAAAGAAAATTGGGTGGTAGATGCTTTGAGTAGGAGAAGGCACATCTCCTCCATGATCTCCATACATTCTGATTTTAGGAATCAGGTGTTACAAAAAGATAAGGGAGATGAGTTTTACAAGCAGGTAAAACAAGCCCTTGAAGAAAACCCCCAGAACCTGAGATATGAAGGATTCAATGTTGAACCAGATGGGTTAGTAAGGTTTAAAGGAAAGATGTATGTACCTAACTCAGTAGAGTTAAGGAATATGGTATGGAAAGAGGTTCATTCTGCACCATATTTTGGGCATCCTGGAGTAACAAAGTTACTTGCTAATGTGAAACCCCTATATTTCTAGAAAGGAATGAAGAGGGATGCTGCAAATTTTGTAGCTACATGTATTGAATGCCAGAGGGTGAAGGTCAAACACCATCACTCGGTAGGGCTCTTATACCCTCATGAAATTCCTGAGTGGAAATGGAAAATTATAAGCATGGACTTTGTACAAGGGATTCCTATGTCAAGGAATAGGAACAATGTTATCTTGGTTGTGGTGGACAAACTCACCAAAGCCGCTCATTTTATACCTGGAAACTTGACGGATGGAGCACCCGTCATTGCTCAAAATTTTGTTCAAGAGATTTTTAGACTGCATGGCATTCCTAAGAAAATCATCTCTAATAGGGATGCATGAATGACATCAAGATTTTGGTAAACTTTATTCACTTCACTTGGAACCTAGTTGAATATAAGTTCTGCTTATGATCCAAAAATGGATGGCCAAACTAAAAAGGGTCAACCAAGTGTTGGAGGGTTTATTGAGGATGTATTGCATGGATCAACAATACAAGTGGGAGGATTATCTTCCTCTGGTGGAATTTGCCTACAATAATTCTTATCACTTAGCTATTAAGATGGCTCCATTTGAGGCAATATATGGACGGAAGTGTCAAACCCCTATAAGCTGGGACAAGCTAGAGGATAGGGTTAGCCTTGGTCCAGAAATGCTCTCAGAAATGGAAGAGCAAGAACATTAATGATAGGCAAAAGAGTTATGTGGATGCTAAGCCCATTGAAATGTATTTCACAGTGAGAGAGAAAGTTCTCTTAAGAGTAAATTTCCTCATCTTTTCTAAAAAACTTATTTATTATGCTCTTGAAACATATTTATTTTTATGATGATTAACTTTTGAGACATTAAATCATCGGGGATGATGATTCTTATGGGGGGAGATATGTTACATCCCCAACTTACAAATAGACTTAATACTTAACCTTGCATGATAATCAAGAGCATTAATCATAGTTAATTGATTTGATATTGTGGAAATATCTGATTTGATCTTTGATTAAGAGGTTAAAGATTGATGTTAATTAGTTTTGAACATTAATTAATTAATATTATGGGATATGATAATGATGCACTGATCATGGTTTTGTGGTCCTGAGTGTGAACAGGAAAATGTAACGTCCTTCGAAGAAGGAAGGAGAGTATCATCCTGGAGGAAAGGTTATATGTTGGGAAAACAAGGTTGATTAGTCATCTAAGTATCAATTTCCACGTTCTTCTGAATTCCTTGTAAGTTATCATGAGTTATGTCTCCTTTCTTAGTAATTATGTTCTATGTGAGTTGTTTTGTCGATGGTGCTATCATGATAAAATATGACGACTAGACGACGTTCCTAGAACATCGTCACAAGTCGAGAGATAGTCGTGTTAAGAGACGAAAAGATCTCTCGTTATCCTATTTGTATATTGGGGATACTATTTCCTAGTCATTCAACTAAGGGTTATAGTTGATTTAGGGGGAGTATTACTTGACCCCGATAACTAACAATCTTGTTGTGTATTGTCTTTTGATTTAATTTCTTTAGAGATAATATTAATATCATATATATATATAATTTAACCCTATCGTTTAGTAAGGGTGAATATATGTCTATAAGAGGGAACCTCTTTAGAGGATTGGAAACAATAATGTTATGACTATTTTAAAACCTATTATTCAATATTATCAAATAATAATAAAATTTGTTGAATAGTTGGTTTTGAGAAGCGAATGGGAGCTTTGAGCTCACCCTTCATAGGCGCATGTCTCTTTGAATGAGCCTTTTAATGGGGAAGCTGGCCGAGTGGAGGTGGTAGTTTCCCACCCAAATCGTCATGCCAAGAAGGGCATGATAACAAGTTTAGTTATCATTTTGAAGAGCACCATTCATAGAAAAAAAGGTTTTGGTCTTTTCTTTGGGGTGGCAAAGCTTTCTAGGAAGCTAGAGAAGTAAAGAAACTTAGAACAACTTGAATAGGAACCAGTTTGGGATACACTTTCAGAACAGAACGACAGAGGTCGAGATGGAAATACCTTCACTTTCGAAGGATTGTACTCAAGTAGGGTAAAGAATGTTATTCTTGTATAAACTATGGGTAATGAGTATCTTTTATATTGAGCTCCCATACATGCATTTCATATGGAGCCTATGTTGTTATGTCTATCACTATGGTATCTTTATCTCTGTTAAATTCTTTTTGGCAATAGCTCGAGGCCTTATAGCCAAGCTTGCAAACATGTAAGGTCGAGCCATATTGCAATGTATTCTTGACAGTGGCCATGAGCCGTGTTGAAATATATTTGTGACTGTATCTATTCTCAAGGCCAAAGGATGAGCTACATTGTAATGAAATATTGACTATAGCTAAGCTTGAGGCCATGGAGGCTGAGCAGCATTGCGTTTCATTCTTATTATATCATCACTCGAGGCCATGGAGGCCGAGCGGAACTATATTGCATTCTTTATTGTACCATTATCTTGAGGCCAGGGAGGTCGAACTTCTATAAATTATACTCCTTATTTGTATTAGAGCTCTCAACTATAAAAGACGAGCTATATAGAAATATTTATCAAGTTATATCTATAGTTGATGGCCACAAAGGCTGAGCTTAAGACATTGAAACTCATAATGTACTGTGGCTCGAGGTCATCTCAGCTGAGCCCATGCATACACTTCAACATGTATACATCGACTAATGATGTGGTCTACATAAAACTATCACATCCATCATGACTATGTTGATGGCCAATACGACCTTAACCAAAACTATGCTTAAAGCACTCAAATCGAATGTTGACTCAACTTACATAAGAATTCGAATGTGATATAATAAGGGTTATTAGATTACCCATGACTAAACTTTCTGCCTTCATCTAAGAGGGTGGTATGATCATTAAAGATCATAGTTATATTATACGAGAGCTTGCATGCTAGCCAAGTCATTAAAAAAGAATTTGTTCTACTATTGATAACTACTCTTTATTTTATTAAATGGGGATAGTGTTTATCACCTAAAGATCTTAAGGGTATAAGAGCTATGAATCATGAAGAAAATCATTCTATTTTACTAAGGCAAGGTATTTCAACCTATAAGATAATTTAAATTGGAATTGTGAACCATGGATAGACCTAGGGTGGTGAATATGTTTTGACTTTTGATATGATTAGAAAGTGGAATAAGGTGACCTTAGAGTCACAGATTCCCTATAACAAAGCTTAACTGTTAATGATAGTTATTATGATAACTATGATGCATCTTATATATTTAAAAGATATGTTGACTCCTTGTTGACGAAGGAGAAACTGGATAAGATAATAAGTTGTATTGCCTTGTAGGCGGCATTAAGTGCCTATCAAGTTTATTGAAGGAACTATTTGTCTTAGGTAATTATATACTTATGAGAATGAATACTATGGTTAGTATGAAATTCTTATATTTAAACATAAATGGAAGCCATATCTTTACGAATGGCCATACTTCACGAATGTGGTATAAGATATTAAAACCCGTGAGGGTACTTGTGATAGAGACTTTCTAGTAAGACTGTCTTATTAGACTGTTATGATATAAGTCTTAAATTTCATGAATTTTAAATGTAAACCTTGTGATACGTCAACATGAAACTGTGAACCTAGGAAGGTCTTAAGTTGGAAAACTTGTTTTGACTATTAACATTTTAAAAAGATGGGAATAGGGTGGCGTGGAGTCATAGGTTGCCTGTTGTGAAAGTAACATAAAATAATTGAGTGTGCTCCCAAGATAGGAGCTGTTGTTGGGAAAACTTGATTTGGCTATTGTCATGTTGAAAAATGAAACAGAGTGATGAGGAGTCACAGGTTCCTTGTTGTGAAAGAAACCTATTATATTTAATGTACTCCTAAGATAGGAGATGATTGTCCTGTTAGTGCCTGAATTGACTGGTAGTTTTCTGAGCATTTTTCATTCAGGCACTCTCCCTAAGTATCCAAAAAATGTTCTAAGTTAAAGACCTCCTCAGCATTTTTCAGCTGCAGCATCATATTTTCCTGAGGAGGAGGTCATCATCATCATGTTTGTTTCGATGAAGGTCAGCATCATCATGTTCTCCGTCGACCGGTTTTCTCATCGTCATCATCATATTTCGCTGTCGGGTGATGTTTGGGTTTTATCCTGATGATGCTGATGAGCTACAGTGCGCCCTGATCTGCTTGCGAGGGTGATTTTTCAAAGTATCCGGTGATCTTCCATTTATCACCTTGCCCAAACATGATGATGATGTTGCCCCATTATCTTGAAGGGGTTATTCTCTAAGTTGCTCGACCTAACTTGTTTTTTCCTAAGGGTCGTCGTCGTCATCATCATATTTCCAGTTATCATCCTGCTGCTTGCGGAGGTCATCATATTTTCTGCCTTCATGATATTTCGCTGGGGTGATATTTCTATCATCGGGTGATCTTGGTTATGATCATCCTGATGATGTTGTTGAAGAGTTCTAAGTGCGACCCGATATTCACTGGGGTCATCATATTTTGAACGTCAGGATGATCTTGGTCAATATCATCCTGATGATGTTGTATCACTTCTTATTCTTTGTTTCTCATCCTGATGATGCTGACGTCATCCTTATATATCAGGGTGATATTTGTTTCTCTGCCTATCTGCATCATGATATTCCGAAGGAAGGGCTGATATTTTCATATCACCCGGATATATGTTTGCTCGAGCATCATGATGATGTTGATATCAGGGAGATATCCGCCTGCCGGCTTCGCGCATTATCTACTGGGGGTGATCTTTTCAAGCAGCATCAGCATATTCAGTTATCGCCCCGATTTTATAGTGGAGCTACAGTGCAACCTGATATTTGAACATCAGGAGGATGTCTTCCGAATATCATGATGATGTTAATATGATGATGACGTCATCAAGGTCCGGGGGGGTCATATTTCTAACACTGATCATCTTGAAGAGACCTCCTGATATTTGCAAACATGATGATGACGTCATCCGGATATGAGGAGGTGCGCAGTAGGCAGACATGATGATGACGTCATCCGGATATGAGGAGGTGCGCAGTAGGCAGATATGATGATGACGTCAGCAGGATATGATGATGACGTCATCAGGATGTTCATCGGCCAGACTTTTGGAATAAGCTCAGCAGGAGGATGTTCCTCCGATGGATCAGGTTGTGCCGATTATCATGAAGGGTATATTTCAAATATCATGATGACGTCAGGGTGATATTTCGAACAGCAGGATATCATGCTGCTGGAGGATGATGATGATGAGGTTATATACTAGTGTCGTCAGGAGCAAAAGCACCGACATGATATATGCTCATGACCTAGTATATAAAGTGTTATTGAGGTCATCGCGGGGTGCATGTGGGATATTGTTATCCTGCATTTTCAAACATCATGATGATGAATCTCGGCGGGAAATGCTTGCGATAGTCTGTATGATGTTCTTCCCAAGGCCGCGGGTTGGTGCGCCATTAATGGCGATTGTTGCAGAGGTATGGGCGATGGCGTGGGTGGATCCTGTACCCGACTGGAGGTGTCAATCAGCGGATAGTGGCGCAGGGCTCGAGAAATCTTCCTGTCTCCTCCCCTACCTGCTGCATTCAAGTTTGGGCGCCAATCTGGTTGTGTTTGAGCGCCATTTTCCTGATACTGTGTATCTGGTGAAATTTTGGTCAACCATGTAATTAAATGCTGAGCACCTACCTGGCTGTTATAAGCAGGTGGTCTTGCTCATTTGAAAGGTTGTTGAAAGTTGATGATTTTTGGCTCTGTAATGCAAAACCAGCTGACCTGGTTGCTCTGTACAGTTTAATCTTGTGAGTTTATGTATCTCCTGTTGTAGGACTTGGCATGAATCCACTGGTTTCATGGTTGATCTTATATGAGCAATGCTATCTTAGCATGTGTTGTGTTAATTCTGTCTCCAGTATTGCATGTATCCTTCTTCTGGATCTGGATGTTTGCTTATGTCTAGGTTCTAGAGCATAGAATTCCTATGTTGAATGTCTGATCTTTTAACCTCTGCTCAAGGGGCAGATTAAACTGTTTTCAGGTTGAACATTGGGAAGGGTATACTGCAGTAGGGATGCCATAAGTAGAGATAGCTCAACACTCTATATTGGGAGATATCTGTAAGGCAGATATCATGTGTATCCCCCTGAAATCCAGTTTTAGCTATTTATGCTGATCATTCACAGGTGTATGTCTACCGACTCCAAGCCCTGGATAGGCACCAATCATGCTGTGTTCTTGTGTTATACACCATGTCCAGCTTTGCATCCAAATTCATATCAAAACACTTCATACCTCCACCTGTTAGTTATAGGAGTAGGATTAGGAACCCCCTGCATGCTCTCATACCCAACCAAACATCATGTCCAAGAATGTTGCCAGCCTTGTGATCTATCATGCAGATCTTGGTCCATACATGAGAGTATTCTGCCTGTTGTTGTCAAGTTAGATCCTTCTATCTTTGAGCTAGTTAAGGTTACATCTTGAGTTATAGGGATACCCCCCTTGGTGCGGCAGAACCAGAAGTGAAGGGGAGGAGCTCACGCAACCTCCTGTATTCAGTTGGCCTGAATCTGCCTGTGCATTAGAAGTGGCAAACCCTAATGCTGATTCAGAAGAAATGTCAACAAAATGGCGACTCTGCTGGGGATGGACTAAAAAATGATATACTTGTGGCCCATCCGAGTCACCAACAAATTGGCGACTCCACTGGGGAACATTGATGTAAAGTAATATCCTGCAGTCTCTGGTGAAATGATGCTCTGCTGGTGGAATGAACCTGGAAAAGTAGCTTTCAACTAGTGAAAATTTTGTCCTCTCTGGAGAGGTGGCGACTCTGCAAAAAAGATCCCAATGCACATGAAAGATGGATGTATGTGATATGACAAAAATTTGTTGTACATATTGCTGCATCTGTATGAGAAAAGGTACCTTGTTCCTTCTCCTTTATATTTGTTGTTTTATTGCATAGGTTAGATGCCAGGGGAAGCCTTAGGTCTTAGACAGATAAAGGATGTCTAAGAGTAAGATTTTTATGAATCCAAGTATGAGTTATCCCACACTCAGTGGTAAGATGTTGGACAAAGGAATAGAAGAGATAAGAAATAGGTTGATATTCTTAGAGGCTGAGCAGGCCCAGTTAAGAAGCAGTAACCCTGTTGTGTCTGCCAGTCAGAAAGCTAAACCTCCTGTCAGCCCTTTTGATCCTTTGTATGACCAACTGGATTTGTCATGGGTGGATTATAAAGTAGAAACTATGCCTGCTAGGATATACTGTCAGATGCCTAGATTTAGTGGTCACAATGTATGTGATGGGAATGCACATATCCAAAATTTTCAAAGTTTTATGGGAAAACATTCATTCAGAGATGAGGATATGTGGATGAGGTTTCTTGTTAGGTCCTTTGATGCAAAAGCAAAAGACTGGTATTTGAGCTTTCCAAAGAAATTCTTTGCCTGTTGGGATGAGCTTGCTGACTGTTTCAAGGAAGAATTTGCAAAAGAACCGGCTGATCTTGTTGCAGAATTGATGAGAATCAGAAAACAAGATGAAGAGCCATGTGTTGATTTCAGTCATAGGTTTGCAGTAGCCCTTTCACATGTCCCTGAAAGTTTCAGACCTGATATTTCACCCTGTGTTGGCATATTCTTTGAAGCTTTTGAGGAGGGCTCTAGTGCATTACTGAGGGATTTCAAGGTGACAAGTATGCAGATGGCATACAAATTTTTAGAAAATGTAGAAGAAATGAGAAATACGCACCTGCTGAAACCCCTGTCCCCAGGCCTTGGTATGAATAATTGTTGTGAAGCTGCAAATGACCAAATGATTATGGCATCATGTGCAGATAAAAATGAAAATAAAAGCATAGAGGTTGAGATTGCTGTATTTGAACACAATGCTAACAATACTGCTCAACTGGATTGTTCACCAGTTGAGGATGCCAGTGAAAGGACTAATGAGGATTCCCATTGCAATGATGAGGCAGCTGACCATGAAAACAATAACGAGGTTGTGGACAGCAATGAGCAATTTTTAGAATGGACCTGTGGAGATAATTGTGAGTATTGTACTCAAGACAGAGAAGATATAAGCAAACAGAGAAGCAGCCCTATGTGTGACCCATTGCCTACTTTTCAAACACATGGAGATCATGAAGAGCAGTCAGAAATTGAAATAAGTGCTAGTTCAGAGCATGATTGTTTTTCATTTGATGGTTGTTTTGCTTATAACACACAGGCTGATACTCCTCCACAGAGTGAATCCATTGATGATGAAGAGGTGTGCTCTGCTGCCCATGAACAAATGGCATACTATGATGAAACTGATGCACCTGGGTCACCCATTTATGACACATATGGTGATGAGGATCTGTCTGAGTATGGTGAAGATCTAGACATTATTTTTGGCTTGGATTCTGTTTCTCATCTTGATGAAGGAGGAAATAACATACATCAGGTAAATGACTGTGAAAGTGTGCCTGACTTAAAAGTGATTCCAGAGCCTGATCTTTTCCAGCCTGGTGTACCAGATGGTTGTGTACATGATGTACACAATTGTGATTTTGAAAGCTTTTCTTTTGATGAGCCAGCATATAATACAATGAGCCTTGATCTTCCTAGTTGTGTGGTGGACTTTGAGTGTTTCCTATTTGCAGTCTAGCTAGGAGATCATGTTGCAATGCATGATGATGATATAGGTGATGAGCGCTATATGCCATATGAACATGCATTGTTTGATATATTCTGCACCCACATGTCACATGATGCTGAGGGTTATCTGCACAAGGGTGATAATGACAAACCAAATCAGAGGGTTGAATATGCAGATGACAAGATTTGTTTGTGGGTGGATCTTTGTAGTATCTCCAAGCTTGACCCAGTGCATGCAGATGAAAACAAGATATTTGACAAAGGGAGATACATGTTTTTCTTTTCTTGGTGGCCTTAGGCCATCAAGTGTGTTTGGTGATGCAGGTATTTGACTCTGTGCCCAATGGATAAGGGACTGGTCTGCATCCCAGAGATCTGGAGTTCTCGCTGCAGTCTTGCACCTGCACGTCCCCAGACAGAGCCACTGTTAGTGCCTGAATTGACTGGTAGTTTTCTGAGCATTTTTCATTCAGGCACTCTCCCTAAGTATCCAAAAAATGTTCTAAGTTAAAGACCTCCTCAGCATTTTTCAGCTGCAGCATCATATTTTCCTGAGGAGGAGGTCATCATCATCATGTTTGTTTCGATGAAGGTCAGCATCATCATGTTCTCCGTCGACCGGTTTTCTCATCGTCATCATCATATTTCGCTGTCGGGTGATGTTTGGGTTTTATCCTGATGATGCTGATGAGCTACAGTGCGCCCTGATCTGCTTGCGAGGGTGATTTTTCAAAGTATCCGGTGATCTTCCATTTATCACCTTGCCCAAACATGATGATGATGTTGCCCCATTATCTTGAAGGGGTTATTCTCTAAGTTGCTCGACCTAACTTGTTTTTTCCTAAGGGTCGTCGTCATCATCATCATATTTCCAGTTATCATCCTACTGCTTGCGGAGGTCATCATATTTTCTGCCTTCATGATATTTCGCCGGGGTGATATTTCTATCATCGGGTGATCTTGGTTATGATCATCCTGATGATGTTGTTGAAGAGTTCTAAGTGCGACCCGATATTCACTGGGGTCATCATATTTTGAACGTCAGGATGATCTTGGTCAATATCATCCTGATGATGTTGTATCACTTCTTATTCTTTGTTTCTCATCCTGATGATGCTGACGTCATCCTTATATATCAGGGTGATATTTGTTTCTCTGCCTATCTGCATCATGATATTCCGAAGGAAGGGCTGATATTTTCATATCACCCGGATATATGTTTGCTCGAGCATCATGATGATGCTGATATCAGGGAGATATCCGCCTGCCGGCTTCGCGCATTATCTACTGGGGGTGATCTTTTCAAGCAGCATCAGCATATTCAGTTATCGCCCCGATTTTATAGTGGAGCTACAGTGCAACCTGATATTTGAACATCAGGAGGATATTTCCAAATATCCGGTTGTCTTCCGAATATCATGATGATGTTAATATGATGATGACGTCATCAAGGTCCGGGGGGGGGGGGTCATATTTCTAACACTGATCATCTTGAAGAGACCTCCTGATATTTGCAAACATGATGATGACGTCATCCGGATATGAGGAGGTGCGCAGTAGGCAGACATGATGATGACGTCATCCGGATATGAGGAGGTGCGCAGTAGGCAGATATGATGATGACGTCAGCAGGATATGATGATGATGTCATCAGGATGTTCATCGGCCAGACTTTTGGAATAAGCTCAGCAGGAGGATGTTCCTCCGATGGATCAGGTTGTGCCGATTATCATGAAGGGTATATTTCAAATATCATGATGACGTCAGGGTGATATTTCGAACAGCAGGATATCATGCTGCTGGAGGATGATGATGATGAGGTTATATACTAGTGTCGTCAGGAGCAAAAGCACCGACATGATATATGCTCATGACCTAGTATATAAAGTGTTATTGAGGTCATCGCGGGGTGCATGTGGGATATTGTTATCCTGCATTTTCAAACATCATGATGATGAATCTCGGCGGGAAATGCTTGCGATAGTCTGTATGATGTTCTTCCCAAGGCGGCGGGTTGGTGCGCCATTAATGGCGATTGTTGCAGAGGTATGGGCGATGGCGTGGGTGGATCCTGTACCCGACTGGAGGTGTCAATCAGCGGATAGTGGCGCAGGGCTCGAGAAATCTTCCTGTCTCCTCCCCTACCTGCTGCATTCAAGTTTGGGCGCCAATCTGCTTGTGTTTGAGCGCCATTTTCTTGATACTGTGTATCTGGTGAAATTTTGGTCAACCATGTAATTAAATGCTGAGCACCTACCTGGCTGTTATAAGCAGGTGGTCTTGCTCATTTGAAAGGTTGTTGAAAGTTGATGATTTTTGGCTCTGTAATGCAAAACCAGCTGACCTGGTTGCTCTGTACAGTTTAATCTTGTGAGTTTATGTATCTCCTGTTGTAGGACTTGGCATGAATCCACTGGTTTCATGGTTGATCTTATATGAGCAATGCTATCTTAGCATGTGTTGTGTTAATTCTGTCTCCAGTATTGCATGTATCCTTCTTCTGGATCTGGATGTTTGCTTATGTCTAGGTTCTAGAGCATAGAATTCCTATGTTGAATGTCTGATCTTTTAACCTCTGCTCAAGGGGCAGATTAAACTGTTTTCAGGTTGAACATTGGGAAGGGTATACTGCAGTAGGGATGCCATAAGTAGAGATAGCTCAACACTCTATATTGGGAGATATCTGTAAGGCAGATATCATGTGTATCCCCCTGAAATCCAGTTTTAGCTATTTATGTTGATCATTCACAGGTGTATGTCTACCGACTCCAAGCCCTGGATAGGCACCAATCATGCTGTGTTCTTGTGTTATACACCATGTCCAGCTTTGCATCCAAATTCATATCAAAACACTTCATACCTCCACCTGTTAGTTATAGGAGTAGGATTAGGAACCCCCTGCATGCTCTCATACCCAACCAGACATCATGTCCAAGAATGTTGCCAGCCTTGTGATCTATCATGCAGATCTTGGTCCATACATGAGAGTATTCTGCCTGTTGTTGTCAAGTTAGATCCTTCTATCTTTGAGCTAGTTAAGGTTACATCTTGAGTTATAGGGATACCCCCCTTGGTGCGGCAGAACCAGAAGTGAAGGGGAGGAGCTCACGCAACCTCCTGTATTCAGTTGGCCTGAATCTGCCTGTGCATTAGAAGTGGCAAACCCTAATGCTGATTCAGAAGAAATGTCCTAAATTTGGACTAAGAATGAATTGAACCTACCTTTTCTAGACCTAGAGAGGTCGAACTAAGCATACTGTAGGATGAGACAACTTCTAAGTTGAGTAAGGGCGGTGGACATACGACTACGTTCATTAAAAAATGTATATGTATCTAAATCTTTGGCCAAAGTAATGCATCCATCTCTGCATGCATTGTCAGTCCATAATGCTCCAAATGGCATAATGTCTCCAGTAGTGTCATGCATAGTTAGAGTGGATCTATAGTTGCATGACCGAGAGGCAATATGAAGGACACAACACCAGATACTCAGATGGTTGAACTTAATGGTTCCTTATATCTATACCTTCCATGAAGGGTAGGCCACTTCTAGGTAGGAAATTGAGTGGGGGACCACAGGTTCGTGGTTGGTGGAAAAGCACCGAGATGATGCTCTCGTTCCCAAGCATGAGACAAGCTAAGGCTTATGAAGACAAATGTCAAGAGTTCCAGATGCAGTGCTTTTTCATTATATGTCTTTTTAGTCAATTATTATTTATAATTTGATATTTGATGCCTTAAGCATAATTTTGTACATGCATAGTGAAGGATTATTCACTAATGAGATGTATTTGGATATTGTAATTTTGAAGTTTGTTATATTCTGATTTAGAATAACATGCTTAATTGATGAAATTATAATGAATCATTATGATTAAGTTTTGATTTGCATAATCATATTGTTAACTAATCTCTTGATTAAGATGCATGTTTATGTTAAATCTTGAGCATTATGGATAGTGATGTTACAAATGTACTAATTTCCTTCTCATTCTCAATCCCAAGGATTCAAATTTCCCTTATGCCACATGTGTCTTAGGGTATAAAACATCATGTAATACAATTTATAATTAGCTTAAAGAAAATATAAAATATAAACAAGAGTCCTTCAACCTCACCTAAGATTCTAAATTTCAATCCTCATAATCATACATACTAGGAAACAAATACATTAGTCATCTAATTCATCCACTTTTAATGCACTATTTTCTCATCCCATGTACAAGAATTTAAATCTAATTTTCCAATTACACACTATTGTATATGTGTTGTCATTGATGTCAACAATGTTATGGAGTGATGATCAATGATGTGAAAAAAGATGCTAAAGGGAGATTGTTGCAGAATTGTCATCAGTGATGACAATAGAGTAAGTAATCAAAAGTGGTATGAAGCATAAAGCAAAGTGATGTGTATATGCTATGATGATCAGAGAAGAGTGTTTCTTAGAGAAGTTGTAAGGGAAAATATAAGGTGATGGAAGTCTTGTGTTGAGCATACTGTTGGATCAATATCATATATACACAGTTGTACCTTATCTTCTAAAGTTCATGGACAAAGGATATGCTAACTTGAAGACTCTTGCCTTTGATGAAAAGTGTTGTGATTGTAGTCTCTTATGTGGTGAATGTTGCTTTCATTATTTACTGATGAAGAGCATTTCTTAAGTTATGAAAGAAAGTGTAAAAGGTTTTAGACAATCTAAAGCACTGGAAGTTGCTATGAAGAAGCTCAATAGAATGCTTTACATTCCTCTGCATTTGAAGATATGGCCTTGTAGTTTGGAAGTTAGACAGATACAGGTGTGAAGTATGTGTGATCCTGATTTCAGAGCTTGAAAGTTATTGTAGAAGTTTCCAAATCTTTCAAAGTGAAGACAATGATTATGTGTTGTTGTAGTCAAGAAGAATTAGAGAAATGCTCTACATTTCTCCACATTTAAAGATGTGGTCTTGTGGCCTGAAGGATAAGAAGATAAAAATAAGACGTATGATATATTCATGTTTCAGATGATATGATATACCACAAAGGTTTTCTGGAGTCAGCAGAGTAAAGATAAATCATGTTGTTGATTAGGGTTGCCAGAAGGAGAAAGTAAAATCCACCACATTTCACTGCATTACATTATTTGGATTTGATGTTTGGAGGATGAGTTCAAATAGTCTATATGTTGGTTCATTTAAAGTTTCAAGTGTTGAGGTGTACCGCAAGTCTATTTTCAATGTTCTATCTCAAGACTGTGTGTTCAGAGTTTGCAAGTGATGCCAAATTCAATGTCTGTGGGTTTGCACTAGCATGAAGTAGCATGAAGTTGTGAAAGAAATTTTTGAGAAGCTTCTTGTAAGTCTTGTGTTTCTTGTGAAGTGATCCACATGATGTTAATTGGTCTCTCTCGTACCACTCTAGGTTTGGAGATAATATGTGGAAGGATAAGTGTTTGTTGGACCAACTTGATGTGTTTTGATGATTGTGTCAGATGTTTGGAAGTGTGCACCAGCTTGGAAGAGTGTGATAAGATAAAATAGGTCGTGTTTATCACTTGGTTTTAACTACTTTGTTTCCTTCTTTACTGGTGATGATTTTGGATGCCAACTTGTTGTGGTCGTTGCACATTTCATGTTACACGTTTCATCTTGGCCAACATGGGAGAAAGTTTTTGAAGTTTGCAGAGGATATAAATAAAAGATGTAGTTTGTTATGAAATGTATGAGTGTGTGAGAGTGTGTGAGGTTGTTTGTGCGAGTGTCGATGTGAGATTGTGTGTGTGTGGAAGTGTGTTGAAGGTAGCAATGTTTGTTCGAGCAGAGGTTTTGAAGATTTATGTTAGTGTGGAAGGTGTTGATGTTGTGGAGGTGATTGTTTAGTAAAGTTCATCATTTATTGTGTACAAAGGTTGTAGCCTCATCTTGTAAGTGTTTTAGCATTGTGTTTCAGGGAGTTGTAGCTTCCTTTGGGTTGTAGTCCATAAAACTTGTTGTAAATCTATTTTATTATTTGTGAGACTAGATTTGGACAGTAGATCCAAGAAGCTTGCTCGCCATGGTTTTTTTCTTCTAGGGTTTTCCACATACATTTGGTGTTATGGTTGTGTTCTTATGTGTTGTGCTTGGAATTGATTAACTAGTTTAAGGTAGTAAAAAGATTTGGTTGATAAAGTTAAGTTGGATTAAGTTTTTGGCATATACTGATTCACCCCCCCTCTTAGTATATTAGTGTGTTCTAACAATTGGTATCAAAGATGAGTTCCTTGGTGCATCCTAACAGTTGAAGGTGGATCTTGGAGTAGAACACATGGATCAGAAAGTGTCCTCTTCTAAAGGTCTGATGTTTGATGGAAGTAAATATGACTTCTGGAGTGTAAGGATGGAAGCCTATCTTACCTCACTGTGGTATGATGTTTGGAGAGCTTTAATGGATACTTATATTGAACCTAAACATCCTATTATAGATTCAGATGCGAAGAAGGCTCATGAAAACAATGCTAAAGCCAAGAATGTCATCTTAAGTGGTTTGACCAGTTTAGAGTTAGTCAAGGTAGTGTGATGCAAGACAACCAAGGATATATGCAGGGAGAAGATCAAAATTCTTTATGAAGGAAGTGACATTGTAAAGAAAGAAAAGGTACAATCTTACATAACAATGTTTGAGAATCTAAGGATGAAAGAAGAGGAAAACATTGCTAGCTATTTGCTACAAGAAGATGAAGCAGTCAATGGAATCAGAAGTCTAGGTGAAGAATTGGTTGATTTAGTGGTTGTGAAGAAAGTCCTGAGAACTCTCCCTCACATATTTGATTTAATTTTTTTTGCAATTGAAGAAGCTAAAGATCTAAATACATTCACCATGGAAGAGTTGTTTGGGTCCCTCACTACTTATGAGATGAGAAATGAAGTCATAGGTCCATGCAAAAGAGAAGTTGCTTTCAAAGATGTGAAGAATGTAGTAACATCTGATTTATACAGTGAAGCTGAGGAAGAAGAAGCAAACTTTGTGAGGAAGTTGAAGAGGGGATCAAGCAAGTATAAAGGTAAGCTACATTTCAAATGTTTTAAATGTGGAAGAGTTGTTCATTATGCCTCTAAATGTCCTTTTGGAGAAAATGAAAATAGCAGCAAGGGTTTCAAAAGGAACAACTTCAAAAGGAATCTCCTCTCCAAAGAGGACCACAACTCCATAGAAGAAGTAGATCACTATTCATCAAATAATGAAAGAGGGGAATCTCTATTCATGGCTATGGTGATCTTTGATGGTTCAATAAAGACTGTAGATGAAGAAGAATGTGAAGTTGATTTTGAAGGTGAACTTATTTCTTCTCTTGAATACTTGGACTATGCAAGGAGAGATAATCAAGAACAAAGAGCTCTGATTGAAGCTAAGACAAAAGAATGCACAAGATTTGAGAAAGAAATTTTATCACTCAAAAAGGAATTGGAAAAAGCAAAGTTTGGAATTCCAGATGACACTGAAGGAGCAAATCTCATCATGCCTCAAGGAAGACCTTTGCATGCAAGACAATGTTCCATGAATAGGTTCAATCATGCTTTCTTTAGTTATTGTTTTGTCTGCAATAAATTTGGTCATAAGGCTATGGATTGCAAGTCTGAAATGAATAAAAAGAAATCTTGTAAGTAGGAATCCTCTTGCTTCTCTAGCAGATGTCAATGTGGTATGTCATATTTGCAACAATTTTGGACATAGAGCGAGATATTGTAGGAGTGGATTAGAAAAATCAGAATCTTAGTTAATAGATGGTGTTGAGCAAGACAAGAAGAGTGATTCTTCCAAAAGACAAGAGACAAATAATGAAGTTGAAAATTCAATGATTGTCCAAACAACATTTCATGCTCAAGGGCAAACAAATCTATGGGTAATAGACAATGGATGTACAAGCCATATGATAGGTGATAAGAGCAAATTCATTAATCCTATTAAGTGGAAAGGTGGATTAATTAGGTTTGGACACAATTCATCTGCAAAGATTTGTGAAAAAGGCACTATAAGTATTGATGGTAAGTCCAGGATAGAAGATGTTCTTTATGTAGAAGATCTCAAGCATAATCTTCTCAGTGTAAGTCAGTTGTACAACAAAGGATACAATCTCATATTTCATGATCAAGGGTGTGAAATCAAAAGAGTAAAATCTAGTAAATTGATGGCAAAAGGCTCTAGGACAGAGAACAACTTGTACAACCTAAAAGGTGTCAATGCAAGGACTTGTCTTCTAAGACAGACAAATGAATGCTGGTTGTGGCACAAAAGGATGGGGCATATCAACTTTGACAATATTGTGAAGATTAGCTCCATGCAAGTAGTAAGAGACATGTCAAAGATCATCAAGCCAGCAAGTAGTAAGAGACATGCCAAAGATCATTAAGCCAGCAAGTACCTTGTGCAGAGAATGTCAGATTGGAAAGTAAACAAGAATAAGATTCAATTCCAAGGAGTATTCTTCTACAAGGCCATTGGAATTAATTCATACTAATTTGTGCAGACCTACCAAAATAAACAATCTACAAGGTGAGAGGTATTTCATGTTGCTTATTGATGATTTTTATAGAATGACATGGGCCACTTTTTTGAAAGACAAATCAGAAGCTTTTAGTAGGTTCAAGATTTTCAGACCATGGTTGATAATGAAATGAATGCTAGAATCAAGTGTTTAAGGTCTGATAGAGGTGGTGAGTTCACATCAAGTGATTTTGAGGAATTTTGTGAAGAACATGGAATAAAGCGGCACTATTCTACTGCAAGAACTCCTTAACAAAATGGAGTAGTGAAAAGAAAGAATAGAATAGTTTAGGAGATGGCAAGAATAATGTTGAGTGATGCCAAGTTGTCTGATACTTATTGGAAAGAAGTAGTCTATATTGTTGTCTACATTCTCCATAGAGGACAACTAAGAGTGAACAATACCAAGACACCTTATGAGCTATGGTATGGAAGATCAACATCTATCAAGTACTTCAGAGTTTTTGGAAGCAAGTGCTACATCAAAAGAGATGAAGAAGGTTTGGGAAGGTTTGACTCTAGGTATGATGAAGGAGTATTTCTTTGATACTCAACTAGAAGCAAAGCTTACAAGTGCTACAATAAAAGGTTGAGGAAGATAGTTGAGAGTGCAAATGTTAGGGTTGATGAAGAATCACATCAAATCACATATGAGAAAGAAGACTATTGGTTAGATGAACCTGCATGCACATGAGAAGAAGAAGTTGAAGAAAAGAAAGATACTCAAGAGAAGATTACCAAGACTCCTGCCAAATATGTTCAGAAGAATCATTCAAAAGATCATATCATTGAAGACAAGAATGAAGGAGTGCATACAAGAAGAAGATTTGCAAGAATAAATGAACAAGTAAATTTTTCTTTATTGTCAAGACTAGAACCTAAAAATTTTGCCGATGCTAGCAAGGATGAAGGATGGATACAATCTATGGAAGAAGAACTAAATCAGATAGAGAAAAATTAGACTTGGGAACTAGTACCAAGGCCTACAGACAAGAATGTGATAAGGAAAAAATGGGTGTTCAAAAACAAATTGAATGAAGATGGAGAAGTGGTGAGAAACAAAGCAAGATTGGTTTGTAAAGGTTATTCATAAGTAGAAGGAATTGATTTTGAGGAGACATTTGCTCCGGTAGCAAGAATGGAGGCAATTAGAATATTTCTTGCATTTGCACTTCACAAAGGTTTCAAGGTATATCAAATGGATGTCAAATCTACATTCTTGAAAGGTGACTTAGAAGAATAAGTCCACAGAGCAGTCTGATGGATTTCAGTTAGCAAAAGATCTAGACATGATATGCAGACTTAAGAAGGATTTGTATGGGCTCAAACAAGCTCCTAGGGCTTGGTATGGAAGGTTGGACAAGTACTTACTCCAGCAGGGCTTCAAGAAAGGTACCGCAGATAATAATCTTTACATCAAAATTGAGGATGAACAAATTCTAATAGTTGTTGTGTATGTTGATGATATAATCTTTGGTGGAAATGATGAAATGTGTATGAGGTTTGTTGAAGAGATGTAGGAGTTTGAAATGTCTATGATAGGTGATTTATCATTCTTTCTTAGACTCCAAATTGATCAATTAGATGATGGTATATTCATCTCTCAAGCAAAGTATGTTAAGGAGATGTTGAAGAAGATTGGGATGGAAGACTGCAAACTAGTGAGTACTCGCATGGTAATAGGTTGTCATTTGAGTAAAGATGATGAGTCACCTCAAGCTGATCAGACTCTGTATAGATATATGACTGGGGGCCTACTATACTTATCATCATTAAGGCTTGACATTATGCAAGTGATGTGTTTGGTTGCAAGGTTTCAAGTTGATCCTAAAGAAACACATGTGAAAGTAGTCAAAAGGATATTCAGATATTTTAAGAGCACTTCAGAATATGGTTTGTGGTATCAAAAAGGTAATGACTTTTCTCTGAGTGCTTACACTGATGTAAATTGGTCTGGAATTGTTGATGACAAAAGAAGCACTAGTGGTGGAGCTTTCTTTTTGTGAGACAGATTGGTCTCTTGGTTTAGTAAGAAGTAGGATTCAGTGTCCTTATCAATAGCAGAAGCAGAGTATATAGCTACATCATCCTGTTGCCCTCAAGTGTTGTGGATGAAATAAACATTGAAGGATATCAAGGTAGTGTATGATGAGCCCATTCCTATTATTTGTGATAATACAAGTGCCATCAATATTTCAAAGAATCCAATGACGCATTCTAGAACCAAGCACATATCTATCAGGTATCACTTTTTGAGAGAGAAGGTTACAAATCAAGAGGTCAAATTAGAGTATGTGCCTACAAAGGATCAGGTTGTAGACATCTTTATAAAGGCACTTTCTAAGGACACATTTGAGTATCTTAGACAAAAGTTGGGGGTTGTTGCCCATCCTTCTAACTAGATGCATAGTCAGTGCATCTGTCTAGGGGGAGAAGTTCAAGTCATATCTTTATCCCTACATTGATGGAGGCTAACTCTCAGGGGGAGCAGGTAGAAAGAAGGAAGATGACAAAGATTGTTCAGACAGGGAGAGCTTGTATGTTTTTTTCTAATACAGAAGAAGACCACTATCCCTTTGTCCTTGATGTCAAAGGGGAAAAATTAGCATATCAAGTTAAGTGTTGCCATCAATGCCAAATGGGGTGATTGTTTCATATGTGTTGTCATTGATGTCAACAATGGTATGGGATGTTGATCAGTGATGTCAACAGAGATGCCAAAGGGAGATTGTTGCATAATTATGATCAATGATGACAGTAGAGTAAGTAATTAGAAGTGGTGTGAAGCAAAGAGAAAAGTGATATGTATATGTTGTTGAAATGCACAAGACAACTGAGAGGGGGGGTGAATCAATTATCACAAAATTTAAACAATTTATGCATCTTAAAACATCATCCACTTATTTACTATTATTATGATTAGAACATGATAACACATAATTAGTAATTCTAACATAACTGCAAGATCATACACAATAGACACTAGATTTTTATGTGAAAAACACTGTAAAGGGAAAAACCATGGTGGGGGTTAACCCACAAGATTATTATGTAAAGCACAATACCAAAAATCAAAGGCTCACTGCCCAGAGCTCACTGCTCAAAGAGGTTCACTGCCAAGGGGTGGCTCACTACCAAGGGTTTGAACTGATATGATAGCATCTACACCATGCCAAAGTTTAGTTCCATTGAAGCACAAAACAATTCCTCTGCTCTACTCTGCCTTCTCACTCTTTCCATTCTCTTCGCATTCTTGCACAAGGACATCTTTTCCATGACTCAATTAAAAATATATATATCATTTATCGACTTTGGAATGTTCATCAAAGTCGTCATTACAACCACATTACATTTATCAAGCATTGGGCCATTCTCCAATGATGATATTACAAACATATAAAATAGGTCTTGACCTAATACAAAATTATGCTAAGGAGAAGACACAAAATTATAAGTGGATCACATCGTGCCTTAGCAAGGGCCCAAATACAATCTTCTATGCCCCTACACGTTACTACAATCTTCTATGAATCTCCACAATTAGTGGAATCATCTGAGTCGGCTAAGACTAGAGCTCGCACTATGTTATCTGGGAAAAATCTTCAATTCCAATCTGAAATACTCCTCGCAAACCAATGCAAAGGTAGGAACACAATCATGAGACATCCACAAGCACATTGTAGTCACCAGGAACATCTGTACAACATCTAACCACTTGAACCATGAGGTTTCTCCAACTGGAGCATAAGAACTCAACTGTCATCAACTGTCACTAAAGAAAGATCGCTTGCGGACCACTAAATCATGAACCATTGCAATTGTAGGTCCATATCATCATCCCAAACATCACTTTAGAACCATAGACTGAAATACATAACTGCAGAGGAATGCGGAGCAAAATTCTTTCTCCCAGACACCAGTGAATGAACAAAAAAAGTAGGTTTTACTCTGGTGAACATAACTTCCCCAATTCTTCATACCGGAGGCTCAAACTTGAAATGTAGCATCTTCAGACATGCCTCTAAATATCTTCCAATCTACAGACCAAGATATTCAATCAATAAGAAATGCGGAGCAATCTTCTACACTGTTCTTTTATCAGCAACACACTATCTTCACTACAATTTACTGCAACTCACTGTTTCTTCTGGAGAGGCAAATTTTCTCAATATCCTCAACATATAACGCTTCTAAACAAATAAAAAAATAGGATACAGTTGACATCAATGACAACACCGATTAGGCACATACTTGTAACAATCTCCTCCTTTGTCATTGATGGCAACATATTATGTGAAAACCCGCAACAACCATCAAGACAAGATTCTCCCCTTACTCTTTACACATCTGCACTCTTTCTCTTTGAGTTTTTCACATGATTTCTCCCCCCCTTTGACATCAATGGCAAAGGGCACATACTTGCACTTTACTGCTTTGATCCAACTCTCCTCTGAACTCTCTAACTACTCCCCCTGAGAAGTAGCCCTTAAAGCATTAATCTGGATCTGGTGGTGGGACTCTAAGCACTACGGGACTGATGCACTCTTGTGCATCTTAGTTTAGAGTAGGAGGAGTGATAACCCCTAACTTTTCTCTAATATACTCAAAAGTATCCTTAGGCAGAGGCTTGGTGAAAATGTCTACAATCTGATCTTTTATAGATACATACTCCAACTTGACTTCATTCTCTGTCACCTTTTCTCTCAGAAAGTGATATCTTATGGATATATGCTTTGTCCTTGAATGCATTACTAGATTCTTTGATATGTTTATGGCACTTGTATTGTCACAAAAGATTGCAATTGGATCTTCATACACAACTCTGATGTCCTTCAATGTCTACTTCATCCATAACACTTGAGTGCAGCTGCATGCTGTTGCAATGTATTCTGCTTTAGCAGTAGACAGAGATATTGAGTCTTGTTTCTTGCTTAACAGGATACCAGCCTTTTTCCTAAGAAGAATGCACCTCCACTTGTACTTTTCCTGTCATCCACATCTCCGGCCCAATTTGCATCAATGTATGCACTGAGAGTGAAATCATTATCTTTTGGATACCACAAACCATAATCCATTGTGCCTTTCAAATATCTCTGTATCCTCTGGACTTCCATCACATGTGACTCTTTAGATTTTGCTTGAAATCTTGCCACAAGACAAACTACATGCATTATGTTAGGTCTGGTTTGGGTCAGATAAAGTAATCCTCCAATCATAGATATATATCTTTTCTGATCTGCCATAGGTTAGTCATCATTTTTGCTCAACTTATAACTAGTTACCATGGGAGTGCTTACCAGTTTAGAGTCTTCCATCCCAAACTTCTTTAACAACTCTTTCACATACTTAGACTGAGAAATGAAGATACCTTTATCTGATTGATTAATTTGTAGACCTAAAAAGAAATTCATCTCACCAAACATAGACATTTCAAATTCATTTTGCATTTCCCCAGCAAAAACATGTACATACCTTCATTACCTCCAAAGATAATGTCATCAACAAAGACTGCAACAATTAGGATTTGTTCATCATTGATCTTGAAATAGAGATTGTTGTTGGTAGTACCCTTACTAAACCCTCACTATATCAAATATTTATCCAATCTTGCATACTAGACCCTGGGGGCTTGTTTTAGTCCATACAATGCTTTCTTCAATCTGCACACCATGTCACCCTAATCTGATGAATGGAATCCTTCTAGTTTCTCAATATAGACTTCTTCCAATTCTCCATTCAAGAATGTAGACTTCACATCCATTTGATATACCTTGAAATCTTTGTAGGCTACAAATGCTAAAAAATTTCTTATTGCTTCAATCCTTGCCACTGGTGCAAATGTTTCCTCAAAATCTATTCCTTAAACTTGAGAGTATCCTTTTCATACCAACCTTGCTTTGTTTCTTACCACTTCACCATTCTCATTCATATTGTTCCTGAAGACCCATTTGGTGCCAATTACATTTTTATCTGCTAGTCTAGGAACAAGATCCCAAGTCTGATTCTTCTATATTTGCATTAGTTCTTCTTTCATAGCCTTTACCTAATTTTCATCATTGCAAGCTTCATTCACAGTCTTAGGTTCAATCTTAGAGATGAGATAGAAATTCACTTGTTCTTATGTAGCTCTTCTTCTGGTCAAAATTCCTTTGCTCTTATCTCCTATGATTTGATCTTCAGAATGATTAAGTTTTACATACCTTAGTGTCTTGGTGACAATTTCTGGAGCTTGTTCCTCTTCATCTAAACTGTCTTCATGTTGCACCACTTATTTGCTTGTTGAAACATCTGATTCATCTAATTCATATCCACTTCATCCTAAACACCTTTCCTTGCCTTCATCAACTTTGACATTTGTACTCTCAATGATCTTTTTTAGCCTCTTATTATAGCACCGGTAGGCCTTGCTCTTGGTGGAGTAACCAAGGAAGATTCCGTCATCACATCTAGCATCAAACTTGCCTAGATCTTCTTCTCTTTTGATATAACATTTGCTACCAAAAACTTTGAGGTATTTAACTATAGGAACTTTTCCATACCACAACTCATAGGGGGTTTTGGTGCTATTACCTCTGACTTGAGCTCTATTTAGAATGTAGACAGCTGTGTGAATAGCCTCTCTCCAGTATACTTATGGTAGGTCAACCTCCATCATGGTTCTAGCAGCCTCTTGAACTGTTATGTTCTTCCTCTCAACAACTCCATTTTGTTGTGGAGTCCTAGGTGCTAACAACTATCTTTTTATCCTTTTCTCTTCACAGAAAAAGTTGAATTCATTTGATGTAAACTCTCCTCCTCTATCAGATCTCAAACATTTGATCTTCAAATCCTTCTCATTCTCAATCATTGCCTTGAATGCCTTGAACTTATCTAGGGCTTCTACTTTTTCTCTCAAAAAGGTAACCCAAGTCATTCTAGAATAATCATCAATAAGCAACATAAAGTACATGTCTCCTTGCAAACTTCTTACTCTAGTAAGTCCACACAAATCCGTATGTACTAGCTCCAGCAATCCTTCAATAGATTGATTTTTGCTCTTGAAACTTGTTGTTTGTTTCCCAAATTGGCATTCCTTGCAAATAGAATTAGCAGGCTTTACTAGTTTAGACAAATCTCTAACAGCCTGTGCAAAACTTATCTTCACAATGTTGTCAAAATTGATGTGACACAACCTTCTATGCCATAGCCAACTTTCATTAGTCTAATCCAACAAGCAATAGTTACCATTTCCTTTTAGGTGATAGATATTACCTCTGGTCTTTTTACCAGTTGCAATCATTGTTCCAAAGATTTCCATGATCTTGCATCCATTGTCCTTGAATCTCAAATCATAACCTTTGTCACACATCTGACCAACACTCAAAAGATTGTGCTTTAATCCTTTCACATACAAGACATCTTCAGTGTTATGCTTGCCATCAAAAGAAATGGATCCTTTTCCACAAATCTTACTAGCTGTATCATCTCCAAACCTAACCAGTCCTCCATCATATCTTTCCAAACTTACAAACTTACTTTTGTCACCAGTCATGTGATGAGAGCATCCAGTATCAATAACCCATTCATCTTTGTCTTCAACAACCTGAGCAACCAAGGCACTTTCTACTAGTTTTTCTTCCTTCACACAGCTAGTAGGATTAGTAGACATAGGTTCTTCTTTAATAGCAATAAAGAAGAATTCATTACCAGAAGTACTAGCATTATCTGGTTCACCATCTAATACTCCTTCATCATCATCAAGATCTTCAACATAATAACATTTATTTGGGATCTTAGGTCTATCATGTCTTGGCTTAGGAACTCTTGTGGGGCATCTAGAAGCATAATGACCAACTTTACCACAATTGAAACATTTGAAAGGTAGTTTGCCTTTGAACTTACCAATACCTCTGGGCAGACTATTAACAAAGTTGGCTTCAAGTTCTTCAAGCTCATAATCTGGTTCCACCTTGTACTTGAAGATTTGGGGGTTCTTTCTGAAATACTATCCTTGAAAGTAGTCTTTGTCTTTGGAAGTGAATCATCAAGTTCTCTCATTTCAAAGGCTGTCAGCTTCTCGACCAGCTGATCTTTTGTAATCTTTGTCACTATCATTACTTCTTCAATTGTGACCACCTTATGACTATATGATTTAGGCAGTGATCTAAGAATTTTGTTGACAACTTCAATATCCTTAATTTTTCCTCCCACACTTCTAATGCTACTCACAAGTTCATCAACCTTTTGCATGAAGGATGTTATGTTGTCATCTTCACTCATCTTCAAACATTCATATTTTGCCTTCAAACTCTGCATCTTGGCACTCTTCACAGATTCATCTCCTTCATATAGATTCTTTAGCTTTTCCCAAATTTCATAAGTAGTTTCCAACTCCATGATCTTTGTTACTTCGGTGTCGGATAAGGCGCTTACCAAGGCATCTTTGGCTTTTATGTTCAACTCAAATTGCTTGATCTCATCTTCAGTTTGCAAACCATTCTCTGGTATTTCATACTTATTTTTAGTTATTTTCCAAACACTATAACCTAAGCAGAGGAGATGGGTTTTCATGTAGATCTTCCAGATGGAGTAGTTCGTTCCATCGAACTGTAGACTTTCCTTCTTATACAACATCCTAGATCAGCCTCAAGCAGTCAAGCTTTCTTCCGAGGAACCTGGCTCTGATACCAATTGTTGAAATGCATAAGACAACTAAGAGGGGGGTGAATCAGTTGTCACAAAACTTTAACAATTTATGCATCTTAAAACAGCATCCACTTATTTATTGTTATTATGATTAGAACATGAAAACACAAAATTAGTAATTCTAACACAACTGCAAGATCATACACAATAGACACCAGATTTTTACGTGGAAAACCCTGTAAAGGGAAAAACCAGTGGGGGTTAACCCACAAGATTATTATGTAAAACATAATACCAAAAATTAGAGGCTCACTTCCATTAGGGTTCATTGCCCAAAGAGGCTCACTACCAAGGGGTGGCTCACTGCCAAGGGTTTGAACTAAGATGATAGCATCTACACCATGCCAAAGTTCAGTTCCATTGAAGCACAAAATAATTCCTCTGCTCTGCTCTACCTTCTCACTCTTTCCCTTCTCTTCATAATCTTGCACAAGGACATCTTTTCCACGACACAATTACAAATATATATATCATTCATTGACTTTTGAATGTTCATCAAAGTCAGTATTACAACCACATTACATTTATCAAGCATTGGGCCACTCTCCAATGATGATATTACAAACATATAAATAGGTCTTGACCTAATACAAAATTATGCTAAGGAGAAGACAAAATTATAAGCGGATCACATCACGCCTTAGCAAGGGCCCAAATACAATCTTCTACACTACTACACATTACTACAATCTTCTATGAATCTCCGCAATTAGTGGAATCATCTGAGTCGGCTAATACTGGAGCTCGCACTATGTTATCTGGGAACAATCTTCAATTTTGATCTAAAATACTCCTCACGGACCAATGCAAAGGTAGGAACATGATCAGGAGACATCCACAAGCACGTTGTAGTCACCAGGAACATCTGCACAACATCTAACCACTCAAACCATGAGATTTCTCCAACCAGAGCATAAGAACTCAACTATCATCAACTGTCACTAAAGAAAGATCACTTGTGGACCGCCAAATCATGAACCATTACAATTGTACGTGCATATCATCATCCCAAACATCACTCTAGAACCACAGATCAAAATACATAACTGCGAAAGACTGCGGAGCAAAATACTTTCTCACGGACACCAGTGAATGAACAAAAAAAGCAAGTTTTACTCTGGTGAACATAACTTCCCCAATTCTTCATACTGGAGGCTCAAACATGGAATGTAGCATCTTCAGACATGCCTCTAAATATCTTCCAATCTGTAAACTAAGATATTCAATCAACAAGAAATGTAGAGTAATCTTCTGCACTGTTCTTTTATCAGCAACACACTGTCTTCACTACAATTTACTGCAACTCACTGTTTCTTCCGGAGGGGCAAATTTTCTCAATATCCTCAACATATAAAGCTTCTAAACAAATAACAAAATAGGATACAGTTGACACCAATGACAACAAAGATATGTTGACATCAATGACAACATTAATTAGGCATATACTTGCAACATATGCTATGATGATTAGAGAAGAGTGTTGCTCAGAGAAGTTGTAAGGTAAAAGATAAGGTGATGGAAGTCTTGTGTTGAGCATAGTGTTGGATCAGTATCATATGTACATAGTTGTACCTTATCTTCTAAAGTTCATGGACAAAGGATGTGCTAACTTGAAGACTCTTGCCTTTGATGAAAAGTGTTGTGATTGTAGTCTCTGATGTGGTGAATATTTCTTTCATTGTTTCCTAATGAAGAGCATTGCTTAAGTTATGAAAGAAAGTGTAAAAGGTTTTAGACAGTCCATGTCATTGGAAGTTGCTATGAAGAAGCTTGGTAGAATTCTCTACATTCCTCTGCATTTGAAGATATGGCTTTGCGGTTTGGAAGTTAGACAGAGACAGGTGTTAAGTATGTATGATCTTGATTTCAGAGCTTGAAAGTTATCGTAGAAGTTTCTAAAGCTTGCAGAGTGAAGACAATGATTATGTGTTGTTGTAGTCACGAAGAGTCAGAGGAGTTCTCTGTATTTCTCTGCATTTTGAAGATGTGGTCTTGTAGTTTGAAGGATAAGTAGATATAGATGAGAGGTATGATATATTCAAGTTTCAGATGATATGATGTACCACAAAGGTTTTCTGGAGTCAGCAGAGTAAAGACAAATCATGTTGTTGATTAGGGTTGCCAAAAGGAGAAAGTAAAAGCCACTGCATTTCACTGCATTACATTATTTGGATTTGTTGTTTGGAGGATGAGTTCAGATAGTCTATATGTTAGTTCATTTCAAGTTTTAGATGCTAAAGTGTACCACAAGTCTATTTTTCAATGTTCTATCTCAAGACTATGTGTTTAGAGTTTGCAAGTGATGTCAGGTTTAATGTATGTGGGTTTGCACCAACATGAAGTAGCATGAAGCTATGAAAGGAATGTTTGAGAAGTTTCTTTCAAGTCTTATGTTTCTTGTGAAGTGATCTGCATGATGTTAATTGGTCTCTCTAGTATAGCTTTAGGTCTGGAGCTAATATGTGGAAGGATAAGTGTTTGCTGGGCCGACTTGATGTGTTTTGATGATTGTGCTAGATGTTTGGAAGTGTGTGTCATCTTGGAAGAGTGTGATAAGATAAAATAGGTCTTTTTTATCACTTGGTTTGAACCGCTTTGTTTTCTTCTTTACCTTTGATGATTTTAGATGCCGACTTGTTGTGGCCGTTGCACATTTCATGTTACACATTTCATCTTGGCCGACATGGGAGAAAGTTTTTAAAGTTTGTGGAGGATATAAATAAAAGATGTAGTTTGTTGTGAAATGTATGAGTGTGTGAGAGTGTACGAGAATGTTTGTGTGAGTGTGGATGTGAGGTTGTGTGTGTGTGGAAGTGTGTTGAAGGTAGCAGTGTTTGTTCGAGCAGAGGTGTTGAAGATTTATGTTAGTGTGGAAGGTGTTGATGTCGCGGAGGTGATTGTTCAGTAGAGTTTGTCATTTGTTGTGTACAGAGGTTGTAGCCTCATCTTGTAAGTGTTGTAGCATTGTATTTCAAGGAGTTGTATCTTCCTTTGGGTTGTAGCCCATAAAACTTGTTGCAAATCTATTTTATTATTTGTGAGGTTGGATTTGGATAGTAGATCCAAGCAGCTTGCTCACCATAGTTTTTCCCTTCTAGGGTTTTTCACATACATTTGGTGTTATGGTTGTGTGCTTATGTGTTGTGCTTGGAATTGCTTAACTTTTTTAAGGTAGTATAAAGATTTGGTTGATAAAGTTAATTTGGATTAATTTTTTGGCATATATTGATTTACCCCCCCCCCACTCTCAGTATATCACTGTGTTCTAACACACACATGTAATTCATAAAATCTGAGAGCATAATTTCAACAAAACCTTCTTAATCTTAATAGGAAATCATACACATGGCCTTATAATGTTCTTCAAGTAACATAACGAGTCATCACTACCCTATAGACTAGTGTATATTAAGAAAGGAATACACATGTCTAGAGAACATTTACCCATAATTTCACTTTATTCTTCTACTTCAAAATGTTTTGCACATCCAAAAAGATCATCATTTGAGTTTTACTCATTTTTAGCTATTTTAGTTATTTTTAGTCATTTCTAGTTATCTTTTAAGAGGAGATACTTCTTGAAACAAAATCAACAAGTAAATCTTATACTAGAAAAATAGGGTTGAAGTAAATTACTAACACTCTGACATTCTTTTCTCTAAGTCTATCATTTTTCTTATTTAGATTTTAGTAATTATAAGATTACTTGCTATTTCATACTTGCACATTTGGGTAGGGGCATCTCCTTACATATCCTACAAGTTCAAAAAAATAAAATATAGGAATTTTATTCATACCTTTAGGAGGAGATTTATCTTCATCCAATCTAGCAAACTATAATCTTAACTAATTTAGTCCTTGACACTCTTTGCACCCTTTCTTCCTAAAACTAAAAGATTATATCCTTTCACAAAAAGTATTGTTCATAATAGGTGGTCTCTACTTTTATTAGCTACTCATTACTTCATTTTATGAATCACATCTCTTGAGAATCCTCTCTCAACACCAACTCATCTAGGATAATGGAAAACACTGGTAAAATATTCCTTGTAAGATCTAATGGGTGAAGCTCTAAACTATCAAATATTATTGTGTCATTAGGTTCACCATGACAATGTCCATTCACAATTTTTTCATTAGCAAAGGATTCAATGCTCAATTCAAAATAGGGTATTCAATTATCATGGTGAAAATAGTATATGTAACCCAAATAATCCAGTCCATGTACACATAGAAGTTAAAAATGTATTCATCTACCTTGTATGGAGATTTGAATAGACAATAAGTGTTTTCAATCAACATGGTCCATAAAATCACTCTTCATTTGCTTCAAAACATAATTAGAGTAATAAAAAATAACTTAAAAGGCAAACAATGCTTGAGCTTTGTGAGACATGGAGAATAAACCATACTATTTTATAGTCCAATTCACATGTTGGGATTCGCTAAAACTTAAGGCACTAGTCTATTTGTGGTTTTGGGTTTAGCTTATTTTTATTTTAACATAATGTAAGGAATTTGAAAGAGAAATAAAGGCAATGCACACATATATACACAAAAATGATAGAAACAAAATGCTTTATGTTATCTTCGTAGCATGACTTCAAGGGGGAAATGTCCCATTAGAGGATACCCTCCAATTACAAATATCCAAGATACCTACCACTTGGGAAGTTATTATAATATAAAGAGTCTTGATAAAGATAACTACTACTATTCCATTCATGTGGCATACAAACTTTTATTCTAATTTACCATGTGGGAAACTTATAAATCATATGCGCCCACTTAATACTAACAAATAATTAATGCCTATAATAGAATGGAGGTTCATAACATTGCCCCCCCTTCAAAAATATTTGTCCTCCAAGGTTGAAATTAGGAAACTTAGAGAGAATGCTTGCTAGATCCTATGTGGCATCTTTAGGTTGCAAACCCTTTAATTGGATGAAAATCTCCTTAATAGAATGCATGTGAATTTGCTTGGTGCATTGTCCAATATATCTAGTTATACAAAGACGGATCCCTCCTCAACCAATATTGGCAGTTCTATTCAAACTCGTGTAGCATGCTTGATCACTTTCTTGAGGAAAGATACATAAAAATTGGGTGGATTTTTTAAGAAGGTGAGAGTGCAATGTATGCAAGCTCACAGATGCACTGTACCACTTGATAAGGACCATAAAATTTTAGACCTAGTTTATGACCCATCATTTCATGTAAGGATGTTTGCTTTAATTTTGGAGATGTAAAAAATCCTAATTACCAACTATAAAGGTACTCTCTATTCTATGTTAATCCACCTATTGTTTCATCAAGTTCTATGCCTGCATTTAAGGGCTTGAGAATTTCCTCCTATTTAGCAAGAGAATTGGAAATTGCTTCATGAAGGTGGGAGTGACCATAGAGGGCCTTGTATGAGGTCATCTTGGAGGTGCTAATACAAATGGTATTTTACCACCACTCAAAAAGAGGAAACCATCTTGCCCATTGCCCATGTTGTTTGAACACATAACAACATAGGTAAGTCTTGAGGAATTTGTTGACAACCTTAGTTTGAGCATTTGTTTGAGTGAAAGAAGAAGAGGTGATTAATTTGCTTCCTACACTAATCTACGAGAGTAGGTATGTGCAAAAACAATTTGATCATACATAAGATAGTGATTTAGACAAGGAAATGAACACAACAAACAATTATATCATAAGATAGTGATTTACTTGGGGAAAACCCTTTCAAGAGAAAACCCCCACACGCCAAAGCAACTTAATTAATTATTCAATAATCAAGATTAGTTAAAATGCACTTATAAAGTCTTAACCTTCATAGGAGTATCACCAACATGTAAATCTAGAGCAATTATAGTAGCATAGTAGTACTTGCAAAACTCACTATGCATACTCCAACCCACCCAAACACCCAATAAATAGATGAAGAACCAATAGGAAATCACCAAATTGTTTTACAAAACTATGATCAAACCCACTAGAAGTATGTTGCCCAAATCCATGGGTCAAGTTTCAATGCCCCTTTAGTCTTGGTCTTCTAGGCTATTTTTAGATGATTATCTTACAACTATCATAAGTTGTCATAGCCTATCATAGTTGAGCACCCAACTTAGGCACCTCATTTTGGTCTTCATCATCCATTCAAAGATGCTCTATGAAATGTGTCATAGACTGTTATAATTCCAGATAAGATTTCAATATAACCCCCTTCTTACATGCACTTACACATCATAGAATTCATCATAAGTCACTCCCATCTTACAATTTCATAAGATGCTCTTACACATCATGGTGACATTAGATGATCTTACAAATTATTACACACATTACAAAATATTTAATATGTGGCCAAGAGTGTTAGCTCAAAGTGGGATACCCTCTTTCCCATGTGAGGATAAATTAATAAATAAATATAAATTATTAATAAATATAAACATTAGGATGCAAGTTTAAGACACATTTCCCAACATTCTCCCACTTGTTGAATACCTTGCAAAGAGTAAAGGGGAACTCTATGACACTTATTCTTTGCCTTGTCTGTTGGGTATGACACAGGGTTCAATAAGAGTTGCATGTTGTATTTCACTCTAATTTCAACTCTTATCACATTTCTTGGGGATTTGAACCCAGAGTTGGATGTCATATTTTATGCAATATCAACGTTTAATGTGTTTCTTAGAGAGTTGAAACTGGGATTTACTATAAATCCTTCTAATTTTCTACTTAAGCTCATCCCTTTCAACAGTGTAATTATGCCTAATATCATTATGTATTCCCTATCCATAATTGCAAGAGTTGATTCCAAATATTAATCATCTACAACAGCGTGTTCGCTTTTTTGTGTCCCAAATTGGAGAAATCAGTTAAGGTTACGTGTATGGTACCAAGATTTTAGATTGATCTTCAAAGTCTCAAATGTTTAATAAGATATACTTTGTTGATGATTATGATGGTAACTTTCAATTTCCTTTAAACCAAATTCATTGGTACTGGTGGTGTCCACCTGGGTTTGGGTTTCGAGCATTTGCATCCACTGGCATTTTAATGTAAACCTTCAAAAATTTCCAAGTCCTTCAGCCTTCACAGTTGTATGTATGTATCTTTGTATATGGCCATTTGCATCTAACGTGCAGATGCATTTGTACATTGGCAAACCCAAAAAATAATTCAATCGGCTTCAGAAATGGTGAAAAAATCAGTTGTATGCATCGTTGTATGCATAAAGGCTTGTATGTGATATTCGGGTGCAATTCTGGGCGTGCAAAAGTGGATGTACATGGTAGATTCCTAGAATATTCTATGGTTGTATCAAAATAATTGTATGTATGTGTTGTATATTCGATATACAACGGTGAGATACAACAACGGGCGTCAAAGAGTTTCAAATCAGGTTGTGAACAATGGTCGGGCCCACGGTTGTATCAAGGGGATTGTATGTATGTGACATATACAATGTAACATACAAAGCACAACATACAATCATGGTTCTCAAAAGTATATGCTTTCCTTTGTATCTTGCATTGTATGTATCTACAATGTACAAATGCATCCACAACGGAGCATACATCGGCCAGGTGCAAAATCATTTCATGTTTTTTGTATGTGCAGGTTTGTATCCAACATTGTACATTGTTTCATATATACAACTATATATACAAGGCGATGTACAAGCGGACGCGGTCAAGGAGTTAACAGTATTTGTGAGATGGGTGAGATCTGCGGTTGTATATTGGGATTGTATGTTCCCAATATACAATCAGACATACAACGAGCAGATACAAAGAAACATACAAGGCAGGAGCAGTCAAAGTCAACATTCTTCAAGAACCTGGTGGGGCCCGCGCAATTGTATGTCCCGTGATTGTATGTATGTGCATATACAATGCAAGATACAAAGGGCACACATACAATCCCGGATGCGAAGGAAAATGTGTTTTGGCGGATTTCACTCTGAGATCTGCAGATGTATATTGCACATTGTATGTATGTGTGATATACAATGTAAGGTGCAATGGATGAGATACAATGCCGGATTTGAAAATTGTTCCAATTTGGCTGATAAATGCAGTGTATCCTATGGTTGTATGTACATTGAATTTGTGCAATTCGATATACAAGGAGATGTGCAAAAGGGGAAGATACAATGCTGGACCTGAATGCGATTTCAAATTAATTCATGGTGATTTGGGGTCTGCCCTTGTATGTTGTGATTGTATGTATATACAATTGCATATATAACCATAGATGCAAAGGAAGATCCAATGGATTGGTGATGAAGATGCAAGTGCTTAGCTATAGTGATCCAATGGCAGGCTGTCACGTGTCTGAAGCAGTTGTATGTATATACAACTACATATACAAAGATTTGAAGGTGAAAAAGGCAAAATGGGTGAAAAAGGAAAGGCATATGTTTGTGTCGTGGAAAGTCAATGAAGCGAAGGGCCGCCTGCGTGGTGTGATTGCATTGGCTGATGACTTTTCAAAGCTAGTGACTAGATTGCCCAATCAAATTGAAGCCGCAGATCTCGGCGGGAGGAAATCGATGACCCTGTTTCAAAATTTCATAAAGGGGTTTTCCTATGCATTCGCAGCTGCATTCCAGGTGGGAAAAATTCCTGAACACACAAATTGTTGCGTTTCCAAAAGCCATGGGTAGGTTGGCCATTAATGGCAAATTTACAGAGGCATGGTCGATGAATGACGGGCAACCTACCATTTTTAATGGGAAAATCTCCAGTCGGCTGCACGTTCCTCGATTTCACCTGCTCTTCCTTCTTCTTCTGCCTACTGCATTGAATGTTTTCAGTGCCATTTAGATGGTACATTATATCTGGCAGAATTTTGAAATAACATGGTACTTAATGCTGAGTACATGTCCTTGCTATATAGGAAGACTATGTCACTCATTTTTCTAGTGGTGGAAGACTTGGGCAATTTTTTGGAGGAAATAATGAAAACAGAACTTTTTTGGGCTATTCTGTCTCATTTTGTGAGTTTATGAGTTGCATTTGAATGCACGTTGCACATATGTTCAGTTTCATGTCATTTTGATATGAAAAATGCTTCATGGCATGTGTTTAGCTATTTGTCTCCATGGTTGTACACATCCCTTCTTTTGAATCTGGTTGCTAAGGGTTACTAAGATTCTAGGATATAGATTTATGTATTGCATGCTTGATCTCTAACTTCCATTCACGGAGTGGATTAAACTATTTTAGGTTATGTATGAGGAAGAATGTATGGCAGCAGGGATATTTGTAAGTAGAGATTGCTAAATACTCATTCTTAGGTGGTGTTTGTAAGGCAAGCACCAATCAAACCCCTTGAAACTTGAATCTCTATTGAGTTTGTGCAAATCATTCACATGTATACATCTAGTTGACTCCTTGCCCTAAGATAGGCACCGGTCTGCCCTTGTGTAGTAGTTATGATGCAAAACCCCATGTCTTGCATCCAAAACATAAATACAAATCATTTCATAATTCCAACCTATTAGTTTGTAGGATTAGAAATAGGACCCTTGCATAGTCTCATCCTCAACCAGTTAGATATGTTCGAGAACATTACCAAACGTGTGATTTATCATGCAAATCTTGGTCCAAACATGAGAGTATTCTGCCTGTGACTAAAAGGCTAAATTTTTCTGTTGGGTGAGTCAAAGTTAAATCTTTTGCAATAGGGATACCCCCCTTAGTGTGGCAGAACCAAAAGTGAAGGGGAGGCAGTTCACACAACCTCCTGTATTTGTTGGCCGAATCTGCCTAAGCTTAGGAACTGGCAAACCCTTTGCTGATTCGAGAAAAACTCCAACAGGTACCTGATCTTTGACATGCATCATTAACTATATAATGTAGTTATAATATATGTCACCTTCCGTGCTATAGCTAGAAGTAGTGTTTTGCAATTGATATGGAGCCCTTTCAAGAATGTAGCTTATTTATGTTTTTCTTGGGCAATTTGTTCTTCAGTGAAGACATTGCTTCAAAATTCTTGTTCATGTGATTAAATTTTGTAGCACTTAACTTATGGAAAGATGAAAGATTATTTTTAGGTTTTTCAAGCAAACACAATGCTTGTCATTCTTAAAATGTCATCCATAAGGAGCCAAGAGACCTTTCAAAATCCTTATGGATCAAAATGACCTTTAGTTGTAGAGTTGGGTGCAGGAGGGATGAAATAATTCACAAGTCATGTTCTTTCTAACAATGACTTATTTTTCCTCTAGGAGTTTTAATTTTAATTTTAGTAATAAAATAATTTTTTCAGGTTAGAGGTATGTTCTTAAATGCTAATGCAGGCAAACATTGCAGTTCATTATTATTAGAGTTTCCATTTTTGCACAAATTTGAATGGTAGAATACTACATTTAAATGTAGCAATCCTTTCTTCATGTTTACAAAGAACACCATCATTCTACCCCATTTTGTTGACTAACTTAGAACCGACACCTTTGAAATGTCCCTCAAAATCATAAGATTGTTATTTGTATATTTATTGGGGCTTAGTGGTTGTGATAGAATAAGATAGGTCTTTGTATATTAAATCAATCCCTGTGGTTGTAATTTTTCTTTTTCTTTTTTAATATGTAAAGTAGTTTCTATAAAAGGGCCCTTGTTCTAATATAATTAGCTCTTCAGTGTGTAGACTAGAAACTGTAATCAGCTTTGTAGACCAAATCAGGGTCCTGAAGATCATACCTGTAATGCCCACCCTAGTTTGTGTCTGGTGTGCTTTCTAGTTCATTTGTTATATGTTGTTTTGAGTGTTTATCAATGTATTATGTGATTATTATGCTTTGATGCACTGCACTGAACTTGCTGATGAGATCTATGGTGTCATCGAGGGGTTCTGAGGGTGTATTTTGCATGACCATCTAGGTGTTTTCGATGGGGTTTTGCTTTGTTATTTAGTTTCCAACTTTGCATTATGTGATGCTTACATTGTGATTATGCATGTTAGATTATTCCAATGATTCAGCTTCACTATTTTCACTATACTTGTTATAGTTGTGATTATTGTATTATTCTCGCATTGTGAAATGTTTTTGTTTATGCATCATGTTCATGGATCATGCTATTCGTAGATGATTATAGTAGATGTGATTATTTTTTATCATGTGTGATTATACCATGTTGGAGTGGATTATGTTGCTTCGGCTATTATATGGGGAGCAGGTATGCCAAATGGTTGATTTGAGTATGCAGGTAATTACAAGTGTTAACTAATGTGGGAAATGTGGAGAAGGTTGACATGGAATGCTAAGGCATCTCACCCTTATTCTTGTGTTGTGGAAACATGTGATGCGTGTTTGGAATCATTTGCATGTGTTTCCTTAACATTCTTGCACTTTATTTTAAAATGGTTCGAAAAGCGTGTTTCCATGTTTTCAGATTAAATTAATGATTTTAATTTGGAAATTACTATTTCTGCTTTAGCAAAAATGTTTGTTGCATCATTATATACTTGTGGAACAAATTTGAGTGATTTCAATTTAATTCTAAAATTTAATATTTTTCTGTAAAAAGGTAGAAATTGCATTAAATGATAAAACTGAATGCCTAGTATGGTGTGTTTGTACTTTTTGGAATGAGACTAAGTTAAATGGCAATAACCTATTTGGAATAGTTGAGTTTGTTTGACCAACTATTTCCCTATTATTCTTAGTGAATTATTTGGGTGTTTTCAAGGAAAATTGAAATATTAATGCATTTTGATTAAATGCTTATGTGATTTCAAATGAAATATTGTAATTATTTATTGTTTGGAATTAATGAATTAAATGATTTAATTGTGCAATTCTATAATTCTGAATTGATTGATTAAATCACTTAAAGGATTATTTTATTATCAAAAAAGGAATAGTGTCTTTGGAGGCATAAAAAGAAAAAGACATGTATTTTGCTTTATTCTTTTTCTCTCCAAAATTTGCTCTCCTTTGCTTGAAACCCTCTTACTTGCAAAATGGATTTTTGATTGCTTGGAAGGAAGATTTGCTTGGATTTTCTTAGAGTTTGGATTGGATTCAAGAGCTTGGTTTTTGCTTGTTGT
Organism: Cunninghamia lanceolata; assembly: GCA_027924645.1. Taxonomy (NCBI): domain Eukaryota; kingdom Viridiplantae; phylum Streptophyta; class Pinopsida; order Cupressales; family Cupressaceae; genus Cunninghamia; species Cunninghamia lanceolata. The sequence goes on along the minus strand of BSBN01000791.1, from coordinate 4,262,395 downwards.
GTGTGGATCGAATCTGACATTCAACCTCATTCTTTTCTTTGGATTTTGCTTGTATTGGAAGGTAAGTTTCTCTAATCTTCTCATTTAAATTGTTTTATTCTGTTTCCTTCATGCCACACCATCTAGAATGGTTGAAGATGGCTTTTCTTAGTTGTAGGAAACTTAGAAAATGTATTTCAGCTGGGTATTTATTTATTTCATGTATTTTCCATTTTGGAAACATAGAAATACAAACAAAACCCTGGCAAATTTTCTGTGAAAATCCCCAACTCATTTTTATTGCATATATTGGTTGTTGGGCATGTTATCTATGATGCGTAGTTGTTAGATCATCCATAGCTATTGAAAAACAAAAGTTAGAAAATTGGTCAAATTTTGGTCAAGGTGCCAAAGAGAGCTTCAATGAAGTTTTTAGGGCCTTATGGTTATTTTGCACTTTTAGAAAAAATGAAAACTAAATTCTATACATTTCCTTTATGATTTGCTTTGAGGGATGAGTTGACTCCTTCATATTATGTGATTTTGCATCTTGTGACACTATGTCGTGTTTTGGGACATTTGGTGCATTGAAATCCGTGCCACTTATTTCTCCATTTTTGAAAACCTAAACATTGCTTTGTATTTATTTAATTGATGTTTTAGTTTGTGGGATGAGTTGTCTCCCAATTGAAATGATGTTTTACATCTTTTTAGAAAATGTTGTATTTTTGTCAAATTGGGATTGTGTTACCTTGAAAATCATGCCAAGCCCAATTAGTAAAATTGGAGCTTTGGGTGTTTAGGAAGAGGTCTAGGGGTAGGAAAGGAGTGGCTTCCATCATGTACCATGGCCCAAAGAGGTCATAGGAATTAGCGAATGGAATTTTTTAATCAAGAATAACATTTAAACACATTGGGTAATAAAATATAATAATGAGATCATCTACACCAAACTGCATGTCCTGGTGAAGTGTCCAGCTTGCTTGGGTTTGGGTGTACAGAGCAATCTTTGGTGTAGTGTCTAGTTTCTATGAGGAGGTTATGCCTTCATGTTCTACCGTGAGGTGAGTATTGCCCTTGTTTGACACTCCTTGTCCCAACTACCTAGGTCTCTCTTCCTTCTTCTTCCACTGTCAAAGTTTTACTCAATGTGTGATGTTTACCATGTGATTGCATGTGCATTGTGATGCCTGATTAATGTTTGTATGTGTCTGTGATGGACTATGATTTATGCCTCATTTGGCGTGCATTAAAGGTGTGATTATTTCCCTTATGCTTGAATGTTGTGATGTCAATTTATTATGCTTTGGCATTTGCCATATGTTACTTGAATACAATTAGATGGTAGTTGTACCATGTGTTGTTTATATGCATTGTATTAGTAGTTGTGTCGTGTTTTATGTGCATTGGTTGGCGTGTATGCCATATGTTGCTATGTATACCCTGGATGTGTGAGATTCTCTTAGCAGGTTTGCCATGATCACCTTCTCCATAGCTCGGGGGTTTCTTAGAGTTGCGTAGAATCTATTACACTTAACGATGGCAATATGGTTGGGAGGTTAGCAACATTTCCCCATTGGTCCTTCATGATGATCTTCAAGTGCTGGATGGATTCCTTGATCTTTTTGCAGGTGGTTTAGCTTGTGCTTTGTGCCTTGTTGCACCTTGGAGAGCGTGTTGGTTTTGGGTGGTTTATACACTTGTATATTATCATTATTAATTATTGTAACCTTTGTAATGTAGTTCTTTTGAGACCCTTGTAATAAGATGCAATTAATGCTATGAGTTGATTTATGATGTTGGCTATGATTCATCTATGTTTAGGATGAAACCATTCGAATATTGCAATTATTGGATATCGTCTTGTATTTTTCCATGCCTCAGTTTGTGAGCATGTTGGCATGTTTTGATAGATTTTACATGTTAGAATCTAGCTATGTTAGCTTGTTTAGACTCAGTTATTTGATGTTGTATTTGATGTTTATGGATATGTTTGTGTTGGATTGTATTCATCCCACATAGGTGGTGAGGATCCTATCTTTGATTTTGGCATGTGTCGACGTTGGTGTCGAACAAGCATAGACTTTTGTATTGCTTTTATCCTTTTTGACATGTGGACATAATTGGTTCAACACCTTAATGTTTTTGGTTAAAATGAATCCTCTTTGGCATTGATTAATGTTTTTAGGCCACATAGGTATTTTTGTGCCATTTCCATGATGTGATATGAACTCTTGGATTATTCCCTCTTTTGCTTTGGGAAGCCTACCTTTGCATGAGTTCAACTAGTGAACAGTCCAGTTGGAGGAGGAATCGTACCTCCTAGTTGTACCATTCCATGGGTGAGCACTACCCTTGTGTTTGGGATGTCTTGTGTAGTCATGGAATGGACTAAGGTGGATGTCACCCTCATCCTACTCCATGTGTTTGTGAGGGAGCAAGGTTGTGGACGTGTATCTCATCATGGAGTGAGCTCCACCTCTTGCTTGGTTATCGTGGTGAGTTGTCACACGATGGGTGAAGTCTTCCGCTTGTGTCACCTTGCATAGTGCAATGATGATGTCATTTTAGGTGTTTTTATGCGTGTTGTGACACCTTGTGTGTTCGTGAGTGTAATGCGACATGTAAATGTCGCACTTGTAAACCCAAAAAATTTGTTGGTTCAATGTTTGTTTGGCTAATGTCTAGTGTGAAAGCTTGGGGCATTACAATACCTAACAAGATAAGTAAACTGATTACAATATGAATTTGTCATATTTAATTAGTAAAGTTTCTATAACAACAAGGTGGTCCATATTTGAAGGTTTACAACTACATACAATCATTGAATATCATAGTTGTCCATTACAATCTTATGCTACATGATTTTATGATTACAATTTTTAGGTGAACATTGTGGTGTATCTTTTGATGAATCTCATAATTTGAGTTATGATATTTTTTATAACTTTTTTGTCTTCAATTTTTTGATGGGTGGAAGGAATTTTGATTCATAACCTCAGTTATGATATTTTTAATAACTTTTTTGTCTCCAATTTTTTGATGGGTGGAAGAAATTATGATTCTTAATCTAAGTTATGATATTTTTTATAAATTTTTTGTCTCCAAATTTTTAGTGGGGTAAGAAATTCTGATTCATAATTTGAGTTATGATTTTTTTATAACTTTTTTGTCTTCAATTTTTAGTGGGGTAAGAAATTTTAATTCATAATTTGAGTTATGATATTTTTTATAACTTTTTTGTCTCCAATTTTTTAGTGGGGTAAGAAATTATGATTCATAATCTGAGTTATGATATTTTTTATAATTTTTTTGTCTCCAATTTTTTAATGGGTAAACTTTTTTGTGTCCAATTTTTTTAGTAGGTAAGAAATTTGGATTCATAATCCGAGTTATAACTTTTTTAATTTATTTGTATGTATTGATTTGTGAACATTGTGGATTTTTGTAGGCCAGCTTGGTAAAGAAGGATAGAGTCAGGATCCATAGTTTCTAAGCATCCTAGGAGCTAAAAACTTTAATATGGTGGACGCTTTATTAATATCATTATTATGGTTATCGTGAATTATAGTTGAATGCTTGTCTTTTAGGCATAAAAGGAGTTTGATGATGATGTGAGCATAGGGATTGCTTGACACTTGGGGTTTGTATTGATTATGGTGTTGGGTTGGTTATGGACATGGACAATGTGAGAAAATAAAATAAGAGGAAATATGTATGTTTGTTTTGAATGAAAAAATATTTATAGACCAATATATGGTTAATAATGGATGGTGGGACTGTAAAATAGTTGTAACTTATTTGAAAATAAAATGATATTAGTTTTGAGAACCTTGCTCAAAAAATGGTTGAATGGTTTGCGGCGACAAAAGATAAGGTGACTTTCTTTCTTGCAATTATCTCAGACAAGGATTGTAGGCAATGTTTTCAATTAAATGTTGGTGGGCCTATTTAAAAAGTACTAATTAAAATAGAGATGATATATAATATTTATTTGAAATGTAGAGTAGACAAGCTTTCTTTTGGGTGTAACTTGTGATTCGATGAAGAAAGGAGAAAAGGGGATTCGTGAATTTTCTAAAATCTTTTTTATTTGGGGAAATTTTGTGAATTAATAATCAGTTTAAAAACTCAAAAAGAATCCTATAAATATTTGGTTGTATTTTATTTTTTTTAAATCAAATATATGTCTTAAAATTATTTCCAAATTTTCTTTTATATTAAAGTTTAGATATACCATAACAAACAAAACAAGATAAAATGAAAAATGAATATAAATATATTTTATTGTTTTTATCTAAAAATGACAAGGACAAAAATATTAATGAACTCTTTAAATGATATATAAATTAAAAGTAAAGTTTGATTGGGCGACAAGTTACAAAACTAATAACAAATTTCTTTATATTGAATGCATACATACCAAGAAAATAAGGTTGATGACTCATGAGTCAAGGCTTGCTTGTGTGGATGACAGTGTGAAACTTCAAGATAATTAATTGAGGCTATGACTAACTTTAGTCCAATCATTCAATGTTCAACATGTCCATGGCTTTTGGACTCAAGAAGAATCAACCACTCTAGGATTTTGACATAGTTAACATGTTTTGAATATTGTGCACTCCTTTGCAAATTGTTATGGCCACGTCTCCCCCAATTGGAAATGATGTAATTTCTATCACATTATTGTAGCATATTAGATTTTTCTTGACTCATAATTATCCATATAGTTGAATTAGATTTGATTTTCCTAGCCATCATCATAAATCAAGTTGATCACATATAGTTATCATAAATCAAATATAATGCATACAGTTGTCCATTGTAAACTATCAACTTTGCCACCACCAAAACTATTGTAAATATAACTCAAATCAATTCATCTACAACATAATTTTTATGGTGCAATGTCTCAATATCTTCACATTGCAAACTTCCTAATAAATCATTCATTTTGAATAAAATGCCTTCGAATCTTCTATAGGAGGGCTTGTTGGTCTCGAGGGGAGTGCAAGACTTGATTATTTTGTTGCACTTGTTGGTGCTCCCACTTTCATCAATTATATACACATTAAGATCTATCCTTGTTTCAATGGACATACTCAAGTTGGGTTTCAAGTTTAAACAAGATTTGATGTATTTGGTGTGCACTTTCTCATTAGAGGAGGCCTATTCTTGCTTTTCCATGGTAATTATTTTTTTTTAATTCTTTTATGTTTGTTATTGTTGTATGAATCGATGCACAATTGTGTTGAGTAAACCCTCTTGTTGGGTGTTTACTATTTGTAGAGTTGGGGTAATTCCTCTTGCAATTGAGTATAAAACTGAGCTTGGACTCATATTTTTAGTAAGTATGAGCCATAATTTGATACCTGTGCCTCCCCAAATCATAGAAAAACATAGCATTTTTCTCTCTATATTAGACAATGGTTTTTTCATAGATAAAGAAAAATTTAGTTGTAGATAGATAGTTATTTAAGCTTAGAATCTATAGGTGTCTAGTAAAATATTGTCACGCCTAACTAATTTCTCTTCTTTGAGAATATTAAACCTAGAAAAGAATGGTTTAACTAGAGAGATTCCATATCAAATAGGAATGCTAAGAAAACTCCTTACATTACACCTCAATGACAATATGCTCAATGGAAACATGCAATCAAGTCTTTAGAATTGTTCCATCTTGAAAATTTTAGACTTGGATAATAATCTCTTCTCTAGGAAGACGCCCCTTTGGTTAGCTCAGTTCTTTGACTTGATCATACTTTATGAGGTCAAATAAATTTGAAGTATGCATTCCACATCAACTAGGAAATTTGTCAAGTCTCCATGTTTTAGATATTTCACATAATAGTTTGATTGGTGTCATCCCACTATAGCTAGCAACATTGGTAGGCACAAAGAATCATCAAGTAGAAAGCTCAATTGACAATGGTGGTAGCTCGTTTTATTACAAAGAAGAGATCCAAGTGTTCAACAAAGGATTAGAGATGGTGTAAGTTAGTTCAGTGATGTTACTTATAACTCACATTGATCTATTTGCAAATAATCTATGAGGTAACATTCCTTCAATAATTAGAAACCTTAAAGGTCTATACACTTTGAACTTATCAACTAATACTATTAACGAAGATATTCCAATAATCTTTGGAATACTATAGGAGCTAGAGTCACTGGATCTTTCAAAAAATAAATTGAATGGAAGGATTTCAAACAAAATGCTACAAATTTTCTCTTTGTTTTCTCATTATATCTAACAACATGCTTTGAGAAAAAATACTAATAGGAAATCAATTTAATACATTCAATTCTACTTATTTCTTTGGAAACCCTAATCTTTGTGGATTTCTAGTTAACAACAGATCATGTAGATGTGGAGAGAGATCAAATTATATCATATCAACTCCTCTTCTAGAAAATGAAGATGAGGAGTGGAGAGAAATTCCACGGCACTGGTATGTAGAGTGGATGGAAAGTGTTGTTGGATTTTGGAGAGTAATTGGAATCTTGGCTACAAAACAACATTGGAGGAGAAGATTTATTCAAGTCTTAGATGAGATGGAAATGTTGGAATTAGGGCTGACAACTGAGAAGGGGGGTGAATCAGTTGTCTTAAAACTTTTAAAGCTTGCTGCAGCTAATTCTTCTTTACCACATCTTAACAAATTAATGATATAATCATGAAAAGCAAGAATTAATAAAACATGAGCAGAAACATAAATAACACACTTGACACCAAGATTTTGACGTGGAAACCCAGTTAAGGGAAAAACCACGATGGGGGTTAACCCACAAAGATTATACTCTGTTAAAAGTATTATAAAGGGGAAGGCACATGCCTTCGGGCTCACTGCTCAAAGAGAGGCTCACTGCCTACAAGAATGATTACAAAAGGATTACAGATTGTTTGAACTGATAAGTACCATCTACCAATGCAAGAATTCAGTTCTGATTAAGCACAGAATACTAATTTTACACACTTCATCTTTATTCTGCCATATTTACTACTCTGCCATAATTCAAACCTTAGATCTTTTCTTTTTTGCACTTCTATCTGCCTTTTTCACACTTACTCTATATTCACATCACAATCCTACCAAAACACTCGAATCCATCGGCTATATATATCCGCCTTAAGAAATTCAATCACCTTTTTGTCAGCCTCATGAAGAACTTAACAAATAATACAAGTACTCTATTATGTCGGCTAAATCCATTGATGTGTACCAAAAATAACACTTGCAGATCACCATACATGTTAGCCACTAATATTATATCATATACACAACTCACCAAAACACTTCTACTAGACCTGTACAAGGATCTAACACAAGTCGACCTATTCTTCACTAAATTATTCTTGTCATATTAGGACCCAGTACTCAGATGCTCATAACTTTTAATCTCTTTGTTACCGAACGCTGAAATCTTAGATTTAGATTGTTCTGAAATTCCTTTACACTCCCTCAAATTTGCAACATGCAATAATTAATTGGAGAGATCCGCTGACCAAAATACTAAACTTTGCCATATACCCTATTCCTGTCTATCTGGACTGGGCAAATCTTGGAACTGACTTCTGGTATGATCTGATGCTGCACTGTAGATGTGTGGAATGGACTTAGTTGCCATCAATGACAACACATGACATGCCTTGTAGTGTCTCTTGCCAACAATCTGCCCCTTTGGCATTGATGGCAACACTTAGTGAAAAATGATGACTAAGTGTCATGGCTGACTCCCCCTACTGTGTACACTTATGTATTCTTCCACTGCTCCCCCTTTGATGGGTTCTTCATTTTCTTTCATTTTTCACTATCTCTCACTCCCCCTTTGACATCAATGGCAAAGGGTGGGATCCGCAAACCAAAATTTTCACAAGAAATCTGTATGTAAGGTTGCATATGTACAAATAATCCATGCATTATATTTACATGAACTTGAGGATATCTGTGAAACTATTTTTCAACTGCACAAGTTCAGAGGCCCAACTACTTTTCATGCCATCCAAAATTGAGATGTGTTCTCTTAGTAGGAATGCCTGTGTTTCTACTTTCTTCAGATCTAAAGGATCACTTGTCCGGACTACAACTTGAGCTTTTGATAATGCAGTAAACATTGTTTCTAACTTGGGGGAAATCAATCCATGGAGCTCACACATTCTCTCCACAATATTGCTCTTTTCTTTAGCAAGCTTCTTTATTTCATCAGTCAAGTTGATTACTTCACCCTCCTGACTTACCGGAGAAACTGTTAGAGGATCAAAATTTTGAGATAGATTTAACAATCTTTGTTCCCGCTCCTTTATCTTCTTCTCAATATCCTCAATAACTTTGGGCCAAGATAGACAAAATTTGTAGACATCACCTCCGTCATTGAGAGCATTTTGATTACTCTTTATACTGATATCAAGTATCCTTTTATCATTCCCTATTAGGCCCTTTAGCTCACTAAATCTCTTATCCAAAAATTCATTCCAAATTTTAATCTCTGAAAACTTCTCAAAGGACTCAAAGTGTGTACTTATAGAATTTACAAGGCTCTTTAGATTTTTGGACAGAGAATCAGATGGATTCTTTTGGAAAGTTGGCATTATCTTCTCCAATATACAGGATGCAAGGCCTAACAGCTCACTATCCTCTATGTGGGATTTCAATATCTTTTCACTTGCCTTAGCTTGTGTGAAAGATGCTATCTTCATCATTTGGACCGGAGAGAGAGTATCCAGGTTGATTGGTCCTTGAATTAGTTTTGGTTCATCAAACTCTAGTATCTCTTTATTCAGGAAACTCTTCACTGCATCTGCAGTGTTTCTTGCCACAATTTGAAGGCCATCTTCCTTTCCTTGAGTTCTCTCAGTTTCAGTATCAGGACTATTTTGTTTGGGTGCATCAATATTTGCACCATCTTCTTCTAATTTATCTTCCTTACCCTTGACTTCTTCTTCTTCCTTTTACAGTGAGCCAACTTTAGAGGGAATTTTTGTTTCCATGTTTACTTCTGTGTTAACTCCATCTGCTTGATCCTAAGTATCCTTTCTGTCTTTAGCCTCTTCTTACTTTTGATCCTTGTTCTTCTCAGAGTCATCTTGAGTATGACTTAGTGTCTCCATGTAGGTTTGTTCCGGAGGATCATTTCCCTTTCCAGTCTCTTCTTCTGAAGTTCCTTGTTCCAAAACTGAAGGATTGCCTTCCTCAACTTGTTCTTCTGAAACAATATAATATTTATCTTTGTCTAGGGCCTTCCTCAAAATTTCCTCTATTTCTTTTACAACTTCCTTAGTTTTACCAAGCATTATCTTGTTCATCTGGATCTTGCTTCTGAATTCCTCCTTTACTTCCTTGAGGATTTTATTTGCTTCCCTTCTAGTCATTACTGGACACAAGGTGGAGAGGACATGTTCTCTAAGTACTAGGTCTTTAGTGTTGGTTGCTTCCTTCCTCATCTCTAGTATATTCCTTAAACTTTTAGGAATTTCTTGCAAAATTTCCAGGAGAGCTCTATTGAATTTATTCAAGTACATGATGGTGGCATCCTCCAAGATTTTCTTATTTGCTTTATCAAAATTATCATAATAATCTCTGATAGGCCTTAGATTTCCATGAACAATAATTGTTTTTACAATTTCATCAACTGTCATAGCAACCTTACCAGTTTCTTGCTTTTTACTTTCCTTTTTGCTTCCGGAAGGCTGGTCCTCAGAAGCCTTTGAAGTCTTGGCTCTCTTAGATCTTATTTCTTTAATTTCTTCATGTCTCTATCTCCTCATCATCTTTTATGCTCATATACATTCTTGTGGCCTTTGTTTTCTTTCTTTTTGTTCCTTTACCAGATGATATGTCTTATGGTTTCTTAGGATTGGTAGACTTTGGGGGAACAGGGATAGCAGTAGAGCTCCTAGTAGTCCTTAGAGTGGAGGAGGATCCTACTGGAGCACTTCCTTGTTTCTTATCCTATTTTTGCTTCTCTGCCTTTTCAGTTCTTTCCCTAAATTATCTCACAGCTTCCTTTGTGAGACCTAGATTCTCAGCCAACTACTCAACTTCTTTTCTTACTTTCCTTTTGGTTTTAGGTTTTCTGAGATTGTCATGCAGTTTTACACTTAGTTCCTCATATGTTCCAAATCTTTCAACTATTGTGTCTTTTGGCTTGCTCAAAAGGTGTTGAGCATACATATTCAAGTTTTTTCCATCTACCTCATACCCCATGGGCATGATCCAAACAATTCTGGGTTCTACTACTTCCATTAAGCACTTATCAGTGTCAACCATAAAGCATATTTCATTCTTGTACTTCTCAACAACTGTTTTGGGGATTCTTTCTTTAGAATGCATCATATTTTAAAAATTCTTGAACTATCCCCAAATGGCAGTTTTCTATGTAGCTAATGCCACGTCATTAGTCCAGTGTACACCTTTACTCCAGGTACCTCATTCATAAAGTAGAAAAATAAATATAGAACTAATGTACCATATTTAAAGGTGATTTTCTTGTCTTTCTTGATTTTGTTTAAGTTCTCAATTAGTTGGTTCTGCAATAATTCACACAAATCATAATCTACATTTTCCTTTAGCATTTTGTATGCAGCATATATGGCTGTTCTAGAGACAGAGTTTTCCTTGTTGGAGTGGTAAATTTTGTAGCCTAACACCATAGAGGCAAATTTAACATCTAGTTCTATAATATCATTGATGGTCATTGCCCTTTTGTCAAACTTGGCACTGGTAGCATCGGTCACTATCTGGTTTTTCACGGCTTTCAGCATGGGTAATCCACCAGTTGAATTCAACCCAGTCACAATCCTGATAGCATCCTTTGTAATTTTGAATGGTTTCATTAGCCACAAAAACTCATCATGCATTCAGCTTAAAACATACCAGACCCATTCATCTTCATTGAATGTTGGAAACCCCATAATCTGAATGAAATGTTTATCATGCAGTGCCTTATATTCAGGTTTAAGATCATGATTTTCATCACTCAAATGACTCTCAAACAAATCTACATACCTTGAGTCCCCAAATTCATCTATGTTCACATGAATATAAACCCTAATATCTTCAGTATGCAGTACACCATATGGAACACTTGAAAATGCACCTAATGGGTCGACTTCTATTGACTTGTGTGGATGCTTTTTAAATTTTGGTCAAGGCCTTTCAGTAATATCAACAACCAAAGGTGTAGCCATTGCAAAAAGATTACAAGTTCAAAGCTCCACAGATAAATACCTTTTTCATGAAATTAGGGTTGACGGATAAATTCGTCGGTTGCACTTCAATTCTTTGTAATCTCAGCTCAGACACTATTCTTCTTTCTTTCTTCAGGTGCAAAGTGATTCAAATGAGGAATGAATGACCTTTTTATGCTCCACAAAACCTAATTTGCCTTTGTAATAAATGCTCTGCCCTAACACATCCGGTTACACTGTTTATGCATACAGTTAATCTTCAATTGCTCCACAAATCGTCATATCCACTTTTTATCTTCCAGAAATCCTTTCAAATGATGTATAATAATCCAAATTATTTTCTCTCATTATGCCAAATTTAGGCACCCACTTACTGGCTAGGGGAATTTAAATTTTATTGCAGCTCCCCCTGAGCCAGAGCTCCTAATTCAATTCCCAAATAAATTATTAGCACCGGATTCCAATGTAGACCCATTATTATTATTCAGAACACTTTTCTTGACCCATGTCTTGCTCATTTCATTTTGGATCTCATTCACATCAATTTTGCCTTTGCCTTTATCTTGGCTCTGCTCATCCAGTTTTCTGTTTACCGGACCTCTTCTTTCATTATTCCTACTTCTATAGAATCTTGCAATATGACCAGATCTATTGCAATTAAAGCACACAACATTTCTTTGCTTATAAACTTGATTTCCTCTTGATCTGCATTGATTAGCCATGTTTCCAAATCCATTACAAGTAAAGCAGTAACCATTGAAAGAGTTGCCATTTCCTCTACAGTTATTCATTATCATACTTCTGCATTCATTTGATCTATGACCACACCTCTTACACTTGAAGCATTCACCGGAGAAGGATGGACCATTTTGATTTACTCTACTTTTGCACTGAGTAGCTCTATGACCAAATTTATTGCATTTGAAGCAATTTCCATTGAAGGATGGATATCTTTGAGCATTAGGTTGTCTTACCAGAGGTCTTCTAGGTTTGTTTCTCCCATTCCTTGGTTGAAAATTTCTTTGTCCGGATCTGGAGCTTTCACCTTTCTCATATCCAAGACCATGCTTGTCATCACCCTTTTTCTGACTTTCAAGTAGTGCTTCAAGTTTAGCTGAGCTTATCTTGAACTTCTCCTTGTATTCATTCACAATTTCTAGGTCATGTCTGAGAATGACAATTTGCCTCTCAAGTTCTTTCTCATTGTCTCTACTTTCTTGTAGATTAGACTCTAGGAGGCCAGTTATTCCATCTAATCTACAGCATTCTTCAGTTCTTTCTTTTAGATTTTGATTCAAGTCTTCTTCAGTTTTCTTCCTATCTTCAATTTCCTTGGTTAGCCTCATCACCCCCGATTCCATCTCATGTTTTAGGACAACAACTTCTTTAGCTAACTTCTCACATTCCTTTGTTTTCTCTTTCAGGGCCTTATCCTTGTCGTTGTCTTCATATTGATTTCCTAGTTGAAGAGGTTGCTCCTTCCTCTTTTCATTTGATTTGCTCAATTTTGCTTTTAAAGTCTTAATGAAGTCTTCAGCATTTTTAAGGTTCTCTTGCAACTCTTTGGCTTCTGCTCTGGATTGCTTAAGATCTTCTAAAGTGAGTTTAATTTATTCTTGGAGGTTGTATTCATCCATTTTACTACCTTCCTAGATCTTCCTCAAGCTGTTAAACTTTTCAAAGGAACCTTGCTCTAATACCAATTGTTGGAATTAGGGCTTCCAACTGAGAGGGGGGTGAATCAGTTGTCTTAAAACTTTTAAATCTTGCTGCAGCTAATTCTTCTTTACCACTTCTTAATAGATTAATGATATAATCATGAAAAGCAAGAATTAATAAAACATGAGAGGAAACATAAATAACACACTTGACACCAAGATTTTGATGTGGATTAAGGGAAAAACCACGGTGGGGGTTAACCCACAAAGATTATACTCTGTTAAAAGTATTATAAAGGGGAAGGCACATGCCTTCGAGGTCACTGCCCAGAGCTCATTTCTCAAAGAGAGGCTCACTACCTACAAGAATGATTACAAAAGGATTACAGATTGTTTGAACTGATAAGTAGCATCTGCCAATGCAAGAATTCAGTTTTGGTTAAGCACAAAATACTAATTTTACACACTTCATCTTTATTCTGCCTTGTTTACTGCTCTGCCATAATTTGGACCTCAAATCTTTTCTTTTTCACACTTCTATCTTCCTTTTTCACACTTACTCCATATTCACATCACAATTCTACCAAAACACTCAAATCCATTGGCTATATATATATGCCTCAAGAAATTCAATCACCTTTCTGTCGGCCTCATGAGAACTTAACAAATAATACAAGTACTCTGTTCTATCGGTTGAATCCATTGATGAATACCAAAAATAACACTTGCAGATCACCATACATGTTGGCCACTAATATTATATCCTATACGCAACTCACCAAAACACTTCTACTAGACCTGCACAAGGATCTAACACAAGTCGGCCTATTCTTCCCTGAACTGTTCTTGTCATATTAGGACCCAATACTCAGATGCTCATAACTTTTAATCCCTTTGCTACCGGAGGCTGAAATCTTGGATTTAGATTGTTCTGACATTCCTCTACACTCCCTCAGATTCGCAACATGCAATAATTAACTGGAGAGATCCGCTGACCAAAATACTAAACTCTGCCATATACCCTGTTCCTATCTATCTGAACTGGACAAATCTTGGAACTGACTTCCGGTATGATCTAATGTTGCACTGCGGATGTGTGGAATGGACTTAGTTTCCATCAATGACAACACATGACATGCCTTACAGTGTCTCTTGCCAACAGGAAATTAGCTCATTGAATAGATTGAAAAGGAGGTAATAGTTGTGAAAAAATGTAAACTCATTAGCTTAAAATAGTTTTTAAAATGTATTGAGATTCCCTTGTAATTCCATTATATATAGACAAATATCCTTTCTTGCTTTCAAGCTTATTAAGAAAGTATTAAAGGATTTGAATTCTTATGAGAGTAAATAAATCATAAGTTAATTTACTAGTTTTAATACAATATTTAATATTTGTAAATAATGTATAAACAAAATACTATAACATTTTTTTAATGTTTGAGATATTATATATTTTAAATTAAGAGTTTAAAATATCTTCTACCTCTGTTTTGCATGGAATTGTACATTTAATTTTAGGCCTTTTAATCATCTATAAAACATGCTCGTCTTTTATAATGTGAGTGTGTTATGTAATACACTCATGTTACAAAACGTGTTCATGTTACAAAACATGCTCGTGTTAGAAAGTGTGCTCTTATTTTATAATGCAATCATGTTTTGTAACATGAAGGCATTACATAATGCACTCATGTTCTGTAAATAAATTTTTTCCCACCCATTTTACTTTGGAATAGGTTTAGACAATGAGGATAAAAGCTTGGACTATTAATTTGCCTCCATTTCATGTGTTTTGACCTTCAATAGAGTTTCTCAACTTCCACATCGTTAGGTTTACACATTGTATAACAATATTTAATAAAATTACCACCAAAATATTGTACGTCTTCTTAGCTTTTTGGCCACATAATTTTTAAATTTGAAATACATTAACATATGCAGTTTTAGTTTATTTTAATAATGTTTCTATATGCCTCATATACACATGTATTGATTTTTCTTTATAACTTTTGATCCACTTATCGAAATTTGAAAAAATATATAGGATTATTCTACGCTTCATTATTTACACATAAAAAACTTATATTTTCAATTATTATCATGTAAGTTATGTGATGCACATGCTCAATGATGCAGTTTTCATGATGCGTCTACTTTGAAAAATCACAAAAAAAAATATATTCAATAAAAAATTACAAAAAATACACAACTTCTAAGACACACTCTTAACTATATTTTTGCCAACCAATTTTTAAAAATACTAAGTTCAAAAAAAATAGTGGGGCACACACTAGATATTATTATATATTTTAGTGAGAAAAATAGGAGCACTTTTGTGTGCACACAACATTTCACCCTCTTAATCTTAACTATTTTTAAAAAACTTTACTAGTTTAGAAACTAGATTCAGAGTGCTACAATTCTTACAGTTCTTGTTGTATCTTCAAATTTTGAGTGCATGAATCTCAAATTACTCATCCATGCTTAGGTTTAGCTAATTTTAGGAAAAAAGTGGCCACTTTTGACCCCCCTTTTGTATCACATTTCCATACATTTACCCAAATATCCAACATAGAAACAAAGGCACATGTTTGTTGTATAGCTATAATCTAATCAAGAGTAATGAAGAGATTTCCAAACTTTGCAAAGAAACTTTACTTGGCGTCAAAGAAAATAAAAACATGTGGGTCGTTGATTTCATTTTCATCGCTATTTTTTATTTTGGATTGATGTCTTTAGACATTAACACCTTTGGATAGGCATTGGTTTGTATGTCTCTATACAACAACAGGACTTCTATTCACACCCAACAAGGCAAATAGATTAAATGCCTCTAGAAATCTATGCCTCCATGACTTTTCATAGACACAAAGACAGTAATGTTGTGATACCATATTGAAATGGTGAGAAAATTACATATACATATTACACCATTATTAGACAGCAAATAAAATGGTATTAATGCTCATTGGGATTTTATTCTCACTTAATCTAAAAATATTACATTTCAATACATTGGCTTATAAAGCCATTATTTTCCCATGTTAACTACCGCAACTTTCCAATGAGAAAGTAACTTCCCAAAACTAACTTATTTATTTTATTTATGACTATTAACTAACCTAACATTAATTTATTGTTTTCTTATGATGTAATACTTATTCCAACAAATAATATCACAAGTATTTTGATGTTGAAACACCATTGTTTGCATTTACTAGGACAATAATGATCCTAGTCTAGGTTTCGCAATGGCTTCAATGGGTGCACTTTTTATTGTATACCCTAAAGCTTCCACCATGTCAGAATCCTCGAGCTTTTCTTTGGAAAGAGGAGACCAATTGAAAAGATGAATTAGACGAGCCAAACCTAGTAGAACTACTTTCATTCCTAGAGTTGCTCCTGGACAACCTCTCCTTCCTGCTCCAAATGGGACAATTTTGCAATCAGGATCATTGAAGTCCACGAGGTCCTTATCATCTGTGATGAACCTTTGGGGATCAAAATTATTGGGGTTTGACCAAACTTTTGGGTTCCTTCCCAATGAATAAGTGTTGATAAGGATCTTGGTGTTTTTGGGTATGTCAAAGCCTTGCAGTTTTGTGTCTTCCATGGATATATGAGGGATAAGAAAGCCACCCATGGGATGAAGCCTGAATACTTCTTTAACTACAACCCTCAAATATCTCAAATGCACCAAATTAGACTCTTCTACTTGGCGTCCATGCCCAACAATTGCATCAATTTCTTCACATACTTTGGTCATATATTCAGGGTGCCTTAAGAGCTCAGCCATTGTCCATTCACTAGTAATAGAAGAAGTATCTGTTCCTACAGCAAATATATCCTGTGTACAACAAATTGTTAGCATTTGTTGTTTTAAATATTGATCACAAGAGAAATCAATACTTAATTATTCAATAGGTTGTTTTACATGAGATGCCCTTGAATGAGCCTAAAATACCTAACTCAAGCTATAAAATAATCCTTTTTTCTTTCCATTAACAATAAATTGAGATTTTTATTTCTAGTTTTAATTATCCCTACTCCCCTCACTTGTTCAAATGTAGGCTAGCACTATAGAAAGAATCATGTAATAAATAAGAATTCTTCACTTCTCCCACTAGCCCAAGTTGACCCTAGTATTTTTATTAAACTTGGATGCCTAAAAGCATAAAAAAAACTATACTATCCTAGAATAAGAATGGATGTCTACACCCACATCCTAATACAATTCATAATGGTGAATTAAATAACTTAAAATGCTCTACATGACACAAGAACATCTTCCTTAAGATAGTAGCCAAAGAAATACTTATAGTAGAGAATTGTGTGAAGTTACAATGAGAATGGCTTTGATCTTCATCATGTTTAAGGTCTTGTCCTGACTTTCAGCTTCTAGCAATGTGTGAACAAAGTTTAATGGCCCTATTTCATTGCTTTTGTGGAGGTCAAGGCATTGCTCCTCGATTATTGAACCATATAAGTTGTCAACCCACTTCATTATTTCTTTCATTCGTCTCTCATGGCCCTGCAGATCCAAAGGCCTCAAGAATGGAATATAATCTCCAATATTGAATGCATTAATTAGGGAAAATCACTCATAAATTTTGGCCTTGTGTTCAGTGGCTACTTCAAGACTTGCATCTTTTAGGCCAAAAAACCTTTGGCCCAACACCATCCTAGTAATAACATTGCTTGTGAGTGATCCAAAGAGGTTTCTCATGTTGATACTTTTACCTTCCAAAGATGCCTTGCATACATCGCTCACCATGCACTCAACTTCTTGAATTCTTCCTTGTCTAAAAGAGTCTATCTTCTTTGGAGTCAAAAGCTCCATTAAGCAAATTCTTCTCACTGCCTTCCAATGTGGACCGTAAGGAGCAAAAGCAATGTCATTGCCCCCAAACGTGAAGTGTTCTGAAGCAATGTTCTTGGGCCTTGAAGCAAAAGCATGGTCTTTCTTCAATAAGAACTCCTTCACATATATGGGGTCATCTGTCACAATTGTGGGCACCATTCCAATGTGAATGTAAACAAGGGGGCCATATTTTTGAGTAAATTTTTGCATACCCAAATGAGGAACAAGGCCAATTTGTAACAGGTTGCCCACGATGGGCCATCTTTGTGGACCAGGAGGAAGGTTCAATTGTTTTCTTCTATTCCATTTGAGTAGACTCTGGAGATACATTGTTAGAGTAATTAAAAGAAACAAGTATTGAGTCCAATGACCAAGTAAATGCTCAGTTAGGATTCTCATTGGCACTACAAATCTTAAACACATTTTTTACTTGATACGAATCCTCCTTTGAGATGAAATTAATATGTATTACACTGAGATGTTTACCTGAAATGCAGAAGAACCCACAATAAATTTTATTGAATTCTCTTGAAATTTCAAAAATACAACTTCAATTCAATACATAAAGAGAAATGTCAAAGCTCTTATAAAATCTGACACTATCATATAATTAACCAATAATACAGAGATGAGTACCCAATAGAAGCTTCAAGTATTACATAAACAAAAAGGGTTATCTCCCACAATTACACATATCAAGAAAAATAATATCAAAACTTATCATCCAACAACTCTTGGAGAACATCCACATATTGACAAAATAAAAAAACTTAGAGCATGTGCACATAATGTTAGGTACTTTTTTTTTTTAAAAACTCCACATATTACTTCAAAAGAAACTAGGGAGGGAACAAGCCCACAACCTGACGAATGAAATGCAGTACTTATTCCAAGGGAGAATGCATAGATCACTACCCTATAAATTCCATATATTGAAAAAATAAAAACAACATTCATTTTTAATGGTATCAAACATTGGCAACCAAAAGAATATATGTGCTCTAGAGTGGCTTTAGAACTATACCATAGAAAGGAAATAGGATCTAATACTAACCAGACATGGGTGATCATGAATGATCATGATGACATCTCTATATTCAACTGAAAATCCTCCAATCCTAAGGACTATCAATGAAAAGTTGTTTCTTATCTGGTAGCTAACCAGAACATTATAAGACAATAACTAACAAGAAATTAACAAGAAATGAAAGCTACCTTACCCACCTGAAATATTTTTTCCAATGTCCAATGTTATCTGTCATTGATTAATTTATTTATTTTTCTACCAAACATAAGAGATCTTGTGGTATGAACCTCTGAACAAAAAACTCTGTAAGACAAAGAAATCTCTGAACAAAACTACTGAGTATAGGGAACCAGAGAAACAGTCACACATTCCCTTTACTGTTACAGAACTTTTGTTGTCTATGGTTAGCTACAGTTAAAACAGTTGCAAACTAAAATAAATTTGAACGTGTCCTGCTATTAAATTTTGAAAAAGAATAGAATACGTAGGAGAAAAATATTCAACTGAGAATGCAATTGTATAATGCCAGCATCAACCATGTAAATTAAGGCCTATAAATATAAAAACAAATTCAGGCCTGTTTTCTGAAAAAAAATAGTCATTACTGATTGAATAAACAGATATGTAGAACTCCCCAATAAAGAAATCCGGAGAAATTTAATGAACTAACCTCAGAGAGAGTGATGCTTCGCTTTGCCAAAAGATTTCAGTGTGATCAATGCATATGATGTGTATGTATTTATATATAGACTTTGTTTTGGTAAAAATCTCTGCGCTTGTCCTGTGTACATGAAATCTAACGAGGCAATTTTGTTCTGTCTGTCGTCCCAACTGCAGGTTGACATAGCTGTTAAAATTCTATTAATCTCCTGTCAATTCGTATTCGCCGGTTCTTTCTCTGTCTCATCCCACTCCTTAGTGCCGTATTTGAATCGGACACCTCCACACCAGACTGTCCAATTGATAGGGACATTTTTTTGTTCCTCTTTTTCTCGGTCTCCTTTCCCCAAAATGTCGTTTCTCTTCCCTTTTTCTTTTCAAGTGCCCCCCAACATCTACCATGATCATAAGTAAATTAAATACAACGAATATATTATATATTCTGTATTTGTGATGAAGGTAATAAAATGCACTTTCAAAAAATTAATTAGAATATGAATATAATGAGACCATATAATTTCAACTTGATTTAATATAACTAGTAATTGGACCTATAGTTCAATAGGCACGCTGAGTTTTTTATTACCCTAAAACTTTGTTAGGGACTAATGTAATTTCCCATAGTCAAATTCTTAATCATTTGGAATATGTTACAAAATTTAATCAAATTTTTAAATTGTTTGCTTGTAGGATAGGAATTAGTGCAATAATTAGTTGTTTTTTTGCAATAAAACTATAAGTAACTTGTCTATATTCTATATATGTAGTAAATTAATTGAATCCCTTATTGATTTTTATATAATCCCCTATAAAAACAAATGCAATCTTTATCACAAAAGCATAGGAAAAATAATAGAATTAAAATCCATGTAAAAACCAAATACTTCACGATTATAGCCCAACAAAGGAATATTCCACTAAAGTCCACAAAGACATATCTACATGAAAATAGTTTTTTTATAATCTATTATCATAACAACACTTAAAACAATCATCTTCCCAATCAAATAAATTCTAGAAGACTTATAAAACATAATCTTTCTACCAAAGTTTTGTCTGTACAACTGTTCTATAGGACCCCCCAATTATTTTTATCACTACATATGTTCAACCACATATCAACCTTCACAATAATTACCAAACTCTCTAAAATCATTCTCATGCATTCTAGATCAATTTGACACATCAAGATCAAGTTCATAGTAGTCAAGATTGATCCTGCAAGACTTGGAATTAATATGCATAAGTTCTACACCGGTTCAAATCTTGAACTATTCATCAAACCAAGGTGAATAATTTTGTGACAAAAGTAAAATTATCATTCCAAAACAGCATCAACATCATTTATCTATCATCGATCCTAAAGCTAAGCCCCATATCCTCTTATTTAATTATCATGTTGATTTTAGATCTAGTTCAAACTCTCAATGGGTAAGTGCAAGAAGATGGGGGGCCAAAAAGGGGTCTTAAGTGGCCACTTTTTTTTTTAAATCAGGAAATACTGGCCTTGGATGAGAAATTGAGCATAGTTACACTCAAAATTTGGAGATGCAACCAAAACAATGTTCGTAGTGCTCTGAGTCTACTTTCTAAACTACTATTTTTTTTTAAATGGCATAGATTAAGGGGTTCAAAAGAGGGAGCCATAGAAATTGGTGTTGTTTCTGTCAAAAAAACATAACATAGCATGTTTTGTGGCTCCCTCAAAAGGTCAATTTTTTTTGGTATTTTTAAAATCGCTTTAGTGAGAAATAAGCTAATAGCATGTAGTTTATGCCCAATTTTTCTGATAATTTTTTTATGAATATTTAATTTTTTACTAATTTTCAAAGAGGACACATCCTAAAAAATAGAATGTTAGTCATGCTGCCCTTATAAATTTTGAAAACTAATTAAAAATTATTTTTTTTCTTTTTTTAATATTTGTAGAATGGAGTCTAGTTTCTATATATGTAATTTTTTTGAAATTTCAATGAATAGTTAATTTACAATGAAAAAAAGACCAAACGGTGGTTTTTGCCCAAAAACAGACACACAAACAAAATAAATTAAAGATGAAAGGCTTAACATTGTTAAAATGTGAAAAAAATCACATCATCAAATAGCTAAAAGAAAGCCTAACATTACCCAGGTGTTTGATTTGTTCAACCTTGAAACACGTGCAAATATGAGGGTTAGCATGAACGAAATTATGTGAAATCTTGAAGAATATGGAAAAACACGTATGTGGCTATTCAAAAGGCACTCCAAACCTTTGGGTTGGAAATCCAAAGCAAATCCCAAGCCCAAGGCTTGGAATTCCCAAAGCAAAACATAACGCAAGCGCGTTATAACGCGAGCGCGTTATAACACGCTCGTGTTATGTTTTGCTTTGCATTTTTCCTTTTTCACAAAAGTGTGTTGTTTGTCATGTTTGAAATAACGCGAGCGCGTTATGTTCCCCTTAAATTTTTTTATGTTCAAGGCTATTAATCATGTATGTATGCCTATATGTATGTATGTATGCCTATATGTATGTATCTATGTATGCCTATATGTATGTATTCATGTATCTATGTATGCCTATATGTATGTATGTATGTGTAGTGTCGAGGGCAAAGGAGGGTAGAGATGGGAGTGAGCCAGATAGGTGAGGAGAGGGGTGTATAAGGATTGAGTGATTAAGGTTTAAGGTTGAGGGTTGAGCATTTAGGGATAGGATTTAGAGTTTAGGGATAAGGGATTAGAGTTTAGGACCTTGAGGGATTAGGGTTTAAGGTTGAGGCTTTAGGGATAGCGTTTAGGGTTAAGGGTCAAGGGATTAGGGTTAAGGTAGAGTGTTGAGGGTAGATGGATTAGGGATAGGGTTTAAGGTTGAGGGATTAGGGTTTAAGGTATAGTTTAGTAGTTCTTGTGGATAGAGCCAGTAAACAATGGGAGATTATTTTCCTATTTCATAACAATATACCTCCCCTAAGTGCGGGGTGGACAGCAAGAAACATAGATGTACCCCAATGCAAATATTTTCTCATAATGATCATCCTTCTAATTTCAACTGTTAATTACTCACTGTGGATGTACCATATGCAAAGCTTTTCTCATAGTGTGTACACCTATTGGCATAATGAACCCCAAATGGGCCAGAAAAACATGCCATATAACATTACTAACATTAAAAAAGTTCATAGCCATTTTTCTGACATATTCTTGCAACTCAAATATCTTTAAGAGAAGAGTGTCAAAAATGATGGGTTTAACAACCTAACATAAGGCAAAGCAATTTTGTTGGATTTAGGGATAGGGTGTAGGGTTTAGGGTTTAGGGTTGAGGGATTATGGTTTAAGGTATAGTGTTGAGGGTTGAGGGATTAGGGTTTAGGGTTGACGAATTAGGGTTTAATGTTGAGAGTTGAGGGTTGCGGGTTGAGGGTTTAGGGATAGGGTTGATGGTCAAGGGATTAGGGTTAAAGTAGAGTGTTGAGGGTAAAGGGATTAGGGATAGGGTTTAGGGTTGAAGGTTTAATGATTGAGGGTTGAGGCTTTAGGGTTGAGGGTTAAGGGATTGGGGTTTAAAATATAGTGTTGAGCGTCGAGGGTTTATGGATAGGTTTTAGGGTTTAATTTTTAAGGGTTGAGGGATAGGGTTTAGGGTTTAGGGATAAGGGATTAGGGTTTAAGGTATAGGGATGAGGGATTAGGGTTGAGGGTTGAGGGATTAGGGTTTAAGATAGTGTCGAGGGTTGAGAGTTTATTGATAGTGTTTAGGGTTGAGGGTTGAGGGATTAGGTTTTAGGGTTGATGGATTAGGGTAAAAGGTATAGTGTTGAGGGTTGAGGGTTTAGGGATAGGGTTTAGGCTTGACAGATTAGGGTTTAGGGTTGACGAATTAGCATTTAATGTCAAGGTTAGGGTTAGAGTGTCGAGGGAAGAGGGATTAGGGATAGGGTTTAGGGTTGAAGGTTTAAGGATTGAGGGTTGAGGCTTAAGGGATGAGGGTTTAAGGCTTAAGATATAGTACCAAGTGTTGAAGGTGTAGGGATAGGGTTTAAGTTTTAAGGGTTAAGGTTTGAGGGATAGGGATTAGGGTTTAACGTATAGTGTTAAGGGTTGATGGTTTATGGATAGGGTTTAGGTTTGAGGGATTAGGGTTTAGGGTTGATGAATTAGGGTTTAATGTTGAGAGTTGAGGGTTAAGGGTTGAGGGTTGAGGGTTGAGGTTGAGGGATAGGGTTAATGGTCAAGGAATTAGGGTTAAATAAGAGTGTCGAGGGTAGAGGGATTAGGGATAGGGTTTAGGGTTGAAGGTTTAAGGATTTAGGGTTGAGGCTTGAGGGATGAGGGTTAAGGGATTAGGGTTGAAGATATAGTGTCAAGTGTTGAGCGTGTAGGGATAGGTTTTAGGGTTCAAGTTTTAAGGGTTAAGGGTCAAGGGATCAGAGTTAAGGGTTGAGGGATTAGGGTTTGACATTGAGGGTTGAGTACATTGAGGTTCGAGGGTTAAGGGTTTCGGGATAGGATTGAGGGTCGAGGGATTAGGGTTAAAGTAGAGTGTCGAGGGTATAAGGATTAGGGATAGGGTTGGAGGGTTTAGGGGTAAGGGATTAGGGTTTAAGGTATAGTATCGAGTCTGTTGAGGGTTTAGGAATAGGGATAGCATTTAGGGTTTAGGGATGAGGGATTAGAGTTGAGGGATGACGGATTAGGGTTGAGGGTTGAGGGATTAGGGTTTAAGGTATAGTGTTGAGGGTTTAGGGATAGGGTTTAGGGTTGAGGGATTAGAGTGAAGGGTCGAGGGATTAGGATTTGATGTTGAGGGTTGAGGGTTGAGGCTTTAGGGTTTAGGGATAGGGTTGAGGGTTGAGGGATCAGAGTTAAGGGTTGAGAGATTAGGGTTTGACGTTGAGGGTTGAGGGTTAAGGTTCGAGGGTCAAGGGTTTAAGGATAGGGTTGAGGGTCGATGGATTAGGGTTAAAGTAGAGTGTGGAGGGTATAAGGATTAGGGATAGGGTTGGAGGGTTTAGGTATAAGGGATAAGGGTTTAAGGTATAGTATCGAGTCTGTTGAGGGTTTACAAATAGGGATTGTTGAATCTAGGGCATACAACTGAGAGGGGGGGTGAATCAGTTGTATAAAACTTCTTGTTCTTTCAAACACTTGATTCTTTATTGTTAGTTAGCAGCATATCAATTAATCATCCATGAAAGCATAATACATAAACACAAGAGCAGATAAGCATCAACACATTGAACACCAAGATTTTGACGTGGAAAACCCGGTTAAGGGAAAAACCACGGGGTGATTAACCCAAGAATTATTCTCTGTTAGAAGAATAAAGAGGAATGAATGGCACATGCCAATTAGGGCTCACTGCCCGAGCACACTACTCACAAAGAGGCCCACTGCCTACAAGGAGACACACTGTCTACAAAGTGATAAAAATCACAGTCTTGAACTGGAGAATGACATCTCTACCATGTCCGGATCAGTTCCAATTAAGCCCAAAAACCTCTGCTCTGCCTTTCGCACTTCTCTTCGCTATGCCACACTTCTCCACACACCTACCCTCGAAATGAACTCACAGACCGTTATTTATACAAGACATTGACTTAGAAACAAACATCTAAGTCGGCAAACAACCACAAGAGTATCCGCAAGATGAATAACACATCCGGTCGGCCACCACAAGAACATTCGCAGGATGAACAACTCATCCGGTCGGCTAAACAGAGCAAGAACTTCATCCGGAAGAATAACTTCAATTCCGGGCTCTACTATCAATGCGGATCAACAACACAACCTCAACACGATCCAGAAAACTTCACGAGCCTGCCTGAATGTCCGGATACATCCGCACTTCCTTTACTTGCTGGAATCTCTTGTCTTCCTCAACCGGAACTTCAAGAACACAGTCTGTCGCCACTATAGAAGGTACTTCCGGACCTTCAAATCATACATTATCAATGCGGACCAACAACACAACCTCAACATGATCCAAGAACCTTCACAAGCCTGTATGAATGACCAGGCACGTCCGCATTTCCTTTACTTACTGAAATCTCTTATCCTCCTTATCCGGAACTTCAAGAACACAGTTTGTCGCCACTGTCATAATGCAAGAGGTACTTTCGGACCTCCAAATCATACACAACTCGAGACGACACATCACAAGGACATCCCAGACACTCTTTCCAATCCGCGGATTGGGATTGTACAATTCCGGACCTCACCGGACCTTTCTGTGATCCTCTGTCACCTCTAAACACTTGCCGGAACCGGTTCCACACAGACAGTCATAACTTCTTCAGGTCTTCATGCGGACCTCTGAAAACTTGACTGAAGCCTCTCAAGACTCATATCTGCAAACCCTTTAATCCGCATCCTCCAGTTCTCAACCTATCCAATATATTTGCCTCCTTCTCATCACTGTTCTTCACTATTCCTGACTGAGGGTAATTTTCTCAATATCCTCAACACACAGCTCATCCAATCCTTCTTGTCAATGTAATATGAGTATGTTGACATCAATGACAACACTGGTTCACCTCATACTTGCAACAGGGATAGCATTTAGGGTTTAGGTATGAGGGATTAGAGTTGAGGGATGACGAATTAGGGTTGAGGGTTGAGGGATTAGGGTTTAAGGTATAGTGTTGAGGGTTTAGGGATAGGGTTTAGGGTTGAGGGATTAGAGTGAAGGGTTGAGGGATTAGGATTTAACGTTAAAGGATGAGGGTTGAGGCTTTAGGGTTTAGGGTTTAGGGATAGGGTTGTAGGGTTTAGGGATAAGGGATTAGGGTTTAAGGTATAGTATCAAGTCTGTTGAGGGTTTAGGAATAGGGATAGCATTTAGGGTTTAGGGATGAGGGATTAGAGTTAAGGGATGATGGATTAGGGTTGAGGGTTGAGGGATTACGATTTAGGGATAAGGTTTAGGGTTGAGGGTTGAGGGATTAGGGTTTAATGTATAGTGTTGAGGGTTTAGGGATAGGGTTTAGGGTTGAGGGATTAGAGTGAAGGGTCGAGGGATTAGGATTTGACGTTTAGGGTTGAGTCTTGAGGCTTTAGGCTTTAGGGTTTAGGGATAGGGTTGAGGGTCGAGTGATTAGAGTTAAGGGTTGAGGGATTAGGGTTTGACGTTGAGGGTTGAGTTCTAAGATAGGCAAACAGAGATTTTGTATTCAGGTTATTTAGATGTTGATGGCTTTAGACTTGAGCTGAAATGTTGGACTCTTAATCTAGCCTGAAGAGAGTTTATGTCATCAAATGTAGATTTATGGGTTTGATTATATTGATTGCCTCTCTAATTTTGGGGTGTGGATGTTCTGGAATCAATCAGGAAGTCTTCAAGAGACTTTGTGGAAGTGGATTGGCAATCGCTTGACAGAACCCCTGCTATTTATGCTTGGATAAGGATTTGTCACAAACGAGAACTTCTGCTTCCAAAGAAGATCTGTTTTTCTTCCTTGATGGGCATTTTCTATCAAGAACTTGATTATGAGAGCTTGCCCCTTCATTGTTATGCCTATCATATGGCAGAGCATCTGGCAAGCTCTTGCAGGAAACAGGAAAAGTTCTCCCTCAAAAACCTTGTGGTCATTCAAGTCTGAAGGGGAAGGTTTGGAAAGAGAAATGGATCACCAAAGAGATGAAGAATTTCTTATTTCTCAGACACCATTAGTGGTTTTTCTCTGATGCAGAGGACCTACCAAGATGGAAAGCATTTAAAGATTATATGATCTCCAAAGGAAAATCTCCTAATTCTCCCAAAATGTCATCCTTCAGCAAGGCGGGACGAAGTGGCTTGGCTGTTTGAGTCATGGATCCTCCTGTATTTAAGAGGAATTGTAAGGCTTGGAAGTGTTAGTTGATGAAGCATAGGATGTGGTCATCCCTGCTTGTGTTAAGGAAGATAATGCACAGGATGTGATCAATCTATAGCAGGACAAAACACGAGCGTGTTATAACACGCTCGCGTTTTGTCTTGCTATAGAAATTGTAAAAACATGTTGACCCCCGTGATCTAGGCCCACATGCTTTATTTTCATACTGATTTTGCACGTGCTCTAATAAAAAAGAAGTGATTTCATGCTATTGGGAAGTTCACATGCACATTTGACACATTGTACCACCTTTGCATGATCTTTCCACCACCTTTTCTGCTTTGCCAACTTGAAAAGGAGGAAATAACATAGTTTTCACACCAAGTTTGATATATATGTATTCGAGTTTCAATTTTTGTAGTGTTGCAATGTTAATTGTGATTCAATTTTAGGAATTTAACATTATAGATTGGTTAATAGTATTGTTGTTAGTAATTATATTTGAGTGTTATTCAATTTAACATTGAAAAGGAAGCAAGTGGTGAAAAACTCAAATTGTTGAGGAGTTTTATTCAAGAAGAAAAAAACACTACATAATTGGGTACTCTCTCCATTCAAATCTTCATTTTTTAGGTATGTCAAGTCTTTACATGCATGTTCTTTACATTTTCCTTAATTCAGATTGAATTACTTTATCATGCTTTATCATACATGTTTAAAATAGACACATTCCCAATCAAGAAATCTGCCTACAATCTCCATGATGCCATGTATATTTTCTACACTTGGGCTCTTCAATAATTATGTGTAATAAATAGACCTTAACATACCAGGATGTCAAACTATACAAGAATAAATCCTTACAACATAATAAAAATACAATCCCACTATTATCTTGTATTCATTTCTTAGGAAGTAATATTGGTCTCTTTATCATGCTACAGAAAAATTCTCCATCATGCGGAGGAAACAATCAAGAATTAAACCAACACATGAAGAAAGCAGTGGCTATGAGGGAACTTCATGAGAAGAGGAATTTGGACACGATAAATGAAGACATACCAATTGAAGAGGAACCACAACCATCACAAAGAGATATGGTATTGGTGGCATAAAGAGAACGAATGCAAAAACTTCGTGCTATGAGAGATTTGAATACCATAGTTGGAGACACGTCCTCTACCACAAGTCAACATGTAGGGACACCATCTACCACATCTCAAGTTGAGAGTACATCATCACTCACATGTGATGAAGGAGGTATGCCATCATTCCCACCTCAACCTCAAGGTATGTCATCTATTCCATCTTCGATCAAAGGTATGCTCTAGCCCATCTCATTTAAATATTGATGAAATTCCTAATGTTGAGATGAATTTACCTAACTTAACACCACCTAGAATTTTGCATAGAAAGCCAAAGTATTTGATTGATATTGATGAGAATATTTTGCAGCCAATGGAAGGTAAGATTCCAAAACGCACTTGTAGAAGATATGCTCATAAGATTTAGAGATTGTTCTTTGAAAAGTTAAATGAGACTGCAAGATGTCAACTATTCATTGAAATGATGCGAAGTATAAAGTATAGGTCCATCATGAAGATTCTTTGGTTGAGAACATCAAAGGCTTCAAGTGAAAAATCTATTGTCAAGAATCTAATGAGTGTGTATGAGAGTGTGGGTAACACCTCACACACAAAAGATAGTAATGTAACATGGCATGTGATTACATCGACTATAGTAAGTAGTCAAACGAGGAAAGCTCGTCTCATTAGAAAGACGAGTCAAGAATTGAGAATTAATAGGAAAACTTTATCAAGAGCCATTGGAAGACGCCAAAAAATTGAGGACACTAATGCCAATGAATTATGGGCGTTCTCAGGGAGACTACCATGAAAAGATAAACCAATTGTTGAAGCATTGAGATCACTAATTGAATACTTTTGGAAGAATTACACAAGGGTATCTCCAAATCAAAGGGATGTGGTAAGAAGTAGAATCGGTAGTCAAAACAGTGAGCCACATCCAAAGTATTTTTTGGATGAGACTCAAACATAGTTTTATCGTAAATTTCTAGAGAAATATCCTCAAATTAAAATTTGTCAAAGATATTTTGCAATGCTAAAACCTTTCTATGTCAAGATAAATCACACAAGCACTACTTGTTGTTATAGATTACATATTGAATTTTCTAACCATTTTGATGCTTATAGGTCTATATGTTTAGATATGCATACTAACAATGTTTTGCAGGGTTGTGCCATATGTGCCCCGCCAACATCTTCAAGAGACTTCATATCAAGAATTTTATGTGAAAGAGAGGAAGGTCAAATATTCTACAAGAAATTATGCTTGGAATGCACATGTCATCGTTGCGGTGGCTCGCAACATTTGCCAATATGTGAACATATGGAAAGAACACATGCGGTTGGAAACGAACTAGTAGAGTTTGGCATGTATAAAATAGTGGCATACAATACAAAGGATGGTAAAGAAGCAAAGAGGTGTGAATTGGTTATTGAAAAGATTCCAGTGTATCAGTTTATGCCTATATTTCGTGACAGCATAGTGTATGAGTATGCAAGACATGCCCATAGAGCTCGATGGTTGGACTTGCAATTCAAGTTATGTAAGGACACATTTTTGGTTGGTAGCATTGTTTCAGTCATTGACTTTGCAGAGAACTATAGTCTACAGCCACAGCATGAGGTGTAATCACAATATTACAACTCCACACAGGTTTCTATATTTGTGCACATTGCATTCATTCATGTGAATGATAGTACAAAGGATGATAGAAAGATCATATGGGAGTATAATTTCTATATTAGAGATGATCGCACGTATTCTACGGAGCTCGTGCAAGGTTGCTTTCAGGTGTTCTACAATGATTTGGCTAGAAGGGGCATATCGTTCAGTCAACATATCATATGGTCGGATAACTGTGCGTCACAATTCAAGAACTCGCAAAATTTCTATTGGCTGAGTAGGAGGCATAATTTTATAGGTATTCAGCATATGTGGAACTTTTGTGAGGTCAGGCATGGAAAGGGGGAGCATGATGGTGCAAGAGCATGTATCAAAAGAGCCATAGCACGAGAAGAGTTAAAGTATAAAGACAATGCAAAGTTGACAAATGAAAAATTGATTGTCGAGTGGTGTAATGCTTCCATGGGTCTAGGTAATGAAGGTAAGTCTTTAGTTCGTAGATTTTTTTAGTTGATAGATGATACTAACATTGCACCATATGAGGATTGTTGTACACTGACATGATCAAATTAGATGCACTCTTTCAGAAGCTCAATTGCAGGTTCATGGAGTATCCATACGTGAAAGATGTCATGTTTTTTTTCTTCCTATACAATTCAAGTCTGGGATGAGTGCGAGTCAAAGGAGTGGGTTGACGAATGGCAGTTAAGTTATCTTAGCCCACTTGACACATATCAACCCCCGACGGCATTGGAACTAACACAGATGGAATCATCAGTTGAATTTGACCACATATCAAATTTAGTTCAACCAGGTAATAAAGGGCACGTATATGCATCTAATTTCATCTAGTTCAACCAGGTAATGTCATCTTACTTTGTAGTGCTTTTGTAATGTTGACTAATTTCATCTAATTTGCTACACATATCAATGTAGGGCACGTATATGCAATTATTGCAGATGAAGATAATGAAGAGGGAACAAATTATTACTTATGTCATGTTGAGGCCAAAAAAAATTGGAGGCCCCTATTACAGATGGAGAAAACATCGAATACCCTACAGGCTCAGTGGTTATTACTGGAACATGGCTTAGAAGGTACCCACATAAGAGTGTTAATGTTTGGTTGTTTCAGGACTTTGACATGCATCGAAAGATTCTTCATTACTCTAACCTTGTCATGGCATCCAATGTTCATTTGATAAAGTATCAGGGTAGACCTTTGAACAAAATCTTGTGAAAGGTGCGTGAGTCTGACCATGAAGCAATACTTGACACAATAAAGAGTAGAGCAAACCTGGATGGTTCATTGGATTAATTTGTAAGTATTCACATTGATTTTGTAAAGTCATGTTACATTGAGTTGTAAGTATGCACATTAATTTGTAGGTTTGTCTTTTTTTTAATTTCCTATTGCATTTTTACACATACACATTTTTACATCATGTTATGCATTTTTGGTGCCCTGCTCCTGATGCAACCAAATTGACTATTCCAATGCGTCTAGATGGGTACATTTATGCTAGGCATGGTCCTGTTTTTCACCCAAACATGTCGAAACAGTCCAAGCTACATTGTACCGACGACATCCCTGAAGAGTCTAAAGTGCAAAAAGGCAGCAATCTTTGACGAGATGTTACTCAAAAATTGTGTCACTTAGAAACATTTCATCTGAGGCAACGCGATCATGTAGAGTGCCTCTACAATAACCTCTCTCAGTTTTTTATATCTCTGAGGTATTTTCCCGTGGTGAAAGGTTTTCTGCTGCCCCAAAAATTGTCAGAAGGAGGCAGTGTAAAGTTGCAAAGGGGTGTAACTTTTGTCCTGCTCCTGATGCAACCAAATTAACTGTTCCAACGCGTCTAGATGGGCACATTTACACTAGGCATGGTCTTGTTTTTCACCCAAACATGTCGAAACAGTTTGAGCTAAATTGTACCGACGATATCCCTAAAGAGTCCAAACTAGAAAAAGGCAGCAATCTTTGATGAGATGTTACTCAAAAATCATGTCACTTAGAAACATTTTGTCTAAGGCAAAATGATCACGTAGAGTGCTTCTACAATAGCATCTCTTAGTTTTTTATATCTCTGAGACATTTGCCAATGGTGAAAGATTTTCTACTACCCTAAAAATTATCAGAAGGAGGCAATGTAAAGGTGCAAAGGGGTGTAACTTTCGTCCTACTCCTGATGCGACCAAACTGACTATTCCAATGCATCTGAATGGGTACATTTATGTTAGGCATAGTCTTATTTTTTCACCCAAACATGTCGAAACAGTCCGAGCTACATTGTACCGACGATATCCCTGAAGAGTCCAAAGTGCAAAAAGGCAGCAATCTTTGACAAGATGTTACTCGAAAACCATTTCACTTAGAAACATTTTGTTTGAGGCAACACGATCATGTAGAGTGCCTCTACAATAACCTCTCTCAGTTTTTTATATCTCTGAGACATTTTCCCGTGGTGAAAGGTTTTCTGCTGCCCCAAAAATCGTCAGAAGGAGGCAGTGTAAAGTTGCAAAGGGGTGTAACTTTTGTCCTTCTCCTGATGCGACCAAACTGACTATTCCAACATGTCTAGATGGGTACATTTACACTAGGCATGGTCTTTTTTTTCACCCAAACATGTCGAAACAGTCCGAGCTACATTGTACTGATGATATCCCTGAAGAGTCCAAAGTGCAAAAAGGCAGCAATCTTTGATGAGATGTTACTCGAAAACCATGTCACTTAGAAACATTCCGTCTGAGGTAACGCGATCATGTAGAGTGCCTCTACAATAACCTCTCTCAGTTTTTTATATCTCTGAGGTGTTTGGCTGTGGTGAAAGGTTTTCTGTTGCCCCAAAAATCGTCAAAAGGAGGCAGTGTAAAGTTGCAAAGCATTGCTAAGAAATCCTCAATACTCAAACACTCCAATAAACTAAAGCAACTTCTTCTTAGGTTCAAATGTAAGGGTACACAAGGGGAAAATGGTGCCTAGATGACTTAGTGCATTTCTATGACTTCATTCACATGTTTAAATGTTTGAGAAACTCTCATTTACTAAGCACTTGTCCTCATGTCAATGTTAAGCTTTATACCTCCTAGGCGCTCAATTAGGTGATGTCATTAGATACAACTTACCCTTAGGCGCCAATGTAGCTTCTTCAATCCATCACACTTCTAGGCACTCAAATTTGAGGTCTTGGACTTGTATCTTATTCCTAGGCGCAATTGGATGATCTTCTTAGATCTAGGCGCTCATGATGGTGGGAAATTACATGAAGGGGTGCCTAAGTCCAATTTGACTTTGTATTTGATATTTTATGACTCCAATTGACTAGGAATGGCTCAATTTCTAAAGTACTGACTCAATAATGTAAGTTTAAGGTCTTTTTCTCCTAGGCACCAATTAACGAGTTCACTAGATGCAATTTGAAGTGATAGATGGAAGTCTTCGAACATGATGCAACTGGTGATGTTGTTGATGAAGAAGACTTGAAATATATCTTGTTGTGACCTCTTGGAGCAGCTACCTCTTGAAGTGGTGTTTCCTTGGCAGTGATTACTTTGATCTTAACTCTCTGGCATGAATGAATGTGAAAGGCTCCTTTGGAGCAGCTACATGATGACTCTAGGCGACTCCAAGCTCTTGCTCCTACCTTTTCCTTCAATCTTCCTACAATACAAACCAAGAAACACATCGATCCTCATGATAAACATTTTATAACACAAAGGAATCATCTTTAAACATGGAATAATCTTACTACAAATCTAGGCGCATATATAGGTAAAAAGAAGAGCAAAGGGCGCCTAACACAAGTTGGTCCATATTTATCACTTTAAATGATTTCAAACAATTGTAATGGCTTAAAGAGGTCAATCTCCCTTAAGAGATTCATTCAAAAGGTGTCTTTCAATGCAATTTCTCCCTTAGGCGCCAGAATGGGTTTGTACTGATGGAGAGTGTGCCTAGATTTAAATGTCTTTATACTTGCAATTTTGCAATTCTAAATGATGAGACATGTCTTAGAATGAATTCTATCTTTCAAGCGCTCACTCCAAAAGGTCATCTCATGCAATTTCGCCCAAGGCACTCATTGAGGTGTCCTCAGAGGCTAAAGTGCACCTAACTCAATTGCCTTTATCTTTATCATTTTTGTGCTTTCAACAATTGAAAATGACCTAGAGTGATCCTTTCTCTCAAGGCACTCACCTATTGATATGAAATCAAGTTATTTCCCTTAGGCGCAATTTTAGGCTTGTATGGGTGAAAAGTGTGCCTTACATCCTTAGGTGGTTCTTTCTAATTCTCAATGATTTCAATCAAATTCCAAGTGTCTAAGGAAGCTTTTGTCTTGAGATGATTAAATTTTGAGGTTCAAATCCCTTCCTCAATCAAGGCACAATCTGAGGGTTGTATAGATGAAAGTTGACTTCAACTTGGGCGCTCATTTAAGTTGGGAGGAGCTAGAATTTGTGCCTAGATTGGAGATAGATATTTTGGCTTATTTGATGATGGTCTCAAGTCTCTCTACCAAGGCACATTTTGATGATGTTCTTATTTAAACTCTTATGAAGACTATCTCATCCCTAAGCGCTCATCCTCATGATTTTCATGCACTTAGACTTTAAGGCGCCAAAACTAGTAGGAAAATTCACAATGAGCACCTTTGCTTTGGAAGAATTTCTTATTGATCATTAGGCACACTTTGGAGTTGATATGTACTTCCTTTACTTCCATGTACTCAATTCATCATAATTATTGTCAAAGACTGCTCCAAGTTGATTGATAACATGCTTCTTGATGTTAAGATCCTTCATTCACTCCTTAGATCTAGGCGCTCATGATGGTGGGAAATTACATGAAGGGCACCTAAGGTTCAAGATAGGTTCTTTCCACTCATCTTAACTTTCAATCATTGTAGTTAATCTCAAAAGACATCATCCAAAATGAGAAACCTCCAAGACATGTCATTGTAAGTTGATTTCCTCCAATACAAGGTTCTTTTGAAGGCAAAGGGCGCCTAGGCTTATGGGGCTCAATTTGATGTATTTATTGAAAGCTCAAGGTGAATTGATGCTTATTGAAAATGCCACTTAGTCCTTCATTTGCATTCTAGGCACCATTTCCTATTGACTTATATACTCCTCCTCATGCTAGGGCACCATAATGAAGTGGTTTAGACAATAGGTGTGCTTCACTTACTAGAGGCTTGTTCTCCTTCCACCTTAGGCGCACTTTTATGGTGGAACAGGTGTCAATGGGTACCTTGTCTTAAATGAATTCTCTCTCCAAGTTGGGCACGCTTTATGAGTTGCAAATTGTTCCTTAACCCTTCATGCTTGTTGCTCAATGTTTGAATGTTTAAGAAATTCTCCTTTAGGTGCTCATCTTAATGACTTTTTCTCAAGGCGCAATCATCCTAATGACTTGGATATTCATCCTAGTGTTTCAGGATATCAGGCTACCAAACTTAGTCATTTTCAAGATCTCAAGCATAAAGAATAACATGAGGATTCATTTTTTTGTATTGCATATAGTTGACATTGTAAGCTACTCATAAAGAATATTAATATTTTATGTTCAACATGATGATTCATTTTTTTTTTTAAATACAACTTTTATCTTTTAGTTCCAAAATGAGGTTTAGATGATACTTGAATAACAATAGCTAGCTTATTGGATCAACAAACATCCTATGTAATACAATTGGACTTTAAATATTTGAAGTAGCCATCTACAAATATCCATTCAAACGTGGATTTATAATGCAAGTATGGACGCCATCAATAAAAAAGATTTGTATTAACCAAATATGCATATAGGCATACATCAATATCTGTCGATATAAGTATAACATATATACAAAATAGCCATATAGGCTTACAAGAATGTCATATATGCATACAATGTCAACTATATACAATACAAAATATATGTCCACAAATGCCATATAGGCATACAACAAAGGAACACAATAAAAAGTCAGTCCCCTCTGGCTAGTGAAGAGAATAGATCATGGGAAGCCTTTGATCTTCTAGGGGATGGAGACGCGCATGTGGGTGGTCTACTACGAACCCAAGGGCTGCTCCTATTTAGTTCTTCCTGCATCTTTAGCTGTTACAATAAAAAGTATAGACATTAATATATAGAAATTACATGTTATAAAAAATGAAACATTTAACAAAATAATCACTTACCACTAACATATAATCTGTGTCCTCACTTGCCTCAGTAGTAGGAATAGGTCATGGTGATGTCATGTCCTATAGAAACCATCTAAATAGAAATTAAACTTCAAATCAATAATCTTTTGATTTTTTAAAAATAAACAACTATAACAATGAATGTAAATTGAAATTTACTAATTTGCCTCATACCCCTGTCAATGCCATGGAGCTATGAATCGTAGAGGTCACACCATGCTCCATTGCCCTCTGAACATCGGGAGGTGTCTCCGCAACCTACATCATCTAAAAATAAAACAACATTATTCAATTACGAAAACTATAATAGTGATGCAAATCATGGCTCCTAACATACACACACGTTCATCTAAACATGGAAGTACACACAATAAAGCACACAAGTCACATACAAAAATCTAGTAAGTACAATTCATTCATTAAACTATTTATTTTATTACCTCCGTGAAACTTTGAAGTCCACCACCACTGGCAGGTGTTGCCGTGAAATCTCTAATATTAACCTATTCAACATCCAAAATTAGATATTAGAATACCATTCATATAATGATGCTATTCACATGTAATATTTATAATTGTTTACTAGTTACATACCCCAACAGTAGATGATCTAGTGTAATATGCAGGTGGAGAACCACTGAAAACTGCATCAACACTATGACCCTAAAATTTCATTAAAATCATCAAACTAAATTAGTTAATCTTGCATTTAAAAAATAAAATTTAATAAATTAAATTCAATAAACTTGCTAATATTTACCTGAGTATCAAGGCCGAAAGTCTCACTCAGGAGGGTATCTATCATCACCATCTGCTCAGCTACAGATGTAGCCTGTGCACCTGCATCCTGACTATCCATGGAGTCATAACCACACGCTGACCTGCAAGTCTGACAAGTATGGGGTGGGACCCTACTCCTTGTACTATCTCCCAACCCACTCTATGCTGCAGGACTGGCATGCTCTATGATGCTCTGGGTCAAGGCACTAATGGACTGAAGTGTATCAACCTCAACACTCTCCTTCACAATGGAAGGGATAGAAACATGCTCATTGGCTGGTCTGCTAATTACTCATCTCACTACCCGTTGTGGGTCAACACGTGCCCCTAGTCTATCTTGTGCTGACCCCCCACCTCTACCCTGGAAGTCTTGCATATCAAAATAGTTTGGCACTTTATTGAGGACAAACTCGCAGTATAGTTTCCTCAAAAAGTATTGTGGGACCTCATTATTATTGCATGGAGGATGCTCAAAAACCATCCACCACCTCTGCCCAGAATTGTCCCTTATCGCTTGGTTGTTGCACCAATAGATAGGGAACCTCTTGCATGTAATGGGTGGAGGTTGATTTGTTTGTGGGTTTGTGAAAATCAAACACAAGTCTAATTTTGTAATTTGTAATTTTTTCACATCTTGGTATGACAGCTTGTCTACATAATAATCTCTAAACTCTCTCCTCTTATCCATCCAACTAGTTATTTGCTTGCTAATTGAATCTACACTTGATAACATAGATTCAAGAGATTTAGCAATCATGGACCTATGCAAGGTTGAAGTGGAAGGATCTTTCAACCTTGCAATTATATCTTCAATTTCTTTTTTGTTGTTTTCAATTTGCCCCATTATATTTTCTTGTGTTCCAGGGGCATGTCGAGGAATGGATGGAGGAGGTTGTTGTTCCGCAGGATTTTGTGGATTTTGAGGAGGAGGAGGAGGTGCATTAACATTTCCTGACAATTAACAAAATATACATCAAAAAACAACTCAAATCTACCTATTTAGAAGCAAATTCAAACAAAAAGACAAATAAACTCACTCCTTTGGCGTGCTCGATGTCGTGGTGGCATTTCAGCGATGAATCGATAAGATTTTTGTGTTGAATTGAGGAATCCAAAACGTGAGCGCGCTTCCTAAGGTTTGCAGACCACGAGAATAGTGGAGAAAAATAGAAATGAAATGAAATGAGATGAGTTTTTTTTTATTTATAATAAGTGATAATGCACTCGTGTTATAACGTGCTCGCGTTATGGTTTGGTTTTGATGAGCCTTAGGCTCGTCATTACCAAACCATAACGCGAGCACGTTATAATGCACTTGCATTTTGCATTTTTTTTTTTTTTGAAAACTTTTTGGCCCCCGTCTTTTTGCACTTACCCCAATTGTTCATTAGATTGAGGCAAAAAAAATTATGATAGAAATAAATCATTCCAATATATTGTGAACATCATTTATTTATCATCGATCCTAAAGCTAAACCCCCTTATCCTCTTATTTAATTATTACATTTATTTCAATTATATTATTAGACCCAACTCTATTCTCTAGATTAATTGTTTGCTAGGTAATTGAATGTATTTATTTAAGTAATCTAAATAATTTATGTAAATCTTTTATTTTCTTTACAAGTTACAAATTATAAATCATTTATAGATTGGTGCAAGAAGTAAGTTGCTATGAAATTTTATTCAATTGATTATTTACCAATGTTTGTGACATGCGTAATAGTGAAAAGGAGTGTACAAAAATGTGGAAAACCCCTGTCCAAGGAAAGAAAAAAATATATCATTTAATTTTAATTACAGTATTTATATTTAATAAATGTCACAAAATCTTGGAATTGCTAGGTAGTCATCCATTTTGATTGTTTACATTTGATGATGATTATAATTTAGATAATTTGGCTAGATAATTCTAATTGTAGTCATTGTGATGTTCAATTATGTTGAACTCCCCATGAGAGTCCATTCAACTATTGGAAGGTTCAAACTTATCCAAATCTAAAGGGATGCTCTGCCCTTAATATCATTGGAAGCATATATAGAATAGAATCCCAAGGCATGTTCATTAAGAAAAACTATGGACCATGCATAATAGTGATAGGGGTCTTCATCTTTAGTAAAAACATGTTTATCTAGTCATCATGCTAACCTAAGAATTGTTCCCTTAGTGAGGAGTACTAGATGAAATACATACACTGACTATCATCAAACAATTCTTGACCATACAATTTGAAATGAATCCATATTTGTGCTATATAGAAAAGATCTTGACCTTACATTTATTACATTTTCTAAAATAGTCATAAATGATTGGGAACCAATAAGATCTTGAGCTTACATTTATTTCTCTACTTAATTTAAATTTATTTAGATGTAGATAAGAACTCTACGTAGTCTTCACATGAATAAATACATTTCATTTAGCTAATTTGTTGCATTTTTGTCATCATTTAATAAATTTGTGAAATAAGTGTAATTGTTACTTTTGAGTTAGTAGATGATGTACATAAACATATTAGTGTTTGTACTCTATAGAATGGTATGATAATTTCTAAACTTATTCATGATTAACCATACTCAGAAGAAATGCATAATAAATGAGATAAAACCATTTGAATGAATATGGTTTTTTTACATAATTTTCATAATTCTTGTATTTATGATTTTATTTCGTAGATATCTTGTTGGGTGAATTCATAATGTTAGATCCTCTGTGCATTTCTTAAATGTGTTTGGATCAAAAGATATTAAATCAACAATTTTCTATGCCTATGTTGCCTGGAAGAAACTGTTGCAAGGTGTGTGCCCTTGGTATCCTTGTGTTGTGTAGCATAGTGCTTGGGTTCATGACAAGGCTTATGTGGATTCATTAACTCTAGCAGTTGTATTGGGCATTACTAGGTTGATCTTTTGGTGCAACACCAACCATCTTTCTAACAATTGGTATCAGAGCTTGGGTCACGGGTTCGAACCCCTCGCTTGCGTTGGGGGGATTATTGCAAGGTGTGCGCCCTTGGTCTCCTTGTGTTGTGCAGTATAGTGCTTGGGTTCATGACAAGGCTTAACCACCACCCTTGGATTCATTAACTCTAGCGGTTGTATCAGGCATTAATAGGTCGATCTTTTGGTGCAACGGCAACCGTCTTTCTAACATAAACCTATTATAGTTATAAACATACAAATGTGATATTTCCCTCTATTTTATCATGTTAGGCATGTTTAGAAGTTTCTAAATAGAGAAAATAGTTGGAAGTATCTTTAAAAAATCACTCAAGAAAATCAAGAGATTTCTATGTTTTTTTATTATCTTATATTGTAGGTAGTTTGTACTATCATTGTTTCTTAATATCATTGTAATTTCTAAGCATAAGGTAAATCTTACTCTATTTGATTGCATGAAATGATTTACCTGATGGATATGCTATGTGTTGAATTCGCTAGAATATTTGAATCGAAAGCTTATACTAGTGAGCCACGAAAGTCTTGCAATCGCACGCTCCTACCTATGAGATCACAAACACAAATATGCAAAGCAAATAACTCAAGTATTGCAATGAATAATGGATTGGATTAATTAGCTTCCATGATGTAGTACATATAGGGCATAATCGACTAAGAATAGTTGAGCCAATAATAAGAAAAGCTCACTAAGAATAGTGGTGCTCTAAGAATAGGGAAAGCAACCACTAAACTTAGACAAAGCTAATCTAAGCATGCCAGGTATAGCTCAAGGATAAACATAGACTCCTAAATATGCACTCCTAAGCAAGCCTAATATACACCAACAACCCCTTTAAGCATAGCTTAGGTGGGCTAAATGAAGATGGGTCATGATAACTAGGCCTAATTAGATACCCATGTACAATGCAATCTCTCATAAAAATGGAGAAATGGAGAAAATCACATGGGAAAAACCCCCCTCCAAAAAGAGAGAAAAATATAAAAGAAGAGGACTAGGAAGCCTCCTCAAAGATTATAACTCTACACCAAACTTGGAACCATGTCACTCTGATTGTGATGATGCAGATAGATCCCACCCATAGGAGAGAGAAAGAGACTATGTAGCCCCCCCACAATGAAGTAGCTCCTATGCCAAAAGAGAATGCCAGTGTATGAATGCTAAAAATGATCCATTTATGGCAAATGAAATTTCTCCCCTTAGGAAGAAACAACTCCAATGGTGAATGTTGAAGTAACTCCAACTCAAAGAAGCAAGGTGAGATGGTAAGTCTCATGATGTATCCTATCTCATCTCATAACACTACTCAAATGTCATCATGTTGATATCAAAATGAGTCACAAACAAATCAGGAGTCCCAAGCCTAACTGAGATAAGTGACCTCTCAAAATCATGTGAAGATTGATGAAGAGTAGGATCCAGAGAAGTGATGTATGGATGTGGAACGCTAAGCATGCCATGTGGCTACAAAGTAAGTCCCATGAGGTGTATTTCCAATAATCTTTGGAAGCCCTTAGTGAAGCCTCTCTAAAATCTGTAGTAGTAGTAGGTGTATGTGTATTGTCATCAAATAGAAGGATGAGATCCTCTAAGGTGTCACCAATATCCAAAATATGAGACTCAATAAACAACAAGAGATGTCTGGAAGAAGTGCATGTCCCAATCAAGTGAACCTTGAAAATGAATCTATTGTAATGAATCACTAGAAGCTCTCTAAGAAGCGACTCTGAACTCTAAAATGGAGGCATAGAAAGCATGTGCCCTATAATGTAATGATGTATGTCATCCATCAACTAGAATATGTACCCAAGTACCTACACTCTAAATTGGTTTTCTATCCCAAAGAGAGTTGAATGTGGGTGAGCTAGGTGTTGAATCCTCATCCTCCAAAACAAATCTAGAGATGGATGGAGATGACACCCCATCACTTTCTCACTATCAAAACTAGAAGAAGAAGAAGAAGAAAAATTTGACTCAAGAATCTGCTGTGGATGGTCAGAAGGTGAAATAATAGGAGAAAAGTGTGAGAAGGTTTATAACCTAACATGGTGATCTTCCCTTCCCAAAGCCACTAAGTTGTTTCTATGCAACTCTCTGGTCTTAACTGAATCTAGAGCAAACATAACTTGCATGCCCTTCCCTATGTGAGTAATTTGATACACTGATAGGAGATTAGTTGAAAGTGAAGGTACACTTAGAACATTTGTGAATGTCCACTTTCAACTTTAAGAAACCCTCTCCTTTCAACTGCTACTGGTGTGTCATTACCCAAGGTGATACTAGACATGTTATAAGTCTCTATGGAATAAAACCCAACCTATGAAGAAGCCATATGGTGTGAAGCACCTAAGTCAATAATCAAAGTTAGAGCTGATGAAGATGCTACTACAACTAGTGCCTTGCCCTTAAGTTGCTCTTTTCTTTTTTCCTTTGTCTTAGAAGTTTCTTGGGTTGATGAAAACTCTTTGATAGATTCAAGGACCCTTGTGTTATGCTTCTTAAGAAGATGTGTGAGGTGATCTATTTGTTTCTTCATACATATGTGCTCATCGTGCCCAAGTTTCTGGCAATTGGTGAACTTGACTTTTTCTTTCTTAGGTTTCCCTTGATTTGAAGATTTTGTGTTGGATTTGGAGGGCTCATATTTTTGTTCCTTCTTGATCTCCTTGTCTTTTGTATTCTTCTCTCCTTTGTTATTTTCCCCATTCCTAGCAAAGAGAGCTTGAGGTTTTTATGTCTTCAAGGTACCCATGTGTATTAACTTATCTTGCTCCCTAGTTATGTCTGCAATGAAGTCATCTAAGGATGTCATTGTCCATGTGGCTCCAAGAGCTCTTTTAGTGGAGTAAAAAGTAGATACAGATGTACATAATACTCAGGTCCTAACTTGGAGAGAATTGAAAGCACAAGTTGGTCATCTTTTTTTCTCAATTTCACATCCTTTCAACTACAACCTTAATGATTTGAATTTAGTGAAGAAATCCTCTAGAGTGCCAAATGAGCTTATACTCAAGCTTAGGAGTTCATTATCTAACTCATGACATTTCATTTCATCAACCTTCCCAAAGAGTTTTTCTAATGCTAGCCAAAATTCATTGGGTGTTTTCAAGGCTTCTACATGAAACAATAGTTCAGGAGCTATATTTAGACACAGAAAACCAAAGGCTTGATCACACTTGTTAAACTATTTATCCTTCTCTTTATTAGCAGTGGGTTCTTTTTCAGTGCCCATCATTACCCTATGCAACCCTTTATTTTAACATAAGTTGAATTTTAGATTTCCACACATGATAATTAAATGGAGTTAGAGGTTGGATTGCCTAATGTGAATCCATACCGTGAAGTAGTTGTTGTAGAAATTAAGTGCAGAAAGGAGAAATATGGAGAAGATGCGGAAGTGCACAAGACACGACACCAATACCCCCCCCCTTCCCCCTTGATTCAAAATTGTATCCCCCCCTAAAAGTGGCATTGTATCATGCAATGCTATAGGTCTAAGTGGGTTGATTAAAATCATGCCCTAATACTTAGCCTTTTTATAAATCTTGTTTAAATTTGGCACTTTTAAAAGTTGCCTTTTACAAGTCCTTTACAAATTTAGCACTAACAATTTTTAAAAGAACCTCTAAGTTTAGAGGATGATGCCAAAAAAACTTCTCTAAAAAAAGAAAGGTCTATTTTGCCAAGAAAAATTGAGGATTTTTGGATGCCTTGCTATCTAGTGTTTTTTGTAAGCCTTGATGTCTATTGGCAAAGAAACAAGGATGCCTTGCAAAGGGGATAGAGAAATAGGAGTGACCAGATAGGGACACCTTGCAGATAAGGGAAAAACTAGACCCACACAAGCAGGGGCAAACCCCACACAAATAGAGAAAACCTTTGCTAGTTGCGCCTCTCTTCCACTGAATCTCCCCAAAGGTGCCTCTTCATGCTGGAGTTGGAGTAGGGTGAATCAGAGGTTTCAAGCACCTCTCTTGGGTGAATTAGAGGTTTCAAATGCCTCTCTTGGATGTCTTGCAAGTAAAAATTCCTCCATAGTCTGCAACAAATAAAAAATCCAAGGGTTTTCTAGCCACATAGGGAGATAACTCGAGCCTCCCTCAACCTTAAAACACCTTCCTTCACCCTTTTTTTGCAGGTTGCACCTCCACATAGTCCATTTGGCCTTAATGCAGGTCATCAGTTATTCTATGGGTTGCAAGGCCTTTCTAATTAGCCTGCACAAAGTAGACCTCTTGTCATCTTCAAAGCCACCTCTCATTTAAGAAAAATGCTTCTTCTATGAACAGATTGAGCTTGAAGGCCTCTGCAAACACCAAACCAACAAACAACAAACATAGGGATTCCAAGGGTGAATCCCCTTCTAATCTTCCAATCTGCTTGCTTCAATCACCCTTGATGAGTCTGTTGCACATACAATAGCATTTTCAAAAAATCTCCACAAAACCAGACTAGCAAGCGAAACTTAGAATGGCTCTGATAGCATGTGAGAAACTGTAGGATCCTTGGATGATTGCCTACACTAAATCAACCACCTAAGACAAGCAAAGGCATGCTTATCCTGTAGAAAAAATCCAAAACACAAATATGCAAAGCAAATACTTCAATGAAGAATGAATTGATTGAGATAGTGAAATACCTCACAATGTGAGATACATATTGTAGGCACCTAAAAGTGACCTTCGCATATCATCACTTGCATACATCAATTTCTCCTAAATCACTTGCATCTAACATTAATTAAATAATCTAATTATTTAATTAATTTCATCAAATTCCTCTATTTCCTCTATTTTCCCTAATTCCAACATTAATTGAATAAATTCTATTTATTTAATTAAGTTCATCAAAATCTAATTTATTCTTCTAAATTAAATAATTTATTTAATTAATTAAATCATTTCCCTTTCAAATTCCTCAAATCCACATTAATTAAATAAATCAATTATTTAATTAATTCATCATCCTAATTCCTCTTATTCACAATTAAATAATTTTAATTATTTAATTAATCAATTATTCCTCCAAATTTAAATAAATTATTCAAATTTATTTAAGTTTACTTTATCTTCTAAAAATAAAT
This sequence comes from Cunninghamia lanceolata, assembly GCA_027924645.1. Lineage (NCBI taxonomy): Eukaryota > Viridiplantae > Streptophyta > Pinopsida > Cupressales > Cupressaceae > Cunninghamia > Cunninghamia lanceolata. The sequence goes on along the minus strand of BSBN01000791.1, from coordinate 4,217,495 downwards.
AAAATTAATATTTTATTTATATCTTATTTCATCCTCTATCATGCAAAATAAATTAAATCAATTTATCTGTTTAATTTATTTAAATCCTCATGTCTTATCTTTTCTTCCATCGTGCACAATAAATTAAATAAATTTATTTATTTAATTTTCAATTATCTTTCAATTCTTCTATAAATATCATTTTCTTCTGTGCACAATTAGTCTTATTTTTAGCATGTCAAAAAACAAATCTAAAGTTGAGTTAATTGGCTTTAATCATTATTGTTTTTATCATCAACTCATAAATTGGAAAAAGTATTCTAAATTTATGAAATCAAATCCTATCTTTATCCTAGCAAGCAGTTAACTCAACAAAGCAACTTTAAAGCATGACACATGTCATGTGCACATTCATCATATCCTCTCAACTCATCTCAACCATCCAATTCATTGATTTATCTCCACCATTGATTTATATTTCCTGGAACCTATATATAACTTCATCAAAAATCTTCTTCGATCATTTAAGCTTTGGGCATTCATATAATGCTTTGAGCATTATTACGCATCGTTGAGCACATATACCACATCTTTGAGCACATTATCATCATCATGTCTGCTTGTTGCAACCATGGATATGCAATGTATTGAGCAATCCACACAAGACCAAGGAAGCAATACAATCTAGGTGAAAGCTTTCATTCTTTTTGCGTTGTTCATTGATTATTGGTTATTATCTAGATCATTTTCTTGAAGATTATAGGTTGAGTTTATTGTTCATTGCTTGATCATTATTCGCTTGATTTTTACCTATACACATTCTGGCACTCCTGGTGGGACCCACTAACTTGATTTAACCTTTGCTCTTTTGAGATATTTGATTTTTTTGAAGCATAGGTACGGAAAAGCGCAATCGTCATGCAGAAAATCGCATTTGAACCACAATAACGTGCATTTGGTTTGTAGAAACATGCTTTTGTACTGTAGTTCTGTGCCTTTGGTGTGTAAAAATGCACCTTTACACCACAGTTCTGCACTTTTGGTTTATTAGGTTTCTGACTAGTTTTTGTGGTTTTTACAAGGTCTTTTGACATCTATTTGATCTTTTATTGTGTTGACAAGCTGATTTATTTGTCTAACACTTATCATAGCATACTCCTTAAGCTGATTTATTTAAGGGTATTATTTTTTTTTGCTAATCTCTCACCTAATAGTTTAGTGTTCATTCTTGCTGCAAAAGTATAGATCCACATCATCCTACAACACCCATGATCATCATGGAATCATTCAACAATCATTTAATCAATCATTAAACTAGTTTTCTTGCTTTTTGGTAGGTCTGATCTAAAAAAGTGCATCTACAGCACAGTGAGGCGCCTTTGCACCACAGTTCCACACCTCTGTACCATAGTTCCATGCCTTTGGTAAACAAAAGCTTGCATTTGCACTGTTTTGACGCGCCTCTAGTAAATTTTGACATGCCTTTGCACCACAGTTATGCGCTTTTGGTTCAGTCAATTATTTTCACTAACTACTTGATTTCTTTGTAACTAACATCACTTGTTGTAGCATCTTATCATCAATCAAAGATCAAGAAGGGTTTCTAACATATTTTTGCAAGACATTTGTTGAAGATATCAATCTTTTTTCATACTAAGTCTTAGAAACACCTCAATTTCATAAAGGAATTTACGACTGTCTACTATGTTTGGGATTTCTTAAGTATGTATGCTCTTTCCTCACACTACAAAGTGATCTTGGAAATCAAAAGTACTTTGGTTATTCATTTATTGTTTTATGTGCTTACAAATCCTAAGGACTCAAGATCACACGTATGCTCTTTTCTCGCATCGCAAGACAATCATGAAAATCAAAAGTGCTTGATATCCTCTCTAGGGGGCATGCTTAGGGATTTCATCACCTCAAGGGATGACCCCAACCACATGTTCTGGCGCGGTCTATAAATGTTGGGAGTAGAGAAAGCCTCAACTTCAAAGGAAGGACCCTTTTAACTCAAAGCAATACACTCTCGAGATACTTGGTCTGCCAAGACTTGGATAGTTGAGCATCAGTTAATTAGGACACCCCCATTCACAGATATGTGCTTTCCGTACCTTTCTGTATATTGAAGACTCCTTAGACACTTTGTAAACCTATATAAGACCATTGGCCATGTTATATTGTAATGCAAGGGATGCGAACAATACCTTGAAGTTACTCACCATTTGTACTACCTTAAGGACTATATAGAAAATATTTGGGCAAGGTGTCAAGACCTCCAAGGAGAGAGATACTGGGTGTACGCTCTTTATATCTAGCTATATACTTAGGGGGAAGTGTGCTTAGTTAGGTAAGCACATGAACAGGTATTCAATCGTGTGGGCTCACTATATGATTCACTCCTACTTGAATAATTATAGGTTGTTGCATTAAAAAATTATTTGGTGTGTCTTCTCTTTGTTGTTATCTATCTGTAATACCATTTGTTATCCGTGCAGGTTAATAGCCTTGCGCAACCAACACCATTGAGTCAATCCTTAGCCACTTTGCTACTGTGTTTTTCTCTTGCCAAAGCAATCAAACTAAATCTTATCAAAAATCTGGCCTGAAAATATACTGTTACAGAAAACTTGCATTTACACAGAAAACTCACTTTTGAACTATTTTAATGTGCATTTGAACCATAGTTATATGCCTTTGGTTTGCATCAATGCACCTTTAGCCCTCAAAAACATGCCTTTGTAGCGCAGTAATCCACTTTTGGATCGCAGAATTGCACCTTTGGCTCTGTCATAATTTCACTAGTCTCAATAAAAACTTGCCTTTGACTTATCCTGCTACGCCTTTGGGCTATCCTGATATGCCTCTGGATTATCCTGGATCACCTCTGTTTCCATAGAAAAGTGCCTCTGATCTATTCTAACGAACCTTTGAGCCACAAAAACATGCTTTTGATCCACAGAAGTGCACCTTTGGTCTCTATCTATTGCATATTATCCATTTAGCCTAGAATCATGTAAACTTCATTTTTGATCAATTTTAACCTCTGAGCTATCATCATACAGAACATTCAGACCTATCACATCAACCATTAGAGCATCCTCATCCATCATCTTAGCTTAAACTTGGACTTTCTAAGCTCTTTATCCTCTTGAGATTGCTACCAATCAACCATCATCATCAAACAAGCCTAAATCTTTACTCACACTATCAGAGCTTTGTAATTTGGCTTCCACCATAGAGTCTAGATCACATCATCCCTAGTTTATCTTTGATTTTAGAAATCTTGTCTCTCTTTAATCCTTGAATGTGAATTAGTATCCGTTATTGGTTTTTTATTAGCTTAGAGAATTAACTTCTACTAAGTTGGTTTAACACCATTAACCCTATCTGCCTTCATTGAGGTCATTATTCTACCTCTATGAGTGGTCATCAACTATCCAAATCAACAATTGATCTAGTTTCTATATATCTTCCACAAGAAACCCATATCAAACCATCAAACTAGTAGTCTCAACTCAATCAAACAAGTCCAAAATCAATGTAGTCATCCCCCAATCTTTATCCTAGTGCATTTGACTAATCTTATGACCACCACTAGACAACAACATAGAGTAGCCATGGAGGCTCATCAAAATCAAAACTCCCATCAACAAAACATCCCAAACAACCCCCAACACACACTCCTAAACAGTCCTCATGGAAACATCCAAAACAATCCCCCACAAAATACTCAAAACAGTTCTCATGGTACTGTCCAAAACACTCTCCAAGAGGATAATACTACATGGATAGATGCTACTCAATATACCACAGGGATATATCCTCAAGATTTCCTTGCAAAAGGATACACCATTGGTCAAAACCCATCTCATGAAGAGAGAAAATTCCAAGAGGGTCAATCCTCTCAAGAAGTGTCTCAAGACTTTGACAAAACCATGCAAGATCCTAAAATCATGGCAGCTCTAGATAAACTATTAAGCTCCAATCAAGATCATTATTTCCATTTGCTTGCTCAAAAGGGAGCCAAATTGCCTCAACACTTTGATACATCTACTCTTAAGAAGAAAGATCCAATCCATGATGTTGTTAATGCTATGGGAAGAGCACAAATAAATCCCATCCAAACTATGTCCACCATATCAACACCATTTCCCAAATCATCTTCACACGAGGTAGTATCCAATCCCTTCACCACCAAATATGTCAATCCTCTTTATCATAACCTCATGGGAGAAACATCAATTGAACCTCTCCTTACTCCCATGGAGATTTATAAAGCTCAACAAGAAACCCTCCACCATCAAGATAACCAAGAAAGACAAGCCACTCTATTAAAACAAGCTCAACAATCAAACCCCTTCTTCACCACATCCATATCTATGAATCCTCAAAATCCACCACGCATGTCGCAAGTTCACACATCTATATCTAATCTTGCATATGCTACCCCACCATGGACATGTTTTCCTCCAAATTACACACCTAGTGATTCTTATGCCACTCCGGCACAAGTGTCACAAGCTCAAGCACCCCAAACATCATCGCCTCAAAACCTAAACACTACCTACATCACTCCACCCGAACACTCGTCAAATCCAAACAACACCTACATCACTCCACCCTAACACTCTTCAAATCTAAACACTACCTATATCACTCCAACCCAACACTCTCAAAATCTAAACAACACCTACATCAATCCACCCAAATATTCTCAAAATCTACACACCACATATGTCAATCCACCTCAACCACCACAAAATCAAAACACTTACGTCATCCCACCACAACAATATCAAAATCAAACTTCTTTCACCAACCCCGCACTAAATTCACAAAGCCAACACTCATATCTAGCACCCCCAAAAAATTCACAAACCCAAACTTTCTTCACCAATCAACCTCCAAACAACCCTCATCATTCGTATGACCCATACAACCCTAATTCATATGTATTAAATTCCAATATCTCTTATGGGCAATAACAACCACCTCAAACCCAACAAAATTTGGCTCTACCAACACCTCCATCCGATCTTGAGCTCAAGTTTTCTGATTTACAAAAATAAATATCTGATCTTTCATTTGGTCACACCAAGAAAACTTTCTCTTTGGAGGAGGTTTTTCCATACTCGTTTGATCGATCTTTATCAATGATCCCTTTTCCCCCTAACTTTGACATGCTGAAATTTGACAAATACAAGGGAAAAGGAGATCCAAAAGAACATCTTAGAGAGTTCTATATTGCTTGCTTAGAGGTTTCTCATAACGACACTTATCTTATACACTTCTTACCTCGTAGTCTTGGAGGACAAGCAATTGAATGGTTTTCTCACCTACCCACGGGTATTAAAACTTTTAACGAACTAGCTGAAAAATTTGCCACCCACTTCTCTTACAATATGGAACATGAGATTTCCATGATAGACTTGTATAACAATAAATAAAGAAATGGGGAAACATTTGTCTCCTTCCTACAAAGATGGAGAAATATGGCTAGTAAATTCCCATGGCCTATACCCGAAAAATAACTTGTTAGCATCTTTGTACAAAATCTTAACCAAGAAATTAGTTTTCCTCTACAAATCCAAAGTGCTACCACTTTCGATGAGATCATCTACAAAGGTACCAACATTGAAAAAGCCCTTATTGCAAAGGGTTTAGTCAAAATCTTTAAGGAAAACAAAGACAATCCTCCCCAACAATCAGATGACAAACCTTGATTTTGGTTGAAAAACAAAAATGTCATAAATGACAGTGTAGTGGACTCTAAACATATCTTAAACCTCCAAACACTAGTCAATATCCAATCCAAACCTACTCAATCAGCTCCATGTGAGCAACCAAAGTAAGATTATCATCCAAGACGTAGGTTTACTCCTTTCAAAGAACCTATTGAATCAGTCCTTAAGAAACTTGTTCAAAATGGACTTATCACATTGCCTGAAACATGTCAATATGATGACCCCACTTTTAAACCTACATGGTAAAAAGACAATGACTATTGCAAGTACCATAGAGTAAAAGGACACAAAAACTCATCTTGCATGAAATTGAAACACGTGATCCAAAACCTCATAGACAATGGAGAAATCACTTTCAGCAAGCCTCCTACCCATACTACTAACAAAGACCTAAACATGTACAAGGATTCATTCCCTCACCATGGTAAAGGTAATAACTCTGATAAGGGTAAAAATGCCAATAAATCTCCATCTTCTTATGACTCCATTGTGGGCAGTTTTGAAGAAAGTTGAGTATCCACCCTTACCATCAAGGGCAAAAACCCTGACTGTGTTGTCACAACTCATCGTGGTTGTGTTACCCTTCGTGGGCCAACACCAAATCCTACAGTCACCTCTGATTATAATCTTGTTGAACATCTAGGGAAGACCCCCACACAAATCTCAATATTAGAGCTTCTAAAGTCGTCACCCGCTCATAAATTTGTGCTTGAAAGAGCCCTACAAGAGTCAGCAGTTCCCAACAATATAACGGTCACAGACTTTCAAGCCATGATAAGTAACATTGCATCACCCTACAATTTGGTATTTTCTGAAAAAGACCTCCCATCTCATGATCCTTGTCATAACGATGCACTCCACATTGAAGTTCTCATCCACCAACGTAAAATCAAACGTATACTTATAGATGGTGGTGCTGGCCTAAACATCTATCTCTCAAGTTACTAAATCAATTAGGATATTCTGAGGATCATATAAACACTGAGTAGTCTATCACTATCAAAGCATATGATGATGCAAAGCTCAAAAGGTGTGATACATCTGCCTATTCAAGTAGGCCCCGTCATGTTAGAAACAAGATGCCAAGTCTTAGACATTGAGCTACCATACAATATTATCCTAGGACACTCATGGATTCATGCCATGCATGTTGTACCCTCTACATACCATCAATCCCTCAAGTTCACAAACAATGGCACTGAAATCACAATCCTAGGAGATCCTAATCCATTTGAATTTTTTCACGCCATGCAAGGGTATTACCGAAATAGCAACCAAATACCCAACAATATTGAAGCCCCAATATCTCCATTATACATTGACCTAGATACTTTGCAAAAAGCCTTTGTAGATAAACCCATTCTAGAACTCAAAGCCCATTTTAGAGATATAGGATTTAGCGAGTATGACATCTCAAAATCTTGTTGTGTGGGGAGGATGCCTCTTTCACCAAAATCTTATGGAAAACCACCCATAGCAAAGGTCACCAAGAAAGAAAAAATACCAGCTTCTCTAACCGAGTTCACTAATGGGGGCTTACTAGAAGAAGAATCTCTTGAAGATATATCATCTTGGCTATCCAAAGAGAAAGACCTAGTCACACTACCTGTCAAAAAGTATGGTAATGGTCTCAGAATTGTCAAAAACATGGGCTATAAAGGAAAAGGTGGCCTTGGAAAGCATGATCAAGGAATAATCGAACCAATTATTGTGACTAAGAAACTCAACAAAAAGGGGTTAGGATATAGTAAGGAGGTACCATGAGCCTCAGACATCAAGTTTTTTCTCGACGAGGTAGCAAAAGCTTTTCCTGCAGATTCGATCTCTAGAGAGGATACCATCAATGACTCTTCCCTATACATCATAGACTTATTCTAAGAAACCTTGATATTTATGTTATCGGCCATCTCCCTCACTTCAAACATGAACACCCAGAATCTACCCCTCATCTACCTTGAACCCATTGATTCGAACCAACAAGAGGCCCCTGTTCTAGATATCTTTCAGAATGATGAGGCTATAGCAGAATTTATGGGACTTCGGGATGGTATTCCGCTTGGTGATCACAAAGATGGTTTTATCATGGATTTAGGTCAAGCTGCTTACTTTGGTGAGAATGCCAAATCCTCCAGTCGTAAAAGAGAAAATAAAAATTGATCCCTAGGTGAAAACCACACTGTGGCACCTCTTGATCATAAAACAGTAAAAATAAAAGATGTATCTGATGGTGAAAACCTCTTTGAGGCACCTAAGAATGGAGGATTTGATCTTCCCCTATCAACTAAGTATCAAGAAAAATCATCTCTCTTAGTAGAAGACTCCACAGAGATGAACCTTGGCACAGATCAGAATCCTAAGATCACATTCCTAGCAGCTTCCTTATCAAAACAAGAGATGAAGGATTTCATCAAATTCTTCTTGCAAAGAACAATCAATTTTGCTTGGACATATGCTAGCATGCCTGGATTAGACCCTTCACTTGTGGTTCATCATCTAGTTGTATCTCCAAATGCCAAGCCTGTAAAACAAAAGCTTCGCAAGATGCACCCACAAATAGCATTATTAGTCAAAGTAGAACTTGAGAAGTTGCTAGATGGAAAATTCATCTGACCTATTGATTATATAGAGTGGGTCTCTAACCTTGTACCTATAGCTAAACCAAATGGGGGCATTTGCATATGCACAGACTTCAGAGATCTCAATAAAGCATGTCCCAAAGATGACTTTCCACTTCCCAACATAGTTATCATAGTGGATTTGATAGTAGTGTTGCAAGTATGTGCCTAATCGGTGTTGTCATTGATGTCAACATATCTGTGTTGCCATTGGTGTCAACTGTGCTCTTACTTTGTTGAGGATATTGAGAAAATTAGCCCCTCCGATGATAACAATATGTTGCAGTAGAAATAGTGCATTACATGCAAAAGAACAGTCCAGAAGAATGCTCTGCATTTCTTGTAGAATAAATATCTTTACTTGTGGATTGGTATTTATTTAGAAGCTTGTCTAAAGATGTTATATTCTGAGTTTGAGCCTCTGGGATGAAGAATTGAGTGAGTTATGTTCACCAGAGTAAAAACAACTTTTTCTGTGTGTTTGGTGGTGACAGGGAGAAAGTGTTTTGCTCTGCATTGAAGTATTTTGGTCTGTAGTTCTAGAAGTAAGTCTGTGATGATGTTAAATGCCTTCAAGTGCAATGGTTTTTGATTTGGTGGTCCACAAGCTATCTTTTACTCATGACAGTGGCTGGTAGTATTGTTCCTATGCTCTAGTTTGAAGAATATTACTGATAGAGTTGTTAGAGATTGTGTGGTTGTTCCTGGTGATGACAATGTGCTTGTGGATATCCCTTGATCATGCTCCTACATTCAGATTGGTCCTTAAGGTGTAATTCAGATTGTGCAAGAAGTGTGTTCTTGATAATACTTGTGTTAACATCAATCTTGGCTGACCTGGTTGAACTCATCATCTACAGAGATGCATCAAAAATTATGATAGTGTGGTGTAGCGTGGAAGATTGTGTTTGAGTCCTAGTTAAGGCACGGTTTGATCTACATACATTATTACATCTTTTCCTTAGCTAAATTTGTATTAGGTCTAGACCTATTTTAGGTAAGTTTGTAATGCCGACCTTGGAGATTGTTCCAATGGTTGATGATTGTAATGCCGACCTTGATGATCATTCCAAGGTTGATGAAGAGTATAAATACTTGTAATTGAGTCATGAAAATGTATCTAAGAGCAAATATGTGAAGATAGAAGTGAAGTAAGGTAGCAGAGCAGAGCAGAGGTGTTTGTGCTTCAAAGGAACTGAACGTTGGCATAAATTAGATGTTGTTATCTTAGTTCAACCTTTTGGCAATGAGCCACCTTTTGGAAGTGAGCCTTTCTTTGCAGTGAGCAATTTGGGTAGTGAGCCTCTATTTTTTGGTATTGATATAACTATATATTTCTATGTGCTAAAACCCACCGTGGTTTTTCCCTTTTAGGGTTTTCCACATAAAAATCTGGTGTCTCATGTGTTGTTTATGCTTTTGTGTTGAGCTTCTTATTTGATTCCTTATGGTTATATTTGAATATAAGTACTTGATAAGTTGTTGATCATATTTGGTTAGAAGTTTTAGGACAACTGATTCACCCCCCCTCTCAGTTGTCTGGTGCAGTTCAACAAGCAGGCCATGAGATGCTTTCTCTAATGGATGGCTTCTCCAGATATAATCAGATCATGATAGCACTAGAAGACCAACACAAAATAGCTTTTACATGTCCTTGGGGTACCTACTATTGGCAATTCATGCCTTTTGGTTTTAAGAATGCAGGAGCTACCTATCAACCAGCAATGACAGTGATATTTCATGACTTGTTTCATACTATCATGGAGGACTATGTCAATGACATATTAGGCAAATCTTCTAGGGAAGATCGTCTACATGTTCTAGGACATATATTTGACAAACTAGAAAAGTATCAAGTGAGGCTAAATCCTAATAAATGTGTCTTTGGTGTCACTTCGGGGAAACTGTTGGGGTACATTGTATCTCGCAGAGGAATTGAAGTGGATATAGCTGAAGTCAAATATATAGTAGAGATGCCTCCACCTAAGAATCTCAAAGCACTAAGGAGCCTTCAAGGGTGTTTGCAATCTATTATATGGTTTATTTCACAACTTGCATATATGTGTCAACCATTCCTACACCTGCTCCACAAGGATGTCTCATTCCGATGGGATAGCAAGTGTCAACAGGCATTTGATCAACTCAAGGACTATCTAGCTACACCTCCAATTTTGGTGCCACTAGTTCCTGATAGACCTTTGCTCCTATATATCTCTACTACATCTATAGCATTATGTGCTCTTCTTTCACAACATGATGAGTCAGGTAAAGAACATGCTATCTACTTTATCAGTCGTACCTTGGTTGGTTATGAACTCAACTACACTCCTATGGAAAGAGCATGTTTAGTAGTAGTGTTTGCTTCCCAAAAGTTGTGACATTACATGTTAAGGCAACACACCAATCTCATCTCTAAAATTGATCCATTGAAATATCTTTATCCAAGGCAGCTCTCATAGGCAGACTAGCTACATGGGTCATGATCTTGAGTGAATTTGACATAGAGTATATTGATTGAAAAGCTATCAAGGGATAAGTCCTTGTAGACCAACTAGTAGAAGCTCCAGTGATAGATGTAAACCCTTTGATCTCTGACTTTCCAGATGAAGGTATTTTCACTCTTGCTACCTCAGTGGAATGGAAGTTATACTTTGATGGTTCCTACACACAGCATGTTTCAGGGGCTAGAATCCTATTTATCACACCTCAGAATGATTATATTCCAAAATCATATCGGCTAGCATTCCCTTGCACTGACAATATTGCCGAGTATGAAGCACTTCTTACAGGTCTCCACATAGCAGTTGAATGGAATATCAAAGAACTTCAAATATATGGAGACTCTCAACTAGTTATCAGACAAGTCACTGATGAGTACCAAACTAAGGACGACAAGTTGATACCCTACAAAAGATTGGTTGATACATACAAGCCACATTTCTCTAGCCTCTCTTTTGAGCAAATTCCAAGGGTACATAATAAAGTTGTAGATTCTATGGCTACCATTGGATCACTTGTAGATATGCCTACCAACACTCAGCGATCTGAATTCTTAATTGAACAACTATTGATACCTATCATTGATGTTCCTACAACTAAAATTATCTGTGAAATTGTTGGTCCCAATTCCCCTTGGTACTAATATATCTATGACTATATCCATACTAACACCCTTCCTTCCAACCTTACATCTACCTAATGCAAAACCTTCATCCAATGAGCCTCTCGTTTCACTATTCTGGGTGACACCCTTTACTGTCGGAGTCTCAATGGTATCCTTCTTAGATGTCTTAACTCGGATGAAGCTAATGCTACCTTAAGAGATATACATGAAGGTGTCTGTGGATCACATTTCATTGGTCCAAATCTAGCTAAGAAGATACTCCATACAAGTTATTATTGTCCAACCATAGAACAAGATGCATTCCAATTTGCTAAGAAGTGTCTACAATGTCGATAGCATGGCGATATGATACATGCACCAACACATGAGCTACAACCTATTACAACTCCATGGCCTTTTTCATAATGGGGACTTGACCTCATGGGTAAAATCCATCCATCCTCATCTAATGGCCACAAGTTTATCATTACCGCCACTAAGTATTTGACTAAGTGGGTAGAATCTATTCCAATGACTTATATCACCGGCAAGCAAATAGCCAAGTTTATCCTAAATTAACTCATTTTCCAGTATGGTATTCCCTTAGCCACTGTCACTGATAATGGTAGACCATTCAAGAATCAAGATGTATGTGCCTTATGCACACAATACCATATCCAACATCACTTTTCTACCCCATATTATGCTTTGTCAAATGACTAAGCCGAGGCTTTTTACAAAACCATACTCAAAATCTTAAAGAAAATGGTCAATGAAGCTGGTCGTGATTGGCATCTGTAACTCAACCCCATCTTATGGGCCTATCGTACTAGTATTAAAACGCCAACTAATGCTACCCCATTTTCCTTAGTCTATGGCACTGAAGCCATTTTACCCATCAAGGTCGAGATCCCATCTTTCAGAGTATCAATGTAGCACCTGATTGATGGAGAGGAGTACTAAATTTCCAGATTAGTTGAGCTTGAGTTACTAGATGAGAGGTGTCTCACAACACTAAATCATCTTCATGTCTATCAAAATCACCTTCGTCATAACTACAATAAGAAGATCAAGGAGAGAAGTTTTTAGATAGGTGATCTTGTCCTTAAAGAAAATCAATGCAACCAACAAGATAGAGACAAGAAGGGCAAGTTTGAACCAAATTGGGTGGGACCATATGTTATTAATGTAGTATATGGATCAAGAGCTTATGCTTTGTCAACACCTAAAGGCATTTCTCTAGATGAGCCCATCAATAGTGTTCATTTGAAGAGATTTTATGCTTGATCCTCAAAGTATCCTTGGAAAATCCAAAAAAATAGAAAAAATAGAAAAAATCAAAAAGATAAAAAAATTGAAAAAAATCCAAAAATAATCCATCCTCTAGTCAAAACTGTTGGCAAAGGGTCAGCGCTCCCCATGGGATTCGTGACATGGACTAACCACCTCCCATGGATTCATTAACTCTGGCATTTGTATCAAAAATTGACAGGTCAACCTTTTGGTTTAACGGCAATCGTGGGCCATTAATTAGTATCAGAGTGAAAGGTCACAGGTTTGAATCCCCCCAGGTAATGCTAGGGGGAGAGTTTGTTGGAAAATGGTCAGCACTTGCATGGGATTCGTGACATGGACTAACTGCCTCCCATGGATTCATTAACTCTGGTGTTTGTATCAAAAATTGATAGGTCGACCTTTTGGTTTAACGGCAATCGTGGGCCATCAAAAACATGGTAAATAGTCACCTTGGATAAGTACCATAGTGAAAATATGGCAAACAGGCGCTATGCATAATGTCAACCCCACCATCTTTTAAGTCATACATCCATCGCATTCCATATAAAATTTATAATGAAGCCTTCATCTGTCCATCCATATTGACTTAGCATTTCCACTTTCCCATCTATCATGGCTTGGAAATCGTTAGTGTCAGTTATCCATTAGCATCATTCATAGTCAGTTTATCAATAGTCAGTTCATCCATCATCATACATAATAAACCTTTACCTGAATGGGGGCATGTTTCCTTAACCTAGGTCTAGGAATGGATCCTTGTTCGAGGTACAGCAACACTTCACACTTCATCTCGTCCTACATCATCAAACTACCCAGAACTACATATCATCATCTTCATCTCAATCTTAATGTACCTTGATCATGTGGATATGGGTATGTAGGCAGTCTGGAATATGAAAGAAGTATCCAGTACTCAAGTACATAAGACGTCATCATTTTACCTAAAACATCCTCAAAACACTTCACCCCATCTCATCACTCTACCCAGAACTACATATTATCATAATCATCTGCATCATAATGTGCCTTGATCCTATGGATATAGGGTATGTAGGCAGTCTGGAATACAAAAGAAGTATTTAGTACTCAAGCACATATGATTCATCATTCTTCATCCCAATCCATCAAACACTTCCATCTCTCATCTTCCATTTATCACAATCCATCCTACTACCTCGACTTGACTAACTCAAGTAGAAAATGAACTATGCATCATTTGAAAGCTCAAGTACCTTACGAAACCCAAATCAAAAAGACTACTCCTAAAGCCATATGTTGTCCCACATATGTTGGCCACATCTACTACAACAACCCATCTATTCTAGATCAACCTTTAACAGATATATCTTTCCTACAATAAGGCTTCATCTACCCTATCTACCTTGAGCAACCTCTATGGCAAGAGAATATGTTGGCTATGTGTTTACTTTATTAGTCAGTCAATTTATTTTTTGGTTTATCTTTTGTTCGTTTTCTAATTACCTACTCAATACTACCATGATTTATCTATATATTGGTATGATGTGATGCAATATGGATTGGGGCATAGTCATTGCTTTCGTATTCTATGTTTGTGGGATGTTCTTATTATCCTACTACAGCTAATATTTATCTTGTGTGTGTTAACACTTAGTATCTTGCATATCAATATTCTTTTGCATTTAAGGTTTTGTAAAGGCCTTATGTGTATTAATTTTATTTTACGCTAAGACTATCGCTCATTCACATATCCAACAAGGTTATATTATGTCTAGTAGAAATAATTTCAAACCATGTGTTTGCAGAGTCAACATCCTCACACCAGATATATCAGTACCTTGGTCTTTTATACCTTGGTATATACTATCCATGTGCTATATCAAAAATAAGGATTGCTCTTTATAAATATTTGTGTAACCATTGCAACATCCTATCCATACAACCATCCATACATCCAAAATCAACATATAATTTTTATACAAAGATTGATCAACTAATCTATCACTTTCTAGTCTATATCATTTCTTCTATCCATCATCAAATTCTTATGTATACCTACAAAACCATACATGTTAGGCATCATGATCATAAGCATCATAACATATCTCATCACATAAATACATCATCCCACTACAATGTCATCACATCCATACAACTATAAGCATAAAACATTATCACCTAAATCCATAATCATAATATATGTCATCACATCTAGAAAGAATCTCATAACATGTCATCAAATATAAGCATATACACATCTGTGGCATATAGAAATAAATCATCATCATAAGCATGTGAACATCCATAACATCTTCATGAATCATAAAGCTCATCACATATAACTCATATATATATGAATATATATATCAAGGTCATTAAAAAATAGTAATGTCCAGTATATACATCATGCACATCAAAAATGAATGATATGATACAACAAGGCTCTCATGAGCCGCCAAAATATACATCAGATGCTCGTAGGCATCATAATCAAAATAATACATCGATGATATAAATTGATACAACATATATACATATGTACAACATGCTCTAGCCTCAACTGTGCGTAGAGCTCCTTGTAGGCTGTTGTCCCTGCAATCCACCAGCACTAGGTGGAGGTCCTCCATGTGACCTCCTAGGAGGCCTTGTCACTAATGATCCTAAATGCCCTAATCTCCATGAGGATGAGGCCCCTGACCTACTCCTCTCTCTAAAACTCAGTTGGTACTACTCTATTGGCACGGACCCATAATATAAGCCTTTGTAGTACTTAGTCTTGCGCCCTGCAGTCGCCAACTCCCCCTGTACTTGATTCAACTCACCCAATACATGGGTCAACTCTCCTACCAGTATCACAGTGGCCTGGTTAGTCCTCAGTGTTGCTCTTGCCATATCCCTCTCTCTAGTCACTCTATGTATAGTGGCCTCTACAGCTAATCTTGCCTGAATGGTAGCATCTCTTTCTGTTGTGAGTCTCACCACAACCCCGTCATCCATTGGTGCTACTATTGTTGTTGCTGCCTGTACCTGCAGCTATGCCTCTACCCTATTACAAGTATGGGCCTAACTGGTGTTAACATACTCTTGTTGCATTGATGTCAAGGATTGGACGAGTTGTATGCTGAGGATATTGAGAAAATTAGTCCTATCAGGAACAAAGAAGAACAGTGAAGACAGTAAGGTAAAGATCCCAGCTAAGATGAAGATTAGAGGATGCGCATCAAAGGGTTTGTATATATGTGTCTTAAGATGATCCGGTAAATATTTTAGAGGTCCGCATGAATATCTAAAGAAGTTATGGCCACTTGAGTAAAACCGGTTTTGGCAAATGTTCAGAGGTGACAGAGTGACACAAATAGGTCCGGTGAGATCCAAAAATGCAATATCTTATTCTATGGATTGGGTGGAGTGTTTAGAAAGTCAATGTGAATTGACAACTCAATTGGTTCATGATCTAGAGGTTCGCAAGCATCTATTCCAATATGACAATGATGACAAATTGTGTTCTTGAAGTTCCGGATGAAGGAGAGAATGATTTCAGTAATCAGAAGTAGTGTGGATGTTCTTGTTGATTCAAACAAGTTTGTGGAAGTCTTTTGTTTGTGTCTAGTTTGTGTTGGTGGTCTACATTGAAGATTGAGCTCGTAATTGAAGAATTACTTTCGAATGATGATGTTCTTCCTAAGTTTGGCTGACCGGATGAGTTACACATCTTGCGGATGATCTTGAACATGTTCTGCGAAGCATGGCGTGTTCCTCAAAGAAGATTGAAGTCTTAGATTTGTGTGGCCAACAGTGTGATGATCTACATGAAGTCTTTTGCAATTAATCAAGTTGCATTTGTGTATTTGCTCTGTAAAGTATGTCGACTTGGATGATTATCCCAAAGTCAATGTCTTGTATAAATAAGAGTTGTGAAGTCATTTCAAAAGTATCTTGGTCGAGATGAGAGTGTGGTAGAGAGGAGGAAAGCAAAAGGTAGAGTAGAAGTATTGGGCTTAAATGTAACTGACTCAAGCATGGTGAAGATTCTATTCTTCAATTCAAGTATGTAATATTTATCATTATGTAGACAGTGTGTCTCCTGTAGGTAGTGGCCCTCTTGTGAGCAGTGTGCTCGGGTAGTGAGCCCTAATTGGTATGTGCCATTTTGTTCTTCTTATTCTTTTAACAGAGGATATAATATTGGGTTAGTCACCCCGTGGTTTTTCCCTTACTAGGTTTTCCACGTTAAAATCTTGGTGTCATATGTGTTAATGTGTTTCTACTCTTGAATTGTTGCATTATGTTTCCATGATTGATTTATTATTATGCTATTGAATTACAAAGAGGATTTAAGTGATTAATAGGAAGAAAGTTTTGGGACAACTAATTCACCCCCCCTCTCAGTTGTCTATCTTGAATCTAACAATTGGTATCAGAGCCAAGTTCCTCTAAAAGGAGCTTAACTGCTTGAGGAGATCCAGGATGTCTTCCTACAAGAAGCATAGTCTGAGGTTTGACGGAACCAATTTCACTCTTTGGAAAAGCCACATGGAATGTCACTTGCAATGTGTTGGTAATAATTTATGTTTAGGGTTATAGGATGTGCACCTCCCTAGAAATCCAGAAAATTTCCTAAGTGTTGGACCTTCTCAGTGTTTTTCAGCATCATCATGATACTCTGAAGTAGGGGGTTGTCATCATCATCATGTTTCCAAAAATCACCCTGATATTTCTTACGAGGGTCATATTTCACACCAACCTGATCTTCTACCCATGGGGTGATATTTTAACATCGGGTGATCTTAGTCAAGATCATCCTGATGTTGGCGCTATGAAATTTCTAAGTATGACCCACTTTTCATCGGGGTCATCATATTTGAATATCAGGGTGATCTTTGTTAAGATCACCCTGATGTTATTTTGTCACCTTATGTTTGTTCAACATCAGGATGCTGCTGATGTCATGTTCCTGTGGGGATGATATCCACTTGTCTAATTGACTTCATCATATTCCAAGGAAGGAGGTGATATTTTCAAGTATCAATCATATTCATACATCACCCTGATGTTACAATGGAGCTACAGTGCAGCATGATATTTGTGGATGGGAGTGATATTTCCAATTATCCGGTTATCTTCCGAATATCATCCTCATGCCAACATGACGATGACATCATCCGAATATGAGGAGGTGTGCGATAGGCAGATATGTTGATGATGTCAGCAGGATATGACGGTGACGTCATCAGGATTTTCATTGGCTAGACATTTGGTATCGGCTAAGCAGGAGGATCTTCCTCCGATGCATCAAGTTGTGCCGATGAAGGTGATTATCAGGTTGATGTTTCACTTGAAGGTGAGGTTGGTCATCAAGATGCTATTCATACATCAGGGTGATATATTTTATCTGGTGATGCAGATGGCATGATACTTTCCCGCAGGGTGATATTTTATGTGGGGTGATATTTCACATCGGGGTGATGTGAATTATCAGGGTGAGCTTAGCAGGTGATGCTGACGTCAGGGTGATATTTTGAGCAACAGGATATCATGTTGGAGGATGATGATAATCAAGGTCTTATACTAGGTGCCGTCGGGAGCAAAATCACCGACATCATATATGCTCACGACCTAGTATATAAGGTAATGAGGAGGTTGCCGCGGGGTGCATGTGGAATAATTAGATCCTGCATGATTTGAAATATCGGGATGATACATTTTGGCGGGAAAGGTTTGCGATGCACAGTATGATGTTTTTCCCAAGGCCACAAGTTGGTATGCCATTAATGGCAGATGTTACAGGGTATGGGCGATGGCATGGACAGATCTAGTACTCGACTGAAGATGTGAATCCCCAGGGCTCGAGATCTCTTCCTGTCCCCTCCTCCACCTGTTGCATTGAATGCGTTGAGCGCCATTTTCTCAATGTACTGTATCTGGCAAATTTTGATTTGCCATGTATTTAATGATGAGGACTTTCCTTGCTGTACTTAGCAGGTTGTGTTTCTCATTTTGTGGTGGTTGAAAACTAGACATATTTGGCTTTGTAATAAGATACAACTGGTTCTAGTTGCTCTGTGCAAGAGGTCTTGTGAGTTTATGTATCTCTTGTTGTATGACTCATGCATGAATTTACTGATTTCATGATTGGTTTTATATGAGTAATTTTGTATTTGCATGTGTTTTGTTATTCTGTTTCCAGTATTGCATGTGTCCTTCTGAATCTAGAAATCCAAGGGATGTATGGGATTCTAGAATATAGATTTGCTATATTGAATGCTTGATCTTTCAACTTCTGCTCAAGGGGTAGATTAAATTATTTTCAGATTAAGTGTTGGGAAGGATATACTACAATAGGGATACCCTAAGTAGAGATAACTTAACACTCTGTTCTGGGAGGTATCTGTAAGGCAGATACCACAACATCCCCTTGAAATCCAGTTTTAGTGTGTTCATGTTGATCATTCACAGGTGTATGTCTATTGACTCCGAGCCTTGGATAGGCACCAATCTAGCTCTGCATTAAGATTACACACTAGGTCCTAGTTTTGCATCCAAACACATAAATCAAACTCAAACTTCCAAAACAACCATTAGGACTGTAGAAGTAGTTTAGGACCAAGATCCTCTGATTCACAACTGAACATAAGCCCAAAGCTAGCCCCTTTGCACTTATCTCACAGTTTTGGTCTTCACACAAGAGGATTTATCTGCTTTGTATCAACATCCCAAGCCAACCCACAAGCATATTCTCATGGGTGTTGAATAGGGAATACCCCCCTAGGCTTTGCAGAGCCTGAAGAAGAAGAGGAGATAAAACTAGAGTCTATCTCCTACACTGTTGGCCCCTAGCCCAGAGATCCTGTTGATCACCGATGGCTACCTTGTAGGGAAATCTGGGAATGAGCATCCAGTCAGGGAAAATAACCAACAGTTTTTGGCGACTCTGCTGGGGATGGAGAGAGTCAAATGATTTAAAGGCTGGAAAATCTAGTTTCCAGTGAAGTTGTTGCAGCAAGATCAAAAAAAAAAGTAACCATATGGTGCTCTGCTGGCGAGGTGAATCTAGAAAATACATGTGCCTTGTTGATATTCTATCCTCTCTGTGAGAGATGGTGACTCTGTTGATTGAACCTATCCAAAGCTGTAACATATTTCCAGGTATTCCATCTTTTCATTCAAAATGTTGAGTTTAGAACAGCAAACCTAGTTGTGCTCTCAGAGAAGACCATTTTTATTGAAAGATATAAAGCCCTAGATTTCACAGGGATATATGGTTACCCAAATATTATTCCCAATAAAATTAGAGGATGTTTGCCAAAATATAGTGGATCAAATTCTAAATTGGCAAACAAACATCTACAAAGATTTTGTAATTTAATAGAAGATTATGAGGTAGAGGATGAAGATGTAGTAATGAGACTCTTTGTTCAGCCATTAGAAGATGATGCTAGGATATGGTTTTCAGACCTACCTGTATGTTATGTTTCTTCATGGATAGATTTAGAAATTGCATTCCTAGAACAGTTTGGTGAAAGATTTGATGTGGCCTCACTGATCATACAGTTTATGAATATCCAAAGGGGAGATGAGGAATTGGTTCCAGCTTTTAATCTTAGATTTATTAAGTTGCTCAGGCAAATTCCTGAATATATGAGACCCAATAATGTATTATGCTTGACAATTTATTTGGCTGCATTTGATGAAGAAATGAGTTATCTATTGAGAGATAAAGAACCAGTCACCCTTCACCAGGCTTTCCAATTTGCTATGGACATTGAAAACAATGAGAAATATGGAATGCCAGTAGGTTTCATGGCTGCAAGTTGTAAAAATAGTTATCAAAGTGAATGTATTTCTACTTTTCCACAATGTTCATTAAAGGATGATTTTGTGGAGGGAAAGATATTTTAGAACAATGTGTGCAGCCATGATCTGATGCATGAAGAAAATGTTATAGAAAATGTAAGCACATCCTATAATGATGTGGACAAAGATTGTTGTCTGCCTCTAGAAGAAAAGCCTGCAGATGCAAGATGCTCTCCAAATGATGAAATTAAAGATATACATGAAGTTGCATCTTGCAGTGATAGACATATCCCAGTTATTCCTAATTATTTATATGAGGTGGATATGCAGAGCTTCACTCTGAATATAGAAAACATTGATTCAAGGG
Source organism: Cunninghamia lanceolata (assembly GCA_027924645.1). NCBI lineage: Eukaryota > Viridiplantae > Streptophyta > Pinopsida > Cupressales > Cupressaceae > Cunninghamia > Cunninghamia lanceolata. Next base: position 4,196,615 of record BSBN01000791.1, on the reverse strand, counting down.
ATGGCAGTGAATATGCTAGTGACTGTCAGCATTCAGATGCATATGTGAGCCTTTCAGATGATGAAATATATTTGGATGCTAAATATGAATGTTTCCTTGAATATTCTAACCACTTTCACAGTGCAAAAGTTGAAAAATTTGTTTTTGATTATCAATGCATTGGTGAAGAGGAAAGACAGGGTCACTATTCAGAGGTGAATGGGCAAGTTGCAGATGTGTGTGCTCATACAGTTGGGGGTAATGTTGATTGCATGGGTAACTACAAAGCTTTTGATGAAGGGTTGCACTCTAAGCTTTTTATGCCTTCTCTTGAGACATTTCAGGTGGACCTTAGTGACAAAATTGTTGAGCATGATGATAATGGATATCTGTATGCTTATGAAGATAAATTTGATTATGAGATGTTGGTTGTGCCTGAATATTGCATGTTTGATATAGAGGAGCTCTTATTTTTTGAGGAAGGGCAAAATTCTAATGTGGATTCATTTGTTTCATGTGAGTCTGTTATTTTTCCAAGCAACATCAGTGACTCATATGATGATGACATTCTACAACTGATAATAATGTATGCTGATGAAGCTAGTTGTAGATTTGTTGAAGAAAAAGAAATGAGCAGCAGCACAAATAATTGCCAAGGGGCTTGATGTAGATAGTTAAATGCTTTTAGGCTTCATTTGAAGAAATCAAAAGAAAATCAAGTGTTTGACAAAGGAAAACTCTGGTTTTTCCTTTTTGATGGCCCTGGGCCACCATGATTATGTTTAAAGTTGTGTTTGATGATGCAGATCATTGTGACTTCATGACTCTATGCCCAATGGATAGGGGACTAGTCTGCATCCCAGAGTTCTGTGGTTCTCGCTGCAGTCTTGCACCTGCACGTCCCCAATCGGAGCCTATGTTGGTAATAATTTATGTTTAGGGTTACAGGATGTGCACCTCCCTAGAAATCTAGAAAATTTCCTAAGTGTTGGACCTTCTCAGTGTTTTTCAGCATCATCATGATATTCTGAAGTAGGGGGTTGTCATCATCATCATGTTTCTAAAAATCACCCTAATATTTCTTACGAGGGTCATATTTCACACCAACCTGATCTTCTGCCCGCAGGGTGATATTTTAACATCGGGTGATCTTAGTCAACATCATCCTGATGTTGGCACTATGAAATTTCTAAGTATGACCCACTTTTCATCGGGGTCATCATATTTGAATATCATGGTGATCTTTGTTAAGATCACCCTGATGTTATTGTCACCTTATGCTTGTTCAACATCAAGATGCTGCTGATGTCATGTTCCTGCGGGGGTGATATCCACTTGTCTAATCAGCTTCATCATATTCCAAGGAAGGGGGTGATATTTTCAAGTATCAGTCATATTCATACATCACCCCAATGTTACAATGGAGCTACAGTGCAGCATGATATTTGTGGATGGAGGTGATATTTCCAATTATCTGGTTATCTTCTGAATATCATCCTCATGCCAACATGATGATGACGTCATCCAGATATGAGGAGGTGCGTGATAGGCAGATATGCTGATGACGTTAGCAAGATATGGCAGTGACGTCATCAGGATGTTCATTGGCCAGACATTTGGTATCGGCTAAGCAGGAGGATCTTCCTCCGATGCATCAGGTTGTGCCGATGAAGGTGATTATCAGGTTGATGTTTCACATGAAGGTGAGGTTGGTCATCAGGATGCTATTCATACATCAGGGTGATATATTTTATCTGGTGATGCGGATGGCATGATACTTTCCCACAGGGTGATATTTTCTGCGGGGTGATGTGAATTATCAGGGTGAGCTCAGCAGGTGATGCTGACGTCAGGGTGATATTTCGAGCAACAGGATATCATGCTGGAGGATGATGATGATGAAGGTCTTATACTAGGTGCCGTCGGGAGCAAAATCACCGACATCATATATGCTCACGACCTAGTATATAAGGTAATGAGGAGGTTGTCGCAGGGTGCATGTGGGATAATTAGATCTTGCATGATTTGAAATATCAGGATGATACATTTTGGTGGGAAAGGTTTGTGATGCATAGTATGATGTTTTTCCCAAGGCCACGAGTTGGTATGCCATTAATGGCAGACGTTACAGGGTATGGGCGATGGCGTGGACAGATCTAGTACCTGACTGAAGATGTGAATCCCCAGGCAGTGATGCAAGGCTCAAGATCTCTTCCTGTCCCCTCCTCCACCTGCTACATTGAATGCGTTGAGCGCCATTTTCTCAATGTACTGTATCTGGCAAATTTTGATCTGCCATGTAATTAATGCTGAGGACTTTCCTTACTGTATTTAGCAGGTTATGTTTCTCATTTTGTGGTGGTTGAAAACTTGGCATATTTGGCTTTGTAATAAGATACAACTGGTTCTGGTTGCTCTGTGTAGGAGGTCTTGTGAGTTTATGTATCTCTTGTTGTATGACTCATGCATGAATTTACTGATTTCATGATTGGTTTTATATGAGTAATGCTGTATTTGCATGTGTTTTGTTATTCTGTTTCCAGTATTGCATGTGTCCTTCTTCCAAATCTAGAAATCCAAGGGATGTCTGGGATTCTAGAATATAGATTTGCTGTATTGAATGCTTGATCTTTCAACTTCTGCTCAAGGGGTAGATTAAATTGTTTTCAGATTAAGTGTTGGGAAGGATATACTGCAATAGGGATACCCTAAGTAGAGATAACTTAACACTCTGTTCTGGGAGGTATCCGTAAGGTAGATACCACAACATCCCCTTGAAATCTAGTTTTAGTGTGTTCATGCTGATCATTCACAGGTGTATGTCTATTCACTCTGAGCCCTGGATAGGCACCAATCTAGCTCTGCATTGAGATTACACACCAGGTCCTAGTTTTGCATCCAAACACATAAATCAAACTCAAACTTTCAAAACAACCATTAGGACTATAGAAGTAGTTTAGGACCAAGATCCTCTGATTCACAACTAAACATAAGCCCAAAGCTAGCCCCTTTGCATTTATCTCACAGTTTTGGTCTTCACACAGGAGGATTTATCTGCTTTGTATCAACATCCCAAGCCAACCCACAAGCATATTCTCATGGGTGTTGAATAGGGAATACCCCCTAGGTTTTGCAGAGCCTGAAGAAGAAGAGGAGATAAAAATAGAGTCTATCTCCTACACTGTTGGCCCCTGGCCCAGAGATCCTGTTGATCATCGATGGCTACCTTGTAGGGAAATCTGGGAATGAGCATCCAGTCAGGAAAAATAACCAACACAATGTATGGGAATGCAATATTGGATCATGGCTTCAAAGAAGTATGTTCCTCCACAGAATGGTCTGAGAACCGTAGATGAAATTAGAGATGCTGAAAACAATCTTCAGGTGAAAGAAGCTCTACTAAGTGCCCTATCTGATTCAAAGCTGACAAATATTATAGATCTAAAAACTACATATGAGATTTGGGAAAAACTGGAACTTCTGCATGAAGGAGACAAGTATGTTAAATGTGCCAAGCTACAGAGTCTGAAAGAAAAATTCAAAAACCTGAAGATGAGTGAAGATGAAAATATCACTACATTTATGCCAAGAGTAAATGAACTTGTTTGTGGCATTAGATGTGCTGGTGGAATCTTAGATGAAGATTAGATAATTTCCAAAGTTCTCAGATCCCTACCTACTTCTTACAAATACAAGGTTGCTGCCATTGAAGAATTCAAATCTTTTTCAAATATCACAAGAGATCAATTGGTTGGAAAATTAGCTGCATTTGAATTGGTCAAGTTTGGAGATGCACCTCCCAAGACTGAATCTGCATTCAAAGCTAGTGCCTCTATAAAAGGAAAACAAAAGTTTAATCCGGGAGAGAACTCTTTAAAGAAACTATCATGGTATGAAAAAGAAAGAAAAGATCTGGAAGAAGATGAAGCAAAAGCTGCTCAACTGAAAGCCCTTATTGCAAAAAGACTACCAAGAGGATCTGGTAAGTATGAAGGAAAATTGCCCTTCAAATGTTTCAACCGCAATAAGATTGGTCATTTTGCCTCAAGGTGTCCAGAAAGATTTTGAAAAGAAAATCCAAACAAATCAAGATTCCAAAAGAAATGTTACTATGTTCATGAAGATGATGATGATGAAGGAGTAACAGATGATGAATCAGAGACAGGAAACAAATCTGGAAGTGACTGGGTGTTTATTGCCATCAAGGAAGAAGATCCAATGCCCTCTAAATCTATCAATCATAAAATGGTAGAAAGAGCTCTGGCTGCCCAAGTTGAAGAAAAGGATGATTGGGTCATTGATAGTGGATGCTCCCATCATATGATAGGTGACAAAAATAAGTTCATAGATTTGGAAAGATATGAAGGAGGAGTTGTAAAATTTGGTGATAATTCTACTGGCAAGATCAAAGGTAGAGGAACTATTTCTTTTGATGGAAAGAACAAAACCAATAATGTACTATATGTTGAAGGTCTGAAGCACAAATCTTCTCAATGTTGGACAGTTGGTGGACAAAGGCTATGATCTCTGATTCAAAAATGGAAAATGTAAGATCTTTGAAAGTTCCAGAACAGAGATTGCATCTGGTATTCAAACAATAGGTAATATATTCCACTTGGTTGGCACTAGTAAAAGTTGTTTATTTGTTCAAATTGAACAGAGTTGGTTGTGGCATAAGAGAATGTGTCATGTGAATTTTGATAATATCATCAAGATAAGCAACACTTGGGCTGTAAGAGATCTTCCAAGACTGGTGAAACCTACTAATAGTTTGTGCAAAGAATGTCAGTTGGATAAGCATCTTTTAAAGATTGCTTTCAACAAAGGTACTGCTGACAGTAACTTGTACTTCAAAATTGATCATGAAAATATCTTAATTGTTGAAGTGTTTGTTGATGATATCATTTTTGGAGGAAGAGATAGTATGTGCAAAACTTTTTCAAATCAAATGAAAAGTGAATTTGAGATGTCCATGTTTGGGGAAATAAATTTCTTCTTGAGTCTGCAAATTATTCAAACAAAGGAATCTTCATTTCATAGACCAAATATGTGAAAGAATTGCTGAAGAAATTTGAGATGGAAGACTCAAAACCAATGAGTACTCCTATGGCAACCGGGTGTAAATTGAGCAAAGATGATGAATCTCCTAAGGCTGATCAGAAAAAGTACAGGTCAATGATTGGAGGACTACTGTATCTTACTCAAACTAGACCTGATATTATGAATGTTGTTGGTCTCGTTGCTAGATTCCAAGCTGATCTTAGAGAATCTCATGTCATGGCAATCAAGAGGATTCTTAGAAATCTAAAAGGAACAGTTGAGTATGGTTTATGGTATTCTAGAGATCATGATTTCTCTCTTCATGCATATACAGATGTGGATTGGGCAGGAGATGTGGATGACTAGAAGAGTACCAGTGGTGGAGCATTCTTTTTGGGGAAAAGATTAGTTTCTTGGCTGAGCAAGAAATAAGAGGCAATATCTCTGTCCACTGCAGAAGTAGAATATATTGCAGCAGTAGGTAGTTGCACTCAAGTATTGTGGATGAAGCAAATGCTAAGAGATATCAGAGTGGAGTATGAGGAACCTATCACAATCTTCTGTGATAATTCAAGTGAAATAAATATATCAAAAAATCTGGTGTTGCATTCAAAGACAAAACATATATCCATCAAGTTTCATTTTCTGAGAGAGCAGGTGAACAAGAATGAAGTCAGATTGGAGTTTGTGCCCTTCAAGGATTAGATTACAGATATTTTTACTAAACCTTTATCTAAGGACTCTTTTGAGTATCTCAGGAAGAAGTTAGGGGTTATTACCCCTCCGGTTCTGAATTAAGGTGCACTGATGTGCATCAGTCTGGTGGATCTCACAGTCATATCTTGTGGTCCAGATTGATGATGGGAAGCTGCTACTTAGGGGGAGCAGTTGGTATGATTCTGAGTGATGCACGTATGTGCTATTTTCCATTGATGTCAAAGGGGGAGAGAAGACATGTGAAAAACAAAAAGTGGTTGCTGATCAAAGGGGGAGCAATAAAGGAAGAGAAGACATGTGAATGGTTGTTGCTAATAGGGGGAGTTATGTCAGTCGGTGAGGAGAAGTTCTTGTCTTGATGGTTAAAATAGTTTTTTACATCATATGTTGCCATCAATGACAAAGGGGGATATTGTTGCAAGTATGGGCCTAACCAATGTTGTCATTGATGTCAACATACTCATGTTGCATTGATGTCAAGGATTGGATGAGTTGTATGCTGAGGATATTAAGAAAATTAGTCCTATCAGGAACAGAGAAGAATAGTGAAGATAGTAAGGTAAAGATCCCAGCTAAGATGAAGATCAAAGAATATGCATTAAAGGGTTTATAGATATGTGTCTTAAGATAATCTAGTAAAGATTTGAGAGGTCCGCATCAAGATCTAAAGAAGTTATAGCCACTTGAGTAAAACTAGTTCTAGCAGATGTTCAAAGATGACAGAGTGACACAGATAGGTCCGGTGAGATCTGGAAATGCAATATCTTGTTCTGTGGATTTGGTGGAGTGTTTAGGAAGTCAATGTGAATTGACAACTTAATTGGTTCATGGTCTGGAGGTCCGCAAATATCTATTCTAATATGACAGTGATGACAGACTGTGTTCTTGAAGTTCCAGATGAAGGAGAGAATAGTTTCATTAATCAGAAGTAGTGTGGATGTTCTTGGTGATTCAGGCAAGCTTGTGGAAGTCTTTGGATTGTGTCCAATTCATGTTGGTGGTATGCATTGAAGATTGAGCTCGTAATTGAAGAATTACTTCTGGATGATGATGTTCTTCCTAAGTTTGGCCGACCAGATGAGTTACACATCTTGCGGATGATCTTGAAGATGTTCTACGAAGCATGGCGTGTTCCTCAAAGAAGATTGAAGTCTCAGATCTGTGTGGCTGACAGTGTAATCATCCGTATGAAGTCTTTTGCAATTAATCAAGTTGTATTTGTGTATTTTCTTTGTAAAGTATGCCAACTTGGATGATTATCCCAAAGTCAATGTCTTGTATAAATAAGAGTTGTGAAGTCATTTCAAAAGTATCTTGGCAGAGATGAGAGTGTGGTAGAGAGGAGGAAAGCGAAAGGTAGAGCAGAAGTATTGGGCTTAAATGGAACTAACTCAAGCATGGTGAAGATGCTATTCTTCAGTTCAAGTATGTAATATTTATCATTCTATAGACAGTGTGTCTCCTGTAGGCAGTGGGCCTCTTGTGAGCAGTGTGCTCGGGTAGTGAGCCCTAATTGGCATGTGTCATTTTATTCTTCTTATTCTTTTAATAGAGTATACAATCTTAGGTTAGTCACCCCATGGTTTTTCCCTTAATAGGGTTTTCCATGTTAAAATCTTGGTGTCATATGTGTTAATGTGTTCTCTTGAATTGTTGCATTATGTTTCCATGATTGATTTATTATTATGCTGCTAAATTACAAAGAGGATTTAAGTGATTAATAGGAAGAAAGTTTTGGGACAACTGATTCACCCCCCCTCTAAGTTGTCTATCTTGAATCTAACATACCCATTGTGCATCACCATGGGTAGAATCCCTCTCCTCTCCTCATCTGTATAAATATAAGCTTGATGCACATCTGATGCGTTGTCTCCTCCTACAACAATCTATGTGTTTGCTCTAGCTCCATCTCTGCCAACTACACCACCTACTGTGGTGCTCCCACATTGATGTAAAGTAGGGGTGGATAACACCAAACCTATCTCAATCAACCAATCTTTCAATCATTTAAACATCCTATGGTGGGTTTTCCTTCAGTAGGCCTCATTCTCCTTGTAGCCTTTCCAAACTAGTTTTTCCTTCATAACTTTCCATATAGATATGATATCAAAAAGGTAAACATAGTTTCAGATACCTATTTGGACATATTTCAACATACCTCAAAATTAAATAGAGTTATTTTGTACAGAAAGGCTCTAAAATTGACTGTCTCAGTTCTTGACTAGGCCTAGTAGTACTCTAAAATGACATTTTCTTTCATAATTTCCAACTCAGATCTGATACCCAGAATGTAAACACATATTTAGATACCCTTTTGGGCTTTATCAAACATATCCAACATGAAGGTGGGGTTATTTTGGAACACAAGGATCAAATTTTGACTATCGCTCTGCTAATTAGGCTTGCAAACAAGGTTTAAACACTAAGTCAGACTAGTTTCAAAAAAATGACAATATCTCCCTTGATACTCAATAAAAATGGACCAAATCAAAAATCCATTAAATTTAAGAGTACCCTCTACAATGGGTAATCATCCATTTAGCCGAACTAGATCGTACAAAACCGTACTAAGAAAAATTTTTGTTCTCTCACCATAAAAATTTGGAAGTGGCAATCACTAAATTGATCATAACTTTCACAAAACATGACGAAAATCAACCAAACCAAAAGAATTAGAAAGGTAACTCAATTATATTTCCAACCATACCACATTTAGGTCATACAAAGGTTGTACAGATTCGTACCATGTGAAAGAATAGGACTGTTACAGGAAAATGCACATAAAACAAGGGTTTTATTTATCAAAACTTCTAAATACCAAATGTTTTCTCATCTTTTATCATCCCCCCACCTTTGTGTCGACCTTACAAGGCCTTTTTAAATATTTACAACCATTTTTCAACGATTCTCAACCAACTTTTCAAATTACAACTATGCATATTCCACCAATATGCAATTTGACAACATTGTGTAACATTGACACCTTTTTTGCAACTAGACTCTTCCATTCACCTAATGACCTCGCTTAAACTCCAACACACATGAAATGGTTTTAGAAGACCTTATTATATGTAAACAACTCAAAAAAAATAAGATATCAACTTTTGACCCTTTGGAGGCATAAAAGTATTGTGGGTGCCCCTATACCATACTCCTAAAAGAAAGAAAAACTCAAGTCCACTTGAGTGCAGGTCTTCTCTTTCTTCCTAGTCTTCCAATTCGTTTACAACTTGTCCTTCATTTCTAAAACTTTCCTTAAATCTTTTTTCTTCTTCTTCTTGTACCGCCTTTTACTTAGCATCTTCTCAGCTTTAAGATACCAAAACTCAAGTTCTCATTCATATGCCTTAGTACCACCGTCTATGTCTTCATCTTCATCATTGGAATGTAATATGTCAGCACATTCATCACCCATAAAATCAGAAAATGTAACCATTACCTCAGTTGTTTGGCAACATCTTCTTCACCATAGTGTGCTATATTTGTATAACAATCTTTATACACTATATGCACGTCTCCTCCTTCTTTAGACTCTTTTTCATCTTCATTTTCAGCTACTGCACCTATGAACACATACACATTTTGTTAGAAATAAAATCTTGAGTCTCAATGGATCCATTTTCTTTACATTTTTCCTCTTCCTCAGATGGCTTTTGCTCTTCCTTAATCAACCAAGACTCTCAAATGTTTGGTTTTGCTGTCCTCTCTTGCATTCTTCTCTTCTGAATGATCTTCTTGATGGGCCACTTTACCTTCTTCCTTATTGGTAAATGCCAACCACTTTCTTGTTTTTCTTTCTCAAGCAACTGTTGCATCTCAAGATCCATTAGTTTTTGCATTTCTTCCAAGGCGTGCCTCAACTCTATTATCTCTTGCTCAATATCAATTTGCTTTACCTTCTCATCCTTCTTTATCTTACTTCTCTCTTTTCTCATCACTGGTTCCAACATACACAAGTGATTTTAAAACATTCCCAAGCACAACCAATCATTTTCCCACCAAAAACCAAAACCTAACCGTTCAACTTCCCCAAAAATGTAAATCTGGAAGTGACAATCACTAAATTGATCATAACTTTCACAAAACACAATAAAAATTAACTAAACCAAAAGCATTAGAAAGGTAGCTTAATTATCTTTCCAACCATACCACATTCAGGTCATACAAAGGTCATACATATCGGTACCATGTGAAAGAATAGGATTGTTACAGAAAAATGCACAGAAAACAAGGGTTTTATTTATCGAAACTTCCAAATACCAAATGTTTTCTCATATTTTATCATCCTCCCACCTTTGTTTCAACCTTACAAGGCCTTTTTAAACATTTACAACCATTTTCTAATGGTTCTCAGCCAACTTTTCAAATTACAACTGTTCATATTCCACCAATGTGTAATTTGACAACATTGTGTAACATTTACACCTTTTTTTGCAACTAGACACTTCCATTCACCTAATGACCTAGCTTAGATTCCAACACACATGAAATGGTCTTAGAAGACCTTATTATATGTAAACGACTCAAACAAAACAAAATATCAACTTTTGACCCCTTGGAGGCATAAAAGCACTGTGGGTGCCCCTACACCACACATCTGTCATCTAGACATCAAGCTGCTCCTACTCACCTTGTCCCTGTACCTGTGCTATTGTTCCTTCTTGTCCCTTTGCCTGACCCCTCCTATGTCAAGCTACTCTACAAGCTCTAGCCTCCTGACCTAGGCCTGCTACCTCTCGCACTACACATGCTACTCTAGGAACTATAAATCTAACTGGCCTATGTTGTTGCTAGTATGCAACATACTCAAGAGTAGTACCTGGGTCTGCCTCTCCAACTATCCAATCCCATGCAACTGGGGCAAGTTCTTGTAGCTCTGACAATGCTATAGCACCCACTATCTCTAGTCCCCAATCAGGAACCTCTCTCTGAGTCTATGCATACGTAGCATCTCCCATTGGTGGTGGTTGAGGTAGTCTAAACTGTTGTAGCACTCTCTCTGGCAGATATCTCTTAATAGTATATACACTACGTCCGAACAGGTATCTGGTTGGCAGTACAAGAGCTACTTAGCGTCATCCTCTCATGACTCATAATCACACCATGGTTTCCATATGAATGTATCTATCTCATCTATTTGTCCCCTCCAGTAAGATAATGCACCAAGTTGCCACTGTGTCAAAGCATCCTCATATAGAAAAATGAATGGCTCACTTGCCTCTGACAATGAGGAGAGATTGGTCTCATTACTGGGATGTGCTCCCAAGCCCATACATGTAATAAAGTCACTCCCACAAACAAGCTCTACCCAGATCTATAAACACAGTCATGAAGATCATGGTACAACTACCCTAGAATGCAGGGCCCCCATGCATATCAAATGCCATGAATAAACATCCCTGATAAAACTATACCCCATCCAACAGATAATCCCCTGGAACATCTGTCTAGAACTATGAAGCCTCCAATCAAAGCAACCATGATCCACTAGATCCTGTCGTAGAGTCCCCGTACGTGTCCCCACCTGATCTCATGATCTAGAATGCCAAGGTCATTTGTCATAAATACCTCCCTCAGTCCATCCTCGCCTCGCTCGGTGTCATAATCAACTCAAGCTCTATGTATCAAGATCTAGAGAATGCGACATACATCCTCTAATGTGATAGTAGCCTCGCCAGTAGGGAAGTGAAATGAAGATGTCTCACTGTGCCACCTCTCAACCAAAGCGGTCATCAACGATAGGTTAGCCCTAACCAGTGTCAGGTGGGCCACGTGCCATAATCCCATCACCTCTAGAAAGACATCCTCCTCCCACCCTATATGGATCACCTGGGCCGCATCCATGAATTGTCTCTCTCAAAGTCAGCGGAGGTAGGATGACCTGCATCCACAAGTCAAACTTGTTATCCTTTTACACATATCTTAATCAAAACCCACTTACAAACCCTAGTCAAACCAAGTCAGATTCAATCTAACACTAGGTTAAACACTATTAAATACTAAGTCAAATCATAGTCAAACCTAGTCAAGCAAGGTCAAACCTAATTTGCTAAGTCAAAACTAGCCAAAACCTAAGCAAAGCCAAAGGCGCCTTATTAATCCATAAGCACATAATTGTCAACCATATATGCTTCACTGTCAGCCATAGGCACTTCTTTTCAAAACCAAATGCACATCATTGCGTGCCATCAATGCGCATCCAAGGCACTTAACTATCATTCAAATGCATGTCATTCCTAAACCTAATTCCTAGCTACCAAAGATGCTTCACAAGAGCCAAAGGTGCAGTTGCACGCCTCAAAGGCACTTTAATAAGCCAAAGGTGCATCAAAATGCACCAAAGGCGCTTCAATCCTAAAAACTTGCCTTTGGCAAAAAACCTAGAAAACTGCATTAAATGACCTAATAAATGCATCTAAAGGTAGGTTTGAGGGTACTTACCACTATTGCTACTCTCTCTGGTCTCCCATAGGTCCTCACGCACTCACCTCGGTGTTTTTGTACTAGAATCGACATCTCTGCAAATCGAAAGCTCCTCTAAGACACTAAGCTCTCAACTAAGCACAAGAAAAACTAAAAGCTCTGAAATCTATGAAATCTAAGTGCACAAATGAGATGAAAGTGACACCTTGGGCCCTACTTATAGGCTCCCAACCCTAATTATTCCCTCCCATTATCCCATTTTTTCTTTGTGTCGACTTATTTCTCCATCATGTCAACCTTCAAACATCTAATTTAGCCTTTCTAAGCTTGTTTCTACCATGTCGCTATCACTTTCTTCTAGTCGCGAGTCAACCCAATTCTTCTATCCTTCCATGTCTTTTCTCTCAAGGGGGCATAATAATTGTATATCTTACACCAATTACACTGGGGCATAATAATTGTCTCATATCTTCATCACTGTTGTCTTTGAAACAACATTATAAATTGCATTGTATCAAAGACGGGCAAAATGTAGACACCTAAAAATGACCTTCGCATATCATCACTTGCATACATCAATTTCTCCTAAATCACTTGCATCTAACATTAATTAAATAATCTAATTATTTAATTAATTTCATCAAATTTCTCTATTTCCTCTATTTTCCCTAACTCCAACATTAGTTGAATAAATTATATTTATTTAATTAATTTCATCAAAATCCACTTTATTCTTCTAAATTAAATAATTTTAATTATTTAAATAAATCATTTCCCTTTCAAATTCCTCAAATCCACATTAATTAAATAAATCAATTATTTAATTAATTCATCATCCTAATTCCTCTTATCCACAATTAAATAATTTTAATTATTTAATTAATCAATTATTCCTCCAAATTTAAATAAACTATTCAAATTTATTTAAGTTGACTTTATCTTCTAAAAATAAACAATATTAATATTTTATTTATATCTTATCTCTTTCTCTATCATGCAAAATAAATTAAATTAATTTATTTGTTTAATTTATTTAAATCCTCATGTCTTATATTTTGTTCCATCATGCACAATAAATTAAATAAATTTATTTAATTATTTTTCAATTATCTTTCAATTCTTCTAAAAATATCATTTTCTTCTATGTGCACAATCGGTCTTATTTTTAGCATGTCAAAAAGCAAATCTAAAGTTGAGTTAATTGGCTTTAATCGTTATTGTTTTTATCATCAACTCATAAATTGGAAAAAGCATTCTAAATTTATGAAATCAAATTCTATATTTATCCTAGCAAGCAGTTAACTCAACAAAGCAGCTTTAAAGCTTGACACATGTCATGTGCACATTCATCATGTATTCTCAACTCATCTCAACCATCCAATTCATTGATTTATCTTTATCATTGATTGATATTTCCTTGAACCTATATACCCCTTTCACTTCATCAAAAATCATCTTCGATCATTTAAGCTTTAGGCATTCATACAGTGCTTTGAGCATTATTACGCATCGTTGAGTACATATACCACATCTTTGAGCCATTATCATCATCATGTCCACTTTTTGCAACCATGGATATGCAATGTATTGAGCAATCCATAAAAGACCAAGGAAACAATACAATCTAGGTGAAAGTTTTCATTGTTTTTGCGTTATTCATTGATTATTGGTTATTATCTAGATCATTTTCTTGAAGGTTATAGGTTGAGTTTATTATTCATTGCTTGATCATTATTCGCTCGATTTTTACCTATACACACATATAAGGCATAATCAACTAAGAATAGTCGATCCAATAATAGGAAAAGATCACTACAAATAGTGTGATCCAAGAATAGGAAAAGCAACCAATTAACTTAGACAAAGCTAATCTATGCATGCCAAGTATAGCTCAAGGCTAAACATTGACTCCTAAATATGCACTCCTAGGTAAGCTTAATATACACCAACACTATGTAATAGAATGGAAAATATCTTTCACAAACGAGAATGCTTATAGATTATAAATCTCTATATGTGATCTAGAACAAATTAACATGTAAATTATCTACAATTACTTAAGAAGTGTGGTCGATGTGACTGATAATTATAAAAGATGCTACACTCGTATTTCATTCAAAAATGATTATTTATGGATAATTATATTCTTAAAATGATTTCTCCCATTTAAATTCTCCTCTTAAAATATATTGACTATTTATGGACACGAGCCTCTATTTTGGAGCAAAGTCTTAGAAAACTTGGAATAGAAAAGATGAGTAAGAGATTGAATGTTATCCCACACAGTCAAACTAATAATTTGCTTCCTAGTCAACAAGTCATAGAAGGAATAAAAACATATGCCTTTGAACTAACTGAAATAGGCTTTGAAGCAAGGTAGGAGTAAGAGAGCATATCTTGTCTCTTGGTTCAATGGGCATTGTTAGCAAGAAATGTGGAAAAGATACTGGTCTGGAGATCCGATCCTCAGTCAAATCTTTGTAGTCAGTTTATACCCTGGTCAAGTAGCTAGAAATTGATAGCAAAACATAAATAATAACAAACATATTATCACATATAGATCATAATAACAACACAACACAGAATTAACTGGTACCGGCAGATCTCCATATATATATCAACAGCAATAAAATGTATACATCATCTATCCATCCTTCAGCAGGTCTAAGTCTTTGCCTCATCAGTTACATACATGACTTCTATGCCATTCTTTACATTAGAATCTATTACATATCATACTCCTATCTTCTTATATCATATCATCACATCCTATATCTATATATATATACTATATCTATCATATAGGGATGTGTTTTCTGTCGGCTCCGGCCTCCGCATAGTATGTGCGCCAACTTTCGATCAACTCTTCTTAATGCTCTACACCCTGTTAACATCATCCCCCCCTCAAAATTATGTCTTGTCCTCAAGACATGCTTTGCTCTGGTTGGAAATATTTCTTGAGTCTTGCACCATTGACATAGCTACCTGATATTTGCCCCTCCATATTCTTCAATCTGACTGCTCCATAATCTACAATTTCTTCAATGTAGAAAGGTCCCATCCACCTTGTCTTAAATTTTCCTTGCTTCTTAAACTTGTCATATAGGAGTACTAAATCAGCTTCCTTGAATGTCATCTTCCTCAAGTTTCTATCATTCCAGGCCTTATGTCTTTTCCTCTCCGCATTCTTATTATATGTTGCCATCAATCTTTCATCATCAATTTTCTCCAATTCTTCAGTCCTCTGTGTGAGAGAGTCTTCTTCACCCAACTTGAGGATCCTTGTTGTCTAAAAATTTGGCAATATGAAGTGTACCAGTATTGTAGCATCTATTCGATACACTAGTTTGTAGGGAGTGAACTTAGTGGTTCTTTTGAAGGTTGTTCTGTATGCCCACAGTATCACAGGTATTTTTAGATCCTAGTCTATCTTGTTCCCATTACACATCTTTGTCAATGCTATTCTAATGATCTTATTCAAGGCTTCACTTGCTCCATTTTCTTGTGGATGATATGGTGAACTCCTATTTTGATCACTGTTTATGCTCAATGGACAACCAAAACTGGTAATTATTTTCTCATAGATGAATCTGGTGATAATTTATGTTGTGCAGTCTCTGGTTGGTTGTGCTTTAGCCCATGTACTCAGGTATTTTATTCCATTAATGATGAATCTAGCTTTGGACTGCTTTGCCTGTGGGTCTATAGGTCTAATGAAGTCAATAGCCAGTTTTTGAAAAGGCAATTATGTTGAAACTAGTCTACATGGCAATTTCATCTCTTGCAGTAGGTCTTTTTTATCTTTGACATACATTACAATTCTTCACATATCTTTTTGCATCTTTGAAAAGTGTAGGCCACCATAACCCAACTAGTTTGATCTTTCTTGTTGCCTTGTCATTGACATTATGTCCCCCTACTATCCCTTCATGTGCTTCTCTTAGAATGTCATCTCTTTCATGTTCATATACTACCCTTCTGATGATATCATCCTTCCCTCTGACATGCAATTCTACTTCAATCAATATATATGGAAAAGACTTTCATATTAGATTTTGCCTTTCTTGTGTTGACATCTCTACTAGGGGTTTGCTTGTCTTCAATATGTATGTTATGTCTATCAGTTCTTTTGATACCGTATTTACTCTGAATAGATTTGCGCTAGGTAGTTCTTCTTCATGTACCTCCAAATTTTCCCCAGTCTCAATTCTAGATAAGTAGTCTGGTCCTTGATTGTGCTTTCCTGGTTCACCATGATTGAGAATTCAAACTCCTAAAACAAGAGTAACCATCAACAAATTCTTCCTTGGATGATTGGTTTATTGAGTAGGTATTTCAATGGTTCATGATCAGTGTAAAATACAAAAGGTGTTGACAAGAGGTAATGTCTAAACTTCTGTCAAATGCATACACCATTGCTAGGGCTTCTCTTACAATTGTGGTATAATTCTTCTTTGCTTTTGATAGCTTCTTGCTTGAAAATGCTATAGGGTGATCCTTAGAACCCCTTGGCTGAGTCAGTACTACTCCTACTGCAATCCCTGATGCATCCACATGAACATGGAATGGGTTCTTCCAGTCTGGAAATATGAATATTGGTGCTTCTATTATCTTTTACTTCAAAGTGTCAAATGCCTTTTGGTGTTGCTCATTCCAGGTAATACTTTTGCCCTATTTTTTCTTCAATAGTTCTTCTATAGGTGTTGATATGGTTGCATTGTTACAAGTATGTGCTAACTGGTGTTGTCATTGATATCAACATGTTTGTGTTGTCATTGGTGCCAACTGTGTCTTCTAATATTGATGTTTGTTGAGTGATTGAGTTGTCATGTTAAGGACACTGTCTGAGTTTTTTCTCTGCATTTCCTTTGTATTAAAGACTGGAGTATGAGATTTGGATATGATTTAGAGAAGTTTTTGAAGATACTAAATCTAGAATTTGGTGGTCTGAATCATTGTGCAGCAAAAGTTCTATTCACCAGTTTGAAGACTGTGCCTGACAGCATTTGCAGAATGACAGGGAGAAAGTATTTTGTTTCACATTTCTCCGCAGTTTGGAATTTGGTCTTATGGTTCTGGACTTATGTTTATAATGTCCTTAGCTATCTTCATTCCAAAGGATTTGTGATTTATTGCTCTGGAAAGCAAGTTATTGATTAGTAGAGTTCGATAGTGTTTGTTGTGAAGCAGTCTATGATATGTCTTCAAGTGATATTTGTTGTCCTCAAGTGAGATATTTTTTAGTTGGATTTGTCAACTCCCAGGTGATTTTATGTTGATTGTGGATGTCTCTAGAACATATTGAAGGTGTGTACTTGATCCACAAGCTATAATGAAGTTCTTGGAAGCATGTATTTAAGCACTCTTGATGTTTGCACTAGTTCTGGCTGACTTGGTTATTTACACTCGTTGCGGAGGTGATTTATGGATTGTGGAAGCATATTGAACCATGTAAGGATGTGTTTGGGTTTGATCTAAGCCATGAAGTGCTCTTTCTTCATTCATTTTCTCTACAATTTTGTTTAGGTCTAGACCTAATTTGATTTATGCATGTATGACAATCTTGGAGATAGTTCCAATGGTTGTAAATTGTATTGTCGACCTTGATGAATGTTCCAACGTTGATGATTGGTATAAATATATGTAATGAATCCATGAGTGATGTGTGAGAATACAAAGATGTGAAGATGAAGTGTGTGTATTGTAAAGGCAGCGAAAGAGAGATATATTGCGCTTCAATGGAACTAAACTCAAGCATGTTGTAGATGCTACTATATCATTTCATGACAGTGAGAAACCCATCTTGGCAGTGAGCCACCTTTTTGCAGTGAACATTTTGGGCAGTGAGCCCTGGGTAGTGATCCCTATGGCAGTGAACCTCTTTGTTATTTGGTATTGTTACTACATTATATTGTGAGCTAACGCTCACCGTGGTTTTTCCCTTTTAGGGTTTTCCATGTAAAAAATCTAGCATTCATGTGTGTATGGTGTTGATGTGTTTATGTTTTGGTTCTACTATTCATGTTTAATCTTCATAATAGAATAAAGATTTGAAGTAAGTGAATGTGAATGTGATTTTGGTTAAAGAAGTTAAAATTTTTGATACAACTGATTCACCCCCCCTCTCAGTTGTCTTGTGCCTTCAACCTGCACAACTCTTGATGATATTCTGATGGTAATTGGTGTACCCTAGGAATGTTTTGACATCAAATGTGGTTTTTGGTGGCAGTAAATTTTGAATAATGGCAACTTTTAGGGGATCAACCATCAATCCTTCTTTACATATTATATGACCCAATAGTGTTCCAAATGGTACTACAAAAGTACATTTCTTCAAGTTTAGGGAAATTTGCAAGCTCCTACACCTATTCAACATCAACCTTAATGTCTGTGTGTGATCTTTTACTAGTCCAAATATAGTCCAATCATCTAAATAGACTTCCAAAAAAATCATGTATAAACTCCTTAAATACATTGACCATGGTTCTACTAAATACTGCAGGTGCATTTTTCAATCCAAATGGCATAACAGTATACATGAAAGATCCTAGTTTAGATGCAAATGTTGTTTTGGGTTGATCTTCCTCTCTAATTTTTACATGGTGATATGTGGAGAATCCCTCAGTGAAGGAGTAGATTTCCTTGTTAGAAACTGACTCCAAGATTTCCTCTGTGAATGGTGTAGGGAAAGGATCATGAATGCAAGCTTTATTCAATTCTTTGTAGTCTCCGCAGATCCTAATTTCTCATGTCTTCTTATTCTGTACTACCATTAGACTAATCCACTTTGCTTCCTCCACTGGTTTTATGATTCCTACTTCTAGCATCTTCTCAAGTTCTACTTTAACTTTTTTCTTCATGTTTGGATTCATCCTATATGGCCTTTTCTTGATTGTCTTGCGACCTTCTTTTAGTTGAATTTTCATGGTTTTGGCTTCCTCTTTGATTCCCTTCATCTCTGTGAACTTCTTAGGAAACAAATCCTCATACTCAGACAAGATTTCTACTACTTGTGCCACTTCCTTCTCATCCCAATAGTCTCCTATCTTGGCTAGCTTAGGATCTCCTTCTTTGACAATATTCTCTTCCCTTAACTGGATAGTCTTGTTGTAGTATTTTTCCTTGATATCTATTGATTCCGCCAGCTTTCTTTCTCCTTGTTCAATCTTTATTTTGTGTTCCTTACTCTCCTCATCTTCCTGATGTGTTGTTTTGTAGCATTTGTGTTTCTCTGGGTATGATTCCTTATCCATCCATTCTATGATTTTCCATATGCCTTTTGTTTTTGCCGGTGGTGAAATTTGATCCATTTTTTCTTCTTCTTCTTCCACGTCCTATTGAAATATGATCTCCTTGATTTTGAGTAGTTTTGTGTCAATGTTCTTGTCCAAACTAAAGAATGAGAATGTAGAATGAAATCCTTTTGCTGTTCTTCCCAATATCTAGTTTCTTTCCTTTGTTCCTGATTTATATACCATGTCTATGCAATTAGTGACAATGTCCAGTAAAAGAAATGGGTGTACAATATCTCATTATATTCATTTCTTTCTCTCCATACCATTGTACACATGGATAAATGTTCTTGTGGTGAGATTTGACCTGAGTATTTGGGTATGATATCATATTCTCCTTCTGACAAATATCTTTTCTTGATGAGTATTTTGAATACTGGCCATCGATCTATTGTGTCTTTGTGTGTGTTCCACCAATTTGCAGCATTGCATACCAATGTGTGTTGTACAACTTGTAATCTTATGTCTTCTTCTGAAAAGACTATTTCCATCTCTCCTAGGTATGTATACAAATTTTATACTCCTAAAAATCTAGGCAACTTGATATCAGAAATGCTTTTCAAAATGTGACTTACTCAGTAAGGTCTTTGAGATGTGTCTTCTTTGTCCTCCATAGATGTGTCGCATATGATCTCTGGTGATTTTTGATGAAGTGCAGAGGATTGTGGTATGTCTTCTTTGTCGGTCCTAATCGTGAATATGCTCCAGTAACCAAGTATCTTCCTCATTTTTAGTTTTAGCTCTTCTCTCAACCAGGCTTCTAGAACCTCCTCACTATCTGTACTATAGTAATCCTCCTCTATCTCCACTTCTCCCTCAGAATTAGGCTCTTTTTTTGTCTCTTATGCATCCATCCTTGAAATTGTATAGAGATTCCTTGCATCCTTATCATTGTCTTCAGTCTAATTGGCTTCTTCTATATATGCTTCCTCCATTGATGATCCCAAAGGAATGTGAAAAATTTTATTCTCATTGGAAAATGACAGCTTTTCTTTCTGGGAGTCTATGACACCGCTTGCATCGACAAACCATCTCAACCATAAAAGTGCATTAAAAGATTCTCCTTGATCCTTCATGGCTACAACAATGAAGTCTAAGATTTGTTTGACCCCCATTAGGTTAACTTCCACTTAGTTCCATGTTCCCATTGTATGCATGCTAGATCCATCTGCTAGAATAATGTTGTAAGTTGCCTCTGTCAACTTAGGTCATCCTAATTGCTCCCACAACTTCTTGTGATCATGTTGACACCTACTCCTAGATCTATCATGACATTCCAGACCTTTACGTGATTGATGTGAACATCCACCATAAGTGGTTTTGTCTTCCATTCTCTATTTGTTCTTCCCATTCTCCAGAGTTGACTCTTCTATCTTTGCTACTATTCTAGTATTTAGAAAATTTCTTTAGTTTCTCAATAAGTCTGTGTTGTTGTGTCAATTGAGATAATTGCTTTTGAGCTTCTACTTCTCCTTCGGTGAAAAATTATTTGTATTGCTTCTCCTTTTCTTGTTCCTTCCTTATGGTTTGTTTGGCTTCCTTCACAACTTCCTCATGTTGTTTCTTAGAGGGAACAAATTCTTCTTCCTCCTCACTGTCTTCCTCTTCTATCTCAGTGACAGTGCCTTTTGGTATTTGTTCCTTGTCTTGTCAGTACCACAGCTTTCTCCTTCCTTCTTCTATCTTTTTTAGTATATTCTAGTTTGCTTCTCCAGTAGTACTCTTCTTTTTCTGTGGATTCAGTTGAAGATATGTTTGTTTCCTCCCTATGGTTCTTTTGGCAAGTCCTTGCTCCTTGACCCTTTGGTGCCCTTCTTATGATCCTATCTACTTTTTGGTTACCTAGGTTATGTAACTCATCACTCTTAGATTGTGGTTGTGCATTTTGAAAATACTATTGTGCTCACTAAAAGGAAAATAGATCATGCTTTGTACTACTACAAAATGAACAATGTGTTTTGCTTTCATCCCAACATTCATTAGAAAAATGCCCTAGCCCACTGCAATTGAAATAGGTGGCGTCCTCCCTCCTTTGATTTCTTCCATGGCCTCTGCCTCCTCTATAACCTCTAAATTGATCTCTGTCATCATTATTATAGCTATTCCATAGGATGGACTGCTAGAATTTGAATTTTGTATTGCATTGAAATTCCTTTGATTTCTCTAGTTTGGTTGTTTGTAGCCTTGATCATGTGAGTTTCTTTCTACATAGGACATGTTATTAATCTCTTCCGAGTTTGTGTACCATATTTCATCTTCTTCATTAGCAAATTCTCTTTTCCTCTAGAAGTTCTCTGAGGGACAATCTAGTGTTTCATGGTCATCCCACACTCTGCATAATCCACAATATATTGAATTGATTCTTTTTGTTGTTGCTTTGATGTCCGCTTTTAGTGTGGCAACTTCTCTTTCACATTTCATCCTAGGGCATTGATTTCTCAAGTGGCCTTCTCTTGTATAGTGTGAGCATTGAATATTAAGTCTTTGCTTTTGTGTAGTCTCCTCCTGCTTGGCCAAAATCTCTTGTCTCAGCATTAACTACTCTAATTCTAGTTTTAGCTTCTCCAACTCTAGGTTTTATTTCATCTTATCCTGTCTACACCAAGATTGAGACTCTATCCAGTAGGCTAGTGTCATTGCTTCTACATATGTTTCAAATATTCTTCCATCTAGGGCTAACCTTATTTCAAGGCTTATTCCAGAAATAAACCATTCTATCTTTTGCTTTTCAGCCAGTGGTTCCTCCAACTTCCTAGTTTTCTCCTTGAATATTCTATCAAAGTCCTTTATTGATTCATCATTCAATTCCATCAAATCTCTCATCTTACTTACCCCTTCTATAGAAACATCTAAAACTCTAAAATTCTCCAAAAATAGCTTCCTGATACCATTATATTCCTTGTCACTGTTCGGACATGTTTTCCTATACCACTTCAATGCCTCATTCTACAAGGTGCCTATGAAGTCAAACAACTTGATTTCATCTCTTGTTACTCCCTTCTGATTCTAAATAGACTCCAAAACAAAAATGTGCTCTCTTGCTTCAGTAGTATCCTTCTCAAAGATTGGTACCCTGATAGGAATATCCATGATTGGTCTTCTCAAAGTCTCTGGTACTCTGTGGGAGGTTTCCTTTGGTATGCTCCTCTAGTTAGGTTGTCCTCTATCAACTCACTTTCCTTCTCTTCCCTTGTCTCTCTGTAGTCATATATCAAAGTACTCCTCTCCTAAAACCTTTGCAAAATTTCTCTAGATCTCTTCTATTCTCGAGTTGCTTCCTTGTTTACTTAAATATATTCCTTCTCAACTAAAATTCTCTTGACTTTATATGGCACTTGGGGTGATTCATTGTCCAAGGGTTGTGTCTCTTCATAGTGTCGCTTCAAATTAGGGGATACTCTTCCATTTGTGAACAACATCCTGTCGGCATCCAATAATGATTGAAAAAACCTTCCAAAACCCTAAAATCTTCTCTCAATGGTTACCACATCTTCTTCTCTTTCTCTTATCTCCTTTATGCTTTGGAAAATTAGCTCCTCTATATATTCCTCATCCATCTTCAAAAATTTTGGTGTTACTTCATATTTTCTAGAATTCTGCAGCATAAACCCTAATTCACATGTTTCTTTTCTTTCCCTTCTGCATTCTTCTCCGGCAGCACCCTCAGTGGTGCATTCAACAACATCCTCCATAATACACTCTACCTCTTCTCCTTTTGACCTCCTTTCTCCAACAACATCCTCCTCGATGCACTTGTTTTCTTCTTCACTTCCAATAGCACCCTCCATGGTACAGTCTTTGAATTCTTCATTTTTCTACAACTTCTATTATCCTCCCTTTTTCCATCTCTTGTGACCTTTCCATCCTTCTACGGTAACGCTCATGTTGTTCCTGCATCTGCTTCAATCTCTCTTCTGTGCTTATGTCCATTCCAGTTTTGATTTCTTCATTGATTTCTCTTTCCCTTTGCTTCTCCTCTTTCACCATGGATTTTCTTGATTTGGTGTTCCATTAGTCCTCTTATATCCCATGGAATCCGTGTTTGAAGAGTCACATCGTTTGAAAGGTTCTTGTGGACCCTACCCTCTTTCCACTTGTCATCCCCTTAAGTGTATGCCCCCTCTCACAGAGGTAGAAACTTAAGGAGACCTGAATTTCTCCGCAGTTTAAAAATTTTCTCTGCCAACCTTGCCTTCTCTCCTATGTGGAACTCTGTGCTACTTTGGATGTTTTTCCCTTTCAATCTTTAACTACCTTCTTCCAAGGTCCCAAAAATAGAACCAAATGTTAGCAAGAAATGTGGAGGAGATACCAGTTCGGAGATCTGCTCCTCAGTCAGATCTTTGTAGTCAATTTATACCCCAGTCAGGTAGCTAGAGATTGATAGCAAAACATAAAGAATAAAAAAACAAAGTATCACATACAGATCATAATAACAACATAACACAGAATTACCTGGTATTGGTAGATCTCCATATATATATCAACAGCCATCAAATGTATACATCATCTGTCCATCCTTTGATAGGTCTAAGTCTCTGCCTCATCAGTTACATACATGACTTCTTTTCCATTCTTACATCAGAATCTATTACATATCATACTCCTATCTTCCTATATCATATCATCATATCACATATCTATATATATACTATATCTATCATATAGGGATGTGTTTCATGTTGGCTCTAGCCTTTGCATAGTATGTGCACTAGCTTCCAGTTGGCTCTTCTTAATGCTCTGCACCCTGCTAATAGGCACAATGATATTTTTTTATGATAAAGGTTCTCCCCAACAGAATATTGTCATGTCCTTGGTACTTCTTTGCCAAGTATTTATTGTGGCACTCGACTCTACTCCATAAACCTCCCTCAATTGCATTAAAATATATACACCATGTAAGTAAAATTATGTGATTTCTATTTCTCTTGCCAAAAATAAACTCATTATTCCATGTTGGTTATCATATCATAGAATGCATTACTCTACATTTAAGGAGAAAAAAACTTTAGGCTTATAGTATATGCTATATTATTAGATCATCTCTGAGGACGATGGACCAATGGACATATTACTTTACATTTAAGGAGTTGTATACTTTAAGTCTTTAGTGTATGCTCTACTATAAAATCATCCTTAATGATATCCACCTGATTTGAACATCTCAATGCATAGTTACCGCTGTCAAACTAACCTTCAAGAGTGATATATCATTATTCTATATTATGGATTTACATACGCATAGGACAAAATAATAAAAATAGCTCAGAACCACTCCTAATATTTCACATCAATCATAAATAGAGTTTTAAAATAAGATAAACAACACTTGACTACAGATGTCAAGGGTTTAGTTATTACACCAGACCATCTTTGAAGTCCTCAATAGAGAAGTTATTCAAAGGGTTCCAAATGCATATTATTTGACCCACAACATCATGCAACTAGATACCTTTAGGGTTTAAATGACATCCTACCAAGTAATAACAGGTGAGTTAATAGTGAGGGGATTAGAATACTTAATCTGTGTTGTAAACCCAATGTAGGGAGGCAAAACAAAATATACACAAGCAATGACAAACAAATGCATCAGCTCATTTAAGATAGTCTATAGATTCAAACCTCACTTCAATAACAATGAACCATCCCAACTATAAAGCCAAAATAGAAGTATGAGACCGAATGTTGCAAGAAATTTCTTGTGTGACCCAATACATTGAATACATCAACGACAAACTTGTAGAGAAGAATGCATATATAATATCAAGAAAATGTTAAAACATTTCAAAGACAAGCTCGCCAAATTTAACCAGCTTGAACAAAGGGTTTTCTATGGTGCCTAGTACGTTTTCTTTCCCAAAAAATTACGTGGAAATAAGAAAGCATGCCCATGATTAAGTTTTATGTCTTTTCCACGTGCGTTTTTAATTAAGTCATTTTTAAAATGTTATAAGAACCTTTTCATTAAAGTTGATCCCTTAAAAAACTTTTTTAACTTACCAGGTGAAAGTCATAAATGATATGCTTTAAGAAAATTAAAATTTTGAGATTTTGTTGCCATGTGAAGTAATGGGAAATAATCCATGGTTTCTTACTAAAACATTTTTATCACATTTAAAATTGGGGCCTCTTACAAGCATGATTACATGGTGGGTAAGGGTAGAAGAATGATTATGCTAAGTTGCTTATGTTTTTAGCCCTGATCATGTGAGGACAAAAAAAAAAATTGAGCTATTGGAACTATGGTGGGCCTTAAGGATTAGAGATTTGTCCAAAAACTTTTGTTAGAGGTTGATTTGCGAGGAGTAATATCTTCATCATTTCAAGGAATTATTTCATGGTTTCTTTGAAATAATGTATTTTTTTGAGCTCTACGCACCGGTGTAGTTACAAATGATGAGTTTAGTATAGACATGTGTTTGGATGCCTCCTGATTCTGTGGACATGTGTTTGGATGCTTCTTGATTTTGAGAACATGGACTATAGAGTCATGAGAAGCTCGAAATCATAGTTTAGTGGGAGCTTTTATGTAGAAGAATAGTAAGTAATGATAGATTGTCTTTTGGGTTAAAGATGGTGACCATGCTGCCATGAGAAGCTCTTGAGTGCATAGTTGGAGTTTTGACATGACATGATTGCACCTTTGGATTTATTTGTTTGAATAGATGATCTTTTGTGGTTAAGGTTGGTGTCATGAGAAACTCTTGGTACTTGCTATGTGTAGTGAATTTTGACAATCATTTGATCTATTAGTATATGATGATTATCTTCATGTTTTTGTGCATGTGGACAACTTGTTGCATGGAGAGCTCTCATAAACTTGGAGTTCTTGGTCGAGTTGTTGGTTATGAT
Source organism: Cunninghamia lanceolata (assembly GCA_027924645.1). Taxonomy (NCBI): domain Eukaryota; kingdom Viridiplantae; phylum Streptophyta; class Pinopsida; order Cupressales; family Cupressaceae; genus Cunninghamia; species Cunninghamia lanceolata. The sequence goes on along the minus strand of BSBN01000791.1, from coordinate 4,170,312 downwards.
TTGTCAATTTTAGATAGATGGTCCTTAGTTTATAGGATGATCGCTATTGTGTTATGATTGATTAACTTGAACTAGTTGGACAAAGCAACATCTGTCACCTATGTGGAGACCTGATTTAAGCAAGAAGACATGATTTTAACTTCTCTATTTCCTTAATGGCCTTTGTAATTATATAGCTCTTCATTAATTTTGTTACTGGTTTCAATGGCTTCGATGATTTACATCTAATTTATCAATTTTTGTTTTGTCTTTGCTAAAGATTACTAACACCACTTAAGAAGTCTTTTCTATTGGCCGATAGATGTATTAAGGTGCTTTAGATGGGAATATAAGTCTATGTAGTGGTTGGATATCATACTATTAAGGGATAAATACTTTTACTCTTTTTGTTTTACTTTTAAATACTTTTATTCTTTTTGTTTTACTTTTTTTTTAAAGAAAGGTGACAGAGCACCTATAATAAATTAGAGTATAAACATAAAAAACAAAAAACCAATCCTCTGAAATAGCCCTATAGGCCAAAATAATGAGAAGCCTGATACAAACAAAAGAGGCGGAAGATGCCTATCAAAAGAGAATGTACAAAAATGTTGCCTCATGAGGATGGTAGCATTGGGCTTCAAAATAGTCAAATCTAGTTCAAATTGGAACCATGATTATCTTCTGGCAGGGTGATGGAAAATGAGAGACCAAAGGCAGGAGTACCTGGTGCATGTGGGGGGCTAGTTCCAGATCAGGCGCATGTGGGCAAAGAAAATGCACAATGGTGAAAACCTCCTTAGTTTTATCCACAATCCCCACTAGAAGCTAGAAACGGTGTGCATTCAACACCCTATTAAGAAGATTGTAGTAGTCCCTCAGAGGCCTCTTTGCATGGAGTTATACACACAAGTGGCATGATGGGAGGTTTGGAGGAGGTCCTTGTCAAAGATGTCACCTATTAGAGCCTCATCTAACTAAAAGTCATTTAAACACCTAGAGTTGTTCAGCATGTTGGCAAGAGACACTACTAGGCATGTCAGGTGTTGTCATTGATGGAAACTGAATCTATCTTACACATCTACATTGTATCATTTGATCATACCGGAAGTCATATTGCAGATTTGTCTAAGTCTGGATAGACAGGAAAAGAGCATATGACAGGGTTCAGCATTTTGGTCTACATTTCTCCACAAGTAATCATATTGTGCTGCAGAATTGAGGGAATGTTAAGGGATGTTAAGGCTACCTAAATCCGAAGTTTTAGCCTCCAATGATGAAGGGATTGAAAGTTACAAACATCTGAGTATCAGGTTTTGGTTAGACAGTTTAGTCCAATGAAGAACAAGCCAACTTAGTGTTTGATCCTTGTGCGGATTATGAGGAGTGGTTGGTTAAGTAATTTATAAGGTCCAGTGGTATTGGTTGACATGTGTGGTGACTTGAGTACATAGGTTTTGGTTTGCATTGATATTTGTGCATGGATTCAGCTGACAGAATAGTAATCTTGAAAAAGTTTCTAAGTTTTCTTGAGGCCGACTGCAGTTGATGAAATTTCATGTTGCGGATATATATGATCGATGGGTTCAAGTATTTTGTGACATGGATGTGAGAATATGATGTGATAGGTATGAAGTGTGGTAGTATCAAGTGTGAAGCAAAGAGATCTAAGCTCCAAATTATGGCAGAACAGTGAAACAGAGCAGTGAGAGATGAAGTGTGTGAAGTCAGTATATTGAGCCTAACTAAAACTGTAATCTTGCATTGTTAGATGTTATTCTTCAATTAAAGTATTTTAGTGAACTCTTGTAATTGATCTTGTAGGCAGTGAGCCTCCTTTGAGTAGTGAGATCTGGGCATGTGCCTTCCCATTTGTAATACTTTTAACAGAGTATAAAATCTTGTGGGTTAACCCACACAGTGGTTTTTCCCTTAACCAGGTTTCCACGTAAAAATCTTGGTGTTCATGTGTGATGATCTTGTTATTGTTGTTCTTAAGTTCATGCTTCTTTCTTTTGAATGTATGTGGTAAATTAATAAAGGAACATAATAATAAGTTTTGCATAACAGTAATTCACCCCCCCTCTCAATGTTCCTTAATTTCAACACACCATCTATCCGTATTGAATAAGGATGGGTGCACAAGGCCAAAGATGATGGCCTAAACATATTCATAATCATGCATATGATCATGGCCACAATCTCTGACCCTTTCACTTGTCTCTCTATATGATAGAAGAGGTAGTAACCTAGGACGCACTAAATTGTGAATTCCACATTGTCATAGTCAATCTCAAAAATCTCCCTTATATTTTACTTTTATTTTGTATAGATATTGTAAGGGGTCATGAGGTCCATAGACTCATTGCACCACCTAAAATTGTTTGTTCTCACCAGCTTTGTCAATGCATTTGCAACATTTTGTACAGTGTCAACCTTCTCTATCATCACCCTCCCATATTCTACCATGTCTCAAACAAAATGGTTCTAAACATCAACTATGTGTTTTCCTTGCATGAAAGGTTAGGTTCTTTGCTAGACATATTGCATTCTGACTATCTCAAAGAACTTTGATAGTTCCCTAATTCACCCCCACATCTGTACATAGTCTCTTAAGCCAGATGGCCTCCTTATAGGCATGAATAGCTACCATGTACTCAACCTCTATAGTGGACAAAGTGACACATCTTTTCGCTTACTCATCCAACTGATAGCACTACCAAATAAACTAAAAATGTATCCACTAGTAGATCTTCTATTATTGGCATCTCCCACCCAATATGAGTCCACAAATACATGAATATCCACTTAGTGGTGGTCCTCTATAGAATCAACATGATAATAAATAGATCTTGAAAGTATTCCACAAACACCTAAAGATCTTCTTACTAAATCCCAATGATCTCATCTAGGATTAGCCATAAAATAGCTCAAGACTCCCATTGCTTAGGCAATGTTTGATCTAGTACAAACCATAGAATACATCAAACTCCCAACAAAACTAGCATAAAGCACATGGTGCAGTCATGGTTAGGAGGGTCCTCAAAGAGAACTATCCTAGTTGTATAGCTAGAGTAAACACAATGGAAACAACTCAAAGTTATAAAGCAAATGCAGGTTCAGCTATTCAGTATATCATAGAATTCAAATACAAATTGGCTGGCAACATGCGGGCTTACAATTAGGGCTCACAGGCCTGATTATAGAATATCAGAATAGGCACAAGATATAGCTTTGAAGCTCCTTCGCAAAGAATTCAAACTATTGATCTTCTAAATTATGATAACTACTTTCCTAGGCATCTATTACATCAATATATATCATCTCCAGTACAAAAGATTCCTCCGCATCGGTCAAGGAAGGTTACAAACTCCAATGAAGAGGTGTAACGTGTGTACATGAATAGGTCAGACCTAAATGAATAGAACTCCTCCACAAATGAATGGAATGATGTGTGGATCTCGAGGAATGTTGTCCACGAACCAATAAACATTGATTGATGTGTCTTTTAGCTCCACAAGTCGAGGAATGCTCTGCAAATCTTCTCCTTTAGCTAATTGTCTAAGACTGTCAGGATGCTATGTTCTGAGAAAATAGTCGATCTTCTTATAGAGATACCTTTCTGGTACCTTAACCAAATGATCTAAAATTTGGATATGATGTGCATGAATGAATCTCTATGCTAAGTCCAGCTCCACAAGATCTGAAATACAACTATGGTAGAATGCAGACCAAAATACAAAAACTGCTACTAACTGAACTACCTGAATTGAACTAGAAAATGAAAAGAAACAAACTAAAATACAAATGTTTTTGGTTGATGCAAGATTGCTCTTGAACCAAGGATGTTCCTACATCAGACATCCAGGGTTATTGAAAAAGTGAGTCCCTCACTTTTTTGGGGCTGGAGGAAAACCAAGACGGTCCACCTCAGCCTGAGAAATCCATGATGAATCTTCTTCTAGTCTGTCTTTCCACTTCACAAGGTATTCTTTGTATTGTCTTCCTCTGGTGTTGCATCCAACTCTTCTGTCCAAAATGTCCTCAATCTGCTCTGCTACTTGTTGTGGTAATTGCTTCTTCAAGTCTTCCTCAATGTTGCCACTGAACTTTGCTTCATGATACTGATATAGGTCTACAATATTGAAAATAGGTGAAATACCCAATGTCTCTGATAGCTCCACTTCATAGGCATTTCTTGAATCAAATTTTTTTAGTATCCTTCAACGTCCAAACTTCTTCATCTTCAACTTGTTATATGTCCCAACTAGAAATCTTTCTTTTCTCAAGTACACCATCACTTCATCTCCCACTTCAAACTCTTTATGTCTTCTCTTCTCATCTTTTTCCTTATACTTGTTATTCATCTCCTCCAAATGCTTCTTTACCTGATCATGTATTGTCTCCATATGCTTTGCAAATTCTTTTGCTTTTGTACTTCTCTTCTCTTCCATACTGATATCTCTCAACTCTTCTACTCCTCTAGAGTTTACTCTAATAACAATCTCAAAAGGTGTTCTTTCGGTACTCCTATTTGCTGAATTATTGTATGCAAACTCTGCGTGTGAAAGAATCAAATCCCAACTTCATGCTTTCTCTCCAACCAAACTTCTCAACAAGTTTCCCAAACTCCTATTCACTACCTCTATCTATCCATCAATCTATGGATGAAATGTTGAACTGAACTTCAAATCTATCTTCATCTTCTTCCAAAGCATCTTCCAAAAGTATCTAAGAAATTTGGTGTCTTTGTCTGAAATTATGCTCTTAGGTAATCTATGCAATCTCACAATCTCCTTGAAAAATAGGTTAGCTACTTGTACTGCATCAGTTGTCTTCTTACAAGGTATGAAATGTGCCATCTTTGAAAATCTGTCTACCACTACAAATATAGAATCATGTCCTCTCTATGTCTTCAGAAATCCCATCACAAAATCCATACTTATGTCTTCCCAAGGTCTCTCCAGTATCGTCAAAGGTTTATACAATCCAATATTCTGACTACTCCCTTTTGCAACTTGACAAATTCTGTAACTCTGCACAAATTTCCTAACATCCTTATGTATTTGAGGCCAGAAGTAGTTTTCACTTACCAAAGCTATTATTTTATCAATGCCAAAATGTCCTGCCAATCCACCACTGTGCTTCTCTTTGATCAAATTATCTTTCAACTTCTAGTTATGCATAACTGATTTCCTCTTAACAACATATCTTCTTGAATGAAATAGTCCAACCACTTACTTCTATCTATCACAATAGGTTCCTTACATGCTTTCCAAGGTTCTGCAAAATCAAGATCTTCTTCATACATGTTCTTCAACTCATCAAATACCAACACTTCAATTCTCATCTACGTCAGCAAGTTCCTCCTCCTACTCAAGGCATCTGCAACTTTGTTTGATTTTCCACTCCTATGTTTTAATACAAATGTATAACTCTGCATGAACTCTACCCATCTCATATGTCTCTAATTCAACTTACCTTGACTATTTAGTTGCTGCAAAGCTTGATGATCTGTATACAACACAAACTCCATAGGCAACAAGTCATGTCTCCACTTCTTTAAGGCTTGAATTATGGCATAGAATTCTTGATCGATATCATAGACTGAATATCTTTTCTTTGCATCATTCAACTTCTCACTAAAATATGCTACAGGTCTACCTCCTTGACTTAATACTACTCCTATTGCATTTCCACTTGCATCACAATCTACTTGAAATACCTTATTGAAATCTGCTAATGCCAACATAGGTTGCTCTGTCACTTTTTGCTTCAACAATTCAAAACTTTTATTTGCTCCTAATGTTCACTTGAAATCTTTTCTGTCACCTCTCATTGTCTCTATCATAGGGTTACATGCTGAACTAAAATTTCTAATGAACTTCTGGTAGAAACTAGCCAACCCATGAAATGATCTGACTTCTCCATTGCTCTCTAATGTAGGCCATTCTACAATTGCTCTCACTTTGTCAGGGTCCATCTTCAATCCTTCCGTAGAAATCACAAATCCTAAGTATACAAATTCTTCCTTTATGAAACTACATTTCTTGATGCTTATCAGCAATTTCTCTTCTCTCAATGTCTACAATACTTGTCTAATATGCCACAAATGTTCTTTTTGTTGATAACTGAGAGGGGGGGGGGTGAATCAGTTATCCTAATTGTTTCCTTTATTGAACTTTCCTTTTAATTGATGCAGCATAAAATCAAACATAAAACATTAACCATAAAACAAGAAACACATGACACAGTATTTTTGACGTGGAAACCCTGTTAAGGGAGAAAACCACGGGGTGATTAACCCAAAATTATTCTCTGTTAGAAGAATAGGAAATTACAAAGATGGCACTTGCCAATTAGGGCTCACTGCCCGAGCACACTGCTCACAAGAGGCCCACTGCCTACAAGAAGACACACTGTCTACAAAGTGATGAGAATCACAGTCTTGAACTGATTGGAAGCATCTGCATATGCTGGAGTTCAGTTCCGGTTAGGCTCAGTACACTGATCTGCTGCACTTCATCTTTCCTCTGTTCTTTATTCTGCTATCTTTCACATACCGGATCCTTTTTGCTACCTCTGCTCTTTATCTGGACTTATTCGCATATCACTCCATATCAACACACACTTCACAACTAAATCCATCCTCTATATATATCCGCACAAGTAATTTCATCACCTTTCTAGTCGGCATCCGGAACAGTCTAGTTTCTTATAAACTTTCATTCTGTCGGCTGAATCCTTCCTCACCAAGCAATGCGGATCAAGCATATACTTGTAGATATCATTAATCATGTCGGCCAAACATGATTCATGCCTTCACAACCTCTGTCATCAATAGTAACCCATCCGGAAAGCAGTCTGATACTCTGCCAGTCAGTTCTTCCTCTGTTTTCACTGTCTCTCAGGAATCCGGTACTCAACCATTCATATCTTTTTCCTTGTCCATCACCGGAGGCTAAATCCTTGGAATATACCACTCAAGGTAGTCCTCTTGACTTCCCCAAATCCGCACTGCACCAAGACACTTCCTCTGAGAGGTCCGGACCAATCTGTCGGACCTTGCCACATGCTCTGTTCTTCTTCACCGGACCACAACATTCTTTATTCTGACTTCCGGTAGAGACATATCATGTCTTGCGGATATGTGGGATGACCTTTGTTGCCATCAATGACAACAACCATGAATCCATATAGTGTCTCTTGCCAACACTTTTGTCTTACTAAAAATCAAAATGTCATCCAAATATACAATAACAAACTTACCCAAGAATTTCTTTAGGACTTCATTCATCAATCTCATGAAAGTACTAGGTGCATTTGTTAATCCAAAAGGCATCACTAACCACTCATACAATCCTTCATTTATATTGAAAGTAGTCTTACATTCATCTCCTTCTCTGATTCTGATCTGATGGTATCCACCCTTCAAATCTTTCTTTGTGAAATATTTTGCTCCACTCAAACAATCCATAATGTCATCCATCCTAGGTAAAGGAAACCTATACTTAACTGTGATCTTATTTATTGCTCTAGAGTCTGTACATATTCTTCATTCTCCATCTTTCTTAGGTGATAACACTATAGGTACTACACAAGGGCTCAAACTTTCTCTGATCAACCCTTTTCTAAACAACTCTTGTATCTGTCTATTCAATTCTTCAATCTTTGTTGGTGTCATTCTGTGTGCTACTTTGTTAGGCAAACTAGCTTCAGGTATAAGATCCATGTGATGGCTGATACACCTGATTAGTGGCAATCCTTTAGGTACATTATCTAATATGATGTCTTCATACTCTGTCAACAACTCTTTTATCTCCTCCAGTTGTGATTCTTTAGTCTCCTTCAATGTTTCAGGTTTCTTAAGGATCAAAGCATAACACATATTCTCATGTCTCAAACCATCTAGAAATTTTCTTCCATCTACCAAACAGATTCTAGCATTTCCACTTACTTCACTCTTAGGATCATCTTCCAAGGGAATCAAAGTAATTCTCTTTCCATATGATGTTATAGTTTATGTGTTCTTTGTTCCATCATGTATAGCTTTTCTATCATACTGCCAAGGTCTACCCAACAAAATATGACATATGTCCATAGGCATAATATCTCACAAGACTTCATCATGATAAGATCCAATATGAAATTTCACCAAACATTGTTCACTCACTAATACCTTATGTTCATCATGAATCCATGCTATCTGATAGGGCTTAGGGTGTTTCAATCTTTCCAACTTTAGCTTAGTGACCATCTCCTTTGAAACTAGCTTCTTTGAACTACCACTATCAATTACAACTTTACAACATTTACCTCTTGATTTGCATGTGGTTTTGAACAAGCTTTTCCTCTGTGGTGGTTCCTCATTTGTCTCTGCTTGAAATAGTGCTCTCCTCATCACAAGTGATTCTCCTTTCTCAAGTTTACCAACTGAACTAGGTGATCCAACAGGTTCTTTTTCCACATAGGTTGTTCTTCCACTATTCTCTGTTCTCTTGCTTGTGCTCCCCTGATTACATTCAAATTCTCTATGTCCACCTCCACACTTGAAAAAGGTTCCTCTGAATGTTCTCCTATCAGGTCCTCTTCCTTCTCTTTTATATCCTTCACTCCGGTATGTATACGGACTAGGGCTTCCTCTCTGGTAGAAATTTCTGTCATCTCTTCAGTATACATTGTTATCTTTGTCCTCCTTGAATGTGTTCTCTTATCTATTTTGCTCCGCATATGATCTTTCTCCTCCAGAAAATGTTCTACCTTTCTAAAATTTACCTCCTCTACTTCTTTATCTTTGATCATGCCTCTTATTCAACTTCTCTTCAACTTTTAGGGTAAACTGATATGCTTCTTCCAGTGTTGTCATCCTTACCAAACTCAATTCTTCTTGAATGTTCAATCTCAGTCCATTGATGTATCTAGCCACTTTCTCCTTGCTTGCTTCACTATGTCCTATCATTATGATCATATTATGAAATTCTTCAGTATACTCCTTCACAGATTTCTCCTTCTATCTTAGGTTTTGCAATCTCTTCAACAGTTCCAACTCATAGTTAGCAGGTACAAACAGATTCTTCAATTTTGTCACCATCCTGTCCCACTTAGTAATCTTTTCTTTTCCTCTTCTGTTTCTATCCAATTGAACTTCTTTCCACCATATAACAACATGTCCTTTCAATTTTGTCTTTGCAAATTTCACCTTCTCCAGATCTTCAATTTCTTCATATTCAAAGTATTATTCCATGTAATTTATCCAATCAATCAACTCCTCAGGATTCAAATTGCTAGTGCAATTTGGTACATCAACTCTAGGTCTCTTCCCAATCTTTGAAATAGCTCACAACATCTTGACTAGACCTGATTCTTCTTCTTCTCAACCTCCTAGGGTTTCTTCAATTTGATTCGTAGATTGAAATTATTCATCATCACTTTCAATAGCAATTCTAGGGATTAATCCTTTTCTTCTATCTTCTTCAATAGCATCCAGTATAATTTGTATTGTTTTCATCATTTCCATCATCTCATCCATCCTACCAACCATTGTTCCAATAGCAAGGATTCTCCTCTACGGCATCTTCCTAAGATCAACAAACTGCCTCAATTTCAATGATTGAGCTACAAGGTGACAATTGCCTCATAATCGGTGATCAGTTGCGACACAAGTAACCTGCCTTAGATTCAGTGATCTATCCATAGCACGATCTTACAAAATTCCTTCAGCAACTTTTCTCAATTTGCTCTCAAAGATTTGAACTTTCACTTTGATACCACTTGGTGCAGTCACGGTTAGGAGGGTCCTCAAAGAGAATTATGCAGGTCGTGCAGCTAGAGTAAACACAATGGAAACAAATCAAAGATACTAATCATTTATAGATTTAGTCATTCACTATATTATAGAATTTAAATACAATTCAGTCGGCAACATGCGGGCTTACAATTAGGGCTCACAAGCCTGATTACAGAATATCAGAATATGCACAAGATATAGCTTTGTAGCTCCTTCGCACAAAATTCAAACTCTCAACTTAAGACTATCCAAATCTACTTTCCTAGGCATCTATTAAATCCATATATATCATCTCTAGAATATATGATTCCTCTGCATCGGTCAAGGAAGGTTACAAACTCTAATGAAGAGTTATAACGTGTGTACACGGATAGGTCAGACCTAAATGAATGGAACTCCTCTGTAAATGAATGGAATGATATAAAAATCTCAAGGAAGGTTAGCCATGAACCAATAAACATTGATCGATGTGTCTTTTAGCTCCACAAGTTGAGAAATACTTTGCAAGTCTTCTCCTTTAGTTGATTATCTGAGACTGTCAAGATGCTCTGTTATGAGAAAACAATCGATCTTCTTATAGCGATATCTTTCCAGTACCTTAACCAAATGATCTAAAATTTGGATATGATGTGCATGAATGAATCTATATTCTAAGTCTAGCTCTGCAAGATCTAAAATGCAACTGCGGTAGAATGCAGACCAAAATAGAGAAATTGCTTATGACTGAACTGCCTGAACTGAACTGGAAAATGAAAGAAACAAATTGAAATGCAAATAAACTGAAATGCAAATGTTTTTGGTTGATGCAAGATTTCTCTTAAACCAGGGATGCTCCTGCATCAATAAAATTTGGTGATAACATACGGTCCTAGCCAATTAAGGCTAAACTTCCCTTTTTCGCTAGGAGGTGCATTTACATTACATTGATTTTCATAAAGTATCAAATCTCCAACTTCAAATGAATGATGGGTTACTCATTCATTATATGATCATTAGATTCTTTTTTGATGAGCTTTAATATGGTCAAGAGCATTGATTCATTGTTCATCGAGCATCTCTAGTTGTTGTAATATTTTCTCTCTTTCCATGTTATATTCAATAATGTCCCTTAGGGAAACTCGCAATGAATGAACTTTCAACTCTAAGGGCATTATCGCATCAACACCATATACAAGGTTTAGGTGTAGTACCAGTAGCTGTATGAACACTTGTCCTATAGGCCCATAGCACATAGGAGAGTTGAGTGTGTTAATCATTTTGATGTTTATTAACAGTTTTTCATAGAATTTGTTTACTAATCTTATTTAAAGCTTTTGCTTGGCCATTTTATTGTGGATAATATGGCATAGAAAAGTGATGTTGGATATGGTATCTTGCAAGGAATTTCTTCACATACTTGTTCTTAAATGGTGTACCATTTTGATAAAGAGAAAAGACACAAACCACAAATCACTTGACACGTTTCTCATAATGACCCATTACAAGCAATGTTTGTTGCATCCTAGTACAATTTAGTACTTTGGTCTTGAAACCTAATGATACTCAACAAAGGGAAAAATAAAAAGGAACATGGAAAAATTAGATTTTTCAAACCTATTACAACACATATCATTGATCCATCACACATTCATGATCAAACTTTGCATTAAGCCCTCATGGAACTAGAGTTTTATGATTGTTTTCTTGCAAAAGAACATATATGGGTTAGCATAACTTTCACATATAGCTATTTGGTGCAATTTTCTTTAATGGGTATCTAGACAATGGCCTTAAGAAGTATTTCACTAAGTTTTATAATTTTCCCATGGTTAATATAAAAGTTATGAATTTATTACACTCGCTAGAAACCCTAGTTCTGAAACAAGGCAACTAGTAGTAAATTTGCCATAACTTGAGCAAACCTCAATGAAATCATGCCAAAACAATTGCATTTGAACCTTAAAACATTTAATTATCATTCCACTCCATCACAGACCTGAAAATATTCTGTACAAGGTCGTACCAATCTATTCTTTGTTGTCTTTTCAGTCAAAATCTGCAACTATCAACACTAAAATGACCATAACTTCTTCAAAACACAATAAAATTCACTCAAACCAAAATAATTTGAAAGATAAAAACATTATTCAACTTTTTCAATCAATTGTAGGTCCATACCATTCTGTACCAGTCTGTACAATATAGTTTTCAGTATGTTTTCACATAAAAATGCAAGTAAAAGTGTGCAAAAATGAAGTGTTTCTCATTCAAAACTCTCCTGCCTTGGTTGGCATGTATTCATGTCTTTTACATTGAATTAACATCATTTATAACTTCCCAATCAACTGCTAAATCCCTCTAACCAATATTGTAAAGTTGATGCACTTTTTGTTAACAATAATGACACTTTTTGCAACTTTGACAACATTTGACCCAAACATAAAAAAAAGGATCCCAAATGACTACAAGGATCCAAGGTGGTCAAAAATAACCTTATTGATACAAACTAAACTAAATCAAACCAAAAGTAAACATCTACCATATGCACCCAAAGGATGCTCCTGCATCATACTCCCCAGGAAAAAGAAATTTGATTTCTATCTCAAATGAAGGTCAGCATTTCTTTCACTTCTTCCAATTATGTTGCATGCTTAACTATTCTCTTACCTCCCCTTGATCCTCCCCATGCTTGGTTTGATCTGCTACATGATTCTTGGTCTTCACTCTTTTGTATTGTGCTTGCTTTTTGTACCTCTTCCCGAGGATCTTCTCAACTACAAGACTCCAATAGTCTATGTCACTTTCATATGCCACATTACTATTGTCCATGTTTTCATCCCCATCAGTCTCTCCTTGGTTTGCACCTATACAAATATTATCAGCAACATGCATTAGATAAAAACCATGAGGCCAATCTACCTCTTCACTAGCTCCTGGTGCTTGTTGTCTTGGTTCTTCCTTGATCTCAGCTATACCCATTTTCTTGTCAACTGTCTGATCATCACCAACCTGCTGGTTTCTTGGATGTATCTCTTTCCAATGGACCTTTGCATGATTTTCTTGAAGACGCTCTTGATCTTTCTTCATGCCCATGTCAATGAATGTCTCTTCTTCCTTTGTTTCATCTTCTCTTTTCAAAGTAACCTTCTTTTGCTTTCTCCTTTTGTGAACAATCATCTTTATGGGCCATTTCACTTTCTTATGTATTGGACAATGCCCAACAAATCCTTGGTATGCTTCCTCAAGATACTATTGTACTGTATTTTTAATACTTTTTCTGAACTATGCCATTCTTCTATCAAACTCTGTCATTCTTCTATCAAACTTTTATCTAATCTTATTTTATTGACTTTCATCTTCTCCTTCTGATTTTGTTGTTGTAACTTGCTATCCCTTCTCTTTTCTTGGATTCTTCTTATGATACCTCACCTAGGTTTACTTTCCTTTTCCTCACTACCTAGTCTTTTGGCATCTAGGTTCTTCACCTCAACCTGTCAAATGCAATACACAAACTTTCAAAACTTCCCTTGTCTAGATCTTTGGTCTCTGATACCAAAAATGATGCAGAGAAAAGACACAAACCACAAATCACTTGACACATTTATCACAATGACCCATTACAAGCAATGTTTGTTGCATCCTAGTACAATTTGACACTTTGGTTATGAAACCTAATGACACTCAACAAAGAGAAAAACAACAAGGAACATGGAAAACTTGGATTGTTCAGACCTATTACAACATATATCATTGATCTATCACACATTCATGATCAAACTTTGCATTAAGCCCGCATGGAACTAGGGTTTTATGATTGTTTTCTTGCAAAAGAACATATACAGGTAACATAACTTTCACATACAGTTGTTTGGTACAATTTTGTTTAAAAGTTATCTAGAAAATGGCCTTAAGAAGCATTTCACTAAGTTTCATAATTTTCCCATGGTTAAAATAAAAGTTATGAATTTATTACACTCGTTGGAAACCCTAGTTCTGAAACAAGGCAACTAGTAAATTTGCCATAACTTGAGAAAAACTCAATAAAATCATGCCAAACCAATTGCATTTGAACCTTAATACATTCTATTATCATTCCACACCATCATAGACCTAAAAATATTTTGTACAAGGCCATACCAATCTATTCTTTGTTGTCTTTTCAGTAAAAATCTATAACTATCAACACTAAAACGTCCATAACTTCTTCAAGCACAATGAAATTCACTCAAACCAAAAGCATTTGAAAGATAAAAACATTATTCAACTTTTCCAATCAATTACAAGTCCATACCATTCCATACCAATCCGTACAATATAGTTTTCAGTCTGTTTTCACAGAAAAATGCAAGTAAAAGTGTGCAAAAATGAAGTGTTTCTCGTTCAAAACTCTCATTCTGCCTTGGTTGGCATGTATTCGTGTCTTTTACATTGAATTAACGTCATTGATAACTTCCCAACTGACTACTAACTCCCTCTAACCAATAGTGTAAAGTTGATGCACTTTTTTTTAACAATAATGACACTTTTTGCAACTTTGACAACATTTGACCCAAACATTTATAAAAAAAAGGATCCTAAATGACTCCAAAGGATCCAAGGTGGTCAAAAATGACCTTATTGATACAAATTAAACTAAATCAAACCACAAGTAAACATCTACCATATGCACCCAAAGGATTCTCCTGCATCACATTGTGATAAACCAAGGAGGAAGGGATACCAAATTGTGAGATTATACTATCTTGTATAAAGCGACAAATTACTTCAACAGTCGTAGATGACAATGGGATAGCTTTGACCCACTTCATAAAGTAATCGGTGGTGGTAATCATGAAAATGTGTCCTTGAGAGGAAGGAGGAGATATATTTCTAATTAGATCCAAGCCCCATATAGAAAAAGGCCAAGGTGAAACTTGGGCTCGAAGTTCATAGGTAGGAGCTCAAATTAAATGACTATGTTGTTGACATTGCGGACACTTCTTAGCGAATGCAAAGGAATCGTGTTCCATGCATTGCCAATAGAACCCCATATGCAATCATTTTTGTACCATAGATTTTCCTCCAAAGTACGCTCATGTGTACCAAAGTGAGCCCCTTCAAGTGCAATTGGAATTTCTAATTTATTAAGACAACGGAGAAGAATGCCATTATAGCTTCTTTGATACAACACATTGGACAAGATGATATAATGTGTTGCAAGTTTGTGTGTGTGAACTCTTGTGTTTTTAGATGCCAAATTAGGAAGGGTACCGTCATGTAAATATTGGAATATATGGGAGTACCATTCTTCAAAATTTGTGTTACCACATAAGTTAGTATCCAGGGGTGTGGCCTCAGCTACCGCTGGTGATTTGAGATTGTGTATGATGAATTGATATTCTTCAAGGGAATCTTCATGGGATATAAGAGTAGTTGTGCTTGCCATTGCATTCACATGTCTATTGTCTTTCCTTGGAATTGTGTCGATTGTAAAAGATGAAATTTGTTTTAATAACGACAAGGCAAGATCACGGTATTGAGATGACTTATCTTGCTTTGCTTGATAAGATCCAATGACTTGTCTTATGATTAATTGTGAGTCACCATAAATGGTAATATGTTTAATATTTAGGGACATCATGGCACGAATTCCTATAATGAGAGCTTTGTAGTCAGCAATGTTATTCGTGCATGATAAATTTAGATGGTAAGAAAGAAGAATCAGCTTACCTGAAGGAGGTACTAGTATTATACCAGCACTTGAGTCAGTTCTACATCTTGAACCATCAAAATATAATTTCCATTTATCATCTTTATCTAAAGTTAAAATTTGGTCATCAAGAAATTCTTCATTGTTTTGAATAGAAAAGGGTGAAGGTGCTTCAGCTAAATAATCAATTAATGCTTGTCCTTTTATCACTTTTTGAGAGATAAACTTGAGATCAAATTTTATTAACAACATAACCCAATTAGCTAGGTGACCTGACAGATCTGTTTTAGCAAAGAGATGCTTCAAGGGATCAAATTTTATCATGACATGAATCACAGCATTTAGGAGATAGTGTCTTAACTTTTGTGCTGCAAAGACAAGAGCTAAGTATTGTTTCTCTATGATAGTATATCGCACTTCGTAATCAAGCAAAGTTTAACTTATATAATATACAACACGGTCTTTGCCTTTGTCATCATGTTGTGCTAATAATGTCGCGAGAGCATTAGTAGAAGCTGATGTGTAAAGAATGAAGAGCTTTTCTGTAGTTGCTAGTTGTAGAACAGGAGGATTAGCTAAGTAGTTCTTTAAGTCTTCAAAAGATTTTTGACAATTGGAATTCCATTGGAATTATAATTCTTTCTTTAGTAGTTGAGTGAAAGGGTGAGTCCTATCCACGAGTTGTGATACAAATCGACGGATGGCCTATATCTTCCCTTGTAAACTATGGAGTTGAGATATATTTCGAGGAGGTGGCATGTTAACAATCGCATCAATTTTCTTTGTGTCTACTTTAATACCTCGATGCAAAACTGTAAATCCCAATAGTTTTCCATTGTCTATGCCAAAGATGTGTTTACAGGGATTTAAGCGCATGCTGTATTTTTGTATCTGCTCAAAGATTTGATAGAGGACTGTGACGTGAACTTGGCGATGAATAGACTTTGCTAGAATGTCATTAACATAATCCTCTAAGATGTTATGCATGTAATCATGAAAGATAAGTGTCATGGCCCTTTGGTAAGTTGCGCCAACGTTCTTTAATCCAAATGGCATGACCACCCAACAAAATGTTGTTGGTGTAATTAAATATTTAATTACACTTTAATAAGTTTACTTAGGGCTTATTTTTAGTCTTAGGTTATTATTAAGTCATATTAAAGTTTTATTTAACTTGCAAATATAAAAGTAAGTTGTCACATGTAATTCATTAATTCTTTTTCATTAATTACATCCACTTTATTGTGCAAATACTCTCTTCTATTTTTTTTCTTTGTAGAAGGTTAATCTTTGGCTTGTAGAAGATTCTAGTGTTTCAGGTTTATCATAAACTTCAACATGGTATTAGAGCGGATCTATAGCCTCCTCAAATTTGAGAAAAATTTTGCATAGAGTCTTTTGTTGGGTGCTTTTTGTGAGTAAAATCCTCATTCTCATTGGATCTAGAGCAGCTAGAAAAGTGGATTTGTCTTTTTTTTTTGGCTGAATTTGGTCTAAGGAAGCCAGATGTATGAAGGTTTCAAGAGTGCTTTTTTTTAGGGATCCAACCTGAGAGCTTTTTTGGAGCAGTTTCACGAAATTAAGCATAACTTTCTCATACGAACTCTATTTTTCAAAAACAAGATATTTTTGGAAAGAGGACTCAAAAACCCTATCTGGGTATCTTTTAGTTTTTATATAAATGACACAGATTTCAAGAAAATTAGATCAAAATTTGCGTCTCTATTTTTAACACTGCTTGCTTTTTTAGTTTTTTTTTGGAGCAATTTCCCAAAATCGGGCATAACTTTCTCATACAAACTTAATTTTTTGAAAATGAGATATTTTTGAAAAAAGGACTCAGAAACCCTGTCTGGGTTTCTCTTAGTTTTTATAGAAATGGCATGGGTTTCGAGAAAAATAGATTGCAATCCGCATCTCTATTTTTAGCCTCTGCCTGCTTTTTTTTGCCTTTTAAAACCCTAGAGGAGCAGTTTTGCGAAATCAGCTATAACTTGGGCATATGATGTCCAAATTTTGCAAACAAATAGGCATTAGAAATTTGATTCCATGATCTACACTATGGTTAACTTATTTTTTCTATAAAATGTCATTAAGTACCTAATTTTTTTGCTTGAAGTTAAATCTTATTTTTTTTGTTTTTTTTGGAAAAAGTGCATGCAAGTGGCCAATTTTTTTTGCACAAGGGAGCATATTCTTGCATTATGAGGGATATATTGTTGTTTACTGTCCTTTTTCTATTCCCACATTATGGATCAACCCAAAATTGCTCCTCTTACCCCATGCAATTATTATGGGTGAAAGAAAGCAATCGAGATCCATCTAAAGAAATTGGGGTTATACAGAGTGACTATGGGCTCAAAAACTGAACCTATAGGGGCTATTGAAAAGAGGAAATGGTTTCACATGTGTGATGAGACCTTTGGTACATTATGTCAATTGATTTCACCTAATCTACTCTTTCATGTTGATTCTTGCTCAACACCAAATGAAGTATGGGCCCAATTAGAGCTTTTGTTTGGCAAGCAAGATACTTTGAGGAGTTTTCAATTGGAGAATGAGTTTATTGGTCTGAATCCTACAGATTTTGATAGCATCCAGGACTTCTCTACCAAACTCAAATCCCTCAGGTTGCAGCTCACACAGTGTGGTATTAAGAAAGAGGAGACCCAGTTGATTCTCTCCATACTTGTTAAGCTTGGTTCAGATTATTTTGTTTTTGTCTCCACATTCTATCCTACCATGGATGCTCTTGTAACTAAATTCACAATGCCTTCACTTGATGACTTTGCTACATCACTCACCAGGGAGCAAGCAAAATTGGTTCAGATGGGCACAATGAAGTCCACAAAGCCTTAGGCACTTCTTGAAAGTCAAGGCACCAAAGATGAAAAGACTTCAAGTGGTAAGGAAAGGAAACAGAAACCCAAACACCACGAGAAAGGCAAGGAATCTACTTCACATGCAGCTCTTGTTTCATATTCATCCAACAAAAGGGAGCTATCCACATGCAGCCATTGCAAGAAATGTGGGCATGATGATACTGTTTGCTACTGCAAGCAAATAGATGAGCTGAAGAATCTTGTTAAGAAAATCAGTGTTGGTTCTCCTTCAGCTTTGATTTCTAGTTCATCCTATTCTACTCCATCACATCAGTCAGGATCTATCGAGACAAGCCATGCTGGTATTGCTAATGGAGCTGACAAATACAAAGGTTAGGCACTTTGTGCCACTACATCTCATGGATCAGGTAAATGGCTTATTAATTCAGGAGCCTCTCACCACATGGCTTCAAGTTTGTCTATGTTTTCTACTTTTGAGCCTTGTGATATGCCACCAATCTTGATGGGTAATAATAATTACATGAAAGTTATAGGAAAGGGATCTATTGATATTGGAGGGGGTACTGCTCATGATGTATTGTGTGTTCCTTATCACATAATCTACTTTCTGTCTATCAGATTACTCATAGTGGTGCAGGGAAAACTATAGAATTCACACGTGATCTAGTTATCATTAGAGATCTGGAGACCACAGAGATTCTTGCTACTGGGGTGGTTGATCATGCATCTCATTTATATACCTTTTCTAGTTTTACTCCAGATGATGCTTCTAATCCTTTGACTGTTGATCACACTTCTTGTGTGAATATTACTTCTGAGAAGAAGTTTGGGTATTTAAATCTTGGTATTCTTGCTACTAATTCATTTTTACATCATGGTGCCCTTCATTCTTCTTCTCTACATCCTGTTTCTGTTGAGATTGATGCTTCTTTGGATGAGCAGGATGATGATACTCTTAAGGGCATGCAGTCCCTCTTTGTTGACAGTCATGGCACTACTCTTGTCAGTCATATTCTATCTTTGGAGACACTTGATTCAAAGGTTCCATTTTGTCATCAGTTATCACCTTCATGGATTCAGTAGGTTGTTCCTGACTTTGTTGTGGCATCTTCAAATTTTGGCATGTGGACACTCATCCAATCTTCAAAGGCATTCATCTTGAGGCCACCTACTTTGTAGATTCTTCAGTATTCATAGGTTGTTCTATTTCTTTCTAAGGGAAGACATGTGATTTGCCATAAGTGGATTGGCTTTTGCATTCATGTTCGAGCATCCTCTTCTACTTCTAGAGACTCTATAGTGTTGGAGGATCTTATTGCCTCTATCTTTCCCTCTTATGGGGGCTCATGATTGTATTCTTGTCATGGATTCAGTTCTTGGGGGGTCTTAGTTGGAGCCCTTCTTCCATCACTTGTACATATTTATTTGCATGTTTTTTGCATGTTTTTCTCTTTATTGGAGAGGATTTTTTTTCCCACAGGGTTTTTCTCCTTTTCTCCACCTTATGAGAGATTCTTGTTGTTCATGGGTACCTAATATGGCCTTGTAGCCAGGACCCATTCTTGCATTAGTTGCATGTCTTTCATTTCTCCCTAAGTTGCACTTATGGGGGGGTGTTGGTGTAATTAAATATTTAATTACATTTTAATAAGTTTACTTAGGGCTTATTTTTAGTCTTAGGTTATTATTAAGTCATATTAGGGTTTTATTTAACTTGCAAATATAAAAGCAAGTTGTCACATGTAATTCATTAATTCTTTTTCATTAATTGCAGCCATTTTATTGTGCAAATACTCTCTTATGCTTTTTTTTCTTTGTAGAAGGTTAATCTTTGGCTTGTAGAAGATTCTAGTGTTTCAGGTTTATCATAAACCTCAACAAATGTTACCCATGGGGTGATAAAGGTTGTCTTATATTGATCTTGAGGGTTAACAAAGATTTGATTATAACCCAAAAAACCATCAATGAAGGAAAGTAATTCATAGCCAGTTGTTGAATC
Source organism: Cunninghamia lanceolata (assembly GCA_027924645.1). NCBI lineage: Eukaryota > Viridiplantae > Streptophyta > Pinopsida > Cupressales > Cupressaceae > Cunninghamia > Cunninghamia lanceolata. The sequence goes on along the minus strand of BSBN01000791.1, from coordinate 4,150,036 downwards.
GATAATCATATCAATGTTTGGAAGAAGAAAATCATCTTTCAAAGAAGCAAGATTTAAGTCTCTAAAGTCAGTACAAATTCTAACGCGATTTTCAGATTTAGCAACAACCACAATATTTGAAATCCAAGATGAATAGTCAATAGGGCGTGTAAAACCAAATTGTAAAATCTTTTCTATGTCAACTTTGACTAATAATGCGACCTTAGGATTTATCTTACGATTTTTTTGTTTAATCGGCTTAGCATCAAGTTGTAACACGACATTATGTATTATAATTTTAGGATCAATGCCAGGCATATCTAAATAATTCCAAGCAAATAATTTAGGAAAGTCATGTAAAAGTTTTGTCATTTCTTCTTTTTCTTCTTTATTTAAACAATCTCCTATAGGGATAACTTTTTCAAGGTTATCCTTCTACATCAAAACATCAATAGTCTTTCCATTAAGTAAAGTACTATGGTCTGGGAGGCTAGGTGACTGTGTTGATTTCATGGATTATTCATTAGGTTCTTGAATATCATTTATCAAGCAAGTGGTTTCTCCAAAGTATGCATTGATATTTAAATAATAGGAAAACCCATTATTATGATGATAACAAGGCAAGTTGTCATAAGCTCCCATAAATTCAATTAATGCTTCATCTATAGAGAAATTATCCAATGGAATATCTCCTAGTGGACAATTTATGTCTATCATCTTAGGATATATCAGATTGAGTGTTGATATAGTGTTAACATTAAGATTAGGATGTTTGTAAGCTTTAGTGGGCTTCGAGGCACGATATCCTATACTAGTCATGTAATTAATTGAAGCAGCTTGTAAAGGTACTCTAATTCCTTGTTGATTTACACCACAACCATTACCTACATAGTCACAGTTTTTATAAAGGATTTTAAATCCTTGACCATAAAGGGATGTCATTTCTTTAGAAGATGGTGGAGCCTCATAGGTCTCATATTCGGTAGTGTAAGTAAGAGTGTTACATCCTTATTGTTAACTAAAGAAACTTTAGATTCTTTAGGTGTTTCCACAAATTTTTTAGATGATATCGATGCAACTTTTGATGTTTCAATGTTATTGAGTTTATATTCTCCTATAAACCTATAGGACCAAAATCTAATGAACCCCAATGATCACCAAGAAATGCATTCGATGATGGTTTAGAATCTTGTACAGCATTATCTGTTGCAAGAGGTATTGATGAATCAACTCTTAAATTTTTTAGAATCTTACGATTGATAACTTGTTTTTGTGTTTCAATATGTAAACAACTTTCTGGTTCTGGGTCGGCTTTAATGGTTTGAAGTTTATTTGCATAAATAAACTTTATTGATTGATGAAAGGTAGAGAAAATTGCCCCCATAGTATGAATCCATGGTCTACTGAGAATCATATTAGATGAAAGTGCACTGGACATGACATGAAAAAGGGTAGATAATGTCACAGGTCCAACCTTTATGGGTAAAGTTATAGTACCCAGGGATTGTCTACCAACATTATCAAAGCCACGAACGTTGAGTTTATCTGGTTTAATCATATTTGTATCAATATTAATTTTATGTAGCAAATTAACAACGCAAACATGAAGATCCAATCCATTTTCAACCATAACTCGCTTTATCAACTTTTTGTTTATTGTGATAAAGATTATAAGAGGATCATATTGTTTCTAAACTTCTATTGATGGTAACTCATTTTGTTGAAACAAAATGTCAGTTTTTGTCTCATGCATACAATCTAACAGAGCTGCTACATCATTAGGCTTAATAGCCGGTGGTACAATCACTTTTTGTAAAGTTTGTTGGAGCATTCCATGGTATGTAAGCAATGTTTTTATGAGTTCCCATAGAGAGATCTTAGCAGGAGTAGCATGAAGCTGCTCAACAAGATCATAATCTTGACCAACTTTATGTGTTAAACAGTGTGATTGAGAAAGCATAGGTTGAGAAGTTGGTAAAGATATCAGAATATTTGATTGATGTTTACTTTGTTTATTATTCTATGTATTGTATGTATGAGCAACCACATTGTGGTTGGAATGTTGTGATCCATCTTGATAAGGTTGATTTTGACTTGTTATTTGTTTATCATAGTTATAGATGCAATGAGGAGGTTGAGAAGAATTCAGAAAACCTCTTACAATGAGCACTGGTTTTGTTTGTGTTTGAAGCACATCAGAACATGGGTTGACCACTATCTTCAATTTCATAGGTTCTTCTTGAGGTTTAGGAACATAAATTGCATTTACTAATATTTAAAAGAACAGTGATGTAGGAGTCGTAGTGGAATATTCAATAGAGATAAAGTCATCTAAGGCTTCATCTAACATATTGAAGTCATCATAACTAAACGGCCCATCATATGCATTAAAGTCTTGAAAAAAGAAATCTGGCATTTCCACATAATCTAATTCATCCAAGGCTTAATGTAAAACAATATATCATATACCTTGCAAGAATGAAACAAGATATCACTGTGCAGGTAACAAAAATTTAATTTATGCTCTTTCAATGAAAAGATATATATATCAATCAAAATGCAATGCATGTACTTTTCATGAAAGAGAATTTGCAATCTAAATCTAATTTAGGACAGAAAATACAATTAGATATAATGTTAAAGGATGTAAATTCTTTAAACATGAGCTCACCAAAATGTTTAGGATGAAAAAGAGAGAGAATGATTAGCATGTGTAAACTAGGTCAAGCCCCTCTTTTCATACACTAACATTCAGAATATGAACCGATCTCAACCACTATGAGAGTGTTATGCTACAGGTATCCTATTCCTCTACTGCTATACATGAAAAGGTGTCAACTAGGTTTTCACAAGCCTTAATTAGCTTTTGTCCAACCAAACCCTAGTTACAAGATATGCATGAATAAACTAATTTTGGAAGCAGAGACATACAAACTGGTCACATAAATGTAGATAGGAGACCACAATGACTGTGCACCTGAGTTTTGAAGGCTGAGAAGACTTGGGCACCCATGGAATCGTCTTGCAAGTTCCCCTGCCACAAAACTATCTATACCAGGTGTCTGTATCTCTATTAAGGATTTCAAATCCCAGATCTAAGACCCTAAAAGACTTTGGCACCATGAAATAGTAATGTGAGTTTTCTGAGGATAAATCTATAACTTCCATGGAAATTGTGACTATAATACCTATTTCCTCTTCTCTCCTTTCCATCAAATCTTCCTGAATCTGACTTGCACAAACAAAAGAAGGAGAAGGAAGTTTGTGGCTATATAGGAGTTTGACTCTTTGGTATTTCTACCTCAACTATAGCCAATGTAAAAATATACAGATGTGTGTGCTCATAAACCATAAATGTAAGCATAAACAAATGCAAGATCCTAAATGACTCAAGCATCAAGGAGTAGATCCACACAATGTTTCACTTAAGGAAACAACAACTTCACCTCAAGGAGATGACATCAATGAAGACTTGTAGAACAAGAAGGTGAGGCAACCATATCTGTGGAGGATTCCAAAACTCAAGTTAGAGGCTTCAACCCTTCTCCCAATCATACAAAAGGCTTCACAAACCCTAGGAAGAGCAAGATAGTCTCAAGATCTTGATTCACAATCTTCACAACATATGTCCAAGATAGCAAAGATTCAATTCTTTAATGAGCTTCAACACTTTGTAGACCTTCAATAGTACTTGTAGCAGAATTTTGGTGTAGTAAGCTTACATAATAGTTGTGTGTGATAAAATGGCTTTGAGTTCTCTTTAAATACCTAACCTTAGAAATAAAATAGATCAAAATAAAATACCGACATCGCACGGGAATGAAGTTTTGAATTTAGAATCCTGAAGCACACAACATAAGCCGACACCAAAATAAAATTTGGAATCCTGAGATTTAGGGTAGGACTAGGGCACAGGAGCCCAGGTCCAACCCCCAAATTTTACTCCATGTTAAGCTTAAGGGTGCCCTAAATGTTTGGAATCCATAGTTTCCTTCTAGGTTTTATCAGAAGTTACTTCAGAATGCGACATTTCCTTGATAAGATAAGCGTCGATTAGGGTTTAGATAGGTCCAATAATGAAAGGGGTTAAGGGACACTAAAAGGCAGGTGCTAATCCAAGTAGGAGCACAATTTATGACATAACAAGAGGAGAGAAGGTACGTTTAGATCTAGAACCTAAAGTCAAATTCACAATTCTCAAGTATAGTGATCCTAGGTCAAAAAAAAATTTACACAAAAATAGGGCCTAAAACTTATTTGATTTCTTCTACCTCAAGTGAAGAAGCCCCTAATGTTGTTGGCCTTAACATAACCTCAAAATTGTGGACTATGGATTTTGATGGTAGTTACTCCTCTTTTGGCTCCAGGGCAGGTGTTGTATTGATTTCACTTGATAATAATAAATTTTCCCCTTGCTTATAAGTTGGAATTTGGTAATACTAATAAATATAGCAGAATGTGAATCCTTGCTGCTAGGTTTAGCTACTACCAAGGAAAGAGGAATCAAGAAGTTGAAATCTCTAGGAGATGTTGAGCTTGTGGTGAATTATGTTAGAAATATTTTAGATATGAAAATGATTGGCTCAAGCATTATAGAAATAGAGTCTAGAGTAGTATTGAGTTTCTTGATGCATTTTATACAGAGTCTATCCCAAGGGAATAGAATTCATGGGTTGATTCATTGTCCATCTCAGCCTCTCTCCTTCTCCCTCACCTAGATTTCAATGAAGACTCTTATATGATTGAACTAATCTATCACCCAACTATCCTAGATAATGTGAATCATTGACAAGTATTTGAAGATGATAGTTAGATCATAGATTTTCTTAAAAAAGCAAGGACTTTTACCAACCTGTATTTTGAAGGTAGCTCCTTTGAACCTAATGACTCAATAACTAGTGAAACAGATTTATCTAACCCCATAGTTGATGGCATGATATATTTAAAAGGGAATAAGTCACCTAAAGGTCTAGTCTCTCTAAAAGATTTGTTTGACAAGCATTATAGGTATTTAAAGCAGAAAATTAAGAAAGCAACTAATGCTTCTGTTGAATATGAAAGTGTAAATATTTGAACAATAGAAGATCTTAAGTTAGTTTATATTTGTAGATTTTGCACATACAAAGAAAGAAAGAGGACGCTTGATAGATTTGTTGATTAAGTACAAGGATGTTTTTGCATGCTGTTATGATGACCTAAAAACTTCATGGATGGAAAAATCCAGCATCATATTCCAATCAAACCTGGTTGCTCCATTTAGGCAAAAAAAATGTCCATATAATCCCAAATCGCAATTGTAATCTTTAATAAGATTGACAAAAATGCTTAAAGCAAATATTATATATCCTATCCATCATTCAATGTGGATAGCCAACATAGTTCTAGTCCACAAGAAGACTAAAGAAATAAGAATTTGTATGGATTTTAGGAAACTGAACCAATTTTATTTAAGGATAATTATCCTTTGCCCATAATGGATCACATTTTACAAATAGTCTCTAGATTAGAAAAGATGTCCATGATTGATGGATTTTCAAGCTATAATCAAATTAGTGTAGCACAGGAGGATCAACACAAAATGACTTTTACAACACCTTGGGGCACCTAAACACATAATCGCATGTCTTTTGGTCTCATCAATGTTGGGGAAACATTACAAAGAGCTATGGATCTCTCCTTTAGTGATCTGAAGAATAAAATTATTGTGATTTATTTGAATGATTTAATAGTGTTTTCAAAGAAAAGGACATATCAGTTCAATGATCTAGAGTTAATACTGTAGAGATGTAGGGAACATGGTATATCCTTTAACCCTAAGAAATTAGTTTTTGGTGTCATAGAAAGAATTTTTTTGGGACATATATTTCAAAAGAAGGCATTAAGATTAACCCTGAAAGAGTAAAAGCAATTCAACAACTTAGCCTTCTTACAAGCAAAGCAAATACAAGATCCTTCTTTGGAGAAGTGAATTTTTTAAGGAGGTTTGTCCTTGAATTTTTTGAATTAAATAGACTTATAGCTAATATGATAAAAGAAAAGAAATTTTTTAAATGGAATGGTGTAGGAAATAAAGCTTTCAATGATATAAAGATAGTTATTGCCAATGCACCAACCCTTGTGCATCTAGATTTTATTAAGGACTTTATAATTTACATATATGCATTTGAATACACTTTGTCTGTAATATTTCTCGAGAAGAATGATCAAGGAGTAGAATCTCTAATTTCTTTTATGAGTATCCCTCTAAAGAAGCATGAATTGAATTATTCACTAGTACAAAATCATGCCTATGTTGTTGTCAAGGCTATCAAGCAGTTCAAATTCTACATTTTACAGTCACACACAATTATTTATGTACTTGATCTAACTATTAAAATTGTGTTGACTTAGTAAGAAATAAGTTGTAATAAAAGAGGAGCTTGTATTGTTAAAGTCCAAGAATATGATGTGGATATTAATCCTACCAAGCTAGTGAGAGGATGTAAACTCAATAAGCTGATTATAGAAAATGAACTTGAAAAAGTAGATGACCTTCCCCTCACTCTCCTAGTAGGACTCAATGATGATTGGTTTTCTAATATTGCCCATTTCTTGACATATGGAGAATGCCCCATACATCTCTCAAAAAAGGATACGAGAAACATAAATCTTGAGGCTACTAAATATATGATCTAGGGTGATACTTTGTACAAGAAAGACATTAATGGGACATTTTTAAGATGTGTGGATAAAGAGAATCAAAAGAATATCCTTGATTTTTTCCATAATGAATCATGTGGAGGACATATTTCTTCATTAGTTACAGCCTTCAAGACTTTGAAACAATGCTAGTACTGGCCATGTATGTTTAAAGATGCTTATAATTAGGTGTCAAAGTGTGAAACATGCAACCAATTCTCTAGTGGGCCTTAGTTAGTAGCTCTCCCTTCGAGACTAGTAGTAATTGAAGATCCTTTCCCATAGTGGTGATTGGATTTTTTTGGGCCTATTAATCCTTATTCAAGTTCTTATCAAACCTATATACTGATAGCCACAAACTATTTCACCAAGTGGGTGGAAGTAATTCCAGTAAAACAAACTACATTAGAAGTGGTTTGTAACTTCATCAATGAGAATATTCTAGTCAAGTTTGGTGTCCCACAAAATATTGTCACTCATAATGCTACAAACTTATCCTCTTCAAAAATTGCTCTTTTCTACTATGAGCATGGAATTACATTGTCACACTCATCAAACTATTAACCTTAAGGAAAGGGTCAAGAAGAATCAAGTAACAGGAACCTTGTTACCATTGTCCAAAATTTGGTGGATTAAAATCAAAGAAACTAACATAAGAAATTGTATGATGCACTTTGGGTAGATCGGATCACACCAAAGAGGGCCATAGGCATGTTTCATTTTGAGTTGGTGTATGGAATAAATAGTGCATTACCAATTCCTCTGGAACTCTTAGCTTTGAGAGTTCATATTACCATTAAAGATTAGTACTTCCAGAATGCTTTGGAGAAGAGGATAACCTATCTAACTAAACTTAAAGAATAGAGGGAAAATGTATTTGATAGGATAGTTGAGCATCAGAGTAAAGTTAAGAATGTGTTTGACAAGAAAAAAAGACAAAGATATTTCATTATGGGTGATTATGTCCTATTATGGGATAGGAGAAAAGAACCAAAAGGATCTCATGGAAAACTTGACTCACTCTAGAAGGGTCCTTTTTAGATCAGGCAATTTTGTGGAGACAAATCTTTCTATATATCATATATAGATGGAACACCATTACCCTTTCCTTATATTGGGCAAGATTTGAAGTATAAATTGTAAAATGGGTTGTCCGCCATGCTTGTAATTTAGTTTTCCCTGCTTCCTTGTTTTATTCTATGTTCCCTTTTATCCTTTCTATTCTGTTCTACTTTTTACCTTTGTTTTTTACTCTATGGCCCAATGGATAATGCACTGTTATTTCTAGAGATTCTAGGTTCTTCTACATCGTTTATAATCCTTGTATCCAATCATGGCTAGATGTTTCCTACAAATTTTACCTTAGTCTCTTTTCTAAATTTTTTGTCATTGTATTTCCTTGTTGAGTTAGTTTGGTAGTTTGAAATCATTATCTTTGCCTTTAAAGTCATTTGCAAAAGTTTAGTCTTAAGCCAATTTCCTGCAACAAGTTCTATCTTCCTTCCTTTGTTGGCAATTTTTAGTTTTCTCGAACATTTTTTGGTAAGTTAGAAAGTTTAAGAACTTACTAAAAAATTGATAAGGTGTATCTTTCCTTCTTATGGCACTAAGTTGTAAAATTCTAAAACTTGCCAAAATGCCAACAAGTTGCCTTTTTCTTTGCATTTGATGCACAATTCTAAAGTTTTCAAACTTCTTGAATTGCTAACAAAGTTGTGTGTTAGAAGTTTCAAAGGTTCTCAAACCTTTGGAAAAGTTGATGAAGTTCCCTTCTTATGAAAGATTTTGTTTGAAAATGATTGTTTTCAATGTCGACTAGTTTGCAAGTTTGTGAACTTGTCGAAAGGCTAATAAAGTTTCAAATTTATGAAAACCTCCACTCAAGTGTGCTTTAATAGAGCAATTCAAATGGTTCTAAAGTTCTAGAAACTATAGGAATACTGATAAAATTCTCAAATTCTTAAAATCTCTGATAGAAAGAAGAAAGGTGGCAAGCATCAACATTTCAGAAGGTTTCAAGATTTTCTAACTTTTTGAAAAGTTAGAAATTGTTCAAAATGGCCAATTTAAAGTTTTTAAAAGGGTTTGTAGGCCCAATAGTCACTATCATTTGTATTCAAACAAAGAAACTCTATTTTGACTCATTGTTGTTGACAACTCTCTACAATTTATTCATTAATCATGCTCTACTTAGTGAGGTAGGTCAACCACATTATGTATTGAGTTTCTGGTACACATTCAACTGTATATTTAAAATCCATGCTAATGTTTGAACTATTGAAGTTCCCCATTTTCCTATTTGCATTTTAATGAACTACATGCACTCTAGCTTTTGCCCTCTTCCAAACAAAATTATATTCCTTGTCACCCATCAAAATCTCCTTGAAGCCCTGACCTACTTAGTTGGGTTTCTATCAAAACCTCACAAAATGAAGTACAAATATCAAGGATATGAACATGCCTCCATATTTCATGATTTACTAGTAGAGTTAAAGAATAGTGACCTAGGGCATATTGATCTAGAAAATTTCTAAGAGAGAATAAGAGAAAATCCTAGGGATCCCATGGAAAAAGATACTTTCTATAGTGGTTTGTCTCATGTAGGGGATTTCCTAGCAGCAATTCAATGCCCAGACTTAGTCCTTGCTTGTGTGAAAAAATATCATCCAAAATCCAAGGAAGTGAGAACTATTGATGATAGGGTGACTGCAAAACTAGATGGTCCGTCCCTTAGCATCACATTGAGATTACCTGCTAGAGAAGAATTTGTCGATATGTGTTGATTTAGGAAGAGATTATCTCCAAGACCAAAAAAGACACATGCCTCAACAACATTGCCAAGCATTGGTTGAAAGTGCCAAATAAGGAAAGCCCCAAATTCTAAAGAATTTGTAGAGGGCACATTTCTAAGAAGATATTTCTAATATAATTGCCCTATTGCATAGGGTAATGGGAAGTAAAGATGTTAGCACCTTTGAGCATTGGATGTGTCAATTCATTATTGTTATTGGATATGCTTCTTAGTTTATTGACTACGGTAAAATGATAAGTGATCATTTTCATGATCAATTGGTGAAATTTCAAACTAATCAGTATTTATATATGTCTTCCTACCTCTTCCATGCCATTGCAAACACTGATGTGTGGTCTGGCTTATTGACTTAGGGGGTATATGACAATTCCACACAAATGTATGATTTATATCCGCAACATCAGATGGAAATTGCTAATAGAGAATTTAGGAGAGTTAATGATGCTTTCAACATGCTAACTATAAGTGATTTCGAGGGATATTTTGGGGTTAGAATTTTTCTCGAGGCAACAAAATTGATCATCGAGTTTGGAAACTTTTTCATCCAATTTAAAAAGTTTTCATACCTTAGAATAGGTGGCTTTGAAGACACTCCTTACAAGTTTCCATGCTATTTAAGTGCTTACCTCATTCTCATTGAGGTATGCGAGAAAATGGGCAAAGTGAGTAAGAAATGTAGTAAGAAGAAGAAGGCACTATATCCCTTCCTAATGAGCCTAAGCTACTATACCTATAAATCTATTGCAAATGCATAAAATGTTGATAGGATTATGTCAAAGATAAGTCTTCATCCTTTCACAAGGTTATCCTATGATAGTAAGAACTATGTCAAGGATAACCTATGTTTTGGTCCAACATATGACCATGTTTCACATTTGGAGGACTATTGGGAGGATTGTATAGATGAATATGAAGTTAAAAGAAGAGATTGGATGAGGCTGATCGTAGATTAGATGAAAGCTTTCAACCTTGGTTGGCATGTTCTCAATATGGTGGATGATGGCTCTAAATTGGTTGAGGATGCCTATCCATCCATTTTCAAACATAACCATTGTCTCTAATCAACTGGTTTGACAAAGAAACTATTGAGATAAGATAAATATCCTTGTTCGTGCTTAAGAATAGTCAAAAGTGGCTAATAGCCAAGGTTGTTGAACACATAGCCACTAGACCACCACCAAAGGATATGCATCTAGGAGGTAGAAACAAACTATGGCTTCTTCTTCATCTCAACCTCCCATCATAACATATTCTACTAGGTCCAAATATACTCCAAGTAGAGGTGGTGATGATGAAGATCTAGATAAAGAAGTCAATTTAAAAGATGAATGTGAAGGTGGAGACCAATTACCAAGGAATAAGCTAGAGATAAAAAGATCACCTATTCAAAAGGATGATGGCAGCTCACAAAATCCCATTGATGAGAAACCACAAGTAAATCCTTTTTAATCTCCTCTTGCTCCACCTCTCCCTCATACAACTCCTCCTTGTTTACCTACTCCTCCACCTTCTCCTCCTCCATCACCACCATCTATCAATACCATTATTGACTATGTTACAAAAACCACTCTCCCTCCTATGACACTTAACTCCCAACCAGTGTCATCCCAATCTCCATTGCTCAAAGACGTGGTGGCCAAGAAGAGGAAGCATTCTCAAATGATAGCTCTTGGTTTTGATGCAATACATCTCAACCTATGAAGGTTCACATGACTTCTAGGTTGATGATTGAATCCTCTTCAGTAAATTAATATGTTGAAATCGTAGAGCCTATTGCTAATAAAATGGAGAAGAGGCAACTGAGATAGACTATAACATCACCAAAGTAGATCTTGGTCTATCCACACATGAAGGTGATATTCACAATGCCCAAATGTCCATTGCTAAGATGGTGGAAAGGATAGAGAAAGAAAAAGAAATAAGGGAGCATCTTGAGAGTAGGTGAAAACTTTAATTGCATACATCAAATCTATTATAGGTACCTCTGCTTAACACCTTGATGCCTCGTCAACAAATCCATCTAGTGCACCACCAAAAGGAATAAGCTCTGATGCCACAGATAAGATTGGTAAATATTAAGCTTATGGAAGAGTAGCTGAGAGTTGGGTGGAAAAAGTAACTCTCAATTATCTTATTTATATTGAAGAAGACATGAAGTTGTATGAACAAATTTTGGCTGATAAAAAGGAAATTGAGATAGAATAACAAGTAGCTAAGAAAGAAGATGCAATTTTGCAAGTAATTGTCAAAGATCTATAAGAAATTATGTTAAAAGTTGATGTGCACATTTTAGTTGCAACCAAAGTTTTCAATAAGCAAATAAAATGATACCTACAAATGGCTTAAGGGGATTGAATGGAAGCTATTGGTAATAAAGAAAACTTTAACCAAATTCAAAAGGTTGGTTAAGTTGTGTGCCTCAATTTTGATGGATATTCGGGCAAACTGCTTGTCTTTGGATGCTGGTATTCTTGGGGAAAATCAAATCAATTTATCTAATGTCGATGTTGTAAAGAAGAAATTCAATGAATTGATTTCAAAAGAGATATTTAATAGTGACATTATTGATCATGATACCATGAAAAAATTAAGTAATATGTCTATTGCTTTGTTTCTTTCTGGAAAGAAATTCTTGATTTCCATAAAAAGATTAAGAAGTCAGTGAGATTCTGTCAACATGGAAAGTATGCCTCAACAGTATGTCTATTTTGAATGGAAAAGTAGTAGCTCCAATAGCTGCTAGTTTCAAAAACTATAAGGCCAAAATTTCTCCTTCACAATCAAAGTCTTCAATAGATGGCACAATCAAAATTCAAAATTTTGATAAAGAGAAAGAAGTCCACGGTTGATACTTATTTTTCCTTTATGTTATTTTTGTAAAGTGGCTTTTATAAGTCATCTGTAATAAATTAATAGTGAACTTTATTCTTATAATGAAATAAAAGAGAAAGAATAAAGTTTATTTTTATTTATTTTTATTTTCAAGTTACAAAAAAGGAGTTACAAATGTAAGGTTATAAAGGAGAGGTCGGGTGTAGGAAAAAAGGATTTTCTTCTTCTTTTGGCTTCTACTTCTTTTTATTTTTCTTATTCTAGCTCTTGATTGGTTTCCTCTAGGGTTATCCCTTTCCCATTTTTCTTCTGCTAGGAAGTATTTACACATGCATTGTACATGAATCTCTTGGGAGAGACTTTGAACTCTTAGAATTTTTATGCAAGGAATACAAATGAACTTTGGGTCATTGATTCTAAATTATTATTTGTTTTTCTTATGTTATATTTGCAACAACATATTGGAGGTTTCTCTTACAGTTCTATGTATCTTTTTTCCCCTATCTAAATACATGTTGGAATATGAAAAGTCACATATCAATCTTGATCTTAATTCTCTACCTAAATGTTCTTTTTCTTATGTTTAATCAATATCTGGTAGATATTTTTTAGATCTGCATATTTTTGAGTTGTTGCTTATGTTGGTCACACCTTGTATGAGACTTTGAAAGTTTTCCCTTTTTCTCTTATAATAGTTGGTCTGCCTTTTTTGATTCTTGGTTCAAAGCATACCCAAAAAACTCAAATATATCATACAAGGGAGTTGTCCCTCTCATAAACAAAGGAAGATTGTTAACTTAATAACAATCTCTCCAACTATTATAAACTTTGTCACTGCTCATTGGGCGAGATTCCTTGCACTCTTTTCTATCTTAATGTATCCTATTATAAAATTAGAGTAGAGATTGATTAGTCTCATGTTAGGGGTGTTATCTTTCTATCTCCCTCTCTTATTACTTATAGCATTTGTGTGGGGATAGTAAGACCCTTATTTTCTTCTTCTTCTATCCTTAGCCCATGTGTGTGATGGACCTTCTTAAGGATTGGGTGCTATCATTGAACTTATCTTGAAAAGATAGACGTGTTAATGTTAGTTTTGTGTTGAGTGAAGCATTATATGCTTTTTTGGTGAATGACATGTATGGAAACTTGTGAAAGGAAATGTGACCAATTCATATGCATTGTAATTCATAAAGAATGAGGTGTGTTCTTGAAATGATGGCAACATGGAATCATGTATCTGGTGACTATAATTATGTGCTTATCATTTGGCATATTGTACATGTGTGTATATGAAGAGAAATTGTTTCTTTGAAGGAGTTACTTGTTAGGTTATGTCACATCTCATTTTGGATTTTATTTATAATTAAAATTATGAGACATTTTTACTATGATTGTTACTATTGAGTGATTCCACGTGTGTGAAAGGTAAAATAGTTGATATTTAAAATGCATAAAAATTTGAAAGTTGATTGATGACCAATTATTATTAAGATTATGGATGTATATCTTGTCTTGTTGTTTTATATGAAAAGGGGGATGATGGAATGTGGTTGTTTTAGTTTGAATCCTCCCTTCCACAAAACATTCCAAGGGCTTTTCAACCGAGTGCTTCTCCTATCAAGCAGAGAGTCATCTATAAGATTGGGTTGCCACTTAGTTTTCTGCTGGGAAATTCAGAAGTTATCACACAATGTTGCTAATTAATGCTTTTATGCTCTTGAAACCCTAATTTAAGCAAAACAGTAATTAAATCTGTGAATTACAATAAATGCTACCAGAATTAGACAAAGGGCAAAGAACTTTAATTCACTGTTTTTTGCAGTCCAGAAAATAGAAATATTAGGGACAATGGTGATGGCGCCCTAGTCCAAGGTACATCTTTTTTTGTGGATTCCTGATCTCCTTCTGACACTGATCTCTGCTATATCTTTAGTTTTTGGTGATCTGACAATGGAGGACAATGGTGATGGTGCCCTTGTCCTGAAATCCCACACAGTGTCTGCTTTTTAGATCCCAAATCTTCAATGTTTTCCTATCTTCCGTGCAACTCCACTTTCTCCAGATCTGATACCTGTAACCTTGATGATGAAGCTCTCATGGAAGGAAGAGGCTCTTCAATGCCATGGGGAGAAGATGTAATCCAACCTACAAAAACAAACATAATAACAATGCTATGCTCTGTAACACAATGATATCATAAAAATCTCAAGTATGCATAAAGTTCACAATCATCTTCTCTAGATATCTTCTAGTTTCTAAATGATAACCTGAACATGCTTATATATGCAACTACTAAGATTCCTGCCAATAATTTTGTATTTGAAACTTATGATGTTGGCTTGGAAACCAAATAACGGTCACAAACCCAACATTTGAATTTAGGGCAGACCCAAAATAGGGCCGGACTAGGGCGCTAGTGCCCTTGTCCAACCCCTATCTTTGTTCCAGCATCATTAAATTAGCACCCCCTAGGTCCTATTTGTCACAAGACCCAGGGGTTTTCTTATCAGGAGGCTGAATTATCATGCAAGATGCTCTAAATGCAATCTAAGGACCCAGGAGCTAAATCTTAAAGGAAAAAGCCCCCAAGGGTGCATTTTTCTGACATAACATTTAGTGCCCACTTTAATGTATATATTAAATGCAAGGCCAATACATGCATTAAAGTAAGGTCGACAAACACATCAAACACACCAAGCATAGAGAAGACACGCCAAACATATTGAAGACAATAATAGGCACGCAAAACACAGAGAATACAACATTGAAGACACGTAGAGCACAGAGAATACAATGAATGCAATGATTATATTCTTTTTGATTTTTCCATATGAAATGCAAGATGCAAGTACAAGGAAAGTAAACAAACAAATCCCAAAAAGTGTAGAGGATCTGTTCACCACTGGTCTTGCACTTTTTGAGAACAGACACACCAAACAATATCCCAAGGTGTAGAGGAGTTGTTCACCACTGGTCTTGTACCTTGAGAATAAACATGCCAAACAAATCCCAAAGTGTAGAGGAGCTCATCACCACCAGTCTTGCACTTTGAGAACAAACACGCCATACATACACATGCTAAAGACACAGAGAAAACATGACAGACAAGCAATGGAGTGAAACTATTGCTAGGTTCATCACCATCTCAGGCACATTACAGACACACACCGATGATTGGGCTTCACCACAACAACCATCGAAAACATGCTTAAGGGTTGAGTTAGTCATTGAACCACTCCCCGCCTTGCAATGAGGGCTTTTGAAAATGACAAGATAATGGAATCTCTCCGAGAAATACACCATCCCCGCCTCGTGATGAGGGCTTAAGATAAAAGGATATGCTTGTTATCCTGCCCCTTTAGAGGGCTTAAATGATTGTGATTGATTTTCAGATTGTTCAAACATGCTTTACTATCATCTAAAGCAGACAACTTACCTTATATATGCCCCCACCTTAAGGTGGTTGATATCACGTACTGATATCAAGCATGTTAAGGTAGGAAGAAAACACATGAGGGAACACAATCTCTCGCAAAGCCCATGCCCCCCAGAGGTGACATGTACTTTATGATCGTCGAATGTTCCCACAAACACATCCCTGCAAGAAAAGTGTTAGTGTCCAAGTAATCATGATAAACAATAATGCATATGATCAACTACATGAAAGAGCCAAGCAAGGCGATATTCATGATAAACAAAGTGTGCAGAGCAGCAGTATTGTTAAAGTGTTGTTAGAAAGATAAGATAACATCAACATCAACATCAAGATAGATAAATCATGGAGTGATTCCACTAGCCAAGCGTCAAATAATTTGTTATAACCCCATCGTCATGTAGGAACTAAGTCCAATTTTTTATTTCTCGCTAAAGGGACGCTAGGTCTCCATCAATATAATATTTTTTGTCATCCACCAGCTAGGTGGAAACACTAGAGGAAGGTAAATAATAAATCAGAGAGGAGAACAAGTGCCTTAGGGACAGTCACATAGGAGGGTGTCCCGAGGTCACCAACCGCAACGCTATGTCCGTAAGACACAACACACAACAATGAAATTAGAGGAGAGGAGATATAGAAGAATGATGATACAAATAGAAGAAGGTCACAACAAAGGTGGTCTCCTAGTATCCTTGACCTTACAAGGGAATCAAGGGTCATCCTAGGAGGCCTAACAACACATAACACATCACGGGGGAAACACATCACAAAGGTAAAAGGTTAGAGATACTTACTTGTAGAGAAGTCCATGCTAGAATTCATCATCAAGGATGTCATCATCCTCCCAATCTTGAATTCTAGATGAAAGTGGTGTGTAAGGTACCGAAGCCCAGCTATTGTTTTGCTTTCAATTTGTTCATCTTTAAGTTCTTCTTGATTTATTTCAACATTAGGTTGAATGTTCTCTTGTTCATTTGTGATATGTTGGGAATAAGCTTGTCTTCTCCTCCTCCTTTCTTTTGCTAGTCTATTTCTTCTTGTCTTATTGCTTATTTCATCATTGTTGTGTTTTTCCATAGTTTGCACAGTAGAGGAAGAAGCACCATGTTCAAATCTCATTGGTCTTGGTGGAATGTTTTGTTGTCGATGAAAGCCTCCCGATCTATTGAACGATCATGAGGGAGGGACCTCAGCATAAATGTCATCTCTCTATGGATGAGGTGGGTTATGGGACCTTTCCTTATCCACATTTCTCATGTCAAAAATTACATCAAAGCCATAGTAATCTTGTTTTATGCTTGCTTCTTGTTCTTCTCTTATTGGTTGCAAAGGAGACTTGGCCACTCGAGCTAGTTGTTTTGCTTTGTATTTTTTGTATTCAATGAAAGTTCTATCTCTTCGTGGCTCAAAATATATCTCAGGTTGTGGCCAAAAGTAATCAAGAATAAAGTTCTTGTCCTTAGCCGGAGGTTGATAATCATTGTGACAAATAGTACGGATCTCTCCATGCAAAGGAAATTTTATACATTTGTGAATGGTAGAAGGAACAACATTCATAGCTTTAAGCCAAGGATGTCCAAGTTTTACACGGAAGAGGTCAGATAAGGGGATTATATCAAATGATTGATCCACAGCTTTATCATGGACCAAGACCATTAGATTTATCTTGCTAATTGGTTTCATTAAAGCTCCATTATGTGTTTTAATTCTCAAATTTGACGGTTCATATAAGATTCTTGTACCATTTCATGCTTAAGGAGGAAATCTTCCATGACCACATTTGTCATGCAATTAGGATCTATGAGTGTTCCATGCATAGGTTGTTCCATTATCTTTACTGTAATATAAAGAGGCCCTTTAGTTTCTACCATTTCTTTGTCATGAGGTGTGAATGTTATTTCAAGCTCAAGGGCTCTTCTTTTTAATTGAGGCCTAAGAACAAACCTAGCATTATTATTATATTGATAAGACATTTGTAAGTTTTCAAAGGAGTTTCAAATCATATTTTGAATATTTTCCAAAACTTATGCAGAAAGTAAATGCAAAAGTGATGTCGAATATGCTTTAAAATGCTTGATTTTCAACTTTTCTCAATGCAAACAACTGAACAAAGAGGTGTTGTGAAGATTTTGGAGAGGGACAGAAAATTATATGCCTAAAAACAGTCCAATAATGAAATAATATCTTTCACAACATGCTTTTGAAGCAACTCTAGAGAGTTGATAAGCCAAAACCTAGTGAAAATAGGCCAAAATATGCGATTTTTCACCAAATCTTCATGCAAACAAATGAAAGACGGGGTGTTGTAAAGATTTTAAAGAGGGAAAGAAAATTATATGCCTAATAAAAGTCCATTAATGTAATAATACCTTTCACAACATGCTTTTGAAGCAACTCTAGAGAGTCGATAAGCCAAACCCTAGTGAAAATAGGCCAAAATATGCGATTTTTTACCAAATCTTCACGCAAACAAATGAAAGACGAGCTGTTGTAAAGATTTTAAAGAGGGAAAAAAAATTATATGCCTAATAAAATTCCACTAATGTAATAATACCTTTCACAACATGCTCTTGAAGCAAATCTAGAGAGTCGATAAGCCAAAACCTAGTGAAAATAGGCCAAAATATGCAATTTTTTACTAAATCTCAATGCAAAAGAGTAGGGAAACGAGTGTTGTAAGGAAAATTATGATGGAAAGAAACTTATAACAGTAATAAAATCCCCATAATGACAAAAAATCTATTACAACACGCCTATAGTGCCACTCTAGATCAACCCCTAGTGCAAAAAATAGCAAAAATATGCAAATTTTCACAACATTTTAATGTAAAAGCCCAAAATAAAGGGTGTTGTAATGAAATTGAGAAGGGGAAGAAGGTAATAACACTAATAACAGCCAATAAGTACAATAAAATCCCTTACAACATGCTTGGAGTGCAAGTCTAGCAAGACGATAAGGCCAAATCTAGTGAAAAATGCAAGTTTTCAAACCCTAGGCATGAAATTTCACAAGGAGGCCACTACGATGCAACATTGAAATTAGAAATAATACCTAATGAGTCTTTTAACAAGGTATTAAAATCTAAAACAAGATTTTGACTACAACCCTAGCTCATGCAAAACTAGGTTTTCATGAAAAATGCAAAATTTCAAGCAATTTCTTAACACATCAAGCATGCAAAAGCAAGGCAAATGAATTGTAAATAATAAATTTCTATATTTTAGATCAGATCTAATGCAAATAACAGAAATTAGTTGAAATTAGATGCCAATTAATTCAAATTTTACAAAAATGCAAGCCTAATATGCCAAATTTTTGCAAATTTTCCAATGTTTTCAATTTTCTTGTAATTTTTCAAGTGCAATATTGAAAATAATGAATTCAATGATAATGAATTTTATATATGATGTAAAAATCAGAGAATTAATGAAACACAATTGAATGAATGCAAGCCATGTCAAAAATCAAATCCTAGAATGCAAATTTTTTTTTAATTTTTTCAAATATATCATTTTTTTGTAACTTTTCAAATGCAATGAAATGAATGAATGTAAATCTATCAAACAACACTCAGCAAGGTGCCAAAAAGTTTAAAACATAGGTTCACCAAAATGTTTTATATGAAAAGAGGGATGATGGAATGTGGTTGTTTTAGTTTGAATCCTCCTTTCCACAAAACATTCCAAGGGATTTTCAACCGAGTGCTTCTCTTATCGAGAGGAAAGCCATCTATCAGATTGGGTTGCCACTTGGTTTTCTACTGGGAAATTCAGAAGTTATCACACAATGTTGCCAATTAATGCTTTTATGCTCTTTAAACCCTAATTTAAGCAAAATAGTAATTAAATCTATGAATTACGCCAAATGCTACCAAAATTAGACAAAGGGCAGAGAACTTTAACTCATTGTTTTTCGCAGTCTAGAAAATGGAAATGTCCAGGACAATGGTGATGGCGCCCTAGTCCAAGCTACACATTTTTCTATAGATTCCTGATCTCCTTCTGACACTGATCTCTACTATATCTTCAATTTTTGATGATCTGACAATGGAGGACAATGGTGATGGCGCCCTTGTCCCAAAATCCCGCACAGTGTTCACTTCTTTTCGGATCTTGAATCTTCAATGTTTTCCTATTTTCCCTGCAACTCCACTTTCTCTAGATCTGATACTTGTAACCTTGATGATGAAGCTCTCATGGAAGGAAGAGGCTCTTCAATGCCATGGGGAGAAGATGTAATCCAACCTACAAAAACAAACACAATAACAATGCTATGCTATGCTCTGCAACACAATGATATCATAAAAATCTCAAGTATGTATAAAGTTCACAATCATCTTCTCTAGATATCTTCTAGTTTCTAAATGATAACCTAAACATGCTTATATATGCAACTACTAAGATTCTCGCCAAGAATTTCATATTTGAAACTTATGATGTCAGCCTGGAAACCAAATAATGGTCACAAACCTAACATTTGAATCTAGGCCAGGCCCAAAATAGGGTTGGACTAGGGCACTACCGCCCTTGTTCACCCCCTATGTTTGTTCCAACATCATTAAATTAGCACCCCCTAGGTCTTATTTGTCACAAGACCCAAGGGTTTTCTCATCGAGAGTCTGAATTATCATGCAAGATGCTCTAAATGCAATCTAAGGACCCGGGAGCTAAACCTTAAAGGAAAAAGCCCCCAAGGGTGCATTTTTCTGACATAACACTGGCTTCGGCTATGATTATAAGAACTAACCTATTGATGGCAATCTAAATGCGATTGAGTGTACAAAGAATGTAGAAGACAAGAACATGGTTAAGGTAGAAATGTTCTAGCCGCCAGGAAAGAGTTGGCATGATGGATAAACTTGATGCATGCACACACTCACTTAGCTTCATGTCATATTGCATTTTTGAGTGGCTTTATTTATGCAATGTTATATGGTTACTAATAATGTTGAGCATTATATGGTTAATGGATGTGATTAATGTTTAATGCTTAAATAAATATGTGAATTTTGTTGCTACAGTATGTTCATTTGAATTGCATAAATGAGACATGTATTTATACGTTATTTTGACTTAGATTTAATAGAATTGTATAAGTTGAATTCAATTTGATTGATTTATGTTATTTAAAGAGTTTATATATATATATATATATATATATATATATACAATTTAAATTCATAAATATCTATATATTATGCTCTTGCATGAAGTGATATTTTAGATAGACTTAAACTAAGCATATATTTATAGATACATATTTATAAGTTAAAATATACATATATAAAAAATAATATATAATTATATAAACATATAAGCATTATATTATTATTTTTATTTATTTATTTTGGTAATTTTTTTTTGGAAAAAGAAATAAATTAAATTATTTTAATTTGTTAATTTATTTAATTATTGAATGTGCATGTCTATTTTAAGGATTTAGAGAATCAATTATTAAATTATCATATTTGTGAATTAGAAAATTATATTTTCTACTATTAATTTTAAGTAGGATGTGCATGAATATGAATAAAGTCATTTTAATTTTTTTTTTATTAAGAATATAATATTATAATTTGCTTTTTAGGTTTTGAAAAAAAATACGAAGAGTTATTAAAAGAAGAGAATTAACTTTTTTCATTCTTTTTTTTTTGGTTATCAATTTTATTATGAAAAGCAGAAGAAAAAAGAAAACAAGTTATTGAAGGTTGGGGTTTTGAAAGTGTTTTTTTTGTGAAGAATTGAAGGATTGTTGTGCTTTTTGAATTGATTTGTTCATCTCCATTTTTTTTACCAAATTGCTACAAGGATTGAGGTAGGATTCTTGTCATGAAAGACTTTAGCAAATACTTACTTTGGTTAATAATTGAATATAGGATTGTGTGAAGAAATTGTGATTTATATGCATCTTATGCAAAAAGAAAGATTTAGACAATTATAGTTTTATTGATTTTGAAAATTATAAAAGAATTTTTGTTGAATTAGATTTGTTGGGAATTCTTAAAAGTCAGTATGAAGATTTAATAGGTTATTTGATATAATATAACTTTTAGAATATTCAAATATTAATTTCTTGTGTAGGAGAAAAAAAAAACATAATAGAAGACTTGAGAAGAGAGTGAAAAGAAAAATAGTAACATATCTTAGTTTAGACATATCTCTTAAGGTATTTCTAATTTCTAGATTTATAGTTTTAAATTAGGGGATAAACTTTATCTTCAATTTTTATGATTTCATCTTTTATATTTTGTTTTTAGTTATTAAAACAAGTGAACTAATTTTTTTTAAACTGGTAAATATGTCATGAGAAAAATCAGTTGCAGCTTCAATAACTTTAGTTTTTTGAACTGCGTTTCTCTAAAATTTTTATGAAAAGTGTACAACTAAGTATTTTGAATCATATAAAACATTAGCCTTACCTAGTTTTTCAATTCTGAGATATGTATTAATTAGTGATGCTCTATCTCTGGTGCTATTTTTAGCATGATGTTTATATGTGATTATATTGTATTTATAAAATTATATTAAAAATAGTTATTATAAAATTATTTATTGGGTTCTGTAGATCTTTGTATTATTTTTCCAATGCATTTTAAAAATTAGAAAAATGTTTTGCTATGAGAAAGTTATGTATGTTTTAACGAAAACTATATTTTATGCAATATAAAACAAAGTTGTTGACATGAAAGTCATGTTTGGTTTATGTGTGATCTCCCAACATGGTTTTGTGGCTTTGTACGCATGTTGAAATTTCTAGGTGGATATTAGTTATGAGGGTGTGAGCATGAGTTGGAAATTATAGTGTTTTGGACCACATTTAAAGTCAACTATAGTGTTGATGTCCATGCTTAAATTTTGTTGTCCTATTGTTCTGTCTCTTGTAGCAGCATCTTGATCACCTCTAGGTTTAATTTAACTGACTTATTTGTTTATGCCTTCACTTAAATGGTGTTCTTGTTTGACAAACATGAATATAATTTTTTTAGAAAAGATGATTCTCCTTTATTCCTTATTACAAATTTAATCATAACAGTATTATAAATATGATTTTGTTTGCAGTTAGGCAAATCTTTTTTTTTTTTTGATAAATTAAGAATGAATTATGGGATATAGATTATAACTAGTTTTATAGTGATCGATGTATATCTTGAATAATTAAATGCATCTCTTTGATAGAAATATTGCTAGAAACGTATTCTCATTGATTGAGCAGAGAAATGAAGTAGTAACTGTATCTAGGAAAAAGTATGTGTTATAAGGTCTAGACACAAGATTCTTTTGAGGTAATTAAGAACGGAATGAGTTAAATTATCTTCAATTTATATCTTATTTATACATCTTGAATAAACATATGCTTAAGCTTTTTCATTAGAATTATTGCTTGAAAGAGAATTCATTTTGATTGTGCAAAAGAAAAGATTTAGTTTTCTTTGAAAATAAAGTAGTTTCTCTTTTGTGTGTGTTTGGGGTTACTTCTTGGTCTAGGATGCCGAATGTGGGCAAACAGAGATGGCTTTTCCTCTTTTTGAGATTTGACCTTAAACTATTTTATATGCTTGGCCAAGCTAGGAATTCATTGAAATAGATGAATATTTTTCTAGCAAAACTTTATTTATATATCTCTGCCACATCCCGTTGTGAGACATTTGCACATCATCATTTAGATTTACATTTAGACTTCAAGTTGCATTGGGTGTTTCCTCCTGCTATTTGTTTCTAGGTTAATAGACGTTTCGTGTAGGGCTGGGTTTCCTTTGTGTTATGAAGGGATCCGGGGAAGTGTAATTGCTTAATGGTTGGGCAGAAAAGTGTCTGAGCCATGTTCCCATCTCTTGGCTTGCGGATGACCATGTGGGTCGATGGTAGCTGGAGAGTGTGATTGATTTATTATTCTTATATTATACTTGATTATTGTACCTTGTAATTATCATTGGATGATTTATGGAAAGAAAGCCAAATGGACATTGTATATTCTTTATAGTGCTAACACCTAGATTAAGCACGTGATTTGTAAGATTTAATGATATTATTGATTAATGTTTATGAGATCTATCTTTTTACTTTTTTTTTGCTCGATAAAGTGCTAGAGGCACACTTTGTATTGATATAATATATAAACTTTACAAGATAATTATAGTCTAGCTAAGGGCTTTGTGCCCGGTTTTGAACAATTATCAACCAGCCCTACAATACAAAAAGACGTTCCAAAAAAATAGACAACTCGGGGTAATTGGATCAATAAACAACATCAAAAAGGGACCTAAAGAGCTCCTATCAACCATCTACATAGAAGTCACTTGCCTCGACCACAACAACAAAGCCATCGAGCCAGGCCGAAGACTCTGCCAGCACCATACCAATTGCATGTTGGATGAAGTCCCTACCACGCAACGCCCAAATTCTGTGGTGCCAAATCTGTTGCCCAACTAGGTCAGGAAGAAATGACAAGCGTTCCACATCTGCCTCAGGATCTAGAAGTTTGGGGAGGTCACCATCCCGCGGGATTCCAGAAGCTAGATCAGCAAACACCGTAATCTCTACATCCCCATCCAAAATCAAATCCTTAAAAGTCTCCCTAAGACAAACCAGGGCATCTACTTTCATGGTTCCAGGTCTAGAAGAGAAGCTAAAAACTGGGAAAAGATGTTGGTGTTTACCCTATACCTATCCTCAGAAACGAGGAAGGCTTTGCCCAAAACCATTTTAACATCCTCCAAGAAGTACATATGGTTAAATTTACATATAGCTTTCAGACAGAGATTCGTTATCCTGCCAAGGAAGGCAACTTGCCTGCATGCACTCTTAAGGCATATCGGAGTCTCCATTGCAACCGAGCTAACCTAATTTGGTGAGAGCACGACGCACTCTCCATTGAATTAAATAGACCCGCTAAAAGACTAACACGTAATGCTGAAGCGAATGAATTAATTGGAAATTTGAGCCTTTAGCCTTCAGACCCACTCGCACAAGTGCAAATCATCCTGTAATCCAAAACTAGCATGAAAAGACATTAATCGAAGGGAAAGCGCAACCTGCCAATGATGAATGACAAGCTGCCAATGAACTACCAACCTACTTATATGGGGTAGCAATAAGCCTTCTGCACTAACAAAGTGGAGCATCAAACCCTTACATCACCCTGCCACTTGGCGGCTAAGGATGCCTAAGGCCTTGGAGGAATAAATCTGTTATTTATGCTTGACCCAAAATTTTAAATTCAAACCTGTTTATTCCCCTGTTTGCCAAGCCATCTACTTCTGAATTGGCCTCTCGATAAATATGGTTCAATGTAAACATATCAAAAAAAATTAATAAGTCTAGAGCCCGCTCCAATAAGGCTCTTAATTTCTAGTTCACAATTTGACCTGACCTCAAGGCATTGATTACCAAGGAAGAGTCCACTTCTACTGCCAACTTACTCATAGCTAGCTCCTTGCAAAAAAGGAGACCATAAATTAAAGCCTAAAATTATGTGATATTGTTTGTATCCTTCTCTAAGGGCAAAGCCAACCTCCCAACAAACTCCCTGTTCCAACTTCTAATCACACATCCAGCTCCAGATGGACCCGGATTACATCTAGAGGCACCATTGAAGTTAAGTTTATACCAACCCCTTTCCAGGGTAGACCACTTTGCTGACCTTCTAGCTAAAATTGAAGCTTTCTCCCCAACACCAACATGCAACGGGACCTTCAAACCATGCCAACAAAACCTCATTTGACCATCCCACTTAGAGAAGATACCTGCCTGACCCAAGCATCTGCTTGACTAGCCATTAACTACCTCAACTATGGCAGCTTCAACTTTCTTTTTAAAGGAGACTAAAGGCATCTCCTTGTCTTCAAAGATTCTCTGATTGCATTCTTTCTAAATTTCCCAAACAAGAAATGAAGGACTAATGATCCAAAGGCTACTTAACAGACCATCCCTTGGTCTAGAAGGCCAAGAGTGGAAGAGACTCAAAATATCACTAGATAAGGCAGTTATCCACCCCATCTTAGCACAAATCCATCACCAACACTCCTGTGAATAGGGGCATCCTAAAATAAGGTGGTCAATTGATTCCTCTGCCTCCCTACATAGGACACACCAAGAGGCTCCCTCAAATCCCATTCTCTGAAATTTCTCAGCTATCAAAATTCTTTTTTGAAGAGCTGCCCACACAAAGATGTCAGCTCTTGGGACACAATGCTTATTCCAACATAAAGAAATGGGCAAGTTTGAAGGCTCAATATCATCAATGCTAGCTGCCACTCTATACTCATATTTAGCAAAAAAAGAACCGCTTGTAGAACCTGTGCAAATGAGTTTATCAACCCCTCTTCTAAAAAACACTTTCCTTTGGTCCAACAATCTCTTTAGAAGGTTAGCTTCACCAGCAGGAATGGGAAGGTGGTAGAAATCTCTCCATTTCCATCTAATGGACGGGTCATCCTAAGAGAAGATAACATAATCCTTTACCTTGGCCCCCCAAAGACTTTTAAGATGAGTCTTTGCACGATCCACTGAAATCTCACTATCTAAACTGGGGAAACCCCCCCCCCAAGAATCTTCCCAGAACAAGGTAGTGCCTCCATCTTGCACATCCCAAGTAACCAAATCTTCAATGATTGATCTATAATTCAAAATGAAGTTCCAGACTCTAGATCCTTTGGGAGGGTGAACAATCTTCACAACTTCTAGAGCTCCATCACTATTAAGATATTTCACTTGCAAGATTCTCACCCATTTCAGCCATGGAATCTGGACCATCTTCCACACTAATTTTGCCCCCAGTGCCTTGTTTTGATGCAACAAATTTATTAGACCTGAGCCACCTTTGTCTTTAGGTCTGCACACCTTGTCCCAAGCAATTAGAGCTAATTTATCTTTCTCTGTTGTCCCTTGCCAGAAGAAATGCCAAGAAGAAAGAAGATATATGGGGATAGAACAAAGAACTGATTTCAACAAAAGCAATCTGCCTGCCTAGGAAAGCCACCTCTCTTTCCAAGAATTCACTCATTTTCCCAATTTGTCCTTTAAAGGATCCCATAATTTCATATTTCTAAGCCCCTTATCTAATGGCAACCCCAATTAAGCACAAGGCAAAGAACCCTTCTTAAACTTTAAGACCTATAAGATAGCTACTTCCTTCCTTGGAGGAGTAGACAAGAAAAATACTTCTGACTTGGAGTGATTAACTTCTTGTCCAGAGGCTAGAGCATATGAATCCAGGATTTGAAGAAAGGCACAGGCCTCAACCTTCTTGGCTAGACCAAACAACATAGTATCGTCTGCAAACTACTGATGAGAGACCCATATATTTCTAGCAACTGTAATGCTTGTCAACTTATTCAAACTTTGAAGATTACTAATTGCCCTTCCCAGAGCTTCAACCATTATTATGAACAAGAAAGGGGATATTAGATCCCCCTACCTTAGGCCCCTCGAAACCTTAAAAAAGCCCTCTGGAGAGCCATTGACAAGAATTGAAAACTTGGGGCTAGTAATACATTCAAAGATCCAGTTTACCCATTGCCTGTTAAACCCGAAAAGCTCTAAAACCTTGCACAGAAATTGCCAATCCACTTTATCATAGGCTTTCCTAATATCTAGTTTGATGAGCATGTCAGGTTCTTTAGTATTTTGAAGAGTATGGATAACATCCTAAGCAATAATTACCCCATCCAAAATGGATCTACCCGGGACAAAACCTGTTTGTTCTTCTGAGATGATACTAGGAAGAAAAAGTTTCAACTGATTGGCAAGGAATTTAGTCATAATTTTATAAATAGTATTGCACAAGGATATGGGTCTATAATCATCCACCTGAGAAACTTATTCTTTTTGGGGAACAAGGACAATGAAAGTATTATTGATTTCCTTCAGTAAGAAACCTGAGTTCCTGGCTGCTTCTAGGGCATCTGTTAACTCTTGGCCTACAAACGGCCAGCAAATCTAGAAAATACCCATAGGAAAATCATCTGGGCCTGGGGATTTATCTAGATGGAGCTACTTGAGAGCCTTTTCTACCTCCACCAAGGAGAACTTCGCATTTAGGCCCTTGTTATTATCTTGGTTTAAAATTCTTTGAATGTGTTGTAAAAGTGTATTCTGATCTGCAAGACTTGAGCTTTCACAGTTATTCAAAAGAGAGCTATAGTACTCCACAATATGATTTCTAATTTCTTGCATGCCTTCAATAATGGAACCATCTGCCTTTTCCAAACTATGAATCCTATTAATCCCCCTACACTGCTTGGTGATATTGTGAAAGTATTTTGTATCTTGTCCCCCGCCTCTAACTAAAGTTCTCTGGATTTTTGTTTCCAGAAAATTTCCTCTTTAGCCAAAATATCCTCATAATCTCCCAATAACACTTTTTTCTTAAGATAGATGTCTTGGGACATCCCAAATTGAATAATCTCTTCATTCAATTTGGATAGGTTTCCTTCTACCAATTCTTTGGACTGAAAAATATTCTTGAAATGTTGCCTATTCCACTCTAGGAGGCGTTGCTTAACATGTTTTAGTCTGGATAAGAAACAAAATAGTTTAGAACCCTCAAAAGTTTCCTCAAACCTCAAACAAAATTTCTTGCATGCCTTCAATAATGGAACCATCTGCCTTTTCCAAACTATGAATCCTATTAATCCCCCTACACTGCTTGGTGATATTGTGAAAGTATTTTGTATCTTGTCCCCCGCCTCTAACTAAAGTTCTCTGGATTTTTGTTTCCAGAAAATTTCCTCTTTAGCCAAAATATCCTCATAATCTCCCAATAACACTTTTTTCTTAAGATAGATGTCTTGGGACATCCCAAATTGAATAATCTCTTCATTCAATTTGGATAGGTTTCCTTCTACCAATTCTTTGGACTAAAAAATATTCTTGAAATGTTGCCTATTCCACTCTAGGAGGCGTTGCTTAACATGTTTTAGTCTGGATAAGAAACAAAATAGTTTAGAACCCTCAAAAGTTTCCTCAAACCACCAATTCTACACCAATGGAAGAAAATTCTCATCCTTTAACCACATGTTCTCAAATTTAAAGGGAGATTTCATAGGCTTCATATCCTCTACAATGTTGAACAAAATAGGAAAATGATCTGAGCTTGAACAAGGGAGATGGATGCCTTTAGAATATGTGGAAAGGACGATAAATCTCTACCAAAAAGAACTGATCCAACTTCTCTGCAATGTTGCAGAACCTAGATCTTCTATTATTCCAAGTAAAAGTTCCTCGCCCCATGTCAATTTCTAATAGATTGTTCCTGTGAACCCAGTCACTAAAGTCCTTCTGTGATTGACCTGCCCTACAAATCCC
The DNA here is from genome assembly GCA_027924645.1 of Cunninghamia lanceolata. Taxonomy (NCBI): domain Eukaryota; kingdom Viridiplantae; phylum Streptophyta; class Pinopsida; order Cupressales; family Cupressaceae; genus Cunninghamia; species Cunninghamia lanceolata. Next base: position 4,120,991 of record BSBN01000791.1, on the reverse strand, counting down.
ACCCTTTTTGTCCCATCTATGAAGAGTAGCATTGAAATCACCCCCAGTAATTATATGGGGAGAAGGATTATTTCTCGCAAAGTTGTCTAGAGTTGACCATAACTCTCCTTTGCTAATACAAGAAGTAGGCCCATAAACATTAATTAATAGGAAATTTGATTTAGATGAGAGAATGTTGATCCTACCTCCCATCCAATATTTATTGAATCCAAGAGGTTCAAAGATCACCTCTGCCAGATTCTAGAGAATAGACAATCCCCCAGAAGCCCCTTCCGCTTGAATTGATGCCCGTTTCCAATTTCTCAGGCTAGAAACAAAATGATCCATTTCCTTTGTACTTAGCTTAGTCTCTTGGAGCAGTATTTAATTTCTGACTTAGAAAAGTGGATCCTCCACTTAACTAAGCACTTTTTGTTAGGGGTGTTTAGGCCCCTAACATTCCACGATAATGTCCTCATGGAGCTTTGGGAAGGGTTGTTCCCTTCCTGGAATCCATCAATGTTGTGATTTTCATCTGCCCCTCTACAACACCGTCTAAACACCTGAGTTCATTCAAAGACTTCCTGCCAACTTTTTTATTGGCACTACTCCTGAAGTTTGGTTTTAATTTATTGGAAGCTATTTGTTGAATACCCAACTTGACTGAGTTTGCTTGCTTATTGCCCATAGCAAAAAGAGCTTCATTATCTTTAACCTCAAGTTCTCCTTCCTCTAGTAGCTCTTGAAAAAGGACTTGTCTATTGATTTCTAGTCCTGAATTGAAGGCCGGACCCTGCACCTCAAGGCTGACATTTTCTCCAAAAAGTTTGAGGATCTCACTAACAATACACACTTTAGAAATCTCCTCAACCCCTAGAAGATCGGTAGGCTCCTTTTCTGTTATTGTCTCGGGATCTTCCTAAAGCCCTCCCTCGGTTGAGATAACTAGCTCCCCAAAATAGTTACCCATCTCTTCTATAGGCTGGGAACCTAAACTCTCTAGTTCTTGATTAATATCTTGGTGAAGTAACTCCGCTTCTTGAAGAAGTTGCCTAAGTTCATCTGTAGTTTGTGAGGGTAAAGCAGGCTCCTCTAATGAGCATAGAAAATCATTAGTTGGCTTGGTCCCAAGGTCTTTGAACGTAGAAAGGCTCTTGTCTAGCCCCAGATCTGCCTGGCACTGACTTGTAGGGCCTGACCTAGAGAGCCCTAAATCTTGAGGATCCACCCTGGCTCCCTTTCCCTGGTCCTTCACTTGGGATATATAAGCATCTCTCCCCTATCACTTGGCTCTGAACCACTAGCTTCTATGGCTTTTCTGAAAAGACATTTCTGAATCTTTTTTCCTGAACCTCTTAAAACATGTTGTTTCCATTTGCCAAGGGATGAGAGGATCTCCAACTCCCCATATGTGCCGGAAGCTGAGTCAAACTCTATCAGGACATTTGGATCTGACCCAACCCTCCTATTCACAAAATCTTCATCTATCCCAAGACATGGGCCCAGAGCATCCCCTATTTTGAATAGAGCCTCTACACTCCAATACTCTGATGGAAGCCCATCTAGAGTGAGCCAAGTAGGTATCTTCTTGATTTCATATTTCCATGGATCAAATTTTGGTTTTAGGTTTATACAATGAAAACTGGACCCATTGTACAAAACTGGGTTTCCATACAATATTTCATGTTTCAAATTCTTGTCAATGCATTCTACTAAGAGGAAGGAGTTAGGAAGTGGTCTCATACTAACCTTGTTCTTAAAAGTATTGTGCCACCAGTCTAACGCAGCTTGTTGAGAACCATCTTCACCACACCACTTTGCCATTAGGGCTCTTTCCTGTAAGTGGTTCATCATTGGTGTAAAGGTCTCGGTAGGGAGCATAAAAATCTTACTACCTCTGAGATTTTGGTTGAGATGGGCTCGGACTGGTCTTCTTTCCAAGTCTATGTTTCCTTGTCGCATAGGCTGCCAAACTTTTGACAGGCCTTTGTTCGATCAATGAAAACACCTAAGATCAGGACCTGCAGCTTTTCTATGCAACCCTAGTGGTATGGCATTGGCCCCAGTCAGAGTCAAGGGGGATCTATGCTCAGGGATAAATGAATGGACCTACAAATTCTTCTTAGAAGCCTGAAAACCCTTTTGTCACCAGGGGCTTGACATCCTCTGCTTTTCTGAAAATACTCCCAAAAAAATAGATCTATCTTTTTACTTGAGTTGATGTAAATAAGTGGATTATTTACTTTACTAACTTTTGTTATAAAATACGTGCTTTACATTTTGGTATCAAAGCATGGTTCCATCATTGGGAGCTCTGGGGTGTTTTGTGTTGCTCAGTTTATTCAAGCATGTGTGGGTCTTTGTGTGTTGGCGTGCAGTGAGTAGCATGTGCTTTCTTTTGTTATGTCTTTCTTGCATGTGTGTGGTGAGAAATACGTTGTTCGGGGTTAGATAGACCCTGGTAGTTTTTGAGAAGTTGCTTATGTGTGTTTTTCTTTTGGATGTCTTGAATGCTTGGCATGAACCCTTGCAGTATGTGTGAATGCTTGAGTGACCTTTGTAGGGTCATGTTCATGCATGTGTGACCACTTTTTGATAGTGAAGTTATGAGAACCTTTGTGTGAAAGAAAATACCATGTTCTTGAGTATGATTGAATTTGGTTTACTCTTTTAAGAGTTATGCTTTAGTATGTGAAAGAGGATGTCTGATCATATGCTTGATATGTGAAGAAAATTGTTGTGGTAGTGCTAGTTTAAATGTACCTTGCATTGTGCACCATGTTATGTGTATGCTTGTTGCAAGAGTAGCATATCCTCATAATGCTTGTCAGATTGTTTATTGCCTTTGTATGTTGATCGAAAATGCTTGCTTGAAATGCATATTGCATTGTCTTATTGAGAGCATATTCCTGAGTATAGATTCATTATGTGGTTGTAAAAAAGATAGTATTGCATTGCATTGCTAGATAGATCATTTAGGGTAATGACTTATGTTCCTAGATTGCATTCTTCCCTAGGATTCATGTGGGAACCTAGGTGTAATTATTACATTTCATTATTTGAAGAGTTAAAAAAAGGGGTTGTGAAAAAGGTCATTTGCATAGTTCTTATAATGTTGAGGTGTTAGAATCTTGAGCGAATTAGCAAACCCTACATCTTGTGACTTTGAGTTGTGATTTCCCCGTTGTTTAGTGTGCATTTAGTATGCTTGTCATCATGTTGTGAAGAAATTTTGGTCTCATAAGAATGTTACATTTTTGCATTATCCATATGATTGAGGAATCCTTGATTGGTGAGAAGTGTTAAACATTGCTTGTTGGTGAGATTGATGTGTATAGATAACTTGGCTTGTGAACCTGATTTTGTCCTAGCTTAAATCTTGGTTGCTGGATGTTTGCTAGTGTAAGACCTTTTGTGTCATTGCATAGCATGATTGTGATTCCTTTGAACAGAATGCAACCTTTGTTGTTGGCATCATTGAATGATGTTCGTGTGGTCAAGTAGAAATGATCTTATGTTATAGATGTGTTTGGAGTCTTAGAAGACTCGTTTGTTTGGTGTGATTGAGTGTGTTCTCTTACTTGCCTCAATTTGGTATCCAGGCATAGTGTAGCATCGTACTTCCTCTCTAGTGGCTAGAATTAGTCACATAGTTCATGTAATGGGAAACTTTTGAATATTCATATTTTATTCATTTGACTTTGGTAATTTCTCTAAACATTGTAAGGACAACATTGAAATTTTATTCTTATTTATGAAAAAGTATAGCCATCAAAATTTGATATTTACTTATCTTGTGACCTTGATGGTCATGTTGGATTTATTGTTGAAATTGCGTGTATTTTATGCCTTATTGTTGGAATTGACTTTCTTCAGAATTTATCTATTTATTTATTATTGGTGGCTATGCTTGAATGTTTTAAACTATTCATCATGTATCATGTTATGTTTTATATCATGTCCATGATGGGCCTTTGATGGGCTGTATAAGGGAGTAATATGCAGATAATATACTAATTCTTGGTGTGCGTGTTACTAGAGCTTTGGTAGATTGAATTCATTGATTTTTGTTAGATGCAATGAATATTGTTTGAAGTGTGGAGGAAGTTCTGAAATGGATTTTGTGTCACTACAAATCACTTGATATGAGATGAATTTTGTATGAAATTAAATGTTTTCTATGTGAACGAGATATGTAGAGAGCTCGTTGGATTGAATCTTGTGTCCTTCGTTTGAGAGTTTCATAACTACACTTATGTTTTGACATAGCGTAGGGTGAGATGGAACCTTAGTTAGTGCATGAGCATGTAATGTATATATTTATGGTATTATAGTTGTCTTCTCACTTTGAGTTTTCCAACCTTGGGAATTGGGTTGCTTTTGGAGTTCTCCTTAGTAGTTGGAGGTTTCCTAGCTTGATGTTGGAAGGGATGCAATTCTTGTGTGATAAAGTTGTTGTCCCTTGTATTCCATTTTATGGATACTTGGTGTTAGGCCACGAGGACGCCTTGTGTTGCCTAATCAATCATGAACTCATGATCGTTTTGTATTGTTGACCTTTTTGGTCTAGCTTAGTTAAGAGTTGAAGTGGTGTTATGAGTAGTCATGCACCTTGTTGGTGTGTTGTGGCCACCTTAGATGTGCCCTAGTGAGAGACAGATTGCTAAGCCTTGCTTGATGGAAGTGCTTATGCTGTTAGAAGGTGTGGTTAGATTCTTCCCTCTAAGAAACTATTTGGTTGATCCTAGTTTTGGTAGTATAGAGCTTGAGTGTTAGAGAAACCCTCTCTTTTAGGGTGAAACGTGAGGAAGTACCTCATATAGGGAAACCATGTCTAGAGTTGAGGCATGCTTTTGGTCAAGATGAAGGTGTGGTGGTGGGGCCTGTAATCTTTTGAGTTAGCTTTCCCTGATCCTTGAGTTCTTTTGCTGCAGGTATTGCCTAAGGAAGGAATGTTGAGAGAGTAATCTTTTGTTTGTAATTCTCCTTGAGAATGGGTATGGTATCCTAGTGAGTTTCCTTAGACTTAGTTGATAGCTTGAGAGATTATCCTACCATAGTGGTGGCCCTAAGTTTTGTAGACTTGACTTGTTTGTAGTTTATTAAGCCTTCTAACTAGAGCATCTTCTCCCTATAGTAGCAGTTGGAGGATGGAGTGGCATAGTCTCAGAGGAGTTGCATGCACAATGGTTGGTTATGACCTAGTTGGTGCACCTTTGGAGATTTGTTTTGTTTTGTGATCTCAACCTAGTGTTGGTTTGGAGGACTGGTCTTTTGTTACTATGAGATTACACGTGCATTGTGATGTTGATTCATGCTCGTATGTGTCTATGATGAATTGATTTATGCCTTGTTTGGCATACATTAAAGATGTGATTATTATCCTTATTATAGAATGAATGGAATTGAGTGGTAGTTGTATCATGTGTTGGATTATATACATTGTATTGGTAGTTGTGCCATGTGTATTGATTGTATTGATTGATTATATACTTGTTTTTTTCTTGATAGACGCAAAGTTAAGTGCATAATAGAGTTATTGCTCAGTATAAGGTCGAGTATGACCAATATTCTAAGGATAGTGCCACATGGGAAGATGCAAAAGAGATAGGCAGCTCTTTTTCTTATTAGAGAATTTAGCAGAGATTCTTTTATTTTTTTGCATAGTAGAGATACTTTGTTCGATTTGACGATACTTTATTGATACTTTGATTGTTATAGTGAGATGCTATTATTATTTGAGTATGTGTGTAATAAGACATCGAGGCAATGTATCTTCCTAGTGGGGAAGAATGTCACATCTCATTTTGGACTTTATTTATAATTTAAATTATGGGACATTTTTACTATGATTATTTTACTATTGAGTGATTCCACGTGTGTGAAAGGTAAAATAGTTGATATTTAAAATGCATATAACTTTGAAAGTTGATTGATGACCAATTATTATTAAGATTATAGGTGTATATCTTGTCTTGCTTTGGATATGATTATAAGGACTAACCTATTGATAGGAATATAAGTGTGACTAAGTGTAGGAAGAATGTCAAAGACGAGAACATGGTTAAGATAGAAATGTCCTAGCTGCCAGGAAAGAGTTGGCATGATGGATAAACCTGATGCATGCACACACTACTTAGCTTCATGTCATATTGCATTTTTGAGTGGCTTTATTTATGCATCATTATATGGTTACTAGTCATGTTGAGCATTATATGGTTAATGGATGTGATTAATGTTTAATGCTTAGATAAATATGTGAATTTTGTTGCTACAATATGTTCATTTGAATTGCATAAGTTAGCCATGTATTTATACGTTCTTTTACCTTAGATTTAATAGAATTGTATAAGTTGAATTATACATACATATATATATATATATATATATATATATATATATATATATATATATATATATATAATGTTCTTGCATGAAATGATATTTTAGAGAGACTTAAACTAAGCATATATTTGTAAATAAATATTTATAATTTAAAATATACATATATAAAAAAACAATATATAATTATATAAACATATAAGCATTATATTATTTCTTTTATTTATTTATTTTGGTAATTAATTTCTCTTGGAAAAAGAAATAAGTTAAATTATTTTAATTTGTTAATTTATTTAATTATTGAATGTGCATGTCTATTTTAAAGATTTAGAGAATCAATTATTAAATTTATCATATTTGTGAATTGTTGATGATGACTGTTAGTCATAACAACATGCATAAAAATTTGCAGAACAAACCTTTATTATCTTGTAAAATACGATCAACTTAGGATAAGTTGATGACTCCAAGTCTCTGTTGATCAGGTCATGATCATCTGACGTTACTCAGAGGTTGATGTGACATGCTATTTTCCATTTCAAGGGGTCTTACATTTGTCTAGATGATCAGTAATGTTTTATTTCCTGTAAATTCACTCCACAGAGAGGTTATTTCTACTCTATTTCCAAAGATAGCTAAGATATTTGCAAGTTTGATCAATTCTTCTGATCATTGATCATTGTGAACTTTTTCTTTCTTCTACACTATATATTTATTCAAATGATGTGTCTATAAGTAGATATTTGCATGTATACCATGGATATTTGTATGAATTTGTATGATATTTGTCAATTTGACATGCTTTTACTCTAAATATGCTCTTTATTTTCAATTATTTACTAGATATCAGCATATTTCATGTTATTTGCTTTTGATTCTCTGTTATTTGCAATTATGGTGATGATCTGTTATGAAATTTAAAGAAATTTAAAAGAATGCTTCTATTTTTAGTGAATCTTTAGTCATTGAACCACATACATACAAGATACATTCATGAAGAGAAGAAATCAAACCATAGGTCACCAGGATGTTCCATAGCTAGATATGGTTGATGCTAACTTCAAAGGATTAGGAATGAAAACAACACATGCAGACTGACAAGCACTCCAAGGGATGCAGCTGATTAATGCATGTATCCAGATTTCAAACACATATTACTCAAGATTTATGATGATTTGTAATCAAATATGCTTCTCTTTCATTCAGTATGCATAACATGTACATTTATAACAACTTTGAAATGAGTCCTGATATTTCAGCAATCAAATTTCAATTAAGTTTTGAATACATATTGCACCCTTGCACCTTTTATAGAATAAGGTGAGGAGGCAGTTACAAATGGCCAATGGTCAAGATTTGTCAATTAAGATCAACAGTGGATAATTACTCTTTGACTCAGTCAACTCTTCCTCATGGCACAGGTTGCCATCTGGCAACCATCTGGATGACTCATTATCTATGAGTGCTTTATGCATATGTTCTCTTGGTTATGCATCTTCATTGATTCTTCAGGTTCCTCTTCTTCATTTTCTTCTTCTTCATCATTGTCATCATCTTCAGTACTTTCAGTGTCACTGTCACCCTGATGTACATCCTCCTGTATGTGGACCTTCATCGCTATCTTGATGTGCTCATACGCCTGTACTATTTTATTCACCTCTCCCCCATCTTGGATTTTGGCTTTTGTTACAGCATGCTTATGAGACTGGAATTTAGCTTTGAGCGCTTCCAGCTTACCTTTTCTGTTGTTTAAAGTCTCATTATAAGTTTCCACCCTAACTTTTATCCTCATGATCTTATTCATTACTTCTTCCGTTAGGTGGGTGAGGGGGTCATCTGCTACCGGCTGGAAATTATCATGCAGAGCTTTGATAGCAAAGTCTACATCCCGATTTTCAATCTTTCCCTCTACTTTTCCTTCTAAAGCCTCAAGGATCTTTGCTTCATAAGCCATCATGTTGTGCAACTTTATACTTATATCCCTAAGCTTGCCACTACATTTCTTCAAGATATCACATTCAAACATGATATCTTCATACCATATGTCTATCAGTAGGGCAGTATTATTATTCAACACTTGATTATTTATCAAGACCTGAGGATCAATCCTCTTTATTTCACTTAAAGTAGTTAGGTCCTTTTCTAATTGGAATGACCGTTTCCCTGTTTCATTTTGCATCTTATCTACCTTTCTTTTCAAACTGCTTAAAGAATTCCATCTTTGTAGGGAGGTTCTCAAAACATCCTCAGCTCCAGTGAGGGCTAACAACATCCATTTCTCCATGATCATTGCTTCATGCTTCATGAGGTCCAACTTGGTGACCTCCTCTTGGGATATGACAGTCAATGGGAATGCCGGATCAACTGGTGTATTATCAGGGTTAATTAACCCTTTTATATAAGAATGCAGCTGAGCAATGTGCTCCTTATGCTTTTTATTTTTCTCTTTCTCCTTCTTAACCCTTTGGGTCAAAGAATTAATAATGTCCTTCCCTTCCTGACCTTCCTGGTCCTCATTAGCAAAACCCAAATCAATAGTTGTGATTTGGAATTCCTCTAGGGTGATCTTGCCCTTCTCTTTTTCTACCATGGGAAGTGCTACCTGTGCAGTCCTTCTGCCTATGGTAGGATCTCTCTTTATGGTCAATGTCAATCTGGCCTTCCTCTTTGGCTTCATCATTGTTTCTGCAAACAAGGTGGAAACATCAAATTCCTGAATTTCAAATCCTTATTCCATGCCTATTTCTTTCTCTAGCCATTGAGGAACATCATCTCCAGATCCCTGATGCTCTTTGTCAACAGTATGTCTGCCCTTTTCTCCAGTATCGGCTTCTATTCTAGGCGGAGAAGGCATTTTCTTAATTTCTTCCTCATGCACTTCTTCATGAGGGGGATCTTGTTGTATTTCTTCTTGTTGAGGGGCTTCCTTCTATAGAGGAGGATCCCGTGGAATGTCCACATTATGATCCTGCACTTGATCTTGTATTCCCTCCTTCTGACTTTCATTTTATTTATTGCTTTCCTCATCCTGAGGCATATTGACATCCGTGGATGTCTGTGTATGTTGGCCTTGTGCATCACCCTGATCTTGGGTCACTTCTTGTTCTGCACCTGATGCGTCGACATCCTGTGGCTTGGGCCCCTCATGACTTGATGTATCTTTAGCTCCTGAGGCATCCCTCGGATCCTCCTAAGTCTGGGTAGCAGCAGCACCTGATGTATCTTTATCATCCCCACCCTTCTGTTGAACTTCTACTATTTTTGGTTTTGCAGATATCTCATGTTGTTGCTGACCCATATCAGGAGCATTGCTTTCTTTTTCTACTTGCTTCGCCACTTCAATCTTTTCTGTCTCATCAGGTGCACCTGCTTTGTCCTTAGGGTTTACATCACCCCTACATGTTAAATCTATAACTACAGGGCTAGTCACCTGATCAACCAACTTATCAAGCCCTATCTATTGGGTTGCCCTCTCTGGGCTACTTTCTTTTACTTCTTCTATTTTCTTCACCTCCTTCAATACCGTCATCTGTGCTAATGGGGTCCCATGTGGAGTCATGCGGGTGCTGGAGGTGAGAGTCTCCATTCTTTGAGAGGCCACATTTTGAACTACTTCATCATCCAATAAGTCTATGGTGTCCTCCAAAGAGAAAGGACCACCTTGACCTGCTTTGAAAGCTTCTCTTTTTTGTTCCTCTACCCTCTTAGTTTTAAACTTTATTATGGTGGGAAGTAGAACATGATGTTGTAGCTCCTTCCTAAATACTTCACCACTAGCTCCTCTTAATACAATAGGGTCAGCCCTGATATCACCCCGCATGGATGTTCTTTGCTTCTTGGGTGGTGACGTCAGCGGCATCGCCCTTCTCTTCTTACTGACCATCATCAGGTCATCACCTGCACCTACTCTTCCTCAAATGGGATGTCCTCTTCCACTTCATGTTGTGAGACTTAGCCCTCCTCCCACACTTCTGCAGTTTCAACAGCTGGCCTCAGGGCCCTCTTAGTCTTTGGTTTGTCCATCAGAGGCTGTGCAGATGATGCGAACGCTTGAGCTAATGTTGATGCACCTGCAGCTGGTGTGGCGATCCTTTCAATTATCACCACTTTAGGTTCATCTTCAATTTTCTTACCTCTAGGGGGACCCTTCCTCTGCTTTTGTGTGGGTAACCTCTCCCCATTAGATTTTCTTTTCTCACTGAGGAAGTCATCATACTCCTCATCAGCTATTTCCTACCTTTTCCTTTTGGCATCAACTGTAAGGGCCACACCCTTTTTCTTCAATCTATTTATCTCTTCATCCACCCAAGCTTGGGTTAACTGTATCACCCCACCTATAAACTAATCCAGGGATATATCCTCCGATTGTGTTAAATTAGGGGCTGATATGGTGTCATTGTACACCTTATCTTCATATTCATTAGACATAATCTTTCCATCATCCTTCCTTAGTTGTGCTGGCACCGGGATGTAGTCAAATGTCTTTATCTGGTTCAAGGTGAGCCTCTAGTATTTTCTTCTCCTCACCTCTGCTTCATCCTCACGGTCAGTCCAGAAATCTTCCAGATGCTTCTGATGTATAGGTTTTCCTATTATTTTATGCATCCTGCCACATGGGTCATAAGATCTGGCCAAGAGAAATGGCTACAAATACATCAGTTTCAGCCCTCCCATGACATGTTTTATGCTCTCTAAGTCTGAGCACATATACCAGCCCATAGACACTAGAAATAATACCAGAGGTATCTTCTTTTGTGCTTTATATGCTTCAACTATGGTAGACACATGTCTGAGAAACTCCATCAGGACAACCCCATCAGTAGGGTATCTTGGTAGCATAAGGGGGTGTCCTTCAAATCCCTCTATCCTTATATATGAAAAGGTGGCAAACTAGATGATCCAGGTGCCATGTCTGTAAACAACTTCTTGAGCCTCCATGCTTAGTCTTTTGGTCCTGTCCTCCTCCATGGTTTTGACTAGATGCATAGAGAATGCATCATTTACCAATTTGTAATCTAGGAGGTAATTTTTTCTCTGTAGTTGAGGATAGTGATCCCATATGTGGGCATCATCTGCATCACCTCCAGCCTTACCCATTGTCTTCAAGGCATTAAAAGTTCCCTTGTAAGCACATGAGTACACCACATATGAGGTCATATAAAGCGAGCATGTCAAACCTCCCAGGTTCCTTATTCCTTCATCTAGTGCATCATTGATGATCTTGGCCCATAATGGCCTATTATCTGCATATAGGACCATCTGGATGATCCCAAACATCCAATTCTCAAAATTTCTAGCATGAGGCTTACCTATCATCCTACTCAGCAGGGCAATCATATACTGGTACTCTTCATCAAAATCAAACTTATATAAATGTACAGGAATTTGGCTGAGGCAGTGTAGGTGCTGCTCTTTGACCTCCACTGATACATCGTCTTCCTTGCATTCTTCTTATTATTATTGTACTATGTTTCTAGCTTGCATAGATCTACACTAACCACCTTCTTTCTAACTGGCAGATTAAAAGTAGAGGTGATGCCCTTTATTGAAAAGTCAGAATAAATTCTTCCATGTTTCTCCACCTGCCTAGTCTCAGGGTTATAATTCTTGGCACATTCCACTTCTAGCTCTGGGGTATCCATGGCATACAAACAGCCGACTGCATGCCACATTCTTGAAACATATATCACATCTAGAATGGTATTATCCTTATCGTGATCTATTCTTGTTGACCATGCTACCAGGTCCGTATCCCCCTGGTGAGTATCACCAATGATGCCATACTTAAACTGTACCCCCTCGGGCTGAACAAACATAGGCTTAAGAAACTCTGAATCAAACCTATTACTTCTAAGATCTGCCATGGACTCCTGCAACAAACATGATTTGTCTTACCTTACAATGTCCACATGCACTCATACAACATTATGTACTTCTACAGCATCATGCATACTCTATCTATTACTCTTTACTTCATCATGATATGCATATTCACATATTTAAACCACAAGAAAGAACATATACCCTACCTGAACATGCAAAAAATGACAATAGGAGGGTTTTTAGTTACTTACCTGATAGTGCTTTCCTCCTAGATTAGATGGGTGATTACGGAAAAGGGCTACAAATGCTGAAGATCACCCATTCTGTTACGCTGAAAGATCTAGTCCGTTAATAGGTAGCTGCATGAGGGTTTGACTTCTCTGCTCTGTAATTTCTTGTTTTTTCATAAGGTAAATGAAAATAACCTTGGAAAGTTACCTTTAAACGCATCCGTAGGGAAAATTAGGGTAAAACTACATTGGGATGGTTAAATCTGTTGATCTTCAGCAAGGAATTCATGGATGACGCCAAGTGTTTGAATTGTATTCATAAGTGGTAGGAATCCATCTACTGCATTTAAGTGTATTTAATGTCAAGGAACAACAGGGGGTGATCTTAGAAAGATCAGGTGATATTCAAAATATGACCCCCTCTGGATAAAATGACCCCCCTCCTTTGAGCGGCAAAACAAAATGCAAAGGAATCAGGTGATGTGGTCAACATTGACCACGTGTATATCGAGTCATGAAACTAAGATTAGGGGATGTTCAAAATATGACCCCGCAGATAAAATGACCCCCTCTTGGGAAAAGATCGGGGTGACATCATCATGTCGAAGACTTCTTTAAGCGTTGTGCTTTAATGACATCACTGTCATGTTATTGAATATGGTGGGCATCGGATATATACCTCCACGATGTAGAATGAAATGATGATGTCATCATCAGAGTGATTTTCTTTGTTCGTTAGACTTGGATGATGTCACCATCATATTGGCATAGGGTGATATTTTGCGAAGAGGGTGATATTTGTAAGATGATGGATACTAAAAATATGACCTCCCGCAAAATACTTGAAGTTGTTTGATAGGTAAATATCGGCTATTACATAAAATTGACGTTTGCACTTCGTAGATCAAGTGACTATCGGGTGATAACCTTATATTGGGGTGATCTTGTCTAAGATGACTGATATTTGAAATATGACCCTCCCCCTTGGAATATCAGGTTTGACCGAAACTTTGACTCAACATAACTTTCTTCCCTTAGAGAATTTTGGGGTGATCCAAAAGGCAAACCTGCTTGGAATTCTACGTACTTTCCAACCATGAGTTTAATAATATGAAATAGTGACTTTGACAAGTGACATCATCATGGGACAAACCCACCCTCTTTTAGGGTTACATGCATGACTAATTTTACCAGACCGTCCAAAGCAGAAAAACAACAAGCCAAAGCAGCAAAAAAAGTTGGGTCCCTGTTTTGTAAAGGCAAAATGGGGCGTGTTGTGTAACCACACAACATGAATTAGAAAATTACATTTTCTAATATTAGTTTTAAGTAGGATGTGCATGAATATGAATAAAGTCATTTTAATATTATTTTTCTTTTATTAAGAATATTATATTATATTTTGTTTTTTAGGTTTTGAAAAATAGGAAGAGTTATTAAAAGAAGAGAATTAGCTTTTTTTTCATTCTTTTTTTTTGTTATCAATTTTATTATGGAAAGGAGAAGAAAAAAAGAAAACAGGTTATTGAAGCTCGGGGATTTGAAAGTGCTTTTTTTTGTGAAGAATTGAAGGATTGTTGTGCTTTTTAAATTGATTTGGTTCATCTCCATTTTTGTTACCAAATTGCTACAAGGATTGAGGTAGGATTCTTGTCATGAAAGGATTTAGCAAAGACTTACTTTGGTTAATAATTGAATATAGGATTGTGTAAAGAAATTGTGATTTATATGCTTCTTGTGCAAAAAGAAAGATTTAGACACATTATAGTTTCATTGATTTAGAATATTATTAAAGAATTTTTGTTGAATTGGATTTGTTAGGAATTCTTAAAAGTTAGTAGGAAGATTTGATAGGTTATTTGATCTGAATATAATTTTTAGACTATTGAAATATTAATTTCTTGTGTAGGAGAAAAAAACATAATAGAAGACTTGGGAAGAGACTGAAAAGAAAAATAGTAACCTATCTTAGTTTAGACATATCTCTTAAACCGTGAGCTGAGTATTTCTAATTTCTAGATATATGGTTTTAAATTAGGGGATAAACTTTATCTCTAATTTTTATGATTTCATCTTTTATAGTTTGTTTTTAGTTATTAAAACAAGTGAACTATTTTTTTTAAAACCGATAAATCTATCATGAGAAAAATCAGTCTATTACGACATCAATAACTTTAGTTTTGTGAACTGGGTTTCTCTTAAATTTTTATGGAAAGTGCACAACTAAGTATTTTGAATCATATAAAAAAATCAGCCTTGCCCAGTTTTTCAATTCTGAGATATGTATTAATTAGTGATTGTCTATCTTTGGCATTATTTTTAGCATGATGTTTATATGTGATTATATTGTATTTATAAAATTACATTAAAAATAGTTACTATAAAATTATTTATTGGGTTTTGTAGCTCTCTGTATTATTTTTCCAACGTATTTTAAAAATTAGAAAAATATTTGTTTTGAGAAAGTTATATATGTCTTAGTGAAAACTATATTTTATGCAATATAAATCTAAGTTGCTGGCATGAAAGTCATGTTTGGTTTATGTGTGATCTCCCAACATGGTTTTGTGACTTTGTAAGCATGTTGAAATTGTTATGTGGATATTAGTTATAAGGGTGTGAGCATGAGTTGGAAATCATAGTGTTTCAGACCACATTTAAAGTCACCTGTAGTGTTGATGTCAATGCTTAAATTTTGTTGTTCTACCATTCTGTCTCCTGTAGCAGCATCTTGATCACCTGTAGGTTTAATTTAACTAACTTATCTATTTATTCCTTCACTTAAATGGGGTTCTTGTTTGACAAACATGAATATGAAATTGTTATAAAAGATTATTCTCCTTTATTCCTCATTACAAATTTAATCATAACGATATTATAAATATGATTTTGCTTGCGGTTAGGCAAATCTAGATTATTTTATTTTATTTTATTTTTTGAGAAATTAAGAATGAATTATGGGATAAAGATTATAACTAGTTTTATAGTGATCTACATATATCTTGAATGATTAAATGAAGCTCTTTGATAGAAATATTTCTAGAAATGTATTCTCATTGATTGAGCAGAGAAATGAAATAATAATTGTATCTAGGCAAGAGTATATGTTATAAGGTCTAGAGACTAGATTCTTTTGAGGTAATTAAGAATGGAATGAGTTAAGTTATCTTCACTTTATGTCTTATTTATGCATCTTGAATAACATATACTTAATCTTTTCATTAGAATTATTGCTTGAAAGAGAATTCATTTTGATTGTGCAAAAGAATAGATTTACTTTGCTTTGAAGATAAAGCAGTTTCTCTTTTGTGTGTGTTTGGGGTTACTTCTTGGGCTATGTCGAATGTGGGAAAACAGAGACGGCTTTTCCTCTTTTCAGGATTTGACCTTAAACTATTTTATATGCTTGGCCAAGCTAGGAATTCATTGAAATAGATGAATATTTGTCTAGCAAAACTTTATATATATATATATATATATCTGCTACATCTCGTTGTGAGACATTTGCACGTCATCATTTAGATTTGCATTTAGACTTCAGGTTGCAGCGGGTGTTTCCTCCTGCCAGTTGTTTCTAGGTTGCTAGACGTTTCGTGCAGGGCTGGGTTTCCTTCGTGTTATGAAGGGATCCGGAGAAGTGTAATTGCTTCATGGTTGGGTGGAAAAGCGCCTGAGCCATGTTCCCGTCTCTTGGCTTGCGGATGACCATGTGGGTCGGTGGCAGCTGGAGAGTGTGATTGATTTATTATTCTCATATTGTACTTGATTATTATACCTTGTAATTATCATTGGATGATTTATGGCAAGAAAGCCAAATGGACATTGTATATTCTTTATAGTGCTAACACCTGGATTAAGCACGTGATTTGTAAGATTTAATGATATTATTGATTAATGTAAATATGAGATCTATCTTTTTTCTTGAGTTCATGTAAATAAGTGGAATATTTACTTTAGTAACTTTTGTTATGGAATGCATACTTTATAGGTTAGGACAAGAGTCCCCAATTGTATTTCTCCTTTTGTATGATGCCTAAATGTTTGTGCTTGTGTTGTTGACCATTTGAACATGCCCTTCCATGATTTGAATGTTGTACTTTATTACTCTTGATCATGTGTGGATCTTATTGTGAATGATATATATCATTGTATGGAAGAAGTGCTTGGTATTGATTTGATAGAAAGTTTGGTAAATACTTAAGTCCCAATTTGACTCTTCTTAGTGTGTGCCATTATTGAATGAATTTTGTTGTTAAAAGAGTATAATTACCATACTTTGGTATATTCTTAGTATGATGTTGGTCAATAGAACACTCCATGAACTATGTTTTGTGTTGTGATGCACTATCTTGTGAGTCAAAAAATGGTCGCTTTGATTTGATTATGGCCTCATATATAGATACTAGTGTGTTGGTGAGCTTGCTTAATTGATTTGTTTGCTCTTGAGTGAATGATTATGGTGGGATTCCATTTATGTCTTGGACGATAAATTCTAATTAATGGTTGGGTGAACTTCTTAGAAAACCTTGTGATGATTTTATTACATTTATGGTATAAGAAAGTTGTTTTGAACACTAAGTAATGAATGGGAAAAGGAAATTGTGTTTGGGTTCCTATGTAAATGTGATTACCCCATTTTGAGTATGAAAATGATTACCCTATTTTGAGTATGCATGCAATGTATTAGGAACACCCTATACGTGATTTGTGTATCCATAGGCTTGGGATATTGGGTATCCATCCTTGGATTGTGTGCATGGTTGCAAGTATGGTGGACTCATACTTGTGTGATTGCTTGTTTGTACACCCTATTGAGAGTCAGCCTTAGGGTTGATGACCTCAACATGTGAGTTAAGTATTGGAGAGGAAAATCTTGGGAATCTACGGTTTTATATTAACCATGGGTGAACCCTTGGTGACCATGCCTTTCTATGTAAGAATACCCCCTACTTCTCATTGTTGATTGGACCCTTGTGTGGTTCCTAGTGCTAGCCTATATTGCATTATTATTCCTAGTAATAATATTGGAATTTGACTTGAGATCTTGGATATAGTTTGGTATAGGCATGAGTTTTTGCTCAAGGCTAGGATAGTGAGTGCAAGTTTGTTCTTGAACATGTTACATTAGGAAATTTTGACTTTATGGTAGAGTTAGTAGTTTAAAAAAAATATTATTATCCTAGCATGTTAGAGCTTTAATTGTGTGGCAATTTGACTTATGCTTTGTTTGATAATTGAAAATTTCCTCCTACATGATTGCTATGAGTGTGTCTGTGATTGGATGGATAATCTCATTCTATTCCTTATCTATGAAGCTCATGTAAAGGACTATGTATTAGTCATAACCATGAATTTCCCCTTCCTTATTGGTGACTTGATGTTAGTCACATAGTGAGGTAACATATAATTTTGTGATTGGTGAACCATTGTTGTTACCCACATGTTGTGGCGAGTGAAAATATGATCCATGATGGATTAACTCTACATTGAATGTATCTACATTTGAGTTGTTGAATTTATATAACATGCATTAAAATGTGTGAGCTCTTGCATGTACATGGAAATGATTAATGGTTATATAATTCTATCATGTTTGAATTTCAGTCACTGGAATATTCTCTTATAAAAAGAATAATGTGTTTGTAGCATTCATCTTACCATGCTTAATATCCTATTGGGTAGCTCTGTTGTGCATGTGTGTTCTTGTGATGTTTCCACCTTATTGTTATTTGTTATGCTTAGTAAGGATAAAAAAAGACTCATGATCTCATGTTTTATGATGCAATTGGAGTTTTAGAAGACTCACTTTTGTAGTACTATTGAGTGTATTCTCTTACTCGCCTTGGATTCTAGTAATCTTAGTGTATTGTAGTTATTGGCTCCCTTGCTCGTGACTAGAATTAGTCACATAGTGCATGTTAAGTGTAAATTCAAGATTGTGATACTTTCTTTTGGTCCTTGATGAATTTTCTATTTGTTTGTAAGGACTAGCATTGATCTAATTATCTTATTCATGAGTAGCTTGGCCACCAAATTTTGATATTTTCTTATCTTATGACTTTTATGGTCATGCTTGATTTATTGTTGAAATTGGGCTCATTTATTACTTTATTGTTAGAATTGATATTTCCTTCACTTTGGTGTTATTTCCATTATTATGGTGGCTATGCTAAGTTGTTTAAATTTCTATTCATGTATCATGTAATGTTCTTTCCTACCATGTCCAAGATGGACTGTTAGTGGATTGTATAAGGGAGTGAATCATAGAGAATGTATTTATTCTTGATTGTTGTGTTTGATAGATCTTTGGAGGTATGAATTTCTTTCACTCTTTGGGAATGCGAGTGAATGCAATATGAAGTGTTTGAGAAAAGCTATGAAATATATTTGTTTTCATACGTATCTCTTGTTATGTGCAAACATGTAATCTTGTACAAATGTCTTGAATGCATGACATTGACTGATGTGTATTTGAGTTCTAGAATGAGCTTAGTTGTTAGTCTTATGCAAGTGATCATGCAAATGAGATATGCTTGGAATGTGTCTTACTTGTCCCATTATTGTTTTGTCTTGGACATGTTACCATGCCTCATAATGTTTCAACATTAGTGGAGTGTATGATGTTGTGTTTTAGACACGAGAACCATATTATTAAGTAATGTGAAGCACATATCATGTTGCTTAGATGTGATTCCATGGCTGCATGGATGTTCTAACATAGTGTAGAGTATGATGGTACGTCAATTAGTGTATTAACACATATTATTTATGTGTATCATATTATAATTACTTTCTTGCTATTGTAAGTTCCTTGTTTTATGTATCTATTTGTTGCAGGAGTTTCTCCTTGGTGTTTTAGATAGTTCCTTGCATGTTTCTAAGGTTTGGTGCAATGATTGTGTGTAGGATATTGTTGCATTATGTATTATATGATTTGGATGCTTGGTATATGATCGATGATGTAGTGTCATATGCCTTATCCAGATATGAATTAAGGATCATAAAATGATTTCATGTAATCATTTTGTTTAGAATAGTAAAGCATCGAGGGGGTATATGAATGAAGCCATATGGTGGTAGGAAGTGCAGCCTTATGGTGGTAGATCTCATAGTGATCAATGTAGGCAATGGGGTTAAGAGTTTCTATATTGAGACCTCATCTAGGTAATTGTCTAAAGTGTTGATCTTATTAGATCAATGATTTTTTTTTAATTTTGAAGCATTATGTGCCATGGGTACCTTATCAGGTTATCTTTTTGTAAGATTCTAGGAGTGAGCCTCATCATAGTGAAAGAGGATGTAATGCCCACTATCATATGCTATGACCCTCTACAACAAACTTTCCAATGTGGCATTGTATTTCTATCAAGGTGTTTTGATTGTGTACGATATGTTTTATCCCTATATGTGATGTTTTTTATTACCATCAATGTATGCTATCGATGAGGTTTTTTATTGGCATTTGTTGTCTATGTACTATGGAATGCATATGTTGTGATGTTATATGCTTAGATTCTTTTTGTATTTTGGTAACTATATTGTACTTGCCAATGATGTTCACATGGAGTGCCATAGAGATGTATGGATTTTGTATATGGATGTATATGTGAGGATTTTATGTTGGTTTAATAAGACTTTGAGTTTAGATTTATGATTATGAATCTTACATTTCTATACATGAATCATGCCATTGTTAGATGATTTTTAGTAGATGTAGATTTGATAATATGTCGTTAGTGGATATTTGTATTGTGCTTCAGCTATTTTGTTGTCTTGCTCAAAGTTGAGCTACGAGATGTGTCATGTGTAACCTTATAAACTAAAATCTAAATCAGTTGGTTATGGATACTTGAGTCATGTGTATACCCATAAATAGGTTTTCTTGATTGCCATAATGGTTTGAGTCCTACAAATTATGTTATGTAATCATTTTCTGTAATTTACTTGATTTTTGTGATTTAATTTATTTAATTGGTTTTCATTAATTATTGTGTGCTTGTGGGATATATGTCTATGCTAACAATGATTTCAAATATAATTTTTTCTATTTCTGCAATTTATTTTAATGCCATGCAATTTGACAAAATCTATGTTGTATTGGAAAATTGTATTTTCTATTTCCATAAAAAGTGTTTCCCTTGTCTTGGCATTGAATTATTTAATCATTTTATAAGATGTCAAAAAGTGAATTCGTTTATGAAAATAATTGTATTATTGTTTTTAAAAGGGAAAAAACATGGTTTTTGGGGATTTGCTTTTAAATAAGAGGAAAAAGGCCCATTTTGGGGGTGGCTTTTTTGGGGCAGCCTTTGGACTCCTTTTTTGACTCCCTCTCCTCCATTGGAAAACTTCCCTCTTGGGAATTGGGTTTATTGGGTACAACTCATGGTTCTGGGGTGGGTTTGTGGTGGATTGCTTGCTCAGTGAGTGCAGAAGGAGCCTCCTTTGGACAAAAATTTCCCTTCTCTTTTGTGGTAGCTTTGGTGGAAGGTAAGGGTTTCATTCCCCTTCCTTGGGCTTATTTCTCTTGTATAATTTTCCATTCCAACCTTAAGTGGTTGTAGTGGCTTTCCATTGTAAGAAGATTATTTGTAGAGATTATTTAATTGACGAGGAATCAATTCAACAATCCTCATTGTGTGTATTTAGAAAATTTGCATTTTATGTTGAAACTACGGCAAAATTTTCTCAAAATTTTATGTGATTGAAAAAGAATGATTTCCACACCTTTATCTTCAAAAGGATATGATTACTTTTTTGCAATTCAAAGTTTGAAAATTTAGTAAAAATTGCATGAAAACCCCAATTTTAGAAAAAGCTTGCATGTGCATTGAATTTGATAAGGAATGTTACATTTTAGATGAAATTCTATCCAATGGAGAAAAATAGATAGTTATGAGGATAGGATTGGAAATCCAATGGTTTTACACATGCCTTGTTTAAAACCCCATTCCTCGTGCTTTGTGTGCAAGAGCTAGTGTGTATGATGCCATAGGAGTGGAGGAGCCTAGGCTAGGATGGAGTCGACTCTCACACTCATCCACTTGTATGTTGAGCAAGGGTGAGGCAAGGAGAGTTTAAAATAGGATATAGCTAAAATGGATGGGGAATTTCACAATTAAACACTAAAGAAAGATAACGTATGAGACACGTTCACACGCCCATGAGGATATGTAGAAAGGATCAAAAGGACAGGTGGTATGGTCTAGCATTTTCAAGATCATGGATCTTGGGATGAACTTGCATTCTAATATTGGTTTCATTGAGGAGCAAATGGTAAGTGGGATGCTTTGGCATTTCTGAGACCATGGATCTTGGGATGGACTTGTGTATTGATACTAGTGTTGTTGAGGAACTTAATGGGATAGGGGCATGCTCCTTAAACTTCACATGGTTAAGACTTGCGATGACACTCCTTGGCAGTACTTAGGACAACCCTCTCTTTCTTTGTACCTTGGATTATATATCCAATGGGTGCTTGTGATCTCTTGAGTATGTGGATTGGTGTGTCTTTCCACTCTCTTGTTGGAATTATCTTGTGCCCTACGTAATGTTTCATGTACATTCTTGATGATGTTGGATGATCTCTTCATGTGTGATTACTTGGTGTAATAATGTGGTAATGTAGTTAATATGTGTATGCATTAGATGATGGATGTTTACTCTTCATGAATGTTGCCACTGAGTCTATGTTGAACCATGCTTGAAATGTGAAGATCTTGTGCCTGTCCAACCTCATGTGTGTGCATGAGTGTGTTATACTACTTGAGTTATTTGTCTCCCAATTTAGAGGGGTGGGCCTAAGAATTCCACATGGTTGGGTGACATTGAACCACTACTGGGGACTTTTGGATTTCTTGGAGTAGTGTAGAGGGTGATCTTGGACTCCAATTTCTCTCACATTAGTATCATGGTTCATCTTATGATTTTCTAGCAATTATGTAACTTAGGACCTTTGGCATCCTTATATGTAAAATGTATTCATTGATATTGGGTAGCAGTGTATTATACTAATTGCCACTTTTGGAGGTGATGCAACTTTTTTATTTATACTATTGTAACTGGCCTTAAGGTCAAATTGTACATGATTGTCCTAATTATGTTATCATGTTGCTTAACTCATTATTTATAACTGTAGAGTACCTTCTTATTCCTTGAAGTTAGTCTTGTTGTAATATTATTGAGGATTATACCTCCTTTTATATGTGTGAATGATGTAGTGATGGTTAGTAATGATTTCATCTTTCCTTGGATGTTTCCCTTGAAAACCTTGCTAATTTCTTGCTTGGCTAGTTCTTAAGAAGGTGAACTTTGTCCCTAGGGATTGGACCACTTTTTGAGGCTTTTGGGCTCCATGCTTAGCCAATGTAGGGCTCATGTATGCCCAAGTACACTTGGTCCAAACCATTTTCAAACAAAACACAAAATGAAGGAGTTATGCCTTGTTGATTATAAGTTACATACTTGTTAGCCTTGCCCTATAAAAATTCTTTGTGATAGTCTAAGTTGCAATTTTCCCATTAGAACCTAAACCCCAAGTTGCATGTTTGTAAAATGTTAGAGTTAACTTCTAGATGTTTTTCAGACCTTGAGGTCTGAATTGCATGTTGCAGGTTAAACCCAAAGTTCAAATTGGCAACATTATGTAGTTTGATCTTGCTTCAAAAATTTGTGTGAAGGAAGAATGTGACTTGATCTTTGAAGGCCAAGAGGGTTAACCTTTTGGGAGTTTGGCTTGTTTAGCGTTCGATGAAGGTTTTTCCATAGGGTGTTCAATGTTGATCCAACTCTAGACTTTGAGACTTAGCATTTTGGCTCAGAAGTTCAAGTAGTCTATGTAGGATGCATTTTGTGTCCCAAACTTTATAGTCTAAGGGAGTGATGTAGGATGCAAATTACAAACTTGAGGTTGAAGGTCGACTGACCCAACTAAATTGTAAGCCTAGGATTGAAAATTTAAGTTGCAAGTTTGAGGTGCAAGGCCGAGTCGTAATTCTAAGTCTGTGCAAGTTTGCTCTTGAAGCCTAAACTTTGCAAAAGAGGTTCTCAGATCTAACCTTTTTGCAAAGTGGGTTATGAAGCTGAAACTTTAGAAGGTTGGCCTTGAAATTTTTGAGTACCAAGATTTCCTAGGAGTGGTTCATTGACTGAGGTGTCGAGATTCATTCTTTATCTTAAGGATCTTGACCTTTCTACAGATCTCATTGCTTGAGTCAGCCATGATATTTGTGCCCATGGTGTGGTAAGTCTTGCACATGCATTTCTATGCTTAGTGCCTTGGTAAGCATGTCAAGTATGTAGGTGCACTATGCCATGACATCTTGTATGCATAAAAATGCAATGTGGCATGCTTGGTGTCACAATTTTTATTGTGAAAAAATTGTTCATCCAATTTTTGCTCATTAATATCTTAGGCAAAAGCTTGAGGTATTACAACCTCGCCTTCTCTTTAAAGAAAAAAATTATACGAAACAATAAAACATCACATAACAAATACAAATTAAAAAATAAAGCAAGTGGATCATTACCTTAGTGGGGTATGAGGATTTCACCTTCTCTTTGAAGCCAAAAAATTTGTATATTGAGTGACCAATCTTGAAATAGTTTAAATTTTTATTGTCATTAGATTATTGTTGTAACATACAACTCATTAGACAAAGCTTTCAAATAGATATATGAAGTGACTATAAACATATTAAATTCAAAGTGACCCTAATTTCCATAGATAATTAATGTGTTACAAAACACAAAAGACAACTCATAAAATTTTATTCATAAACACAACCATGTGAATTGCAACTTGATGCATTTGAAGTTGCTACAAATATTTTTGTTTGTAAATAAAATCATCTAAATGAGTTAGATACAATATATAAGAATAATTAGAACCCAAGGTTCTATCTACCAACATGATCAAAATCCCATACATCTAGGATAACAGCAAGGTTGATAACTAAGGATTGATTTTTTTAGCCTAATATCCCTCTTGGAAGCAAAATATGTCCACAAAACTTTTAAAAACCTAAAATATCTATCCTTCTACAAACAAGAATAGACATAAACCAAAAAGACAATATAAATCATAAACAATCCAACCAACTCATACAATCATTAGGTTCTTTGAAAATGCCCTTATTTTTGCACATTGCTTATTTAGTTTCTTCTATCACTAACCTCATCAATGGTTATTTCAATAAATTAAAAACCATAAAAAGTTCTTTTAAAAGTATTGTAAAATGGGGATCATTAGCATTCATTTTTTTTTCCATCCAATGAATCCATCTAGCAGTACTTTCATTTTTCTCTCCAATTTACACATCTTAATTTTATTTTACTATCGAAGGTTTATAGAAACTATTGTTGCACTTAACCAAATAGAATGGAAGCCCTAGGAAGGTGTGAATCTCAAGATTCCTAACACATAAGTAACCCAAGAATCCAATATAGGGTAGGCTTGGTAAACTCTAGACATATCTATAGCTAGACCATAGACCAACCACAAGAGATATGAAAATATTGAACATTATATTTTGCCCTCTTCTTTGTTTAAGACATTCTTTTATATATAAGAAAAAAATGATATATTAGATGCATTGTGTATTTCTAAGTTTGGTGTTATATAGCTAATTTGTAACTCTGTATAAATTGTGCTAACGTAGATATTTTTTAATGTTTTCATTGGGTAATAGAATAACTTTTGGAAGAGGAGGGATTATTGGTATCGATGGTAAAAGTGGCTAGATATTAGATGGAGCAACTATTATAAATGGAGGAGAGAATGACTTATATGATAAGCCCTCAGCTACTCATATGAAGAGACATCAACTAGGAGAATTTGTACCCAAATATCTAAAGGCAAAATGAAAAAAGATAATGGTAGAGTTACAAGCTAGGAAAGTTCTTAATTTGTTTTCGAAGAAGAATCAACAAAGCCAAATTGCCCACATGCGAAAAATAACTATTATGATTAGAAATATTCAAATCGATATAGCTATGGATAGTATGGGTTTACAACTTTCAAGGCCAATTAATTTCAATTTGATCAAGTGAAAAGGGTTTTTCACAAACAAATTTATGTTCATACATTAAATTTGTAAGAACTACCTTGCCATTTATGCTAGTGCGATTCTGTTATATATTTTTCAGTTAAGACAAGCTTCTACAAATGTTAGACAATTATTACAAGAGATGTAATAAAAACATTGTAGATGCAAATAACTAATCTTGGCATATGACTTTATTTACTTGCCTACATAATTGACTCACATTTTAGAATATCCAAAATACAAAAATTACCTCCATAGCAACCTCATGACATGTTGGTAAGGATTATCAAAACCATGTGTATCACTTTCCTACCACCAATGTTAGGCCATGTGAAGTGCTAGTAAGGATTATCAAAACCCTTCTTCCTCAGCCATTGCCTCGACAAGTTTGATGGACTAAACGAATGAAATAGAACTGAACAATCCCTGATAACATATGCACCACCATTTGGGGACATTACAATGGTTGGTGAAACCTTGTGTAATGTTTAATGTAACATATTGCATTGTTTACAACAAAATCCTTACATTTCCCAACCTTGTTGATACAACTAAGTATGCAAGTTACTTTAGTACCTGTGGTAGTGTGCGATTTAAATGTGATTACATTTGTATAAAATATGGTACAATGCATGGTTAAAACAAGTCCACATAAACAAGTAGCATGCCAATTTGTTCAACAATTGGGGGTTCATATGTTGATTTTTGGTCTATCATTTTTTTTACATAAATTTATTTTCTTTCAAAAAATACCTTCTAACATAAATTTGACATATTATAATGGGGGTAGAACAAAAGATTTACATTGTCCACATCCCTAACTATATAGTTAGTCGATGGGCTTTTATATGTGAGAATCATAGTGCTCGGAATTGTCTCACGTCGTAAAAATTCATGTCGGAAAATTTTCTAAACTCGTTGGTTGTTCCTATTAGCGTATTTCGTGAACCTCCTATAGGTGCAAGTGCTAGTACTAGTACATGTACTATCATTTCAACCCCTAAAATCAGGTTGCACTACTTACAACTTTAAAGGGATATACAAAGCAATGTAAAACAAGGAAAAAAGGAGGAGGGGGTATACAAAGTGGTGTAAAAGAGGGAAAAAAAGTCGGGTCTCCCGCAGGGATAATCTATTGCATGGTGTAATTGCGATATATAACTCTAAACATTCGATAGCTTTTGAATACATGAAATGGCGGGACTAGAAGAAGAATGGTCTACTCTCGTTTCAGATATTCACTTCAAAAGGTCTTCTGTTCAACCTCTCAAACATCAAAACATTAAACGTCTTTGCATTTAAATATCGAAATCATTTCCAAGAGCAAACAGATTAATTAAATGTGGCAGCTCAAGGTTATATATGTCTGTAGCTTTCGCAGCTGAAAGTTTTAGTTTATTGTATATCTAAATCCTGCAATTGTGCTGAATTTCTTTCATAAATTGTCAGATATGGCACCGCGCTTCAGAAATTGCAGACGATTATGTTCTCGAGAGATGCAGGATCAATGTTGACGGCAAGGCTTCGAGTCTCAGAGATGCTCAGAAATATGGCCTTTAGTTACTTGAAATTAATGGCTCAGAAGTCAATTCAGGATAAGCTGGACATGCTTCAATTCTTGCTTGATGCCTTCACCTGTACGCACGACATAGAGGTTTCTTAGTTTTCTTTTCCCTTTTCTGCTGCTATTGTATTTTCAGGGAAATACAGTGAAACTTTGTTCCGAAGTTTAAATTGCAGCGAAACTCAAATTTCTGGAAATTTCTTGCCGTTAACATTGAAGAAATGTTAGGTTCTTTGATTATGCGTTTTAGATAGCTGAATTCGCAGCTCCTTACTCATCTTTTAATCTTGCGTAGCATAATATATCTTCTTCATTTGCACTAACCCTTTCTTTTTAGGCAAACGGTACAAATTATTTTTACTAGGGTTAAGATATAATACGATTGTTCCCGCGGACAAGCAGGATCTCGTTAAATTTAAGGTCTAGGCTATTTCAATTCCCAAATTAAAATGGACGAATGACAGGCTTTAGTTAAATTTTAGTCTTAGATTTTTTTGTTATTTCCCCAATCTACCCTGTTATTGGAAAGAAATAGGAAAATGCAGAGAAACTTTGTTCTGAAACTCAAATTAAAGCCACATGCAGATTTGTGGAGATTAATAGTCCTTTAATCAGGCGAGCAGCGTTAAAGAACAGATTAGATTATTTGATTCTATGTTTTAGATTGTTTCAGATTACCGAGTTTGCAGATTATTAGTCAAATTGTAATCTAGCATAACATAATTCATTGTGTTCTTCCTTCCGTGTTTATTCGACCCGGTCCTTATTTTCACATAAACGACATAATTTTTTTTAATTAAAATATAGTAGATCGCTTTAAATTTCCTAAACTAAAGGGATAAGCTGCAAGACCAAGACCTTAAATTTCCTAAACTAGAAGGATGAGCTTCGAGTTCAAGACTTTAAGCTTCAAGACCAAGACTTTGAATTTCCTAAACTAGAAGGATAAGCTTCGAGTCCAAGACATTAAATTCCTAAATTGAAGGGATGAATTGCAAGATTTAATTAAATTTAGGACTCATGAGTTCCTAAACCAAGAGGAAAGACTATAGGGCTTAGTTAAATTTAATGACAGGACTCTCTAAATTTCCTAAAATCAAAAGATTAAGTCATGTGATCTAATTAAATTTTAAGGTAAGGATATTATTTTTTGTTAAGGTATCTAGGGTTATGGGAATGTGGAGTTGGAAAAATTGTTGGTTGATATCCAACTTCTAGTTGATTTTAACTAACCAAATGGGAATTAAATATATGACATGAATTTCTTGTAATAACCACCCAAGCTACTACTAATTTTTTTTCCCTTTTAATTACACATCAAGATATGAGATCTTTGATCTCACTTTTAAATCACAACCATTAGTTGATCTTATGTTTCCAATTCAATCCATACACCATAGTATGATATCAATGCCCAATCAAATGTTAGTTCAATTCCAATATCAGAGTACGAACACACACAAAACCACATAGTGACCAGATCATATAAACATCACTTGTTTACATAGTCCTTGGCTCAAGCATACATCACATATACACAACGCGACTAACTCATGCATGCATCACACATACACAGTGTGATTGGCTCATGCATACAACACATATACACAATGTGAATAACTTGTGCATGCGTCACATATACACAATGTAACTAGCTCATGCATGCAACACATATACACAATGTGAATAACACATGCACGTGTCATAAATACATAGTGTGCCTAGCTCATGCATACAACACATACACAATGTGAATAGCTCATGTAGGTGTCACATATACACAATGTGACTAATTCACACATACATCACATATACACAATGTGAATAGCTCGTGTAGGCGTCACATATACAAAATATGACTAATTCACACATACATCACATATACACAATGTGACTAACTCACGCATGCGCCACACATACATAGTGTGTAGCTCATGCATACAACACATATCCACAATGTGAATAACTCATGCATTCATCACATATACACAGTGTGGCTAGCTCATGCACACATCACAGGTACAAATAGTGACCAGCTAGCAAAAAGGTTGCAAGCATCTTCTCCTTTACTTGGTTCACTAACACATAAGCCCTTAAGTACATCCCAGCTAGAAAAAGGAATGTCGATGCATCCCATATTACACAGTGGGTTCCTTCCTTCTCCTCGAGTCACTACTAGTTGTGATGATGAGACATGCATCCCATATTACTTGTCATCACTGACAAGGGCACAAGTGTAACAATACACAACACATGAGGCCATTAATACACATGTACACAGTGATTGAATCACACATACATAGTGACCAACTGGTAATAGGAAGTGGCTGCGACCTACTCATGCATCTTCCCATTACTCGGTTCACTAACACTTACCCTTTAAGTACATCCCAACTAGAAAAAAGGAATGTCGGTGCATCTTATGCTACACCGTGGGTCCCATCCTTTTTCCCGGTTCATTGCCAACTATGATGACAAGCAATCATTCCATACTATTTGCGATCATCATTGGCTAAGGTGTAAGTGTAATGACATACAACACAGGAGGCCATTAATAAGATTTCCATAGCCTGCTGAACCTTTTGAGTTTGTGGATCCTAACATCTATCATCTCCATGCCACTGGCAAAAGTCAGTCCAACTTGGTATGGGGTAGCTATGTTTCCAACACAATGGCAAGGAAGTAATTCTACAAGGTATATCGGATGGATCTCCAAGGTTTGTGTCATCAAAAAGGATGGAGAGAGCATTTAGACATGGACAAGTACAAGGTGGTGGATGAGCTCATTCTAAACAAAGACCGAATATACCTCATCCTAGGATCAAAGATCAAGATGTCTTTTGAGAATGAGAGAACCCTTGTCTTAAGTTACAGACCTTACCAGTTACCAACTCTTGGTTTGGTTGTTGAGAGATATTGGGAAATACAAGTACATGAAGCAGAAGAATATTGGACAATAAATTGTCTTCATACTTTAGAGGATATTATCAACCTTATGATATTAAAGGACTATGTGGGTGGTTGGATTGAGGCAAGTATACGAACAACAATTCTTCCAGACGGTTGATTTGGGATCCTGATTAGGAGCATCCTAGTTTGAAATTGCTTGAGGACAAGCAATTTTGGGAAGGGCGGACTGTCATGCCCTCGACAAAAGAGTCAGATTTTATTAAGATAAAGATTAAAACCCATATGCCAACATAAGACAAGGCTAGCGCTAGGAGACAAAAAAAAGTCAGCGTTAGAGGACAAAACCTTAACTAAATCTTAAACAAAAGGCAACGGTTACATTTAAAAGGGAACGGATGTGTGTAAGAGGTACTTTTCCTTACCATGAAGGGTCTAAAACAAGGAACCAAAGACATTTGAAGGCATCAAATGATAGAGAGAAACATATCTTTGGCAGAGATAAATTTGCAAGGAATATATCAACAGTGATATATATATATATATATATATATATATATATATATATATATATATATGCAATAGTTGATGGACAACAGAAGTATAATATATATAACAACAAAGTATATATTGCAGTTATTTGGACCGAACTTGTTAAACAATCAAGAGGTACTTTATATGAATAATCTAACCAATACCCAAGCAATTCATTTTGAGTCAAGGAGATGTTTTGTAGGTAGGAAGGATAGCCCTTCCGAGTTCATGAGTGGTGAGTGGATGGGGTGTGCCCCCTTCATGCTCTCATCAAGTTGGCCAAGTAGTGAGGGTGGGTGTGTTAGATTTAGGGCACACAATTGAGAGGGGGGGGTGAATTAGTTGTACAAAACTTTCTTTACTTAAACATTTAACTTCACTTTGCAATTCAGCAGCATAATAATAAATCAATCATGGAAACACAATGCAACAAATCAAGAGCAGAAACATATCAACACATGAGACACCAAGATTTTGACGTGGAAAACCCGGTTAAGGGAAAAACCACGGGGTGATCAACCCAAGATGTATTCTCTGTTAGAAGAATAGAAAGAACAAAATGGCACATGCCAATTAGGGCTCGCTGCCCGAGCACATTGCTCACAAGAGGCTCACTGCCTACAAGAGACATACTGTCTACAAAGAAATAAGTATCACATACATGAACTGGAGAATAGCATCTTCACCATGCTTGAATCAGTGCCATTTAGGCCCAATACTTCTGCTCTGCTTTTCGCTCTTCTCCTCGCTACCACTCACACATTTCCACAAGGACAACTTTGAAATGACTTTCCAATCCCTTCTTTATACAAGACATCAACTTAGGAATGATCATCTAAGTTGGCAAACATCAACAAGAACATCCGCAGGATGTGTAACTCATCTGGTCGGCCAGTCTCAAGAAGAACACCATCATCCGGAAGTTATTTTTCAATTGCGAGCTCCAACTTCAATGCGGACCACCAACACGAACTGGATACAATCCAAAGACTTCCACAAGCTTGCCTGAATCAACAAGAACATCCACACTTCATCTGCTTATTGAACTCCATCTCTCTTTCATCCGGAACCTCAAGAACACAGACTGTCATTACTGTCACAAAGGAATAGATTTTTGCGGACCTTCAAACCACGAACCAATCGAGTTGACACACCACAAAGACTTCCCCAACACTTCCTCAAATCCGCAGAACATGACAATTCATTTCTGGATCTCACCGGACCTTTCTGAACACCTACCGGAACTGGTTTTACTTGAGCGGCCACAACTTCTTCAGATCTGCATGCGGACCTCTAAAATCTCTATTGGACCACCTTGAGATACATATTTACAAACCCTTTAATCTGCATCCTTTGATCCTCTTCCTATCTTGGACTATTGCCTTACTGTCATCACTGTTCTTCACTGTTCCTGATTGAGACTAATTTTTTCAATATCCTCAGCACACAGCTCATCCAATTCTTATCATTAATGCAACAGGAGTATGTTGACATCAATGACAACACCGGTTAGGCCCATACTTGCAACAAGGTGGCCCTACCATGTTCTTGAGCCTAATCAAGTAGGGTGTGCCTCTTGAGCTTGATCAAGGAGGGTGTGTCTCCAAAGTGGGAGCTGCAAGGCAGGGTGTATAGCTCACTTACATGCTCTTGGCAATATTGAAGAGGACCGGTCTTAATATTGCTACCTACATGGACTCTTAAGGATTCACTATTAATTGGCTTGGGGAATTGTGGATTGAATCAAATATCGCTTATGTTATAATGTCTTGATCTCATTATTTATTAATTTATGTAGTATTGATCTCATTAATGATGTTATGATGTATTGAATCTATTAGCTATGCTCTCATATATATATGATGTTAGGTATTATCATAATATATGGATTTTTTATATTTCTAATGCCCCTTTTTTAGTGATTAATTATTGTTGCAGGTTAAGAAATCTGGAATATCCCAAAAGAGGACATTACATTTGAGTACATCCCAACCAGAAAAAAGGAATGTCGGTGCATCTTATGCTACACCGTGGGTCCCATCCTCTTCCCGGTTCATTGCTAACTATGATGACAAACAAGCATTCCATACTATTTGCGATCATCATTGGCTAAGGTGTAAGTGTAATGACATACAACACAGGAGGCCATTAATAAGATTTCCACAACTCGCTAAACCTTTTGAGTTAGTGGATCCTAACATCTATCGCCTCCATGCCATTGACAAAAGTCAGTCCAACCTGGTATGGGGTAGCTCTTGGAATCTATCACTTGCATGGTACTGGTGAAATCCGGCTAAGCCCTATCATATGGTGGGTAGCTCTTGGCATCCATCACCTCCATGCTATTGGTGACAACCGACTAAACTCTAAGATATGATGGATAGCACTTGGTGTAATAACTCACTTAAAGAAACGTGTAATAACTAAAACATCAATAAACAAGTAAAAGCATAAGAACAGCTAGGAATCTGCATAAACAAGTAAATTGCTTGTATTTATTTTATTTCTAAAAAAAAAATTTTAAAACTTGTATTCAACTACTAGGTTTCTATTCTAGCCATTGCAATAACACAGAAAATAAAACAATTAAACAAGATAAGGAATAAGAGTATCGTATTCATTCGTGGAAAAGATTAGTTCATTACTCAAGCTTGTTTGCTCCTGTTTCCTTCTATTTTCCATATAGGGATTCGGAGAGGAAAGATATCATCAGGGCGTTTATCCGCCCAACCACGGACTTTTCAATCCTCTGCGTCATTTCGACTGAAATGACCCGGCCCGCCGCCAAGAAGTTTCATTAAGAGAATCCAATACCATCTGAGACTGGTGGTTACCCTACTACTTCCTAGTCAATCATACACTATAGATAATCTTCTAACTAGTATGATCATCTGACTGGAAAAGTATCCGGGCAAAAGAAAGTAATAAATTGACTGACACCAATTCACATGCAAGCGTCACCTCGGCCAAGGTTTTGCAAATGTGCGCAACACGACTCAACTGGTCATGTAGTTCAGTTGTCACCCTACTCGGCTTGGTCTTGGCTATTCAGCATGTTTCAGTTTAAGACACTGGTGCTACTGCACACAGATGGTATGATGTACACGCTGGTTCCTGTATGCGCCATCACTATTTAAGAGTAGGCAGAAGTTGATTCAGCAGAAAGGTTTCCGTTTTCTGTTTACCAATTTTGTAGGAGGTTGCTCTCATAACGGAGACATTTCGGTTTCATCTAAGCTAGAAGAATCCCGCTATATGGTTGAAGTTTCAAATTTTGAGGCATTGAGGTATAAGACAGAGATGTAAATCTGGGTGAAATAGTTTGCACTAGCATTTATGTTCTTAAAAGACGCATTGAAACTAAGAGAATTCTACTGCAGAGAAGAACAACTAGGCTCTGTTCCAAGAAAGTTCTTTCCTGTTAAGGGAACGGTTCCATTTGTTTGAGGCGGTCTTAAACCCAATGTTTTCTATTAGACGATGTTAATAATCAGATTTCTTGACGGAAATGGGTTGTATGAAGGCCAGACAGAGGTCGAGTTCTTTATCAACAAAGAAAGATAAGTTACGTTCTTATGCTACTTTAAGGTGCTCCTACTGATAACATTTAGAAGAAAGAAGGAAATTCATTGTTATTCTTTACCAGAAGGAAATTCATTGTTATTCTTTACCGGAAGAAAATTCATTGTTATTCTTTACCAAGACAGAAGAAGAAACTTTCTTTTTATTTGCCTGGGTTCTTGGAAAGGTTTGATAAGGAACTTCTTCGAAGAACCACTCACTAGCAAACGTAGGAAAGAAGGTTAAGAGTTTTAAGAAAGAGGAACACTTGCCTTCAAAATTTCGGAGTTTTCTTGAATTATCCTCTCAGCTGGTTCACTCCTCAGAACATTTTCGGACTCCTTGCCACTCCCGCAGCGCCCTTCTTCCTTTCCAATACTCGAACTTTTAATCCCTCTCCACTTATCCTTTCCGTCACAAAAAACCGACGAACTATTTCGTGGCTTCTTTCTTTCTTCCGAACTCCCGCATTCCTCCCGTTTTCTTCCTTTCTTTCTTCCCGATTTTTGCACCTCAAAACAAATGACATCCTTTAGAAAAGCGGTTTCCGCCCTTAAAAGAGCTCGCCTTCCATACCCGTCAGACGTGCATCCTTTCTCGGTTCTATTATTAACCTTTCTTTCCACTCCCCTCTTCTTGGTCGACGGATAAGCAAATAAGGTGGTCGTTTTTTTAAAACTCCATTCGAACTGTGGTCCGCTTAAGATTGCCATTCGAAGCTTTAGGTTATTTCGACGACGGAGGAGGCCGTGTGAAGAAGACCGACCCTCCAAAGATTATTTGCATTTCTTCCTTATTAAATGAAAAGAATGTGGTTTCGAAATTTAAATAGGAGTTAGGAAGGTTTTAAACCGAGGTGTCTAATAGGAGGAAACTAATGAAGAAATTGGTCTCATCTAGGATATATAACATATAACTTAGGAAGAACCCCCCCTTAATTGTCTAACTCAGACGAATTTGACTCCAATAAAATTGAAGATCAAGATGACTATAATTGAAGGAATTTAATTTATTTAAGTTTAATTTTTGATGCGGAAAGGAGGTATGTTCAATTTGGATTTGGCGAGTCTGAGTTAACGTTACACTCGAAGGAGAAGGAAAGAGTTAATAAGATACTTGGTTCTTTTTTTTTTTGTTTCGGTTGGAATGGCTTACCTTTTTCGTAGAAGAAGGTTTACCTAGCACTAGGTTTTCTTGCTCACATCCGAATGAAATTATTGGATCAATTTTGATTCACCGACAACCTCGGATGGTATGGGATTCTCTTAGTTACTTCTCATTCCTGATGATATCTTTCCCCCCTTTTCTTGGGGTTGACCGATCCTGCGACCACTCAAACAAAATAGTAGTTAGCCAATAACATATCTCTTGTATTTTATTATTCCAAGTTCATCTTTCTATATTTGACTTGAATCAAACATACATAATTAAATTTCCATTATCCTTTGATCAATAAATTCTATCTAATCATATTTTAAAGAATTTGAAATCATCTCATAATCCAAACATGACATCATAGTTGAACACATTTAACATAATTACATCTCATGGCATAAACACATATCAAAATAATTACGTCACAAGCGGGATGTAACACTTGGCATCTGTCACCTGCACAATACTAGTGATAGTGGGTTAAACCACACCTATTTCATAACATGGATAGCTCCTGGCATACTTCACTTTCGTGCTATTGGTGAAAGCCAGCTAATCCTAAGATACGATGGATAATGCTTAGCATTTGTCACCTGCATGGTATTGGTGATAGCCGGATATCCACACTTGTATCAAACTCGGTTCTGACATGTGGGGTGATCTTATAGCCAGGTACACATAATCAATATATCACAAGGATTCACAAATATTGGTCAGGTTGATCCGGTTACATGCCACATAATAAAGTGATCCATAGACCTATACACATGGTCTTATAGGTCCAAGGGTCTATATTACTGGTCAAACACACAAGTAACACATTGAACCTACATGAACTGGCTTGTATATGGTCACATATACATAAACAACTACAAACTCATAAAGTAATCTCAAAGGCCATTCAATATATTCAAATAGTTACTTGGAAACACCATATTTATTAGACATAAATTCAAACTCACAGTAGTACTACTAGGCAACATTCTACTTCGGAGTACATAGCATTGGCATATTACCAACATAAAGCTTAGCATCCAATTATCCACCAACCTGATATAAAGGTTGTTGGGTTTTGAAATTGCTGCTTACATTCCTAGAGGGACCAACTCACTTCAAGGCCAGGGATTTGTCCTTTTGAAGGTGAATCGATCAGATTATCAATATAATGTGAGTGATTAGAGGCTAATTGCCGAGAGTGGGCATGTGCTCCTTCACTTTGAGCTCAGCTAGACTCAGGAGGGTGTTCCTAGAGGTATCTTTAATAGGACATCTAACCTATTAAGATGAATCATGATTGAAACAATAACTATACGCAATGTATGTTTGACCCCTTTATTTGTCACTAGGTCAAAGACTAAGGAGTTTCCTATAAAACCTCTTATTAAGCTGACACTACAACCTTGCAAATGCACCCATAGATAATAGTAGTATTATAATCCCCACAAATGAATCCACTTAACATTTCGTACACAAGTGCAAGGTGTAGGCATGGATGACATGATCCTCAAAGATAAATAGCTTTTATAGTTTGTCTATGATGTTTCTCTGGTTT
The DNA here is from genome assembly GCA_027924645.1 of Cunninghamia lanceolata. Lineage (NCBI taxonomy): Eukaryota > Viridiplantae > Streptophyta > Pinopsida > Cupressales > Cupressaceae > Cunninghamia > Cunninghamia lanceolata. Next base: position 4,084,298 of record BSBN01000791.1, on the reverse strand, counting down.
GCAATATTGAATCATGAAGTGCATGTGAAACCCTAATCTACTCCTACAATTAACAAGAATAGAGGATATAAAATAAAGAGAGTGTTTGATTTCTCACCAATTTAGACCGGTGCCTACACCATTGGGTGATAGAGTCATGGATTGCAAGGAAAAAACATGCATCCACAAAACATAAATGAAATTAGATGTGCATTTACATACAAATCAAAGATTTCATCACATATAATGGACATACTTAATAATCCATCTTAGAATTGCAATAACCCATATGGAACAAAGGAAAGACCATTAGAAAATCTTTGCAAAGCATTAGATGCTGTCACACATACATAAAACCCTTATTACATTTGTACCAACAAATGTAGTAAAAGAAAATGCAAAACTATGATTATGCATTCCTCTGAATTATTACAAACTACCATGGAGACATACCATTACATGCAGATGGGCATTGAAGTCCCTTCCTATGATTTACAAGATGTATTCCTGTCCCTGTATGTATGAAGAAGACGCACATGTCTAGATGGTGGCTTGAGGATGAGCTATAGTCCTAATCATGTACAGGTAAGTGTGAATATATACTTACCGCTCAGTAGTATTCCTCTTGGTAACATGTCTTGGTTTATTTTTCATCTTGATTGTGCTTTTCTAACCTCTAGACTAACCTTCTACGGTCTTGCACACCTTCTAGCTTGCCTTACAACCAAAGTTCGACAAATCTTTCCTGTCGCTTTCTAGTCCCAATAACCTCATCAATCCACTTCACAAGAGGGAAATTTCATGTTCCTTAGGGGTATTTGCATCATTTCATCCCTTAGAATCATCTAATTAACCTCCCCATTCCATCCGTGACTTCAATTTTTATGTTGCATCTTTCCTTTCTGGGTCACCCCTGTCACTGTAGGATCTCCTTGGGCAACCTTGCAGCTAAAACAAGATCTCCAAGTGCAACCCACCTTGTAGAGACCCAATGGCTAGTTTTGGGATTCCAAAACCTTTCTTACTCCTCCTTGATCATTCTTCACCCCGGAAACCACTTGTGCAAAACCTCCTCTGTGGGTCGCCCCTATGACTTTAGGATTTCCTTGGGCGACCTAGCAACTTAAGCAGGACCTCTAGGGGTGACTTGCCTTGGTGAAAGGGGACACCCACTTCCCGAAAGGGGTGACCGTATCGTCTTTTAACATGCATGCTTTCTTCCAGTTATGCCCCAAATTTGCTCCAAATTGAGCCTTGATTGTGTGTCTTCTTCTCTAATTGATTGCAACTCCTCCTAACTGATTCAACACTCCCAATCAGCCCAATTTCATCTTTAAATCAATATTAGTTATCTTGCAAACAGTCAAGTGTTAACTTCATTTCTTCTTCTATAATCTCCTTTGCAACTAGTGTTCACTCTCAATCAGAGTCAGTTCACTCGCCAATCTATTTTTGTTAACTCCCCAATCACCACCACCTTTGGTGTTGGTTTTCCACCTATAAATACCCCCTCTATGCATTTGGGGAGGCAAATTCAATATTGTTGCTCTTGCTCTTGCTCTTGCTTTGCTTTGCTAATTGTCTCCATAGCATTTTTATGCTTGTGCAAGACCTCGTGAGCCATTTGATTTTGTATTTAGCTTCCATAGCTCTAAGCCACAGTGCTTCATAGACATTCTAATGCCCAATTGTTTTCAAAGCTTCCATAGCTCCAAGCCATAGTGCTTCTTAGGCATTCTAGTGCCCAATTGTTTTCAAAGCTTAAAGCTTCCATTTTATTCCATTTGCTCCCATCTTCGTTTTTGTCGCCAAGAGGAGGACCCCGCTATTGTAGAGGAAGAGAGGGTTGCCACAAGGACTTTTGAGGGCTCAAGCTAGGTGTTGCCATCTTCTTCATACTAGGTTCTTTATGTTTTAGAATAGTAATTAGCTCACATTCTGGATCCTGGAAAAGTAATCATTGCTTTGCTCTTTCCTTGATAGGTTGTTTCTTTGTTTTCATAGTTTAGCATTGCTTTTGATTCAATTAGATTAGCCTTGTATTTGTTCATTAGATTACATTTATTTCCATTTGCAATTTCAATTTGTTTGATTAGATTAAAAAATTGCTCCACAAAAACTACAAAAACATAGGATTAGCTTGCATATTAAAAAACATATATAGATTGCATGCATATTTCAGTTCATAGGCAATTAAACAACATTTTAATTTGGAGAAAAGGAACCAAAATTGTTTTGCATACATTTAGATTGCATTATAAGAAACTTACAAAAACACTAGGAAAACTTAGAGAGCAAAACAAGAACAAAACCCTCGATCTCATCACAAGGTAAACATAATTCAAATCCAACATTCAAACAAGGAGAAACCCTCGATCTCATCACTAGGTAAACACAATTCAAATCCAACATTCAAACAAGGAGAAACCCTCGATCTCATCACAAGGTAAACATCAATTCAAACAAAATCAATTCAACACAATCAACGTGAAGTACAACACTTCCCCTACTGCTAAACATTCAATGTGCCCATGCATTAGGGAAGATTGGGTACAATCCATCCTTGACAAGATTGGGGAGAACTTCCCCCGTCCAATTTAACAACAAAACATAGAACAAGCAAGGGAAGAACAAGAACATCAACAACACATTAGAGACTAGCAACCCTTGATACAACAAATCTTATGAGACGAAGAAAGGAGACAAGAACATCTTTGACTTATCAACAAACAAAACAACCTTCATGCTAGGCTTAGTAGACTTAGGACTCGTGATCCTTCGGGTCATACAATTATTACAACAACAACAATCGAACGTTTCCATAGAAACAATTGTCAAAACGCATACATAGCACAAAACCTAACTGCCATCTGCAATGTTTTGCTCCCTCAAGAAAGAGTGCAGAACAACCCCCTGGTCCTACCTCCGCTTGACTGGCTCCTGCCACGTGAGCAAGAGTGACTAGGAGGCCGCCCATAGCAAGGAAGACGGTTCATGTGTCACGTTGGATTGTGACTCACCTGCAAATTGTCTGGGTCACATTCTAAACGACACAGTCCTTTACAGACCAGACGAACATTACTTGATGCCCTAGAATCACCTTGAAGCACTTGTAGTCAAAAAATTAGCTCAACGACCAACCCTTTGAATGATAAACAAACTTGTCTTTATAGCATTTTGAATTCACGCCCATTTGGTTGCTTGTGGGAATTTGACGCACTACTGTAGGTTGAAGCATTGAATGCAAACCTAATGAAATCCCATGAAATTTTCCTCAAACCACGTGTAGGGCAAGCTGGCAGACCCAAAATGTGTTTTCCGCTCGAAATTGACTGTTGCAAAGGTCAAATGCAACATTAATGGTGTCCTGTGAAGTATTTGGAGCATTTTGAAGTGTTTCATAGGAGTTTGAAAGAATTAGTGGAAATTCGATGGGGAACAAGACATGGGAATTGGACACGGGAAACAGAGGAAAGAAATCTTGTAGGAAGGAGAAATTGTTGAACATACACCAGAATATTGAGAGGGGGGGGTGAATCAGTATTCAAACAAATCTCAAACCCTCCGGAGCAAACTGAAACTTAATCTTTACAGCATTAATAGAAACATAAAAGATCAACACAATGCACAACACCACATAACACTAGATATATGTGGAAAACCCCAAAGGGAAAAACCACAGTGAGAAAAGATGCTAGGAGCTACTGTCCTAATCCAGCCTCACAAAAGAATCACAATTACAACTTTGTTTTAGGGCTACAACCCAAGGAAGCTACTACTCCTTGTAGAAAGGTTTTAGGGTCACTCCCAAGGAAGATACAAGTCCCTGCAAACTTTGTTTTAGGGCTTTAACCCAAGGAAACAACTACTCCCTGAACTGAGAACAAACTCAGAAAAGATTACTGCATGACAGTCCTTCTACTGTCTGAATCTGACAATGAAGCTCAATCCTTTCGATGATTGCAATTTTGCTTTGACAACTTCTGCAACTTCTTCAAATGTCTTCTCTGCAACTTACCGACTCACTGCTTTTAGCCTTCAAGAAGTTTTGCCTTTGACTCACTGCCTTCAGCAATCAATTAGGCACAGTCTTCACTTCTCTTCTGTCTCAAAAATATCTTCAAGATGAATCCGGACAAGATCTATTACTTTTGCTCTTTCTCTTTCAGCTGCACATCATAATGCATTACACATCCACATTCGACTTCTTGCTCTCACACTTGCAATCACACCTCACCTAGATCAACTAGGTTTACAATATATACATGATATTACATTGATTACTTTACATGTTGGCCAAAGACAACAAGAATATTACAATTACAAGTCGGCCAAAGATCAAACAACATGAAACGTGTAGAGGGCAAGCCCTAAAATGAACTACACGCAATACCAAGAAGAGGAACACGCCTTGCGGATTCCAACACACGCTTAACCTAGTCCTAAACACCCTTCACAACATCAGCCTTCAAAAAATACACCCGCACGCTTCACACATTTGAAATAGGTCGGCCTTAAGCAAGAAAATATGAAGCTTGTAGCATATCGGCCATTACAACTTGGCGGTACTCATGGAAGATTAAACATTACTTGCGCTTCTCCCAGATGAGTCGGCATGACCCATACAACATCTCCAAACACTCCTTGAACTCCGCACAACAGAGACTTTGTGGCGCACACCTTCAACATACCTCAGTCGGCCAGGCAAAAGCATAATCCACGAACACCTTCATTTTGGACCACAACCTATTCCGAAGAAACCAGAAAACACATTGCGGAGCAACAGGAAACATCATAAGATCCTCAGGATCATTCTCCATCAGCCAATTCACCACTTCATACAGCAACAAGTTGGCGCAAGCCAACAGACACTAAAACTAGGCACTGGACAATACAGTCCTGCACTCTGTCACTTACAACTTTCTCTGCGGATGGACAAATGATATGAAGTTTTGGATATAGCACCTTCACAACATATTGAACTTAAATTCTGAACCGCATGACCATATCTGCAAATGCGGAGTATTCTCCCAAACAGTCTTCAAGGCAACTTCCTGCAGCAGAAACCTTCACCAACATCCGGATACTAGAGCCTCCTTGTAGCAACACATAGTTCCTTAGGAACAATAGGAGAGAGCATACAACATGCTACAGACCATCAGCAACATCTCCCCAACATCAACATTACTTCTAATGCTCATCTTAGTGCTTCTAATTCTCATCTTAATATATCAACATGATATCGTCTCTGTGACAACAAAATCCTCATCTTAGTGCTTTTAATTCTCATCTTAATATATCAACATGATATCATCTCTGCTGACAACGAACATACTCAATACTACCAATCATGAACATCGGCAACATCACTGTTACCACACAATCATAGTATACCATCAACATAAGCATCAATGACAACCCAAACTGAGTGTTGACATCAATGACAACCACATTAGTGACAACCTTAGGTAACATATGTGCAACAGAAATTCTGCGAAGGAAGGAAACGAATGATGAAAGGGAGATGGAACTAGATTTGGAAGTTAAGTGAATGCGTGGAAGAAATCCAAAAGCCTATTGGGTCCTTGCAAAGAAGAAATTGAGTGACTTGCATGTGTGGAGGGACGTAGGGTTTGGATGCGGAACTGGACAACAGGACGGGATTTGGGATGGGAGAAATTATCTCTTGAAGTCAATCGGGCTTTCGCAAAGTGGAGGGAAGGGAAGATATGAAGGAATAGAAAATGTGGGAGAACAATGCGGGACCGGAGATAGGAAGCGGATATGGCAAGAGGAGAGGATGTGTGGAAGTTCAAAGGTTTCCTGCAAAAGGGATAAAAGGAATGCGGGGGAACGAAAGGGTATTGGATATGGGAAGTGGAAGCAACAAATGAAGTAAGTCCAAATGATTGAAGATTTTTTGCAAGATGGAAGGAAGAAATGCAAAATTAAGAAAAGGAATCAGAGGTCAGAATATGATGGGGTAATTGGATACCGAAACCTAAACTATGAAGTCTGGTAGGGATATTTTGCATAATGCAAAGGAAGGCGAAATGGAGAAATGTGGGATTTCAATGGGGGTCAAGCTGTTGGAAACCAAAGGAAAAAGGGAAACGGTCAAGAAGGATGTTGGAATTTTGCAAAGTAGAAGAAATGGGGAAAAGGAATGGGAAGAAGGGAACAAAGGATTTGCGGAAAAGCGGAAGGGAATGGGAGTACCAAAAATCAGAGTTCTAAATGTGATAGCTCGATGTGATCCCGCAAAGTGGAAGAAATGGGCGAAGTGAAAAAGACTAAGGGCACGATAAGATTATGTGGGACTTTTATGTGGGATTGGAGGTGGATATCGGATGGGAGACGAAGGGATCACATCTGGTAGGAAGTTGGGATTTTGCAAAATGGGAAACAAAGGGAAAATGAAAAGAAACAAAGGGGAATGAAGTCCTTGGGGATTTCATGCGAGACAAGAGGAAGGAATCAAACGGGAGGCAAGAAGGAAATGTCTAGTAGTCCAAGGAAAACCAGCAAGACACTAGAAAATGTCTTAGAACCTCCCAAACATAGAGAAATTTTTCGGATTTTTGGCAACTTCAACACATGAGGGGAACATTGGGGATGACTTTGAACCATAATTAGGCAAAAATTGACTAAGGGGCAACCCACTTAAAATATCCTAGATCAGTTATATATGGTTGGCAAAATAGAGCAAGTGCACAAAATGGGCAAGAACTAAGATGATTTTGCAAATTTTGAATTGGGTCTCAACAAAGGTAAAACACCATACCATATTTAGAATAGGTAGATCATCCACACATATTAAGAGTGGTTCACACCTTCATATTATAATGGCCACAAACCTCAAAGAAGGTAAGATTGATAATGATGGATTTGCCTTTTATTTGCTCAGACTTGTATAGTGGGAACATACTAATTGGAAAGGTGAGTTCATAGCCATCTGATACAAGGTTAATCAAGTTTGGGAACAACCAAACCTTGGAGCTATTCCCTAGACCCCCCCATATAGACTTCGGTCACAGGGGCATCCTTTGCCGAAGAACTGCTTACATACCCGCTGCCAAAGGGGATCAAAGTCCCATGTAGTTCTCCTCACTTAATCTCTCAAAGAACATACACATAGATTCCCATATCCAGGGTTTCATAACCACTCAAGTAACTTCCTCATGGAAGAGAAATAGAAAGAATACAATAGAAGGAAAACCATAGAAGGGTTTAAGACCAAATAGTGTAACATATCACTATTTACCAATACCCATTACAAAACAAATCCACAACTCACAAGGTTTATTGATTAATAAGAAAACTCCAAATCCCAAATCCCTAATCCTTGGATTACTAATTCATACCTCAACATGATTCCTTTAAACAATTCCCAACAATTAATAATGCTTAATGGTATGTAGGGAAACTTGTCCTAAAGCACTTCCATCCAAGGGCATCGAGATCTCAAATTAAACATCACCCCATTATTATTCATAGTTCAACATGAACCTTTGAGAATCTCTTATAGGATCATCTCATTAACGTATAGGCTAGGTTGATTACTTATCAACAAGAAACAACCATATTGTGACCATTTCATAAAACACATAATGCTTATGAAACCAATGTAATCATTGGTTCAAGTCTTCACATAGACCCATTAGGATAAATAGAGAGTTAGATGAGATCGCTACAACCCCCTTTAGATTTTTCACTAGGCATGAAAGGATGTATTTATTAATGCCATCATATATGATAAATTATCTATCATCCTATGCTGATGCTAACAAGATATAGGGTTGGATAGGAATATACATTCATCTCGTCTAATGTTAGTACCCTCTTCACATTAAAGCTATATCAAATAATAATCGATTTCCATTGCCACACTTTCATACCAACAGTTACTTACATTGCCAGAATCAAATCCATACATTGAAATACGCATAACAACATAATCAATATAAAATAAATCCAGTCATATCAGAGCACAAGACAACAATAGTCAAAATATCTTCACAATGCAACAATTATGAAAAGTCTTGATATGGCTCCACGTGATGTCCTACTTTAATATGATTTAATAGTATCAATATCATAATCATATTATATTACGACATCCTTCTTGATTGGAAACACAACATGCATCAGCAAGGCCACATAAAAATTATTTCAAACCTTGAAAGACTTACAACTATAATTATAAACTTGTTTTATATGCATGAGCAATATTCGAGTCATACCCATTATATGTATTAGATCATCATTAATGCAATAATAAGAATGCAAGGGTTTATATCTTAGGTGGATAATCAAAATAAAGGACATGATACATTAATCTCATACAAACCATAGGGAGGATATTTTTGATGTGGGAGTTGAAATCTGGACCTCATGGCGGCGAGACCACAAAATCTCTCACCATTAAACTCAAGATGTTGAGTACAGACCATGAGCTTAAAAGCATGGTTGGAGGCTGCAAAATTAGTCTACAGTGGCGACACAATCTATGCACCACAACAATCTGCATTACTTGAGCGTAGGGACAAAGTTTTTTTAGCCTTCCTAGTAAATCGTGCTCTCAAACTCCTCCCTTAGAAGTAAAAAAAACTGCTATGTCGTCTATGAGACACCGCCCTCGTTGGCTTAAGAGGAATCACCTTTTTGAAGAGTGTTGTCTCTCAGGCTTAAGACCTATCCCTATTTGACGAAATACCTCTATCCTTTATGCTTTGATGGATGTCCACACCCTACGCCCGCCCCTGTTACTGCGAGCACGGCCGTAGTAGGTGGACACCACACCTTCTTCAGTGACATTGTAGGCGACCCCTTTCTTTGTCGTGGTGTCCATACCTACACCATAAATATTTTTGTCTTTCCCCAACTGCCTCCTCATTCATCGAAGACCTCTTTATTTTATTTTCTTTATTATCGTATCCCTATGTTGGGGATGTCACTGGGTTAGATTATAGGTAAAGTTACTTTGTATTAAATATTTTATATTTATACCTTACCTATAGTGAGGGATGTGACATTTCTAAAATCAAATTTAGGCATCTGCTTTTCCACCTATAGGTGAATCTCTAGTGTTCCATAGAGTCTTAGGGATGGGGGGACATGGGGATGAAGCTAGTTTTCTTCTAAAATTTGGGGACAACGAGTTTCAATAATATATAACATTTAAATTTGAAAAATTAATTACAAAAATTAGGAGAAGAAATTGAAATGTATTATTTATGTAAACAATTTGACAATCAGTTGATCCAAAAGTCTAATGTATTTATTATAATGTTCAATTTCATAATTTCATTAATACTACAAGTACAATAGGCTAATGGCCAATCAAATTCATTGTTCGATGCAAAAGCTGTGGTATGATCCTCATTGCTAAGGTTCTACTAGACTCATCTAACACTATGAAATTATTGCTTGATAAGGGAACAAAGAGGGTTACTCTTGTGAACCATTTAGGTCTGCAAAACATTTGACTAAGTCTAGGAATCTCTCTATCACATCTATGATTCTTGTATTAAAGCCAAAATATTTATATACAGTGTTTACAAAGCGACTTATTTCAAGCTAATAATAAAAAGTTAAAACATAATGAGAGCTGAAATATACCTTACTTACAAAGACATACCTTTAGAAGCATGACACTTCTTTTCTAAGACAACAAGAATGAAGCAGGATGCTTCCGTGAGAGAGCTACCACCTTCCAAATCAATTTCCCTGAATTGTAACATTGAAAAAAGATTTTACTCCAATCTGAAACAGTTGCTCTACAAGAGTAAGCAATTAACGATGGACAATTTTGAGAAGAGATGTCATGAATTATTTCTATCAAATTGTGGTGAAAATGGTACTTCTCGTGCTGATCTAGGTTGGTGTTGTTAGTGTGTGTTGTTGGTCAATTCATGCTGTCTAATAGAGTTTTTGATACTCCTATGTTTTTTCTCCTTTGTATTGGTTTCTTTATTGCAATGTTGCTGTTTCAGTTCTCTTCAATCTAGTGTATGCCATTTCAATCACACTAAGAGAGCTACGTGTGTACCAACTTGGTATTTTGTTACCTTTTTTTGATCTATAAAACAAAGGGGATGATTTCTATTTGTCTTTTCTTATTTTTGTTAGGCTCTCATGGTGGGATCCTTTTCAAGAAAATGTGGGTTCTATTCTTTGAACTTGAGATGTTTTGAAGGTGAAATGCTATGGTACCTGTTGTGACCAAATCACACATCACCCCATCGAAACTGGGGGACCCCCTTTTTGAGCTCAACTGCTATGGGCAGGAAACTATTTTGGCTAGGGTAGGCAGTGAAGACGTTAGGAAGAAGAGGATCGTCTGGATAGTTTTGAGGGTTTTGAATACTTCTGGAGCACCTTCGCGGAGATATAGATAGATGATTGAGATGAGGTTTCGGAGTGTTTTGGTGAAGTGAGCGCCCTAGGATTCATATACAAGGTCGAATTATCACTTTGAAGTGTTGTTTAGTGCCTTGGAGTACCTTGAACAACTTCCTCTAGAGTAAAGAGTGTCTTGGGTTGCCTTTTTCATCTTTTTTGAAGTATGAAGTAATCCTTGAAAGTCTTGAGTTGAATTCAGTATTTGAAATGGTGAGTTCAGGATCATGATGTAGTATCTTAAAGACAAATAGGAGCGCCCTGAGGATGGAGGAGTTCCTTGGTGAATGAGAATTGTGCGCCCTATTGTGAAATGCGCCCTGAAGGATGAGCGCCCTGAGGAGTTCAAACGCCTAGGTCATGTTTTTGCGCCTAGGATGCCTTTGTTGGTGAATGACTCAATGAGAATTGTGCGCCTAGGTCATGTTTTAGCGCCCAAGCTACTTTAGCGCCTAAGTGAAGAATTTGAAAGTCAATGGATGAATTTTGCGCCTTGGAGTAGGTTCTGCGCCCTGAGGTCATTTTTGCGCCCTATTGTGAAATGCGCCTTGAAGGATGATTGGCGCCTTCAATCAATTGAAGCGCCCTGAGAGAGTTTGAAGTGTGCTTTGAGAATGATATAAGCACTTAGTCTAGAGTTGATAAGACATTAGAGTGCCCTTCCTTGGAATAGCGCCTTCACAGGAAGTAGACTAATCAATTGAAGCGCCTTCAAGGAGAAGTTGAAGTTCCATTTGGTGCGCCTTGAGTGGATGACTGCTAGAAGGATTGGAGCGCCTTCACACCAAAGGAAGAGTTGGAGCGCCTTGAGTTTAGTTAGAAGTTGCCTGGAGTTTCAAATGTGCGCCCTAGGAGGGTATTCGATAGATGAAGTGTGCCTTATGATAGAAGAGCGCCATTGTGAAGGAGCCCCTAGAAATGCGCCTTGCACAAGTGAGTTAAGTACCACCTAAATGCGCCTTCAGAAAGAGTCAGGTTACAAGAGAGTTTTGGGCGCCCAGTGGGAACAAAGGTAGTATGCGCCTTAGATTGATAAAGTTGAAAGATGCACATGAAAGGTCAGAAGAATGAGCGCCTTCATAAGATGAACTAGAAGGATGAACAGAGTAATACTCCTTGAGTTGAGATGATTAGAGGATAAGACACCTTGAGTGATTTGGAATGTCTTCAAGAACTTGGGAAAATCACTTAGATGATGTTAAGCACATTCTGGACTTGTGACTACCACCATAAGCGCCTTGGGGCTAGGTCTGGCGCCTTGATAATGTCTAAGGTGGCACCTTAATGGTGTTTTAAACATGATGAGGTGAGCTATCATTCCCAGATTATCAAAATTTGCGTCTATGTTGTTTTTGGCGCCTTAAAGAGATATGATGCTTGGAAATGATCCTTTATATCGGAGAAAGCATCCTAAGTAATTTGAAGTTTGAGCAGGATGGTAGCTTGAGCGCCCTTTGTGTAAACTTACCTACTCTGGCGTCTTAGGAGGGTACTCATGGAGCGCGCCTTGGGAGATTTGATCGCCCCTAAGTGATGTTAAGCGCCTAAAGAAGCCAGAACAATGAAGATAAGCGCCTAAAGGAGCTAAGGTGATCAGCATATGCGCCTAGGTAGAGGAGTAAGCGCCTTCAAAGAAGAGTTTGAGCGCCTAAAAGGTTAAAGTGCGCCTTAGTTGAAGAGTTTAGAATGCCTTTGTATGAAAATGCGCCTAGGTAGAGGAGAAAGCGCCTTAGTGCCAAAAGCATGAAGAAGCGCCTAGGAGAAGAGAGTTTTGGCGCTCTCCATACAAACAAATTTAAAATTTTAAAAATTGCAAATATTAAACTAGGCCGACCTAGCCAGCCGACCTCATTTAATGAGGGGAATCGCCTATTTAAGGAGGGCGCTCCTTCTGTTCAATTCATTCATTTGCATTTGCAAGGATAAGGAGCAGCGAAATCTCAATAAGGAGCAGCGAAATCTCAATAAGGAGCAGCATTTTTGTTTTAAAAGTATTGATTTTGCCAAAATTGGAGCAGCAATTTGTGAAGACAAGGGCAGAATTCTAAGGCAGATCTGAAGTTTATCATTTTATACTGATTTTTTTGCATTAAAATCCAGAAATTTGTATTTTCTAAGGCAGAAAATTGAGTAAGAGGTATGTTTGATCACTTTTACTTCATCCAATTTCCTTATACTTCTTCAATTTTGCAAATTTGTATTCAGAAATCAGACAATGCTCCAATAAAAATGACTTAGGATATCTTTTGTACTTAAAAAATTGAATTAGAATATGATAATATGATAAAGGTACTATAGAAGACTCATAGAATTTATCGTTTCAATCTACTTATTCGAGTCTATTCTTGCAGATAGATGGGAATGACGGCCAAGGAAAGGCAAGTACTCATCAAGATGGATGCCAAGTCCAGCATGCCGGAGTCCAAGCTAGAAACGCAGTGGAAGGATGTTGGCGACACCAACATGGGACACGTCAACTTGGATGAAGCGAAAGACTTCTTGCTCGCGATCACTAGGAACGAAGATATCAAAGCCATTGCGAAGAGCGGGATTGTACAAGCGGCTTGCTTTCCACCTGCTTTGCCAAGCACCGAGCTTGTGTTGGAATGTGTTCAACACTACGACAAGGAGAAAAGACAAATCATAGCCAAGGATGGAACTGTTCTTGCTTACCTGCAGAGGGAGGCTATCCAAGAGATCTTCAACATCCCGAAGGCGAAAGGAGTCTTCATATGCCCTACAACAGCTCAGAAGACGTTCGAAAGCAATACAAAGGTCTACATGCAAGAGATCGGGAAGAAGTGGATGAATGATTCATCTATGAAGATATACAATTCAAAAGACCCCAAGTATCACAAAGCTGACTTCAAGCGGGAGATAAGTTACTTGATCATGTTCCTGAATCGAGTAACAGGTAAGCCACAATCATCTACTTTCGAAGGATGGATGTATACTTATTTTGATCACATGTTTACAAAGAACAAGATGATTGACTGGGCTGGCCTTATAAGCCACTGCCTAGATGAACAGTTGGAAAACTTTGATGAGACAAAGTCTTTCTTCATGACTTCATACCTTGTGTATATCTTGGCAAGAAATGTCGTTTACAAAGGACTAACAGCTAAGGGACAAGTAGGTACAAAGCCGGGACAGATCCTCTCCTATCAGTGTTACCCTCAGCTTCACCTAAAAAACATCAATCACTACAAAAGATTCAATGATGCCTTCGCTATGTTTATAGTGAGGAAGTTAAGAGGTGAGTTGCATCGGAGATTAACAGGTGCTGCCAGGAACTTCATCAAACAGTATGGAAGGTACTACATCCAGTATGATAAGTTCACCTACATCAGGATTCAAGGATTCACCTCATTCCCATATAGACTGCCTAGATATCCTTCAAACAGGATGGTATTGCTAGAGGTTTCCAGACAGTTGATTGAGTTTCATAAGATGCAGAAAGCAAGGAAGAAAGCAGGAGTTCAGTTTCCCCTTCAGTTAGGAAGGTACTATTCTTGTCCATCATTACAGGCAGCTGAGCATTCAGAAGTTGAGCTTCAAGCTTATCATTTGCATCCTCATGATTCGAGGAGAGAAAACTTTGATCCACATGGAGCTATCAAGCAGTCTTACTCTTCTTACAGGCATAAAGAGCAACTAGAAGATCACTGGGCTGATGCTATAGATGATGACGACATCCGGATGCAGAAGTGTTCAAGGCTAAAATGGGACTTGATAAGGGCAACAAAGGTCCTTAGAATTCCTGATCAGCTGGAAGGTGATAGAGCTCTTCTTGGAGATGAGTATGATAAGATTCGCAATTTGACTTATGAAGTCAACTGGTCAGACAGAGAAAAGGTTGATGATGAAGGATTGATAAGGCCTGTTATTGCTATCACTGAAGAGCAAATAGACAAACAAGTACAAGCTTTGCTGGATGAAGGTAAGAAACTCACTTATATTAAGATGGGAGAAGTGGATCCGCAAGAACAACATAAAGCACCTAGTAGGGATTCACGAAGTAAAGGAAGTGAGAAAGATTCCGGACAGGGAAAGAAAAGGAAACAGCTTGAGATTGTTCAAGGAGAATCTAGTAGGAAAAAGAAAAGGATAAGCATTGAGACTGCTTCTTCTAGACAACCCGGTGATATTCCACCAAATACAGACTTGGTGATTCCTGTTGAGAATGTAGTTCCAGAAGTTCCAATGGAAGAAGTACCTTCTAGCCCACATGACACTGAAATCATCGATGAAGCTAACATTGAGGAGAAGGATGATGCTGAAGAGGAGTCATTGCCTGTACAAGGAAGACAATTACAGCAGCAGCAAGACCTTTCATCACTACCGGAATGGTTACAAGAAAGAATTAGAGAAAATTGTGAATTTGAAAGTTGTCCTCCTCTTCCAGTAGATAAGTTACTCTTGGATATGTTAAAGGAGAAACCCAAGAAGAAAGCAAACATCCTCTCCAAAATCACTAAGGATGAAACAGGAGTAAGAAAAGTGCATGTAGCAGTTCCTAGGCTTGAGAAGAACATAGAGGACGTAACACCTGATGATTATGACATCAATACAGTCAATCTGGGTCCTTTGACTGGAATGCAAGTTGAAGAAGAGCTTCAGGATTCGATTGATAATGCTCGAGCTATCATAAGGCAAGAAACAGAAGGCAGAATCAAGGCTGAGCAAAGATGTCGTACCTTGGAGCAGTACATTCAGCATTTAGTACATCCTATTCATCCGCAGGAAAGGGTTGCTGCACCTGCATCTCTCCTTCCTCCTGAAACAGTTGGACACCTGGAAGAGTTGAAGTCTTCATCTCACAGATTGAAGGATTGGATGAAAAGATCTAAGGAGACTACATTCAGGTATCTAGGAGATATTATGCAAGTAAATGACAAGATTATTAGCTTAAAGGAAAGGGTACTTGCATTAATGACAGCCTGTGTTGAATTCAAAGACTTCAAAGATCAACATCTACCACACCTAAAGAGCTTGATGGAAACCTCAGTAGATGATCTGTTACATGCTGAAGTTATTGAAGAAGGTAAAACATACAACTTTTCCTCATGGTATTTCAGTCTTCGCATCAAAGGACAATTGCTGGATAAGATTGAATTAGATATGTCAAGAATTAGAAGTGTGCTTCAGAGAATTCAGGATGGAATACATGCTTCTTTGATGGAAATTTGCAATCCTTTTGGGGAGATGACCTTTGAGAATCTGAAAGAGCAAGTTCAAGTTTTCTATTTTCAGGAAAATGATATTACAGATGAGAGACTTGATAGTATATTCTCACTTGCTATCCACCTTGGCGACAACAAAGCAAGAATAACTGATTGGGAAAGGACACTTGGCCTTTATTCAATTGATGTGCTTGAAGCTGAAGGGACCATTCAAAATTCGCCAAGTGTATCCATAGCAGAAGTCAAGCGAATAGTATCCAAGTTCATTGAATGCCAAACTTCTAGTGAAGGATATTCACATGAGGATTCTTCATGAAATAATGATATATCATTCTCATCTTCTTGTGAGGCGTGCTTTTGTTCCTTTCTTTATGGCCGCCGTCATTTAATAAAGATAGCATCTTTTATTTAATATAGACAGTCTCCTGTATTTAATAAGGTTGACCTCTTTCATTTAATAAAGAGAAGTTTGTTATAACTACTTGTGATGTGGCTTGATCTGGTCCGCTGAATTCGCCGATCGATCTTGACCCTTCGTTCTTTTGAGGTCTATAAAAGGGCTCTTGTTGCTCTCATTTGTACGATTGGAAATTCTGAAATTGTTGCAAGAGCTCTTTGAGATAATAAAAGATTCATTGTCTTGGTGATTCTATTTGTGTTTCCGAGTGTTGCATGGTTTCAATTTTCAAGCGAATTATATTAGATTAAGTTTCTCTTTAAGTTTATGTTAGTTGATGAAAGGTTTCTTTATTGCTTTTTTTTGGTGAAATCTCTAAGTTCATACCATTTGCAGTTTGCGGCTTGTAGATTGCAGTGCATGGTTAGCCTGAACGATTGAACATCAATTTGATCTTTATGCTTGTTGAGTCATTCATGAGCATAACTGATTTAAACATCTTGTATACCCCAGAAGATTGCACCTATCTTGCGTAGTTGTTTATTTTGGCGAAGCAAGATTTGGTTGGATTTCACCTAGGTAGTAAATTTCCTTCCATCTAGGATTAGTTTAGCATTCCTAAACCTTATATCTTTTGCCTTTTGTTTATCTATTCAGTTAGAATTAGGATCAAGAACATCCACTGTTAAATCATACGCCATTAATTGCAGTACTTAGATACTCCAGTGTCTACCTCCGTAATCTTTGAAGCAATAAGTCAACTTGAACAATTGCGTAAGTCCCTTTGCAGGTTAACAGTAAAATCATACTTAGTCACTGAGCATTTTCCTTTCAAAATCATCCGTGGGAACCTTGGAGTCATCTCGTTTGATCACTTAGTTCAGCATCCGAGAGGCTTTGCTCAAGAGAGGGTCAGATACCTAGTATTTCACCCTATTGTTGACTTGTTGAAAAACAACCATCAACAGTACCAATATTCAGGGGAATGTTTCTTTCTTATATTTGAGGACAGAGCAATCTCCATGGTGTTGGTGTAATTATTTGTTTAATTGCACCTTATTAAGTTTACTTAGGGTTTTTTATCTTGCCTATATAAGCAAGGTCCTGTTGTGATGTAATGATCCCAAAAATGGCAGCTTCAAGTTGTATTTATATATGCTTTTAGGTTGATGTCTAAGTGCAGGTCGGCCCTAAGCATGAGGAAACCATCGCAAGTCGGCCACCATAAAGGAAAAATAGGGAAACATGTGGAAATTAGTCAAGTCAGCCCTTATGAAGTAGATATGCAGTTTGATCAAGCAAAACATATGGGAATGAGCTAAAATCATCATCAAGTTGGCCATCATCAAGGAAAACATATGGAAATGAGCCCGAGTGAAAGGTGACCTCCATGCTGATCTCCATAGAAATGATAAATCTCCAAAGTACCAAAGGTGAAGTGATGCAAGGTATCCAAGTGATTAAGTCCAAACTCCCACATGAACCCATATGAAGGCTCCGAAGAAGGCAAACCATCATAAGCCAAGTATCCATGAGAAGGCATCCCAAACGTGAAATGATAGCCCCAATGGTGAAACCCGACCTTGAATCCACTGGAGAGTGCAAAAATGGTGACCATTCCGGAGAAAGGGACATGACACAAAGCATGTTGAAACTTATTTAAATTCGCCAAAAGTTCAATTTTATTCGCCCAAGGGAGTGAGAGGAGATGAAGTCTAGAAGTGAAAATGCCCAAGTTAGAGCGCAAAATCCTCACTAGCAAGGAGAATGCGCCATTTCTAAGCCTCCTTAGTTTGAAGAAAATTCAACAACTTTGAGGGAGATCATCATTTCGTCAAGGTTCAATCAAAATCCAATGCAACAATTTGAAATTCGCCAAGAGGAAATTGAGGGAGGAACAATAAAAATTCTAAGTGTGAAAATTGAAAAAGAGGGAAATGCTCATCAATGAACATTATGCACCCATGCTAGGGCACGAATTCCTCACCAAGGAGGAATTTCCGACCTTAAAACTTTACATAAAAAAAATAAAAAAAATAAAATTTGCTTTGCATAAGGGGTAAGTCGGCACTAGGAGAAGAAATTTGAGTTTTTTTTTTTTGGGTAACATGCAGGCCGACCTGCCTAGAGGAGAAGGCGAATGCTATAAAGGGAGGTGCAAAAGTTCATTTTTCAAAATCCAATTCAAAATCAATAAGCAGAGCAGCAGCGTAGGAGAAGAAGTTTATCAAGAAAAAGGCAGATTTCATCCAAGGAGGAGGGCTCCAAAGGAGAGGATAATTTCTTCACCAAGTTTGAATTTCTTCCAAGGGCAGAACTGCAGAAATAAATCAAACTTGCAGAAATAAAAAAATCAGACTTAGTGGTATTTTGATAAAAGATTGAATTTAGCAAGAAATAGTTAAGGATTTTTGTGCTTTTCTTGCATTCAATTTGAGTGGTTTTGGATGAAATTGTGTTGAAATTGAGTTTTATTCATGATGATGATTTATCCCACATTCATAAAGAAAGTGAAAATATTTGTTGAATTCCCTTTATATCAAATGTCATATCATGATACAAACTGAAGGTGTTTTCGCTTGTAGGTTGATGATGTATGTTAAAGGAGCAGCGAGTGTTGAAGTGGAGTGATACCGACTTGGAGCAAATCTACATGGATGAAGACTAAGAGTGTTGATGATTGTTTTTAGACAAGTCAACAATAGAGTAAAACACTAGAGTATCCCACTCTCTCTTGAATAAAGCTCTTCAAAGGCTGAACTATGTGATCCAGTGAAGTAACTCCAAGGTTCCTTTTATGATTCATGATGGGTTAACTCAATGATCACAGGTGATCTTGTTGATAATCACAAAGGGACTTACATTAGATTCTTCTTCTTTCATTCAACTTGTTCCTCCTCAGTGTGGATGATGTATATACAAGGTTTCAATATTAAAGAAAAGGCAAAAGATAAGGTTTAAAGAAACTATCTAAGGTCAATGAAGTAATGATGATGCTTGAATAGACAAACTCCTAAATAAACCTAACTTCATTTCGTCAAGGATGCCTACAACTACATGAAGTTGGTGCAATCTCCTAAAGTTATGCGAATGGATTTCAAATAATGAAAGCTTATATAAGCACCCATTGGACGGCGCAGCTCAAACAAGCATCCACAATCGAACTTAAACAAATTACAAGGCTCAGACTAGCTTTACACAACACTTCACCAGCAATGAATGTTAAAAGCATGAGCTAGGAGTTGACCAAATATTCAATACATTCATGCATTACATCAAAGAGCTTCTAATCTACTTGAAACATCTCTTCATTCAATTCAAGATACAAGAAACCATGTTATTTCACAAGACAACACTTAACACCAAATGAATTCCAATGTCTTTGCATTACTCTTGAGAAATATTTACAACAATTTTCAAGTCCTCTTAGAGAATTTCGAGAGTCTCCTCTAATCTACTCCTAAAATCTAATAATTACAAATGAGGCAACACGGCCTTTATATAGAGCTCCAGAAATACAATGAAAGGCTAGGATCAATCCAGAT
Organism: Cunninghamia lanceolata; assembly: GCA_027924645.1. Lineage (NCBI taxonomy): Eukaryota > Viridiplantae > Streptophyta > Pinopsida > Cupressales > Cupressaceae > Cunninghamia > Cunninghamia lanceolata. The sequence goes on along the minus strand of BSBN01000791.1, from coordinate 4,064,793 downwards.
AGCCAAGGGCTCAGATCATGCCATCTCAATAGGTAGTTACAACAATTTGCTATTTTTAGTACATCATAGAGAGGCAATGAAGGCACGTTTTCCAATGTGATAAGATAAGGTGAAATCATTTAAAACATCTTCTACACAGGCGTCCTCTTTGGCTTCTTTTATTAAATGATACACTGAATGTAGTTGAAATGATATGGCTGATTGTGATTGGATGATGATATATACTTGCCACATAGGTACCACTTTAGGTTATTCCCAAATTGTATCATCTTTGTGATATCTTCAATATGATTGTTTTGATGATGAACACTTGCGATGTATCTTGTTGATCTTGCTTTGTTCATGTTTTGTAAACTGGATGTATGATAGATGTTGCTTCATTTGACTAACTCTGTGATTCTTTCTTCTTGCAGGTAGGTAAGTTAATCTTCTCCCTTTCATCTTCATGAAGAGTAGATGATGATGATGACATAAAGTAGAGTAGATAATGATGTTGCTTCTTGGATAATGGAGTAAGAGACTCTCTATGACTTGAAGATCTGGGAGGAACTTGAAACTATGAAGGATGAATGTCTTTGAACATGATGATATGATGAATATGAAGTAGTGAGATAATCTTGAAATTCCTCCAAGCGTGAATAGCATGATGACACCTTCTTTGGATGTGGAGTAGATGACCTCTCAAAGGGAGTTGAAGATTGTAAGAACTTGACTCAAAGCTTGGATGGATGAAGTATCCTCAAACATAATGTAAGAGATGAAGCTTGTGGACTTGAGGATCTTTAAAGAGCAACTACATGATAACTCTTCTTTGAAGATGACTCCTTACTCCTCGCTTGAAGGTGATCCCTTGAACAACTCCTTAGCTTGGTTGATGTTCCTATAAGACAAGAGAAAACAATATTAATCACTTTGTAACACAAAAATCACTTTAAACATGTAATAATCCCACTTCAAACTTAGGCGCATATACAGGTGAAAAGAGGAGGAAAGAGCGCCTAACACAAGTTAGTTCCACATTCATGACTTAAAATGATTTCAAACAATTGTAAGGGCTTAAAGAAGTCAATCTCACTTAAGAGGTTCATTCAAAAGGTACCTTTCAATGCAATGTCTCCCTTAGGCGCCAAAATGGGTGATTTGGGTGTAATAAGGCGCTTTATTTCAAAGTGGACACTTGAATAGGCTAAATCATCCTCAACTTCAAGGAAGGCTAGAAGTGACTAAGGCGCCTAAGGTTCTAGGTGATTTCTTTAAGCTCTCAAAGACTCTAATCAAATGTATTCCCTCTAGGAACACCCTTCCTTCTCAAGGCTCTTAAATGGTGTTGTTTTGACTTATCTACCCTTAGGCGCCCAAAGCAGACTCAACTAGAGCAAAAATGCGCCCACCATGATGATGATCTCAAGCCCCTTATCTAGGCGCTGATTTGTGATAGTTTGAACATGTATAGGTGCCTAAGGTTTAATGTGGTGCTTACCTCCAAATTTCATGATCTTCTTGATTCCTCTTATAGGCGCCTAGGCTCCATTACGTGTTCATTTCAAAGTTCTATGACTTTAAATCATTGTGATGGTTCAAAGGAAGCCTCAATAGCCTTAAAACTCATGAACTTAAGCATTTTCCTTGTTAGGCGCTCATGGAGGTAGAAAATTACATGAAGGGCACCTAGACTCCATTAGGCTTTATTCTTGTCATTTTAAGGTTCTCAACACTAGAAACTACTTTACCCTTAGGTGCTATCCATCATGGATTTAGACTTCATCTCACATCAAGGCGCCCAACATGACAAGAGCAACAAGGAATGGGTGCCTAAACTCATCCACTTCAACCTAAGGCGCAATTTGATGATCATTTGGACATAGAAAGGGCGCCTAGAGTCTTGAATCATTCCTTTGTCAAATTTTTTGATGTTTAAGGCCTTTTATATCAATTCCAATCAAGGCGCCATCTTTTGGAGTGGTTGAAAGTTGATTGTCCTCTAGGTGCACATATAAGTCTCCACCTAAGGCGCACTTTTGGGTCTCTACAAGTGGGGAAATTGCGCCTAAGTATTAGAGCAAATTCGCGCCCAAAACTAAAAGTCTCCGAGGACAGGTATATTGAAAAATATATTTAAGTATAAGTTGGAAGATTGAATTTCTTATACTTTAAATATTTTTCAATATAACTTTAAGAATGTTTGAGATAGGTCTCGAATCCACCGGATTTAACATGTAGATTATAGAATTTGGAGGATCCACCAGATTTCAGACTTAGTCAAATTTTCAGTGTTTCAGGATTTCAGGCTACCAGACTTAGTCATTTTTTAGGATCTCAAACATACATCAGGGATTTCACACTCTTTCTTCCTAAGGCGCAACTTGGAGTTAGTTTAAACATCTCTTTCATGCTAAGGCGCCAAAATGAGGTAGTCTAATGCATGAAGGGCGCCTAGACTTTAATTTGCTCATTGTTGACATCCTTAGATGCAACTTCTCCAAGGCGCTCAAATTCCTAAGGTAATCTGACTTTCAATGATCTTAATCAATGTGCATCTTGAGGGCTTCATCTCCTATTTGAGCTTTTAAGATACCTTTTTTCTTCTAGGCTCTAGTTGAGGTGAAAATAGGTTGAAAAATGCGCCTAACACTTGTAACTTGATACTTCCTTTCCTTCAACTTCACATTCCTCATTAAGGCGCAATTTCACATCTATCACAACAATTCACCTCTTTAAGCGCTAAAATGGTCGCTACACATACAAAAATGCGCCTATGAACTTGATTGAGTTAGCGCCTAAACTTGAACATCTCTCCTTGTCAAATTTTCAATGCTTATGGCTTTTAAACAATCCATTTAAAAGAAGGCGCCATCCTATGTTTGCTCCTATGTTTGTTTCATGTTAAGGTGCAATTTTGAGGTTGTTTGAATGATGGGAGGTGCCCTGAGTTGTAGGCGCCATTTTGAGGTTGTGCAAGTTGGAGAAATGCGCCTATGATCCCAGAGCAAATTCGCGCCCAGAACTGAAAGTGCCCAAGGTAAGGTTATTGAAAAATATGAATTTCTTATACTTTAAATATTTTTCAATATACCTTTCAGGATGTTTGAGATAGGTCTCAGATCCACTGGATTTAACACGCAGATTCTAGATTTTTGAGGATCCACGAGATTTCAGACTTAGCCAATTTTCAGGATCTTCAGGGTCAGGATACCAGACTTAGTCATTTTCAGGATCTCAAACATCAGGATCAGGTCATCAAGGGGCTCTAAGACTCAAACACCACTAACTTCATCATGCAATAAATCTAAGACATCATCCAAGTCTGAAGAAAAGCACCGGAGCTCAAAAAAAGGGGGGGTCCCCATTTGCAATGGGGCGATGTGTGATTTGGTCACAACAAAGAGGAAGGATCAAAGCATTCTGAGGCAAGCAGGAAGAAGAGCATCCAAAGGATCGAAGTATCATCAAGCGCATTCACCTTACACCCAAAGAAGGCGTCGTTAGTAGAGTGGAAGAACATTACACGTCATTGAGACATCATCATGTTCGCCATCATCTTGCTTCTAGAGGAGAATTTCATCATTGAAAGGATAAAAAGTTCACCATCATCTCACAAGCTCAATCATCCGAAAATGAAGAAGATCACTCTACCTTGCATATTCAAGAATCCAGCATAACAAGTTCATTTCCAAGAATTCATTTTCATTTTCAAATTGTAGAGTCATCCATTCCATGCGCCAGAAGGATGAAGCATCAATCGTAAAATCTACTCCAAGGATGCACGCACATGACATCTTACACCATCCAGAGTCAAAATCTTGCACAGGAAACAAGAATTTCGCAAAATTACAAATGAGCAAAGATCGTCAAGAAATTCATAAATTTCACTAAGGCATGAAGGACAATTTGAAGAATTTCAAAACTCCCAAATTTGCAAGTTTGAAAGATGCAAAGTTCCAGAGTTGAAAATCTAAAATCAAAGACTACTCCAAAAATCCATAGTTTGGGAAAATATTTCAAGCAATGTGAACGCGGAGAAGACCAAACTAGTTTGTTCCATGCCGAGGTGGTGTGTACACATCATCAATCCTATTATAGTTCGCCACATCGCCTAACTACATTCAATGCATCTACAACAAACAATAGGCTAAAGTTGGCGCTTACCTTGGGATGCTTCAAAGATTCCATTTCATCCTTATCATCTTGGAAAGCATGCCTTCATTGCTCTTGCTTTCTTACTAAAAATAGCAAGTTGTTATAACTAACTGCTGATGTGGCATGATCTCGGCCATCGGTTACTTTAATCGATCCTAGCCTTCCATTGTAATTCTTGAGCACTATATAAAGCTCACTTCTCTCATTTGTAAGACATTAGAAGTAGGGAGATATATTAGAGTTGTTGTAGGAGAGTAGGATAGCAAGTAGAATAGAGAAGACTCTTCGAAGATTGTCAAAGAGAAACTTTGAGAGATTGTTGTAAAGATACACTTCAAGATTAATGCAAGCTCATTGTTGAATGTTTCATGGTGATCTTGTGATTTTGGAATGTTAGCATGATTTCCATTGTCTCCAAGATAATTAAGAATCGTTTCCAAGTAGAGTAGAATTAGAATAAAAGTTCATTGATGTAATGATAATATGTTAAGATATTTGATGAATTCCTTTTTGGTTCATACTTTTCGTGAATTGTTGAAGGCAATTCACTTTGCAAAGTTAGCCTGAACCTTCATGTGCTCTAGTTCGATTGTTCAAGCTGCACCGACTGTGGGTGTTTGGATGAATGTTTCACAATATGAAAATTGCACCGACTTCATGTAATTGTTGGTTCTCATGGTGAAGCGGAGTTTGGTTTCGTGAGGAGTTTGTCTATCATAGCATGTTCATTACTTCATTGTCCTTAGAATAGATCTCTTAACCCTTATCTTTAGCCTTTTCTTTTGTAGCTGGTTAGAAGGAGTTCCATTTCATAATAAAGAGAATAACATATTGAGAGTGGAGCAAGGAGTCAATTCAGCGTAAGTCCCTTTGTGAGTAACAACAATATCACATCAATACTACTGAGTCTATCCAATTTGCAAGTCAAGAACTGATGTTAAGAAACCTTGGAGTTGTCTCAACTGATCACTTTGTTTAGCATTTGAGAGACTTTATTCAAGAGAGGATAGAATACGTAGTATTTTATTCAGAGTTTGCATGTGCATAAAAAACACATCAACAGGTCCCTCATGTAATTTAGTATGGTAATATCATAATATCATTATTGCATCCATAATCAAGCAATTTATCCTCTTGCTTCTTTCTTGTGGAAGGTTATTTCTAGTTTTGTAGGTGATCCTAGAAGCTTGAGTTCATTAGTGACTCTTACATGATATCAAAGCTTCTAGATCTGCAATTTCCTTCCCTTTATTCAGACAATTTTAGTCAAGAGCTTTCATATAGTGCATTGTGGTCCAAATCTGATTTCATGGTTGAATTCAGAGCAGTTGAGAAAGTCAGATTTGACTTTTGTTTCGTCAAATTTCGATATTGGAGGCCAAATGTAGAAGGGTTTGAAGTGGGTACTTTTTTTTTCTCTAGATTTGATAGTTAGTCATAATTTCAAAGCGTTTTAGGTCAAAACAAACCTTTCCATTATGCTCAGAAAGCCTAAAAACCCTAAGATCAACTGTCAATTCATCGAAAACGGGCTTAGGAGTATTTGAGGCAATTTTTTTGATATAAGGGCCGCATAGCCTGTATCGTACATGATTTTCAAAAAGAAAATAAAAAAATTATTAGGGCATCGTGTGCCCCGATCAAGACATGTAGGCCTGAATTTAGGCTGAGTCGGCTAGGCCCTTTGGGCCAAAACAGGGTCGATTTGGCCCCATCAGGCCCAAAACATAAGCCTATAGACAGGAACATAGGTCGTTGCCGGCCTGCTCGCCCTCAACCAATGAGCCACCTCCCCACTGTCAAAGCGCACCCTGAGCGCCGTCGACGACAATGTCGCCAACCTCTAGTGCCTTGCCTCTAGCGCTTGGTCACGTGGCGACTAGGGCACCCAATCGCCAACGCTTGGTCACGTGGGTGAGCAACACCCAGTTGGGGGGGGGGTTAGTGCTTTTTTTAAAGCCTAAAGGAGCAGTTTTACAGAAATGGTCATATCTTGCACTTATGGTATCGGATTTTAAAAAACAAATAGGCGTCAGAAAGCTAGTTGTGAGCACTACACAACCATCTATTTGGTTTTTCTATATTTTTCTCCAAGTACTTGTTATTTCAGTTTGAAGTCATTTTTTCTGTTTTGACTTGTACTTTGGATATTTTGCAAAATATGGAGCCATTTTTTATGTTGCAAGGGTTCCAATTTCACATGCTCTGATCTTTAATTTGTATATGAGGAGTGTATGATTGTAAAGTCATGGGTTTTTTTACTCATCCTTCTGTAACCACCTTGACTAAGGACAATTATGAGTCTTGACGAAAAGGCATCCTGACACATTGCAGGTGGCTCAATCTTTTGGCTTATCTTTATGGACTCATACTTGAACCATGTATACTTGGGATGAAATTTGCATGGGGAAATAATATTGATTATGTCATTGAATTAATTTGTTCCAGTGTTGATTATGACATTATATATGTGTAATATCCCTTACTAGGATGACTGAAATTTTTGCAACTTTTAGATAAGATTTCTTGCACAAAACCACATAAACATTCAAATACAATCATACATATATGTAACCATGAAATACCATTGCATATATCATTGATTCAATATGAAAAGATATCAAAAGCTTGCTGCTGATTGTATATATCAGTCACTGTCATAATCAGATCAGACTTGAACAACTTGTAAAAATGTCAACCAAGTGCCACCAAATGTCCTTGTAACCCTAAAACATGAAAGATCTATGAATGTCCAATGGAAATAGACTTCAAATATCACTGTTGCAGCCTCATAAAATGGTCTGATTACATCATATTGACTGTTGTTATGTCTGATACAAAATGTATATATGCCCATAAATCTTCTAGAGATCAAAACAATGACAAAAACTCCTCTTGAAGCCAAGCGATGGAACCCTAGATGCAATATCTTGTGTCAACAATGCTCCCAAGCCAATATCTTCAATCAAAGCTTGCATAAGAACCCTGAAATACCATTTCAGCTGGCTGTTATAAGAAATCAGACCTGAAAATATATGTTAAATCTTCATATAATGATGATCTCTCCAAATCGACTACCTTGGTGTGACATCCATAATGACCAAGGGTTATAATAATGCCAAATTCACTTCAAATGCTCCTTAAACCTGCAATATTAAGCTCAAATAGTGAATTCTATATGAAATCACTTCACAACTAGTATGGGGTCATCTCCATACATAAACAAGGGGTCATCACCTTGCCAATAAAATGAAAATCGGAATTCTCATTCATAAACAATAAGAAAGAAAACATACCATAGCATCATATATTGCAAATTGATGTTCCAATCCTCTATTTAACTCAAGCATGGACGTCCTTCTTCATTGGCATTTTGAATTGTAGCTTGAATTCCACCAATGATGAGCAATGAACTTGACCAATATTGAATGAGTTACATCTAAAACACACTCATTTAAAACAATCTTTAATTGTTTAAATGAGATACATCTATTACATTTACAATTCTCACAACTTGCCTTGGCGTCTCCCAACAACTTGCATGCAATCATTTAATATCCTTCAAAGCATTTAAAATCTTGATCCTTGACATAACCGACTAGATATTTGGCATTCAATTTATGAACTTGCATTTAAAATGCTCCTCTATACTTGCATCGATCCACAACTACCTCATGTGCATGCATTAAATGATGATATTTGCATTTAATAAAACCCTTGCCTTAGCCGATCACTAACCACTTCATGAAATGCATTAAATAAACCAATCTATCCAAATGCAAGCATTTAATAAAATAAATTTGCATTTAAAATAATTGTTTTTGAATATCTTTGACTTGGCGAATGCTCCAACTGTTGGCTTTCCTTTGAATGCACAAATATTATTTAAATTGCCTTTATTCTTTTCTAGCATCGATTCTTCTCATGACACAAGAACCAATGGAAATGCCACCTCATAATACCAATCGATCCTCTTGAAATTTCATCTAAAATGCCAATCGATCAAATATGATAATCATTGGAATTTGCTTGGACCTATTCTTCTTGGGCGAATCCTCTCCTTCAATGTTGGCTACAATAGATGACATTATAAAATAGGTCCCACTTGGAGTAACTCCTTATTTGACTTAAAACTCCATAAAAATAGATTAGAGAAAATGTAATTAAAGATTCCATTTTCCCTTTTATTCCATCATTTGAAAATTCAAATCAAATAATTGAAATACAATTTTAATATTGCATTTCCCATATAGCTCAATAACACACTAGTTGATCCAACTTTCCGGTTCTCCATGTATAGAAGCAAACTCAACTAGCAAATATAACTTAGCTCAAAATGGGGACATTACAATATGCTATATCGGAACTTGAGTGCTCACACACACTTTGGACCAATATTTGGGAGATATATGGAAATTGTTGTGTGTCAGCATTCCTAGATGATCTTGCTATGGATTGCCTTCTACCCCTTGATGATGCAGATAATATATCCTTTGATGATGATACTTTAGAGGAGCTTGAATATGTTGAAGGTCTTGAACGTTTAGATGACACAGAGACTTCTCTTGTTGCTCCTCCTATCGAGATCATATCTCCATCACCTGTTGTTACTTCAAAGTTCAGTGTTGCTTCCTTGAGAGCTTCTAGTGATTCTTTGTAGTAGGATTAGTTCAATCTTCTAGATCCACGTCATTAGGGTTCCTACTTATTAGACATATCATCCTTGTTTGTGGAGTCTCACACTTCAGATTTGGAGGACACATTTTTCGTCTTTGATGGCAGTGATGCCTTCCCATCTTTAGTGTTTTTAGATGCAATTTAGTATCTTTCCTCTCCTAGTTCTACTTCTTTGATTGGGCATTTAGTTCTTGATTTGGAGGAGACATCTTTTTCTAGCATGAGGACACTCGAGTTGTATTTTGAGACACACATTTGGATTTGGATTCCTTTTTCATCCAGATTGTGGGAGTTACTTCTATATTCACCACTGGATTTGTTTCTTCCCAAGGGGAGAAATGTTGTTTGCAGGTAGTGCATTATGTTATGTCTTCAAGCATTCACCATTGGCATAGGAGCTACTTTTTTGTGGGGGGGATCTATCATCTCACTCTTAATCTCCTATGGGGGGGGTCATTAATTGTGTATTTGTGTTGGATGTAGTCCTTGGGGGGTCATATTGAATCCTCCTTCGATCACTTTTTCCATCACATCTTTTATGTTTTCTTGCATTTGGAGAGGATTTTTTTTCCTACGGGTTTTTATCCTTTACTCTATTTATGAGAGATCTTTTGTATATGGGTACCTAACATGGCCTTGTAGCCGAAACCAATCCATCTTTGCATCATTTGCATAATTTCTCATTCTCCGTAAGTTGCACTTATGGGGGGGAGTGTTGGTGTAATTATTTATTTAATTCCACCTTATTAAGTTTACTTAGGTTTTTTCTTATCTTGCCTATATAAACAAGGTCCCTCATGTAATTTAGTATGGTAATATCCTAATATCATTATTGCATTCATTATCAAGCAATTTATCTTCTTGCTTCTCTCTTGTGGAAGGTTATTTCTGGTTTTGTAAGTGATCGTGGAAGCTTGAGTCCATTGGTGACTCTTACACATGGAAGGTCTAGTTGTCACATAGATTTCCCTTAGAGAAAGGTCTCTATCACAAACAATATTTAATTTAGCATGCTACTTAGTACTACCCTTGGTGCTTGAGGATACATGCATCTATGCATAGCCTCTTTTATTATCTCTCTTTGTTGATTTTTATGCTTCTTATTTGAGAAGTTGGTCTGACAGAAGGAAATTATTGGCTTTTATCTTAGACCTTTTCATAACAACTCTTATTGTTTAAAACAAATATTAGTCATTGGTTTTATGTTTCTGGTTTGAGAAATTGGTCTATCATGAGGAAATTGTGGGTTACAATTAATTAATTTGTTCTTTTAAATATTATACCATTACCTACACATGCTTTGAAAACTTGGATAAAAATGCAAAATTAATTTTCTATCTAATTTATTTAGGATTCATTTCAAAGGATGCATATCGTTGTTGAAATCGAATCAAATTTTACTTTTTGGCATTTATATGATAGTGGGATGCAGCAAAAGCTAGGTGAGATGGATGTTGTGTCTCCATTTTCTTTTTGCAGGGTAAATCTTCAGAGTGTTCGCAAATTAATGAAAACTATGCAAAATCTCTTCATGGTGTTCCTGGTAAAGACTAAAGTCAAACAGATAGCTTGAATGATACAAAAGGTAAAATGGAATGAAATGTTAATGTAAATAAAAAAATGCCTATCTACAAAATGCAAAGTTGCTACGCATTTTCATTTCCTTTTTCTTTTTAGTGCCTCCTTGTTCTCCATAGCTTGAATATATCTTTTCTATACACTGCAAAGCAATATGTAAAGATTTTGAAATTTAGATTCCATTTTCTTTACAGAGCCAACTGGTTGTTCAGTATGAGGCTTTGATATTACGAGAATTCTTCGTTCATATTGGTCCCCAGCTTAATGTTTATATTGATGAGTGGGTATGTTTCGCTGAAGATTGTCTGAACAATGGCTTCATTCCCAATGCAATCAAGGTTAGTACTTTTTAACATTTCATATGATGCTTTTGCTTTTGCTCTTTTCTTTGAGTCTTGTGGGTTTGAACAAATTGAGATGTTGAGGAGAAATTGTTTTGCATATTACAGTGACCAAGTTGATTGCAAATTTATAAATGGACTTTGTTACTCGTATGATGATATTGATCTACGTAAGGTAGGCAAATTTTTAATAATATGCATATGGCATCAATTATTGATTGAGATTGTTCACAAAGTGCATAGTGTCAACAAAAATGAAAAATCTATAAACAACGTAATTAATATGTTACACAATATTAGAGTTTTACTTTTAAGTTACTAAAATGTTGATGATGCCATTTTAAAATTCATAATGCTAATTCTGGCACAAGATCCTAATTTAGATTTATACAGTATTCACTAGAGCTAGTCTGTCATGATCAAATCTGGAAATAGCTGTGTTAATTCTCGTAGTTATGAATTGGATGCTTCTTATCAATGCATCCTTTTCTACCAGCTCCATACTCAAGAAACAAAAGTCACTAAAACTGCTTGATAGGTTGAACTTGGGGTTCTAAGTTTGATACTCATCTTGTATCAATGCTATTCAGCAATAATCAAGACCTTAGAGTTTTATCAAGTAGTTAACACATTACTTGTTATATCATTTTATTACGAAAGGTTATTTCAGTTACCAATCAATACAGACAAAAAATAAAATTCAATCTATAAATTGTAACCGAAAGATCAGGAGGGAAACAGATAAGAAAAAAAATTTAAAATGGAAACTTGAAAGAGGCTCCGTTAAACCTTTTTTAAAGAAGGCAGTTTTGGTTCTTAGACAACTGAAAACATGGACCGAACAACGGTAATGACTGTCTTTTTAGAGATAAATAATGGTTTTGGAATGTTTACAATAAAATTAAGATGGATTAGAAGAGCTTGACCAAGTAACCTTATTGTATCAAATTGGAATTAGACTTTGGCTATTAATCACATGTGTCTTGAGAGGAGTCTACCTAATGCAACTTGTTTTCAGCCTAGTTTGTAAGTGCTTGAAGGAGGGAATACATATTGTAGAAGCACGTGTTTTAGTGCTAATTTTGTTATTATCTTTATTATAGAAATGTGACACTAAAATTTCTCTCTCTGCCTTAACCAATTGATTCAGATAATATTTTGAAGGCCATACAAACATCTTTAGCGTCGAGCCCAAATATCAATAACTACGACAAGCCAGTGAAAGTACAATTTAAATATCTAAATAAATATCCCCATGAGTTCCATTGATTGGGGGATTTTCTTAAACAATTAGTGGCCCACGTGCAGTCTCTTTGAGCTTTAAGAAGTTCAGCAACCCATGGATAGCCTTGACTAAGCCTTGGGAAGTTGAATAGCTTGTTAGCAAGCTAACCTGATTCTTGACAGTTAGGACCAGGGGTTTGGGTATGGACACAACTTCACAAGTTCAAGGTTTAGGTACAGGGGATTACCATTTTTTTTGGGACCTGGGTATGTTTGTTCAAACAATAAAAATAATAATATTAGTCATTGGTTTTATGTTTTTGGCAAGTCTAGGCGAGTCCTGTATTGTAATGTCCCCTTTTTAGCATGATCCTGTTTTATGATGGTTTAGCCTATCACTGGCCCTCGTAGGCTAACTCAGATGGTTAGAGGGTCCCTTTTGGCAGAGATCAGTGTGTTTTCTCCATCAGAGCTCAGTATGGGTTTAGGTTTGGCCTTCGTTGGACTCAGTTCTACACACTTACTATTTATAGTAAGTCATCTTTCCTGAGTTTCTATTTATAGCAGGGTATCTGGTCATGTGGTGATTTCAGTGTTGTTCCCCAGTTTCCGCTGGTGATAAGGTTGTTTAGAGGTCTCTGGTCCTGTATTGGAGGCTCTTGCTATTTTTAGCCAACAGAGGTTGATAGAGATGGACCCCTGCTATTTTTGGTAAGTTGGTTGGATGCATAGAGGGTACCATGGTGAAACCCCAGGTTCAAACGAAATTGGAAAATGATGTTTAATTAAGGAGATATAATTATTTTAAGTGGCATTAATGATATTGTATTTATTAATGATATATTATAAAGTTATCATTTAACTTTATAATTCAATGTTGAGTTTGGAGCCACTTAAATGATTAAAAGGTATATTATAAAGTTATGATTTAACTTTATAAGTGGGGCCATTTTGAGTCAATGAGTCATTAATGAATTTATGGAAAAAGTACACCCATTTATGAGACTTACAATAAAGTTTTTATAAAAACCTAAAGTGGATTTGAAAGTGGAATTAAAAGTTATTAAGGAGATTGAGGGTATATAAAGACTCAAAAGGCAAATGAAAATTGATTATTCAATCATTTGATACTTATGCTTTTTGGTGTGATGGCTGTGAGGAGAAGAAGTGCTAGGGTTTCTGCACTATTTGGTCATTGAGAACGAAAACTCTCTTTGATTTTTGCATTCTGAGGTGGTGAAAGATCCATTGAAGAACTGCTTATTTGTGGGCTTCATTCAGAGGTCCAATTTGTGCAAATTGGAGAAGAAATACAAAGAATACAAAAGGGTTTGATGAATATCTACTTGCAGGTTATAAAGACATTGAAGATGCATTGTTGAATACATTTATTGTTGGCTGCTACAGTACGCTACAGTGCTGCTACAGTATTTGCCATTGTTGTAAGAAAAAACTAAAGGGGTTGTTTGGTGGTTTTGGGAGGTCATTTGCCAAGGTTTCCTATCTCAGTTGGGCATGGATATTCTGCAGACCTTTTACTGAGTTTACAGCAGTGTTTGTGAGCTTTCACGATCATATTTATTGCTGCCTTTCACCTACAGGCCATACAGCGGCTTTTCCAGACTATACAGAGCTGCCATTATTCTATTTCTCCATCCTTGCATAGGCAATACAAGCTGGAATTACTCTGGTGCACTCAGAAATGCATCTTCTTGAGGTTAGAACATGATATGCATATCATTGTAGTTCGCTGATTAGAAGAGTAGACTGTAACATTCATTTTCTGATTATTACAGTCAATATATGTGTGTCAAATGTTTGACAAATTGTCTCTATACAAACCAATGAATGCATGAGTATTTTAGTTTGGTAATTGAATATATATGTTGTCTGATTTTATATGTATTGTCAAATTGAGCTAAATTTGGAATAAAGATTGTCCCATTTGGGGTGGGACATTACATGTATCTATGGTTAAATAAAAAAAAAAACTTAAACAAAACTAACCATGATATGAATGCTATATGCATAAAATAAACAGAAAATAACAGAACACTACTGGTAATTGATAATTCAAAATCTTAAATGAGTCATGACATATGATATATCACATAGGTCTATTATCTGTTCAAAATAGGAAAATAGCCAAAAGTCTCATAGTCAAACTAAAGAATTACACGAACAAATCATCAAATTCTCTTCTTTGAGAGCATGCAAATCAGCAATTGTTTCATCAGAAATTAGAAAAACATGTAGTAGGACCAGCAGGAGTTTAGTTAGTTGTGTGTTTTGTTTCAGGATTTAATTTTGTGCTTTTTACATTTTTTCCTGGTCTTTAATTTTTTTGTTTTTATTATGATTGTTTTACATGGACGAGCATTGTTTTTTTATTATGCATTTTCTAATGACAGTCAGGTACCCAAGTTAATAGAAGAATCTGGGAGGTACTTGCAGTCGTACCCATATGATAACTTGTTCCTACAAGTACGAGGACCTCTAGGGTAGCACCTGGTAATGTAGGTTTGAAGCAATTTAAGAGCTCATGAGCAACCTCAATTATGCCTCAAGCAATTACTGGCCTACAAGAAATGATGCTCGACAAATGGCATGGAGCAGAGGCATAGAGCCAATCATTTGGAGGAGGATGTGCACTTGTATCCATTGGCGAGAGAGTCGCCATAGTCTAGAGGCATTTGCAGCAAAGGTGGCTACTTGTAGCCATGGGACTTGCAGCAAAGGAGGGAGACTGAGCATTGGCTCACTTGCAGCAACAAGAAGCTGCAATGAAGGAGAGTTACTGGTAGGAACTAGAGGTTTGCCCATGGAGCAATGGGCATTGGCAGCAAGTGATGAGGATGTCACGAGGGAGGGATGATGCTGCAGTTGCACGCACAACAAAGTGAGCATGATGAGGGTGCTTGTGTGTCGAGTGAGGGCCACAAGATCAATTATGAAGGGGTTTGATATCATATGATGGAGAGTATTGGATTGTTGGTGAATAGGAAGTGGTTGAATGAGAAAAGGTTGTGAGGCGGCAGCGAAAGTGTTCATTCTTGACATGGATGTGGATGGAGTCCATTTGGGTGCCACATAAGGTACAAACTTGGCTGCATTGTCGTGAGGTGCACGGAAGAGCTGAAAGGAGCTCAAGAGGCTGTGTGAAGGTGACAAAAGTGGTGGCAAATGTGTAACACTACTTTTCCCTAGAGTTAATTAAATATTTGCAGCGGATTTAAATGTACATATTACTAGAGTTAAACAAATTAAAGTATGCAAGGTTATAAATTCTAATGTAAATTGCAACATATGATAATTTAATAGAAACTCTAAAGTAAATAATTAACTTAGCCAACTGAATAACACAATCCATAATCAGATAACATCTAAACCCATATATATAATAATTCCAATATCTTTTAATAATAATAAGTTTAGTACTTATCTGAATCGGAGTACTTAGATCAACCACTCTCACCCTAGGAAGATATCAGTGGTCTTGGCCCTAGCTATGGCACATTTGGAGACCCTGTGTAAAAACATAGTATGTGCCTACTTGCACCAACTGCTGTACCTACTCGTACAGTGTTCAAATATGTGCCTACTCGCACCAATTGTTGTGCCTACTCACACAGTGTTCAAGCCCTGGCTAGGACAATCCCGAGTGTACTCTGTACACCGAGTTGGACACACTCTGTGCGCCCCCTTCTCCAATGCCCATAGCCCACCAAACCACTTACTTCTTCCTTGAGTGTTCTCCATGCCCTTTCCAAGTCTCACATAAATGCCTTATATAACCTTCTAAGGGGTGGTTTCCAAACCATCACACCCTTTCACAAAGGTTATCATTAATAATTATTAACATACATAATAATTCCTCCCTTTTAAATGGGGTTTTTATAAATATTCTTTATTTATCTCCATTTTAACCAAAAGGATCATAATATCCTTTATTTTTCCATCTCCTTTTAATTATAAACTTTATCCTTTTATAATTTTAAAGGGTTATTCATTAAATGACTTTCTTTTCCATTTTAGAGAAAAAGTCACATAACAAAATGAGATTTGAAGGGTTGTTTGGAGGCCATGATTGGGCAGTAGAGGAAGCCATGAGAGTAATGAGGGGAATTGTTGGAGGAAGGACAATGACATCAAGTATTGGTGGCAAAGTAATCAATCGTGAAGGATAAAAACAACCATTTCATGCTCAACTTGGATGACAAGCGGGAGAAGCAATGAAACGCGTGCATTTATTGTGCGAAGGATTGTGAGCAGGTATGGAGGAGCTGGAAGGAGTTGTTTAAAGGCTTGAGGTACCCTAATGATATTTATGAGAAGGCCTGGTGCGTGCAAGAGAATGATCGCATTGGATCCAAGGGGGATTTGGGTTCATGATCAATAGTTATGGAGCGACAAAAAGGAGAACAAGGGAGATGAATTCAAACACCTAGAAATTTGGGTGGGATTCGAGGTGAAGGCGTGCAAATTGGAAGGATCAAGGAGCGTGTGGGAATTAAGAGGAGGCATCGATTTGGGCGCATGAACAGACTAGTTTAGCGAATCAAGGCAGAAGAAACAACTGAGAGGAGTCGGTTGGCTGCAAGCAAGAAGAAGAGGAATAGTCCAACAGGGGGAGATAAAAGAAGAGGCGTAGTTTGGGCGCACGAACAGTTCGGAGGAAAAAAGGAAAGGGAAGAAGTTGAGGAGAAGACAATTAGCAAGCATAGAAGAAGAAGAGAGCAGTTGAGAGAAGAAAAAGGGCACATAGTAGCATGTGAATAGTTCAGAGGGAGAGAGAGTTGAATAGGAAGAAGGAACTGTGAGGGCTCAAAGGTGCAAATTATGAGGAGGTTGAGCAAAGAGCAAGGTAGAGAAGATGCTTGCGAGGAGCTTAGCAGAGAACCAACAAGGAAGAAGGGGTCATGAGTAGGCTAGTGGAGCAAGAGGGCACATGTGAGATTGATTGGGCAACACATCAAGGAGAGGAATGACACGTGAGACTGACTCGGTGACGTGGTAATTGGAGGTGAAGCTTCAATTAAGCAGTGTGGGAACAAGAAGCTGTGTGCGAGAGTGAGTGGTTGCCTGTGAGCAACAATATCATGTAAGGGGAGAGAGAGGCTAAGAGTAAGGATGTACAATCGAGGAGTTAAGTGTGAATGTACGAGTGTGTGAACAAGGGAAGTACAAGTCCTTGGATGTAAAAGAAAGAAGATTATTTTATGCAATAAAATATATTATTGTAGTTGTTTGTTTGGTATCCAATGTGTGTCTAGGTGCATGTAGGGTAGTTCTCCATTGCTGTGCATGAAGAGTTGTAGGATATTTGTTGTAGGTTGGCTGGTAGACTTTAGGGTCTTGGCTATCAAAATTTGCAGGTTGACCCAAAGGGAAAATTTTGCTTTGCTTTCATTTAGTCATGTGCGGGGTTCTCAGGCAGTTGCAAGGTAGTGGGGAGGCGGCTTGCATTAGACGGTATTAGAGCAGGCTACAACTTTGGGAGTTAGTAGAGTGAGTGAGTCTTTTGAGGTGTGAGTGGGTTGGGAGGAAAACCTCTGTGTGTGTGTGTGTAGGAAAACTGAGATGCCACCAAGAAGGAGAGCAACAAAAGTTGCAACTGCAAGTTTTTTGGACAAGTTTGAGGCAGTGTTGAAGGCCTTGAGGGAAACTAAGGTGAGGTTGGAAGCCCTGGAGAATGAAGAGAGAAGTCGGGGATGCGCACTAGTTGTCCCAACCAAAGGGATGAAGAGGAGGACCAAACAGTAGAAGATGGTGGAGAAGATTGCCTTGAAGAGCAATGAGTGGGTGGAAGTGCCATGTGAGCAGCTTGCGGATGGAGGGATGGTTCGTTTGCAACCTATGGAAGACCTCGTAGATAGCGGGGTAAAAGAAAAGAGACTCCTCATGGATGAGGACAAGGAGTTAGTAGCAATAGAGATGTTGCAAGTTGTTGATCTAGACCGAGGGAGCTTGTTGTGTGAAGAGGAACGCAAACAAAGTTGTTGCGAGGAAGGTATGAAAGAGGAATGCAAACAAGAGGTTGCATGTGGGGACAAGAGAGTTTCCAAGGTGTTGCAAACTTGCAACAAAGGAGTAGTCCGTGTACGAGATTGCAAGGGTGATAGCCAAGATTGTTGATGAGTTGCAAGTGTAGTGTTGATGTGGTTTTTGCAACAGCAGCAACATTAGAATAAAACACTGGGTATTCTATCCTCTCTTGAGAAAAAGCCTCTCGAGTGCTAAACTATGTGATCACGCAAGAGTGCTCCAAGGTTCCTTTTAGGCCAGGTCTTGACTGGCTCAGGATAGACTCAGTGAAATGATGTGATTTGCTGGTAATCACGAAGGGGACTTACGCAATCGTTCTTAGTGTTTTCTTCACAAAGGGGAAAAAGACTTGGATTTCGTTACTTCCTTGAAAGAGAAAGGACCTGGATTACTTAAGTTCTATTGCTAAAGGGGGGGTGAATGATTTCTTAGTGAGGCTCCTTATGAACTATTCTTAGTATAGATCTAAAACAAACTACAAAAGATGGTTAAGGGTAAAGAGATCTAGGTGATGGAAAAGACTGATGCTGATTCATGGAGACTGAAACAACACTCTGCTTCGTCATGAGACAACAACTACGCAGAAATGGTGCAATCTTGTAGGGAGTTTATAAAGATTTTCAGATTACTCAAACATAGAACATGAAAATGAAATATGTAGAAAGTAATCGAAGCTAAGCCCAAAATGAGTTCAGACTAACCATGCATTGGGATTTGCAAGCCACAAATCGCAAATGGTATGAACAAGAGTTTCAATCATGCATCCACAACAATACTTTCCACCATTCTAACTTAATGAAAACTAAAAGAAACTAGAAGAAGATACAGATCTGAAAATAGAGCTTATGATTTGCCTTAAGGAAATGAGAAAACCATGCTAATATCCCAAAGAATACTGTGAACACCAAGCTTCAATGCTCATGTATTGATTTTGGAAATATTTTTTTACAACAATCTTGCTCAAAACCTCAAAGTTTCTTGCTCAAAGATGAAAAAAGCTAAAACTACTCTTGCTCTTCTATCCTTCTTCTAAAATGACAAGTCTATTTCTCTCTGAAAATTCTGGGGGCCTTTACAAATGAGGCCTTCATGCCTTTATATAGGCTCCAAAGTACAAAAAGGGGCCTGTTGATGATTGTTTTTAGACAAGTCAACAATAGAGTAGAATACTGAGCATCCAACTTTCTCTTGAATAAAGCTTCTCGAATGCTAAACAAAGTGATTAGTCGAGATAACTCCAAGGTTTCTTATTTATGATTCGTGATGGATTAACTCAATGACTTGATGTGATTTTGTTGATGAACACAAAGGGACTTACACAATTGTTCTAACAACTTGATTTGTTTCACTTACTAGAGGCAGACACTTGGAATATCTAAGTACTACAACCCTTTAGCGTATGATATAGCAATAAGGCTCTTCAATTCTAATTCCTACTGATGATGAAAAAAAGTGCAAAAGGTAAAGGTTTAGGAAACTACTCTAATCCTAGATGTAAGAAATGATTATTGCTCAGGTGAAATCAACCAACTTTGTTTCGCCAAGTTGAAACAACTACACAAGGTTGATGCAATCTTCTAAGGGTGATGTAAGATATTCAAATCACTTATGTTCATGAAAGTTCAACAAACATAAACAATCAAAGTTAAGCTTACTTTGTTCAGGCTAACCACACACTGCAACTTGCAAGCCACAAACTACAAATGGTATGAACATATAGATTTCACCATGAAACAATAACAGTAACTTCCATCAACTAACATAACACTTGAAAGAGAACTTAATCTAACTTAACATTCGCTTGAAGAAATGAAAACCATGCAACACTTTGAAACTTAAATAGAATCACCAAAACAATGAGTCTTTTATTATCTCAAAGAGCTCTTGCAACAATTTTTAGAATCTTCAACCTTACAAAATGAGAGCAAAAGAGCCCTTATATAGGCTTCAAGAATACATGAATGGTTAAGATCGATTGGCAAAGCCAATGGACCAGATGATGCCACCTAAGCAGGCGGTTACAACAAACTACTATTTTAGCATATAAAAGAGGGAACAAAGGCACGTTTCCCAAGAAGATAAGGATGACACATCAATAGCCTATGAGGAACCTCCATGTGAGTAACCATCACTAGTGTTATGGAATTCAATGAATCTGGACACCACTTGTTTGATATCATCAAAAGGTACACTCGGCGTATTCCTAGTGGTTCCTTCGGCTTCAAGCACATCAGCTGCATAAATGCCAATTGTCTTCTCCCAATCGGTCATTCTAGCCTTGTTGGTGCCAAGGTGGATAGCAAGTGAAAATATGCTATCAAGCCTCTCATCAGAAACATCATCTTCTTGAAAGTAGAATGATTGGACTTGTTCTTTCATACTATCAATAGTCATCTCTCCAAAAGGATTGCATAGCTTCATCAAGGATGCATGTATTCCATCTTAGATTCTTTGAATCACACTTCTTACTCTTGACATATCTGTTTCAACTCTATCAAGTAGCTTCCCTTTATTGTGAAAGCAATAGTACCAGGAAGAGAAATCATATGTTATTCCTTCCTCAATTACCTCAGCGTGTATCAACTCATCAATTGAAGTTTCCATCAAACTCTTCAAATGTGGCATATATTGTTCTTTGATGACCTTAAACTCAGCACAAGCTGTCAACAACGCAAGCACTCTTTCCTTGAGATCAGCAACCTTATTATACACTTGCATAATATCTTCAAGATGCCCATATGTTGTTTCCCTTGACCTCTTCATCCAATCCTTCAACCTATGAGATGACGATCTCAACTCCTCAAGATGTACAATTGTTTCTGGAGGAAGAATGGGTGGAGGTGTAGAAACTCTTTCCTGCTGACGGATATGATGTACTAGGTGTTGAATATATTGTTCCAATGCCTGACACCTTTGCTCAGCCTTAATCCTACCTTTTGTTTCCTGTCTTATGATAGCTCGAGCATTATCAATTGAATCCTGAAGTTCTACTTGTGCCCTAGTCAACAGACCCAAATCAATTGTGTTGATATCATAATCTTCAGGTACAATGCCTTCTATAATCTTCTCAACTCTTGGAACATCTACATGTACCCTCCTTACACTAGCTTCATCTTTTGTTATCTTTGAAAGAGTAGTTGCTTTCTTCTTCAGTTTTTCAGAAGACATGTTCAAAAGCAACTCTTCAATTGGAACATGCCAAAAGTTTTCCACTTCACAACTTTTTTTGATTTTTTCCTGCAACCACTCCGGCAACGATGAAAAATCTCCTGGCTATTGTACTTGCCTTGCATGGGCAATGATTCTTCTTCAGCTTCATCTTTGTCTTCAGTGTTAGCCTCATCAATGATTTCAGTATCATGTGGACTTGAAGGTACCTCTTCAAATGGAGTATTCGGGACTGCATCTTCAACAACATGCACAACTATATCCTGATTCATTGGAATATCTCCTAGTTGCCTAGATGAAGCAGTTTCGATGCTTATCCTCTTCTTCTTCTTACTTGATTCTCCTTGTGCAGTTTCAAGTTGTTTTCTTTTCTTTGCTTGGCTTGAATCTCTTTTATTATCCTTACTTCGTGAATCTCTGCCAGGTGCACTATGCTGTACTTGTTCAACTTCTCCCATCTTGGTGTAAGTGAGCCTCTTTCCTTCATCTATCAGTGCTTGTACTTGCTCTTTTGCATGCTCCTTAGTGATAGCAATGATGGGTTCTATCAACTCTTCATCATATACTCTTTCTCTATCAGCCCAATGAATGTCATATGGCAGATTCCATACCTTATTGTATTCATCACCTGAAAGAGTCCTATCATCATCTAGCTGATCAGGAATCCTCAACACTTTTGTACCTTTTACCAAATCCCATCTCAATCTTGAACATTTTTGCATCTTTACATCATCATCATCAATGGCATTGGCCCAATGATCTTCAAGTTGCTCTATATGCTGATAAGTACGATATAACTGCTTAATTGCTCCATGTGGGTCAAAGTTCTCCCTCGAATCATGAAGATGTAAATGATATGCTTGAAGCTCAGTCTCAGAATGTTCGGCTGCTTGAAGTGATGGACATGAATAATATCTCCCAAGCTTGAGGGGGAATTGAACCCTGGCCTTCTTTCTTGTCCTTTGCATCTTATCGAACTCTAACAACTGTCTCGATACTTCCAACAGTACCATCCTATTAGTAGGATACCTTGGCAATCTATATGGAAAGGATGTGAAGCCTTGAATTCTGATATAGGTGAACTTATCATATTGAATATAGTATCTTCCATATTGTTCAATGAAGTTCCTAGCAGTATCTGTCAATCTCCTATGCAACTCTCCTCGCAACTTTCTCACTATATACATGGCAAATGCATCATTAAATCTCTTGTAATGGTTGATGTTCTTGAGGTGAAGTGTATAACATTGATGTGATAGGATTTGATTAGATTTTATGCCTACTTCTCTTTTAGATGTCAATCCCTTGTATACCACATTCCTTGCCAGTATGTAGACAAGATAGGAAGTCATGAAGAAGGACTTTGACTCATCAAAATTTTCAAATTGCTCATCGAGGCAATGACTTATAAGCCCAGCCCAATCAATCATCTTATTCTTTGTGAAGACATGATCAAAGTATGTATACATCCATCCTTCAAAAGTTGATGATTGAGGCCTACCTGTTACTCTATTCAAGAACATGATGAAGTAACTTATCTCCTTCTTGAAATCTGCCCTGTGGAACTTCGGATCTTCAGAGTTGTATATTTTGATTGAAGGATCTATCATCCACTTCTTCCTTACTTCTTCAATGTATTGCTTGGAATTGCCCTCAAAGGTATGTTGTGCAGTTGTAGGACAAATGAACACTGTCTTTCGGTTCGGGATGTTGAAGATTTCCTGTATAGCTTTTCTTTGTAAATAAGCTAGGACAGTCCCGTCTTTAGCCACAATTCACCTTCTTTATTTATCATAGTGTTGAATACATTTCAACACCAATTCAGTGCTAGGTAAGGCAGGTGGGAAACATGCTGCTTGTATGATTCCACTCTTCACAATGGCCTTGATGTTTTCATTCCTTGTAATGGCGAGCAAGAAATCCGTCATCTTTTTTAAGTTGACGTGTCCCATGTTGGTGTCTCCCACATTCTTCCAATGAGTCTCGAACTTGGAGTCGGGTATGGTTGACTTAGCATCCATCTTGATTATTACTTGACGCTCCTTCGCTGTCATGCCCATCTACCTTTTGTTCAATTTCAAAATGGACTAATGCAGATTTCTGTAGAAAATGATGAAAATCAGTTTTAAATAACAAAAATCAAACTTGGAAAAATGCAGATCTGCTGAAGAAATTGTTGCTCTTCCTCCAAAAATCGCTCCTAGAATGAAATTGCAAGTGAATGATGATCAAAAATGACAAGGGCATCTAGTTTATATAGGCAATTTACCTAGATAAAAGGGCTGGTCGGCCAAGCAGGTCGGCCAATTTGAGCATTTAATACATTTTTTGAAATTCCCAAATTTAAAACAAACTTCTTCAACTAAGGCGCCAAAATTGGTGAAAACATACATAGGATGCGCCTTGCTTTAGAGGCCTATTATGCATGATTTAAAACATGTTTTAATTCCAACAAAACATTATGACTCATAGGCACTAATTTAAGGTGAAATAAGCATGTTTGGGCGCCTCAATGTGGTTGAATGTCTTCTCCATACTAGGCGCTGAAATTGATGAATCAATGTATGAAGGGCGCCCTATTTTGTAACCCGTTTTAAGTCCCAAAACTTCAATAATCTTTAGGCGCTGCCTTGAGGTGAAATAGACATGAATAAGTGCCTTGTATTGATCCTTTTATCTCAGGCACTGAAATTGGTAAGGAAAGGTGCCTAGACTTGAAAGAGGATACTTACTCCATTTTATGCATTCAAACTCTTATAGAGGCTCAACAAAGGTATCTCATATGTTAAACTTCTCCAACTTGCTTGCTAGACACCTCCTTGATGTTAGGCGCTCAAAATGACTCTTTCAACCAATCACACTCCTAGGCGCTAAAGAAGAACTCCCCAACGATGGAAGTGCGCCTAACTCTCCAAGGTTTCACTTAGGCTTTGTAACGATCTAAAGTCTTTCCCTACCAAGGCATTGTTGCTTAGAACCCTCTTACTCCAAGGAGACTTCAAGATTGAAGAATCTTATCCTTCTTACCCCTAGGCGCTCAAAATAACAAAAATGACAAAGAATGGCGCCTAAAATGATTAATGTTCTCTCCAATCTTGGGCGCATATCTAAGGCAAAATGGGTTAAAAAGTGCGCCTAGACTTTCTCTTAGGTTGTTGTTTGATACTTTGCGCTTAGATGGATGTAAGATATCCCAAACCTTGATTGATGTCCTTGGATCCCCCATTCAAATTCTCATCATCCCTATCACTTTCAATCACTTTCAAACTCTCAGAGACTCCTTATCATTAGGCACACATTGAGGTCTTCTTGAACATGAATTTGTGCCTAAGGTCTTAATGAGTGTTTCTTTCACTTTTATGTGTTCAAAGGATTGTAGATGTTCCTAAAGACTTCATCCAAGCCAATCAACCTTCAAAACTTGTAAATTCAAGTTGATTTCTCTCTGGGCGCATATTGATGATCATTTGGATGTGAATTAGCGCCTAGGCTAGATGAGGACTCCCTTCACTTACCTCAACCTTTAATCATTGTAATTGCTCTTAAAAGACTTTATCAAAACCAAGAAACCTCAAAAGTTGTAGATCTAAGTGGATTTCTCTCTTAAGACTTAGGCGCATGCATGAGGTTGTTTTGAATTGAATTGGCGCCTAAGGAAGATGACATTTCCTTTCACTCACCGTATCCCTCTTATATTGTAGTTGATCTGAAAAGATATCATCTTCAACACTTGTAATTGTGAGTTGATTTCATCTAAGGCGCCAAAATTGGTGATTTTGAAGGCAAAGGGCGCCTAACTTTTGATGTTTAATTTAGTAAGTTAAATCAACCTTTGAAGTCAAATGGACTACCTCGTTGATGGCGCCTAACTTTCTGCTTCACCATACTTCTCTGCCCTTTACTAACCTTAAGGCGCCAATATGAATTGACCTTGATGGAAAGTGCGCCTTCCCTCCATGATGTTTAATTTTTACAAGGTGCCAAAATTGGTGAATCTAATAGAAAATGCGCCTAGACTTTAAATGCACTTAGAAACACTTTTGAAGTCCTAGCTCCTCAGGGCGCTCATTAAAGGTGGTAGGGATGACAATAGGTGCCCAGGTCTTTTCTCTGAAGTTTTCGTTTATTGAAGCAAGTTAAGGTCAATCATCATTCTCACAAAAAGATCCCTCCCAACTTGACTTAAAGAATGCCCTATATCATCTTAATAGGCTCACTGACTGGCTGACTCTGAGATAATACCAACAAGACACCCTAGAACGACTAATCCTATGAAGAAAAATGGGGGTCCCCATTTGCAATGGGGTGATGTGTGATTAGGTCACAACAGGGCCAAGATTTGATTGCCTAGAAACCAACGCCCAAATTAGGTCAAAAGAAACCCTAAAAGGAGGTAGGTAAGAAAAGAAGTTAAGGATGCCAAAATCTTGGCTAGAGAAAACATGACATGTCTTGGGAGAGGGGTCCCATGCTGACTAGGACTCCATGATGACATCATATAGGTGGGCGCCACCTCATCCTGCTTCCTTATCCTTTGTTCAATGAATTTGATGATGACATCCTCTAGTTCCTCCACTGGAATGCTCGACAGGTTCTCCATCTTGTAGTCCATGATCGACAGGTTAGCATCATAGGTAGTGAATGTGTCCCCCCAATCTAACCTCATCCCGTGAACATTGTTCATGATGGCCAAGATTGTGGAAATATCCTCAAAGTGTCCCTTTTGGAGAGGGTGGGTGGCTCTGAAATACATACTCTGCATTTTATCCTTCAAACACTAGGCATTCACCACTCCATCCTCCCCTATCTCTTGATCGAACCATATTTCTATTGAACTGAGGATTTTGTCTTGGATTTCCTTCACCATCATCCATGCTTGGGTGGCATCAGCCTCCATCTTCTCAATTATTTCTTTCTTGAAGACTAGAGCAGAATACCACCAGTGGAAGTCATAAGCATCATTGGATTGTATTATGCCATTCTCCACCAAGACTCGCCTTGGAGTATTCATTAATGCTTTTAAACTTGGAATGGTCTCCGTCATGTCTATACTGAACTCCTGACATGCTTCTACTATCACTTGAATCCTATCTATGAGGTTGATAACTCTTTCATAGACTTGAACTAGATCCTCCACAAATCTGCTAGCCTTCTCCAAGACACCCCCAATCCACTCATTTGCTGCCTGACTGAGCGACCTCATCTTTTCCAATTCAGTTAGTGAATCTCTGGGAATACCTGTAGGATGAACAATTGCCCCTTTGGTTGACTGTGGCGGATTTTTCAGGTTCATGACATAATGTTTTAATTCCTCATTTTCTCTCTTCAGCTGATTCATCTTTTCTTCTCCCTTACTTAGCTTGTCCTTGATAGCTGCTACTGAATCATCCAACTGCTCCACTTCTTGCCTCTTTGTAGTGGGTCCTAAATCGACCGTCACTACATCATATTCTTCTGGAGTGATATCCTCTTTTACCTTGTCTTCCCTTGGAACTGCAATCTGAATATGGCGAGACCCGGACTCTCCTTTAGTTATCTTTGAATATTTCTTTGCCCCTTTCTTCTTTGCGGTCTTGCTTATCCGGCTCAGGAAGTCTTCTAGCTCAGTGGATGGATCATACTGCGGGATGGATTTCTTCTTTAGTTCTTCTTGTAGCCATTCGGGTCTTTTGGATGGATGAGCATTTTCATGAGGTTCTTGCTGTTCATGAACCTTTGGTGGGGCAGACACCTCGCCTGGATTGAATTTTTCATTGAGGAAGTCTAAATCCCGGTCTTCAAATTTGTCTTCAATATGGGCCACCTCTAGATTCCTTGGGGAATGATGAGGAGGAGGTCTCGCAACTGGACTAGAAGCCTTTTGCTGAATGGGTTATGTGGACTCGTGCTGATCTCTTCTGTCTTGTTCATTCAGGACCACTTCTTGCTCCATATGCTCCTGATTCTCAGTAGTAGATGGCACATTGTTCTCTTGAAACAAGTCGACTTCTTGGATAGAAGAAGCACTAGCTGAGTGAGGACTACTTGTCCTCTGTGCTTCCTATATTGGCTTCTTGGAGAAAAGCTCTAGAACCTTTACTCTCTTTGCAGGCGAGCGATCAATAGCTTTATTGTTTGGCTCACACCTATCTGTCCCTTGTTCCTTCTCATATGACCCCTCAGTCATTTCGTCGTCGGAAGACTGTGACTCCAAATCTCCCATCAAATCATAGGTCAAGGGAACATTCTGTTTATTCAACCTATCCACATGTCGATTCATCCATCTTTGGGTGTTCACCAGAACTGGAGCCATCAACTCATCCAAGTTGGTGCCTTCTTGTTCAGCCCAATTCAGTCTCGGGAGAGGTTTATCCTTTTCATTCTCGTACAAAGACTGAACTTGCCTGCCATCTTCCTTGAACTGATCTAGAACAGAGAATACTCGGGTTGTTCTAATCATGCCCAAGGATAACCGAGATCACATCCTTCTCCTTATCTCAAAATCATCCTCTACATTTGCCCAATGATCTTCAAGGTGTACCTTGTGCCTGTGCCTTCTTCCGCAAGCTACCCTGGTGGTATTAAGAGGATCGAAATTTGCTCTCGAGCCATGAGCGACTAGGTTGTAGAATTGCAACTCCTCATTGGACTTTTCTGCGGCCTGAATGGATGGACATACCTCAATGGCATCTCCAATTTGGATTGGGAATGATAGTCCAACCTTCTTTTTTTGGACTATGTCATATGCTGATAGCTGCCTTGTTAGTTCAAGCAACGCTATCTTGTCAGTAGGATGCTTCGACAATTTGTACAGATAGGAGGAAAATCCATGTACTCCGATATAAGTGAATTTTGGGAATTGGATGAACCAGGACCCGTACTTTTTGACCAACCGCCTGGCTTTCGGAGACATTCTCTGGTGAGTCCCTCCTTGAAGAGTCCTCGTAATATGCATGGAGAATGCATTGTCGAACCTTCTGAAATGTGCTATGTTCTGAAGGTGCAACTGTGGATAGCAATTATAGACCTTGACTTGTCCTGGGACATTTCCAATGCGTCCGCTCCATGATAGTCCTTTATATCTGCAATTCCTTGCCAGCATGTAAAACGCGTAGGAACTCATGTAAAAGGTCTTTGATTGTTCTAGATTCCCCAATTATTCATCAATGTTGTTGCTTATCAGTTGGGCCCAATCAATCATCTTTTCTCCATTAGTTATCTCCTCCACGAAGTAGAACATCCATGGTTCAAAAATTGAGGCTTGAGGGCAACCCATGACCCTGTTTAATAAGACGACCAGATCTCCATACTCCTATTTGAAATCTGATTTGAGGACCTCTTAGGTAACCTGGAAGGATGAGATCTTTTCTTTCTCATCCATGAGGCATTGATTATTTCCTTGCAGGCATCCGGTTCGGCTTCGAACATCTTGGATGCGGCTTCCTTGCTTTTGTAGACAGTGGAATGGTGAATAGGAATGTTGAAGGCTTCGACAATCATCTCCTTGGAAAGGTAAGCCATCACTTGGCCATTAGGAATAATGATCCTTCATTGTTCGAGAATGTAGTGCTTGGCCAATTCCACTATCAGCTTGGAACAAGGTATGGTGGCAGGAAAACAGTCTGCTTGCACGATCCCATTATGGTCCATTCTCCTTGCGATCTTGGATGGAGGGTGTTCATCGGTCCCATACATTCTTTTCTTAATCTCTTCTATATTAACAAGCCCGACATTGGTGTCTTCGACATTCTTCCATTTTGAGACAATCTTGGATTCAGGAAGTACCCCTTTGAGGACATCTCGCATCTAAGTTTGCCATGAGAGGTTTCCAGCTTTAGCATTGGCCATTTATGAAGCAATGATGTTCTTTAATTGTATGAAATTCACCTCCTTTACTTGATAAACTGCCCTCTTTCCAATGAAAAGCTTTGCCTTTTGTGAAGAGTTCTGCCTTAATTTGATAGGCCCTTGGTCTGATTTGATGAAAACTTGAAGAGGAATGATTTTCTCTTGGTCAAACTAACCTGCTTCTTCAGAAATTAGACTGTAGCTTGGTCAAAAATGACCTGTTTGCTCATAAAACAGGGCTGTTCTTGGTCAAAATGACCTGTTTGCCCAGAAAATCAGACTTTATCCGGTGAAGACCGAGCTGGTCACTCAGGAATCAGACCCTAACCAGGTCAAAACTGAGTTGCTATGTGAAAATCAGACCTTTTCCAGGGTAAATTTTAGCTGCTTACTCAGAAAATCAGACTCTTATCAAGTGAAAAATAAGCTCCTTACTCAGAAATCAGACGCTTTTGCTTGGAAATCAGACCTGTTTTTGGTCAAAAATGAGCTTTTTACACAAAAATCAGACTTTTTTCATTTCACATTTGAGCTGTTTGCTAAGAAAATCAGACTTTTCTCAATCAAAACTGAGGTGCTTGCCCAGAAATCAGACCTTTTTTTCAGGCAAAATTGAGCTGCTACGTGAGAATCAGAGCTTTTACTAGGTCAAAAATGAGGTGCTTACTAAGAAATTCAGACCTTTTCTTTAGAAATCAGACCCTTTTCAGGGCAAATTTGAGCTGCTTACTCAGAAAATCAGACCCTAACCAGGTCAAAACTAAGCTGCTATGTGAAAATCAGACCCTTTTTTCGTGAAATCTGCCTCTTCAGTGAAGAAAACTCTGTTTTGAGGTGAAAAAAGAGGTCTGAAAATCCCTGTTGTTTCTGATTTTAATGGTGAAAATCCTGAAAATCTCTGTTTTTTGACAAGGAGAGGGTCTATAATGCAGAAATCTCTGTGCCCTCTTTGTAGAAGTCTACCCTGAATGGAGACATAGATTCTTTGATGGGGAAAACCTTGCTCTTTGATCTTTTAGCAAGCTGCTCCTTCAGAAACCTGCATAAAAAATGATGGAGAAAACAGCTCTTTGGTGGAGAAAGAAGATGAGTTGTGGGAAGGCCTGGCTTGCAAATAAAGAAAAGTGACTTGAAATGCTTATTTATATGGTTAGATTGACTTTTGGAGGCCAAGCTGCTGAAGCTCCTCTCTAAAAAGATATGATTTTCTTTTTAATTCAAGCAGCTCAACTCCTCAAAAAAGATTTGATTTTGCTTGACTAAGCAACTTGCTTGTCACCTAGCTGACCTAGCACATAGGTAGCTCAGCTTGGACTAGGCGTGGATTTCATGTTGATATGAATTTGCTCTTTGTATTGGAATTCTCCCTTTATCTAGTCAAGTATTTGGATATTTTGGATTTGGTGGCCACCTCATGCCTTTTTGGAATTTAGTGACTTTGTCATAGATATTTCTTTGGATTTAGTGAGCTGGTCATCTTCTTTTTTGGATTTAGTGAGCTGGTCACCTTTCTCTAGGTGTACCTTTTAGATATTTTCATATGAATTTTGCCTTCTTCCTTGGGCGCATATTTGGTGTGCTCGTGTATTTCATTTTTGACCTACCTCCTTGCTTGGTGATGGTCGCACATTTCATGTGCTCATGTATTTCATTTTGACCTACCTCCTCACTTGCTTGGTGATGGTCGCACTTTTCATGTGCTCATGTATTTCATTTTGACCTACCTCCTCGCTTGGTGATGGTCGCACTTTTCAAGGGGTCATGTATTTGGATGCTTGGAATTGTAAATGCGCGCATTTGGTTTTATCACATGCTTCCTTCCTTGCTTGGTGATGGTCGCACTTTTCAAGCATTCATGTATTTCGTTGACTTGCATTACTAAATGCATGCATTTCATTTGAGTGCTGCCTTCCTCTCTGCTTGGAGTTAGGCGCACTTTTCCTTAGTTCATGTATTTCATTTCGTGGATTCTTAATTCCATGTATTTGGTGAGGAGCTTGAGATATTTTCTCATGTATTTTGTGAGGTGCTTGATTCTCCATTCCATAGATTTATTGAGGTTTGGACTTGTTTTCCTTGGATTTTCCTTGCATCTTCCTAGGGGTGGATTTCATGGGCCTTGGTAATCCTTTCCTGAAGCTCATCTTACTAAACCCTGAGTTTTGAGGAGCTTGTCTCTCTAAAACATGAATTTCTCTCTTTGAGGAGCTTATCTCACTAAAACAGGACATTCTCTCTTCTGAAGGAGCTTATCTCTCTAAGCAGGACATTCTCTCTCCTAGAGAAGCTTGACGAGCTTATAGGACTTTCTCTCTTGTTGACGAGCTTGATGAGTTTATATGACTTTCTCACTCTCCTTGACATGCTTATTTCACTAAGTTGGACGTTGAGGTGCTTATCTCACCAAAGCATGTCATTCTCTCTCCTAGAGGTGCTTGACGAGCTTATTTTTCGAAAGCATGTTTTTGCCTCTCCTTGACGAGCTTGTTGAGTTTAGGACATAAATTCCTATCTCCTTGACGTGCTTATTTCACTAAGCTGGATGTTGAGGTGCTTATCTCACCAAAGGATGTCATTCTCTCTCCTTGAGGTGCTTGATGAGCTTATTTTTTGAAAGCATGTTTTTGCCTCTCCTTGAAGTGCTTATTTCACTAAGCTGGACGTTGAGGTGCTTATCTCGCCAAAGTAGGTCATTCTCTCTCCTAGAGGAGCTTGATGAGATTATCTCTCTAAGTTAAATTTTGCCAAGGAAATGCTTAAGTTAAGGTGGGCTTAGGACCCTGGATTGGATCTAGGATTGAACAGAGACTTGTAGACTTTGGAGGGGGACTTCATTTACCCTTGAAACTGTGAATAAAGGCCCTTAGATAGTGGATTGATAGCCCCTTCACCATGGATTCCAGTGCTTAGAGTGAATGACTTAGATATTTTTCTATGGAATGGTGGGCTTTTGCCATGGATTGGCCAGATTCGATCGAGGGATGGGAATTAGGGTTTCATTTATCCCTAGGAAAGCTGATCTTCTTTACCATTTCAAACCTTCCTAATACCCCTTGTGGGCTAGGCGCGCTAAGACTCTTCCTTAAATTCATGGATCCGAGCAAGAAACTACAAGCTCGAAGCAAAAAATGGAACCAGGTCAAAAAAAAAGAGGGGGACCCCATTTGCAATGGGGTGATGTGTGAAAAAGGTCACAACACGTTGCTTAGGTGTTTTAATTTAGTGTAGTAGAAGAGTGCAGGAAGGATGTTGCACAGGAGTTGTTGCAAGTTGGTGAAGCAAAAAGAGTGCAAGGAGGATGTTATGCAAAAAATGCTCCAAGTAGATGCAATAGAGAAAGAGTGTAGTCGTGAAGTTGTAAGTGGAATTGGAGTAATTCCAACAATGCTGTTAGTGGGAGTAGTAGAGAATAGTGGGTAGGTGTTGCAAGTTGAGGTAGCAGAAGAAAGAAGGAAGACTTTGCAAGTTGAGTTAGCAAGAGACAACTAGGAGATGCTACAAGTTAGAGCAATAGAAGATAGTAGGAAGATGCTGCAAGTTGGAGCAGTAGAGGATGGCAGAGAGATGCTGCCATAGACACGACATAAGGGCATGAGTAGAAGGTTGTGTAGGAGATGTTGCAAGTACATGCAACAAAGAAGCTGCAAGATGTAGCCAAGGAGACTAAGTATGATGTTGCAAGTAAAGGCAACAAACAATGAAGAGCCTTTAAGCATGGAGGCAAGGGAAGAGAAGATGCACGATGCTGTGTGCAAGGTGCTGCAAGAAATGACAACCAAGGAGGATAAGGAAGAGGAGAGGATGGACAAGTTGTGGGAGTTCATCATGAGCATGGAGTTGAGCCCAGAAGAGGAGAAGCTCACACCTGAGGAGTTGTTGAGTAGAATATTGAGTGAAGATGCAGATGACGAAGGTCGTATGGAAGGAGAGAAGTTGTACAAGTGGAGGTGGATGACTAGTAATGGGTCAAAGCCCATGAGAAGAAAGAAGAAAAAGAGGAGCACTTGAAGGAGATTGGGGAACAATAGGTGCAAGTCCACAAGATGCAGTAGGTACAAGGCTAAAGGTGGCAGCAATAAAGGACAGTGGTTTCGGTGAGGTGTTGGAAGAGGAGAAAGAAAACGAAGAGGCCACCAGATAGTTCCACCAAGTGAGCAGGGGCTCACATATTTTTGTACTTGGCAAGTATGATGCAACAACATCTTAAATCTCGATAGATGGCGTGGACGAAAGGCATAGATGTTAGCCATTTGGAGGATGTGCACTTGCAACCATTGGTGAGGGAGTCACCATAGTGCAAAGGCACTTGTAGCAAAGGTGGCTACTTGCAGCCACAAGACTTGCAGCAAAGGAGGGAGAGTGAGCATTGACTCACTTGCAACAACCAGAAGCTGCAATGGAGAGTTACTTGCAGAAACTAGAAGTTTGCCCATGGAGCGATCGACGCTTGTAGCAAAAGAGGAGTGAGGCACTTGGGAGTAGGTGCACTTGCAACAAAAGGGACGTTGTTGATGCTCGAGGGTAGCATAGAGGTGATATTGCAAGTGATGAGGATGTCACAAGGGACTGATGATGTTGCAGGTGCAGCAAGGGGAGCACGGTGAGGCTGCTCATGTGTTGAGTGAGGGCTGCAAGATTGACATTGAAGGTGGTCGATACTGTACGATGGAGAATATGGGGTTGCTAGCGAACAAGAAGTGGTTGAATGAGAAGAGGCTATGAAGATGAAGAGGTGGTGGCGAAAGTGTTTGTTGCTAACATGGATGTGGATGGCGTCCAATTGGGTGTTGCATAAGGTACGAAGTTTCTTGCATGGTCGTGAGGTGCATGAAAGAGTTGAAAGTAGCTTAGGAGACTGCATGAAGGTAGTGGAAGTGGCGGCAAAAGAGATTTGAAGGGTCATTTGGAGCATAGTTGAAAAACTTGGACTTGACAATTACTCGACAGACCCAAAAATTTTAAAAACTCGGGACTCAGCAAAATCTCAGCAATGACTCGACAAATTTATCGAACATTTAAAAATGCATCTTTTTAAGAATATTCTTCAAAAATACATATTTTTGAATTTGTAGAATGCATTACTGATTTCCTTCATATATAAATCAAAATTAGAGTTTAATACACATATCATAGACCAAAAACGAGTTCAACCTCCAAATACATATGCACTTCAAGTTTCATTATCAATAGAAATTATAAATCATAAATTTATTCTATGATTAAAGCTAAAAAAGGCTTGCTGCCATTGTGTGGGTGTTGCGGAAGTGGATGTTATAGCTGCGATATCCTCACTAGGAGGATCAAGTTGTGTATGCGAGGAACCCACCCTTGATGGCTCATCATCTTTATCTTCTGACTCCTCATATGCTATCGCATTTGATTGCCATTCGGCTGCATCCCTTTCCAAAGCAACTATTTCATCATCAGTACACAATGGATCCATATCAACATCCTCGGCAATCCAATTTGAATATGGATCAATGTCTTCAATTTCTAGCACGTGATGTGTATCTTGCCCTTCTACCTTCTTCTCATGCAATCGAAGGTTGTACTGCACATAGACAAGGTCATTCAAGCGCTTTTGAGTCAACCTTTTGTGTTTCTTTGTTTGAATGGCCTCACAAACACTCCAGTTGTGTTCACAACTGGAAGCGTTACAAGGTTGGGATAAGATATGGATGGCAAGCTTTTGAAGATTAGGCATTGTGCACCATAATCTTCATACCATAAATCTGCAAGAATAATATTTATAACCTTGTAAGGATTTTAGTAAACTTAAAAGATAAAATAAATAGTAAATTAAAACTAAACATATATGTTTTGTGGATCTCCTATGAATGCAAAAAGTTGAAGAAAATAATGCCCCCTCTGCCCTCTTATAGCTCTGTATCTCATCGAGTATGAGGTCTCGAAGGTTATCATCAACAATCAACCTCTCAATACATGTGTTGGTGCCAAGCATAACCTGTACATTTGCTTTGAATGAAGAGGAGAAGAAAAACTTGGGGTTCAAATAGTAGCCAACAACATGAATATGTTGGTAGAGTTGTCGGTTTCACCTCCGATCAATAATGCACCATATGGGTACATTTTTTGATTTTTTTGACCCATAAAAATGCTGAATTGCCTCTTTGGCATTATCCTTGGCCTCATATAGATACCCCATGGGCTTTTGATCCCAATCCACCAATTGTAGAACCCTAACCAATGGTTCTAACACCTAAACTAATAGTGGATGAAAATAAAATTAGAGTTATATTAATTCAACAAATAAAAATATCACAATTTTACAAAATCAACAAATTGTAACATTAGCAAATAAAAAAAATAGAAATTAGAGTTTGAAAACTTACCTTGATGATCTCCTCCATGACTTTGGCAATGCTATCATCAAAAATTGTCTTCACGATCCTCTTTGCTTCGGGCTTCCTGTAATAAGGACTCTCCAACCACCTTTTGCTCACAAACATGCGCTTAAGGTTGGGCAATGAAGCTACTGTACTCTGCAAAGTGAGGAAATTAGTGGCCAAGCGTGTGACTCTTGATTGCATGAGTTTCTTGCCATCAAATGCGCTTTCTCATAAGATTTAGGACCCATGTGTGGTTGTAGATGTACTTTGTGATATTCCTTGCATTTTCAACCACATTCTTCACCCAACTTAATTTCCCAATGTCCTCAAGGAGTAGGTCAATATAGTGGGCAACACAAGGGCTCCAAAACAATGTTGGATGCCTTTCCTCTAGAAGTCTACTGGTTGCCACATATGCAGTTGCATTGTTAGTCACTATTTGAATGACATTTTCCACTCCCACCTCCATCACCACCTCATCCAATTTGTTGCACAAGGTATTTGCATATTTCATTGAAAACATCAATTGACTTCAAAAAGACTAGCTGCCCTCCTGAAGCCACTAAAAAGTTAATGAGTGTCTTGTCCCTGCCATCCGTCCACTCGTCAAATAAAATGGTGCAGCCTCTCTTTTCCCAAATCTTCTTTTGTTCTTCTACTAGTAGATGTGTGTTTTGGACCTCATCCTACAATAATGGGCCACTCAACTCATAATGGCTTGGGGCCTTGAATCCCTTACCTGCCACAGTCAATGCAGTGACCAACTGCGCCCAATAAGGACTTGAAGCAACATTGATAAAAAGGAAGTACTGCATCTAAGACCAGATTTTGAGAATGAACAAAAAGATTGGTTATTTTAGAACATTTGGCAAAAGACCAAAACAAGTTGAAGTTAAAAAATTCGAATAAGATTTTAATGAAGAAAAAAAAAGACACCAACCTATGTATTCTGTGATTGTCCACAAATCGTCCAAGTCCTAGCTGAAAATTGACCTTCAGTCAGTTAAAAAATTGTTCAAATATCGCTTTAAAATCATCCAAAAATCATGAAAATTTTCACCATGTGTCGTTCGATCAATTTTGTGTCTTTCTTAGGTTAAAATTGAGGTTTTTATAAGGGGATTTTGGGCGTGTTTTTCCTATCTGCGCGAGTCATTGTGAGTTACAGTGATTTTTGATGCATTTTTACCCTAGAACTTGTGGCAAGTTTTTAGAATAACTCGGCACCGAGTTATACTGCGAGTAACTCGCGGCTTGTTTGGACTTGCGATTACTCGCAAGTCTTGCGATTCATAAGCGAGAATTTCAACTATGGTTTGGAGGCCATGATCGGGCGGCAAAGGAAGCCATGACAATAATGAGGGGAATCGTTGGAGGAAGGACACTGACAACAAGTTTTGACAACAAAGTAATCGATGGTGAAGGATAAAGACATGCATTTAATGCCCATGTTGAACGATAGGCAGTGGAAGCCGTGGAATGCGCACATTTATCACGTGATGGACAGTGAGTAGGTATGGAGGAGTTGGAAGGAGCCGTTTAAAGGCTCGAGGTACCTTGATGACATTTATGAGAAGGCTTGGTGTGTGCTGGTCAATTTATGTATATGAAATAGACCAATTCAACGAATCAAGGAAGAAGAAATAGCTGAGAGGAGTCGGTTGGTTGTGAGTAGGAAGAAGAGGAATAGTTTGGCAGGTGGAGAGAAAAGAAGAGGTGTTTGGGTGCACAAACAGTCCGTAGGAAAAAAGAAAGTGAAGCAGAGGAGAAGACAGTTAGCAGGCATAGAAGAAAGAAGAGAGATTAGCCAAGAGGTTGGTCGAGAGAAGGAAAAGGGCATAGAGTAGCGCGCAGATAGTTTGGAGGGAGAGAGCTGAATAGGAAGGAACCGTGAGGGCTTAAAGGTGTAGACCGTGAAGAGGTTGAGCAAAGAGTAGGGAAGAGAAGAGATGCCCGTGAGGAGTTGAGCAGAGAGTCAACAAGGAAGAAGGGGTTGTGAGCAGCCCAAAGAAGCAAGAGGGCATGTGTGAGATTGACTGGGTAGCATGATGAGAAGAGGTGAAGAGCCTGCGTGAGACCGATTGGGCAGTGAGGTGAGGAGAGGCAAAGAGCTTGCATGAGACTGATTGGGCAGTGAGGCAAGAAGAGGCAAAGATCGATGAGATCGACTAGGCGGCATGGTAAGAGGAGGTGAAGCTACAATCAAGCAATGTGGGAACAAGAAGCTGCATGTGAGAGTGAGTGGTTGTTTGTGAGCAGCAATGGAGAGAGAGAGAGAGAGAGAGAGAGAGAGAGAGAGAGAGAGAGAGAGAGAGAGAGAGAGAGAGAGAGAGAGAGCATGTACATGAGTATGAACAGGGGAAGTACAAGTCCCTAGATGTAAAAGAAGATTATTTTATGCAATAAAATATGTCAATGTACTTGCCGTTTGTCTGGTGTACAATGTGTATTTGGGTGCATGTAGGGTAGTTCTCCATTGCTGTGCGTGAAGAGCTACAGGATAGTTGCTGTAGGTTGTGTGGTAGTCTTTAGGGTGTTGGCTGTTATAGGCTGTCTATAGCTGTAGGTTGACCTGTAACTAAAGGGGGGAACCTTGGTTTGCTTCCGCTTTGCTGCGTGTGGGGTTCTCGGGCAGCCGTGAGTGGGGTGTGGCTTGCATCAAGAAACCTCCATTTATCCTAGTGCCACTTTAGCAATCTCAATTGAGCCTTACCTAAAGCTATCACCTTGATCAACCTCATCTTAGGAATATCTAACTCTATTATCATGACCAGATTCAATTGAGAATTCTTAACCAAATTCATTCAAGTATAATGGTATTTATGTTTAACATATCAAATTTTATAGAGTAAACATTATTCTAGTCAAGATAGAATTCAAAAATTTCAATCTGATGATGTATAGAAAAATGACTTATGCAGATATTCTGATATGCAAAATATAACTTAAATATGCATGCCTGCAGAAGCACCTCCAATTTGGAAAAGTAAGTATAGAAGCCCAAGAAGGGCCGGTTGTCCACTTACCTTATAGGAGAATTAAAATTTGTACCTTCTATTTGTGAACATAGTTCATTCAGTCAGCCCGGTAGATTCTGGTAACTTAAAATATTCCCCTCAACTTCCCTGATTTTGGTCAATTTCTTTGGTTCTGGTCAAAGTCTGCAGATATTT
The DNA here is from genome assembly GCA_027924645.1 of Cunninghamia lanceolata. Taxonomy (NCBI): domain Eukaryota; kingdom Viridiplantae; phylum Streptophyta; class Pinopsida; order Cupressales; family Cupressaceae; genus Cunninghamia; species Cunninghamia lanceolata. The sequence continues at coordinate 4,026,273 of BSBN01000791.1, read as the reverse complement.
TTTAATCATAGGAGCATGTTTTGTCAACTGGAGGTTAACATAGTAGCATATATGCCTATCAGAAAGTAAAAAATAGTCAAAAAGTACTTGGTACGTAGACCCATCAACTTTGTCTCAGCTTGCAAATGTCACTTTTAGTTTTTTACTTCATTGATATGGATCATACAGACCTGTAGTATAGTCTTCTTTTTCTCATCGAGATAGTTTTCTGGTCAGAGAAGAGAGAACATAGTAATACTTATGATGATGCATCAATGAGCTCGTTAGTAGGCATTTATATGAATTTTTAAAGGCTGGTTTGGCACTGGACAGCATAGCCAACAGTATGGTCAAAATAAGCTTCTCTTTGTTTGGAGAGAGCTTGGTTTTAAAAAGACCTAATTTAATTTTTTTTTTGCAGTAGTGATGTTTATGACGATGAATGCATTAACATAATGATATCATTTTAAGGCTGAAGGTTGTAAGGGATGCCATCAACACCTTTATGATCTTGTTTACACTTTGTTTTGTGTCCCTGTTCTCATTGTTTTATTTTGTTAATTTGTATTTGCAATCGATTGCTTCCTTCTTTAGTGTAGGCCTTATTTGGGCTCCAACATTAATACACGTTTGATTGTTTTGATCTTCAATATTGGAAGATCCAGCTGATGCAGCAAATTATATTGCAACATTTGAAGTATTTTTCTATGGTAGATATTGCTGGTATTATCATCTTTGGCATAAAATTATTATCCTATATGAGTCAAATATGTGTTTGAAACAATTGTATTTTGTATTGCATCCTTCTTCCATGTTTGCTTTACTAATTGGTTATAAACTTATATCCAATAATATTGCACAGTTATCCTTATATTAATTGACACTTATTAAGTGTGCTTGAATGTTTTAGGGATTTGACAAAGCACTCCTATATTTGGAGTCATTTAATAATGCGAATCAAACACCAGAGGAACTTCGTACATGCAGAGGGAAAGTTGATGCAATCAGAGAAATTAGAGATCTTGCACAGAACATGTTGTCTGCAGATAGTGGTATGCAATATTTAAAGTTCCATTCCTTGACATTTGGTTTCTTGAAAGTCAGTGAGTGAATATAAACCTATTTCTTAAGGCCTTTGAATTATTTGCTTTTTTAGTAGAATTATGTATATATACAAGTATTTGTATGCATGTATATTGTATGAAACTAATACAATCAGATGCAATGCTATAATTACAAGTTATTGTACTTATAAACATGAACAAAATCTGAAAGGGTGACAAAGGTTGTTAATGTTTCCTTGTTCTTGTTCTAACTCTCGATCCAAGCTAATGCTAAATTAGCCATCTAACTAGCCCTCTCTTAAAATTTGATTTCATGAATGTGGGGTAGTGCAGGGTGTTGTTGAAGGCTCTTATTCTGTCAAGATACCTTTGCATTAGGAAAACTTACTCAATTGAGTTTTCTGTGATTTTTGCTCACAAGTTAATGGAGATTTATCTCTTATTCATTAGATTTGAAGTCTATGTGAGCTACCTAACATATGTTTTTATATTTGGCATCTCCCAAGGAATCATGCGGTGGTTTTCAGTTCCATTGCTTTATTACATACTGTCTTCGGGATACGTATATAGACAGATTATTCTATCTAAATTGTTAACATGCAGGACAGTATAATTTGAGCATCCACAACATGATGGATATATATATCCCACGAAAGCCTTCAATTTAAGGATGAGTATCACCATCACAAAATCACTATGGATTAAGAGTGGTGCCATTAAAATTCATTGTAGATTCTCTGCTTACTGAGATTTGAACATACAATTTTTTCATCACCTCAATTCAGACGTATCTTCCTTCATATAACAAAAACTGATACTGTCTCCAACATTCTGTAAGGAGAAAGCAGTGTCATTTTGATTCATGTCTTTGAGTGAGATTAATTGATCTTTCAACCTAGGTGTGGCATGGGGAACAATTGAGAGTCCCAAGAAGGATTTGTGGTTATGATTTTCTATTTAGATGCAAAATAGTATGCTTTCAGTGTAGTGCCCAACATCTGTACTGCACATAGTTCAATAGAATATATTAGTATTAATATGAAATGCAAACGTACCCATATCATGCATTGGGAACAACTCGTTTAGGGTCTCATTCAGAGTGATCTCTACCAAGGACCACCACTTTGTTGTAATAACCACCTTTGGTTACTACCATTTTTTTAAAACCAATTTCATTGCACCTTCAATACCATCTTATTCAACCACGCAACTTCTTTCCAATTTACAAGTGCTAGTTTCATAACCTTACCAAACCATAGCAAGGGCAGTAGTTGTAAGCCCTGATCGTACAATCTTGCACTAATTAGGATAAGCTCACATATCACAAACAATCCCTAGACTCAAATCTATTCCTCAAGGGTTCATTTGGAATGGCCCTGCCCATGTATCCCTTTTTGGGAATCAGAGACTCCGTAGTTTGGGCACTGAACATAGGAAGATTTCATCCTCTCAACTGGAATGAAATCTCTGACCTCACATTTAAAACACCGCCATTAATTGAGCTTATGCTTTCAATTCAATCCATAAACAATAGAATGATAGCAAATGCATTCTAGTCAAATGCTAGTTCAATGCCAACATTAGTGTATGGACACACACAAAACCACATAGTAACTAACTCATAGATACATCACATGTACACACAGTCACTAGCTCATGCATACATCACATATACACAATGTGTCTAGCTCATGCATGTGTCACATATACACAGTGTGACTGGTTCATACATGCATCATAGGTACATATAGTGATCAGCTCATTCATGCATCACATATACACAATGTGACTAGCTTGTGCATGTGTCACACATACACAAATTGGCTAGCTCAGGCATGCATCACATATGCATAGTGTGACTAGCTCATGCATATAACACATACAATATGAATAACTCAACAACATCATAGGTACACACAGTGACCAACTGGAAAAAAGGAAGTGGTTGCAACCTTATTGCAAGCATCTTCCCCTTTACTTGGTTCACTAACACAAGCTCTTAAGCACATCCTAGCTAGAAAGAAAAATGTTGGTGCATCCCATAGTACACCATGGGCCCCATCCTTTTTCCTAGTTCACTGCTAGTTGTGAGGACAAGCAAGCATTCCATACTAGTTGTCATCACTGGCAAGAGCATAAGTGTAACAACACATAACACATGAGGCCATTAATACACATGTACACATAGTGATTGACTCACACATACATAGTGCCCGACTGGCAATAGGAAGTGGATGCAATCTACTGCATGCATCTTCCATTACTTGGTTCACTAACACTTACCCTTTAAGTACATCCCAACCAAAAAAAAGAATGTTGGTGCATCCCATACCATAGTGTGGGTCCCATCCTTTTTCCTAGTTCATTGCTAGCTATGATGACAAGCAAGCATCCCATACTACTTGAGGTCATCATTGGCTAAGGTTTAAGTGTAACAACATCACATGAGGCCATTAATAAGATTTCCATAGCTTGTTGACCCTTTCGAGTCGGTGGATTTTGACATCTATCACCTCCATGCCACTGACGAAAGTGGGTCCAACTTGGTATGGGGTAGCTCTTGACATCTATCACCTGCACGGTACTAGTGAAAGCCGACTAAACCCTATCATACAACGGGTAGTTTCTGGCATCCACCACCTTCGTGTTACTAGTGACAACTAGCTAAACCGTAAGGTACCATAGTTAGCTCTTGGCATCTGCCGCTGCATGGTATTGGTAACAATCGACTAAACCACTCGTGTCTTGTAACATGGATAGTTGCTAACATTCTTCACCTCTGTGCTACTGGTGAAAGATGGCTAATCCTAAGATATGACGGTTAGCTCCTTACCTGCATGGTATTGGTGACAATCGGCTAACTGTACTTGTATTAGACTCAATTTTGACATGTGGGGTCATCTCATGGCTAGGTATAGATAATCAAGATATCACAAGGATTTACAAACATTTGGCGAGTTGACCTGGTTACATAATACATAGAGTGATCCATTAACCTATACACATGGTTCTATAGGTCTTGGGGTCAAAATTATGTACACAAAAGTAAGATGTTGAACCCATATGAGCTAGCCTCTATTCAGACACATACATAAACAAATACAAACTCAAAGTAATCTCAAAGGCCATTCACTTCATTCAATTGTTACTTGCAATCATATTATTTATTAGACATAAATCAACCCCCAGTGCTAAAATTAGACAATATTCTACTTCTGAGGACATAACATTGTTTTATATTATCAACAATAATGCTTAGCATACAATTACCCATCAAACAAATATAAAGGCAAAACACCATATCGTATATGGTAATACTTATTGTTAATTGCCCATAGTTGGCAAAGGCAATCATAAGGAACTCCATAAATTCAACATAGCTCCACGCACATGTTTAGAGTCGGTAGATCATCCATAAAGATTAAGATACGTTCACACCATCAGATCATAATATCTTAATTCAACATCATCGTTTCCTTAACTCGTTCATAGCCATGTCATGGCCATGTTTATCATGCCTTTATTTCTTGGTGTAGATAGCTAAACACACATATTAGTTATAGTTGACATTAGTATATTGTGTAGTTGGCGAGAGTAGTTATGACTCGTCGGTTGTTTGAAGTTGTTATAGGTAGTTGTCGATGGTTGGAATCCCTTAGCAATTGTTAGCTAGTTTAAATACTTCTCTTGAGATAAAAAGCAAACATAGTTTTCCCAGAAACACTAGCACTTTCTTTGATTAAATAAGAGCATATATGAATTGCATCATTTTGAGATCTTGGTATGATTTATTGATGTTTATTTAATCTGTTTACTCTGTTATAATTTGAGATGTATTAAAAAGGAAGTAAACATTTGGTGCCGTTGCCTATACGAAGTCGGGTTGATTAAAATGGCCATATAAATGGGATAGCTAGCAGACGAACCGGTACAATCAAACGAAGAAAGGGAAGACGACCTCACGAAAGACCTAGTATATTTGTGGAACATATCAGTAGAGGAGCACATACGGAAGGAAGCGGAGAGAAGACAGATGCCATAAGATGAAATCTAGGATAATTTGAGAGTGAACGAAGAAGTGGACAATCTTCTTGACCGCTTCCCAAGATTCCTTGCATGAAACTTCATAATTTTGCAAGATTTGCGTGTTGAAAAAGATTGAGAACTATGTCGTCAACAAATAATCTAGTGCTACGAAGAGCGGAACCAACGTGAAGAACACAACACTAACTGACGTACGTTCTGGAATTAATGCCCTTATACCCAGATAAGGACGGGAAGAAACCACAAAGCGGTCAAGGGATAACAAAACAAGAAGTCAGATGATCCTTGAGGATAAGAGGGCAAAGGGAATGAAGGAGACGACTATAGGAAATAGTTCAAGAAACCGAAGGCTTACTGCCCCAAAGTCGAAGTCCATCTCGAGAACGTAGTCAAAGCCGAAGTGTGAGTTGGAGCCGTAGTCGGGAAAATAAAAAGATTTCCACATCAAAGAAGCATACAAGGGCAGAGTGGGAAGAAATAGCAAGACACTTATCGCTCCTTGATGAACTGTGTGTCGATCCTACCGACCAAGTGGAGAAGTCATTAGTATGACCACCGCCATCAGATGAAGAAGAGTGGAAAATAGAGTCTAAGGACTCACTTTTAGAAGCGTACGAGCATAATATCAGATGCATCAAAGAACTATTACTTGAAGAAGAGTTGGTAATCGAAGGAATTGAGCGAAAAACATCGGGGCTAAGGGAGCACAGGAAAGAATCTGAGGGCAACACGAGTGTGCCGAACATTGAAGTAGGAGTTGAGGATTCTTACGTGGCCAAGAGTGCAAGTGAAGCATCAAAACGTTCGAATAAAAACTCTCCAAGTAGGTTCTAGGCACAGAGGTTGCATCAGAATAGAAAGATGGTGACTCCCCTGACAAGTCCCAACATAGAGAGGCATAAGTTCTCGAAATTTATAGGTAATGGATTAGAGGACTTTGTAAGACATTGCAAAACTTGTGAAACAATTTGGATAGCAAACAACCAGGATGACAGATCCTATTGGCTACGGTCCTTCCTAGCAACCTTTAAGGGCATAGCAATAGACTGGTATACAGAACTTGAAGCAATCGCCAAAACTACTCGAGACAAACTAAAGAAAGATTTTGAGGAAGAGTTCAAACTACTTTGGGACAACAATGAGATCATAGCAGAAATCTATAACACAAAGCAAGGTAAACACGAAAATGTTAAGAGCTTACAATTGTAGGCTCAAGGAACTCCTAGTAAAGCTAGAAAAAGAACCTGCCAATGGCCTCAAGAAACAATAGTTCATCGAAGGATTAATTCCTTCACTAAGAAAAAAATGAAGGTAGTACCACTCTCTTGCTTTGCCGATGCTTATAATCAGGCAATGGACATAGAGAGTGGGATAAAATGCCCTCTCATGGAAAAGGAAAACGGAGGAAGATGAGAGTTCAGATGATAGCAGTGATAATGAATCAAGAACCGTACAAGCTTTGAGAAATGACATGATGCGGATGATGAAAGAATTGAAGGCAGAAAAAGAAGCCAACAAAGAAAAAAAAGAACTTTGGTGCATAGAATGCAAAAGTGCGGGTCATAATAAAACAAATTGCCCAAAAAAGTTATTTTGTGCTATTTGTCAAGTTCTGGGCCATTCAATAAAAGAATGCCTATACAATTTGAAAACAAGGAGCACACAAATGTTCTTTACACAAGGCGAGCAGTCTACCCCGCCCAACACACCACCAAAGTAGCAAAACAACAATAATAATAACGCATCCCCAGGTAGGTATCGGAATAGAAGAGGAAACAATAATAGATTCAACAATAACAATAAAAATGGGGAAGGAGTCGTATACAATATGATTCAAAAGGACGACCCATTATACAATGTCATCAATGCAATGAGTGGGGGCATTTCGCCAGAGGGTGCCAAAATAGCTAGAACAAAATAGGAATGTTGTGCAAATAGTGTGGACTAGGAGATCATGAAGATACTAACTACCCAAAACAAAAAGACAACATTAATATGATCGATGTGGAACAACAAAATAATGAAGTTCTGGCCGTCAACTAGGCACAAACCAGAAAGGCCATGTATCCAAACCCTCATACAACAAAGGAAAGACTCCAAGAAGCAAACACCGAAGTAGAACAAGCCATGGAAAGGGAGCGGCGGTATTCTAACAAGAAGGCAAGCACTTCCATGAGATCTGAATTAAACAAAAATATCACAAGGCAAGTGTTGCAAGCCAATGTACCAGTGAAAATGGCAGATCTCTTGCAAAGCATACCACAACTGAGAGTTGCATTCACCACTACAATGGACGATGACCGAAGTGAGGAAAGACCTGCCAAGGCCAAGGGCGAAGATGTAATAGTAGAACCACTAGTGCATGGCGATCACGTTATAGACCTGATGCTACTGGCGGTCAACGTGGCAAAGAAACCAATCGTCGTGCACATGGAAATCCTTGGAAGAAATTTGACAAATACAATTATTGATGGAGGATTCAAAGTAAATGTATTACAGGAAGATACATGGAAGAACCTTGGGAAACCCAACCTCTAGGCACCAACCTTGCAATTGGTGGGAGTAGACCAACATTGAATCAAAGTATTGGGGTTTATAATGGCCCAAAAGGTAACCATTGGAATCAACAGTTTCTCTTCAATTTTGTAGTTATCTCACTACATAAGAAGGCCTATGATGCACTATTTGGGTCGAGGATGGCTGATAACAGCGAAAGCCGACCACAATTGGAAAAAGAATACCTTGTTGATTAAAATTAGGGGAAAAAATATGTTATAGACTTGAGAAATCAGGTCATGAGCGAAGAAGTAGCTTCCTTAGACTCAAACTCGATGTGGAAAAACAAAGTAATAAAGTTCTGGCCGTCACCTAGGCACAAACCAGAAAGGCCATGTATCCAAACGCTATCCAAACGCTCATACAGAAAGGAAAGACTCCAAGAAGCAAACACCGAAGTAGAACAAGCCATGGAAAGGGAGTGGCGGTGTTCTAATGAGAAGGCAAGCACTTCCATGATATCTGAATCAGACAAAAATATCACAAGGCAAGTGTTGCAAATGATTGTACCAGTGAAAATGGCAGATCTCTTGCAAAGCATACCACAACTGGGAGTTACATTCATCACTACAATGGACGACGAACGAAGTGAGGAAAGACCTACCAAGGCCAAGGGCGAAGATGTAATAGTAGATCCACCAGTGCATGGCGATCAAGTTATAGACTTGATGCTATTGGCGGTCAATGGAGCGAAGAAACCAACCGTCGCGCACATGGAAATCCTTGAAAGAAATCTGACAGATACAATTATTGATTGAGGATTCAGAGTAAATGTATTACCGAAAGATACATGGAAGAACCTTAGGAAACCCACCCTCTAGGCACCAACCTTGCAATTGGTGGGTGCAGACCAACATGGAATCAAAGTATTGGGGGTCATAATGGCCCAAAAGGTAACCATTGGAATCAACAGTTTCTCTTCAATTTTGTAGTCATCTCACTACATAAGAAGGCCTATGATGCACTATTGGGTCGAGGATGGCTGATAGCAACCAAAGCCGACCACAATTGGAAAAAGAATACCTTGTTGATTGAAAATAGGGGAAAAAATACGTTATAGACTTGAGAAATCAGGGCATGAGCAAAGGAGTAGCTTCCTCAGACTCAAACTCGGATTCAAGGGAAACATGGATAGAGGAAGAAAAGGTACCTATGGAGCCAAATGATGAAGGAATTTTGGATCTTCAACATTGCTTTGAGGATGAAACCAGTTCCTTAAGTGGAGTCTTCCACTGGCAACTAGAAGACTACGAGTTATTCTAGCTAGAGTGCAATATGATACAGATTGGAGAAACTGGAGAGGAGAAGGAAGAAAACAAAATAAGCAAAGAAACCATCCGACTACAATAAGTCATACATTCCCATTAGAGTACGAGGAGTACAAAGAAGGAAATGCAAAATTGGACACACCAGCATACAAGTTTGAACGAGACAAAGACAAAGTATGAGGAACCTTCAACAATGAAACTAAATTTGGGAGGCGAAGGCAGTTCTGAGGTGATAATGGTAGGGGACAACTGGAACCCTATACTCAAGTAAGCAACAATCAAGATTTTCCTAGAGCATAAGGATGTCTTTGCATGGACATATAAGAATCTAAAGGGAATACCATCATAATTATGTGTGCACAAAATTCCCTTAATACCAGGAGCACAGCCAATACGAAAAAGACCTTACAGGATGAATAGGAACTATGCAGCCAAGGTTCTAGGAAGAGAAAGAAAATGTTGGAAGCGGGTATCATTTTCAAAGTGGAAACAAGTGACTAGGTTTCATCGATAGTCATCTCATTGAAAAAGGAATCTGTAATGTCCCCATTTTTGGGTTCTCTAGCAGTGCAGTTGTCGTTGACCTTTTGGGTTTGTGTCAGCTTGTTTAGAGGGGTAAATTGATGTTACTAGTGAGCTCTAATGGTTTAGAGGAGTCATATGGTGCTCTTAGATGTTATTTTCAGTTTCCGGTTTGGGCTCCAAGATTCTTGGAGGGAGCAGCTATTTATAGTAAGTTAGTCGGTCGGCTCCGTTTATCATTATTCTTCATCGGCATCACTCCAGTGCAGTCAATTTTCGATTCCGATGCATTCCGGTAGTTTCCGCAAAATGGGTGTGTTAATGACTTTATATTAATTATTTTACCAAGGTTGCCAAATATTAGTTAAAATATTTATAAAGCACCTTAGTATTATAGCTCATTGGAACCGGGATGAAATGTTTTAAATTATGGATGCATTAAACAGGGACCTTGTATGTCAAATTATCATTATTTTAATAAAAAAGTCCTTTTCAGAGCAAAAAGGGGAGTTTAATTTAAAAGTAAAATAAATCACTTTTTTGGAGCAATAAGGTTTAATTATTTATAAAGTGATTTTTAATTATATTTTCCCCAAAGTTTCAATATGTGCTTATAAAAAGGGAAGTTGGGAAAAAAGAGCTCATTCTTGACTTAATATTTGACGGGAGTTTTCCATGAGAGTTGGAACTTGCAGGTTCAGCAAACCCTAGGACGAAAACCCTTGGGTCTTTGGCTTTGTGGACGAAAATCCATTTGGTCAATCCTTGGCGGATTCACACAGAGTTCGCAGGTGCACTTATTTGGTTCAGATTTGAAGGTTTGGAACAGAGAAATGCATATATATTTGCAGGTTTTGTGTTTTGGCTTCTAGAGCATTTTGACGATGATTTGAGAAGATATTGCACACATAATAATGCAGATTTTATGGACAGCATGAGAACAACATTGTAGTGGCAGTTTTGGGCAATTTTGAAGTGGTTTATTGGGACTGTACTTTCTATCTTGCTGGTCGTACCATCCTACAGGGAGGCCATACCTCTTGTTGTTACTTTGGTGTGGTATTTGATGTATATCTTCCTTTGTTCATGGTCGCCCTTATCAAACAGTTCAAGATAGAGATATTTTGGAGGGTTTAGCATTCATTGTTTGCTGATATCTGCTATTAGCTAGGCCGTATAGCAACAGCCAAGGACGTGGGTGTCTAGGATCTGATTTATTCCATCTTGGGGATTCAAAACTCATAAGATGTGGAGGCCTAGGGTTATGATTGTGTTTACGGTAAAAATTGGATTGTTTTAGTTTTAGGTTTTAGATGTTTGAATCCGCCTTTCACCCTATTACATTCAAGGACCTTTGGATCGAGTGGCAGAGCACTATTAGGTCCTTGGTCACTTACAAATGTAGGGAAATTTGGATTAGGGTATTTGATTATCAATTTTCCTTCTCTTATGCTTAATTAACCATCAAAACCCTAATTATGCAAATACGGCAATAAATTGACTAATAACGGAAAACGCTTCTGCAGAAAGATGTAAAATGACAAATCATAGTGTACCTATTTTCGGGGTTCCAAGGCGGAAAAGTCGGGGACAAAGGAGTAGGTGCCCAAGTCCAAGGCCCTGCTTTTTGTCGAGATCTGGAAACTTAGCGTGTAACTTGTTTCTACTGTTTCGGAGATTTTCCCGTCACAGAACTTCGGGGACTAGGGAGCAGGCGCCCAAGTCCAGGGTGCCCTTTTCTTCACTGATCTGCAATTCCAACACTCCAATATGCCCTCCTGCAACTTCACTTAGTCTGCATCATCAACTTGTAACCTGCAATCATGAAACTTTGGGAGGGGGTTGTAGTGTTTAGGAGCTTGCCTCAGTCAAGCCCCGGAAGGACACGTAAGTCTTACAAACACCTTTGTTAGATAGAGAGTTCATGCCCTTGTGAGGTAGAGGCAAAAATCAAATGAACAATGATCACAAATACAATAAATGTCACCTTTTAGTGAAGATCTCATGAGAGGAAGATGCTCTTCATTCCATGAGGAAATGGATGCTCAAATTTGCAAACACAAACACATAGACAACACAAATTTGCTCTTGCAACACAATGAAAGCCTTAAATCACCTTGAGAACACAATAGCTTGCTAGTAATCATCTAGTTTACAAATGAATGCGTAAACATGCTTTTATATGCAACTACAAACACTCCTGCCAAGAATTTCGTAATTCAAACTTACCGTGTCGGCATAGAACCCAAATAACGGTCACAAGCCGACACCCAAAAATGGGACTGCCCCAAAATAGGGAAGGACTAGGGTGCGGGCGCCCAAGTCCTCCCCCCTATTTTGGGCAAGGGTTATCTTAAGTTGTCCCCCTAGGTCCTATTTACCAAGACACTTAGGGGTTTTCTCATCGGGGTGTTGAAATATGATGTAATATGTCCTAAATGCATACTAAAGACCCGGGAGCTAAACCTTATGAGGGAAAAGCCCCCAAGGGGACATTTTCCGACGTTACAGATTGACACTGCAACTCATTGTATGACGAAGCACCTTCATTTGCTAGTGATTTGGATACGATTTCTACTGCCTATATTGCTGGTTCACATACAACAGATGTACAAAGTTGAAGACCCTGAAATGGGTATGTCACCATTTCCGTAGGCTAATTCGTATGGTTAGGGAACGAATAGTTGAGCCGTTGTAGCAAAAGTGACTTGGAGAAAGGAAAGTCAGTTAAGTGAAGCCAAATTTGAAGTCACTTGGAGAAAGGAAAGAAGTAACATAATAAAATATAATAAAATGTCAATAAATTATTATTTTATTATGCAAGTGGGGCACACCACTTATGGATGTCAAAAAAGAATTAAAAATGACAAATTAGAGCAGACCTCTTGGAGGCTTTATAAGGTCATTTGGAGTTCTTTTCATCATATTATCATTTGTCATTTGCATATTAGAGAATTCCCTTTACAGCTGCAACAACTGGTTCAGCTATTTCTGAGGATGAAAACCCTTAGAAATTAGTGGTTTGGATGAAAACCCAATTTCACTTTGAGAGGTAAATCCATCTAGGGTTTACTATTGCACTTTATTGCATAATTTTTGGAGCTACAAATCAGATACCTACAACAGGGTTTATTTGGAGAAATAAGTTACCAAATTTGTGAGATTTGTTCCAAATACAAATTTGGGAATTATATTTAGATTTGTCGGAGGGTTTCAATTGCAGGTTTAATATCAGATTTGGAGGAGTTTATAGAGTTTCTGGTTCAAACCCTAGCGCTGTAATTTATATGCATATTGGCTGTGGATTGTTAGGGGTTCACACTAAACCCTAGTGCCATTGGAGAAGGTTATTTACACCCATACAATAGAGAGACGATTGCAATTTCAAGGGGATAAGCCCCATACATATCTGCCGCAACATCTAGTGGAGGCGGCGTGAGATATAATCGAAGTGCATGCATTAGATGAACATCACAGCTCTAGAAGAGGTCTGTTTTCAAGTGTCTTGAAGGCTAAACTGTGAACGCAGGTGTGAGGCATGTTTGGAGTCATACTCGGCAAGGTTGAAGGGATATTTGGCATCAACAAGGGCAGCCGCAGGTCTGTTGACAGGTTTGAGACATGTTGGAGGTCTTAAAACCCTAGTGCAGCCACAAGACATCCATTTAGAGCCATTGAGATCAACCATTATCAAATCACTGCCCTAGAGTCCTTATCTGTAATATCCCAAATGGGGATATTTGGCCCTAATTTGGATTTTCGGGCTTTCCCAGCTTATTTTCTGATTTCTGCCCTAAAATTTCTGCACTTTAGTATTCTGCTCTAACCCTAGTCCTGCTTCAAAATCAGACTTGAAACAATTGCATATCTTTATCTTGAATCACATTCAATATCAACATATATGCATCATATGATTTGTCCCACAAAGATAATGATATTCACCATGAATTACACATTATCATGTCAATCATGTATCCATAATAAATATGAAGACTGCTGCTATAAATTCTGGAAATGTATGAAGTCTGATTACAAATTCAATAATAGGCCAATATGCTGGATACAAATCAGATTACTGTTGTTACAACTTCAGTCATAATATTCAGTGTATACATACCAAAGAACATAGGTAAATACTCCCAAATTATGGTGCTTCAATGTGTAGGGCTGAAACCCTAATTGCTGATGTAAATCGCCTAATAAGAGGCCTGCCACATAGGCGAATTGGCTCTGCTGTTCTGCTGTGATGAAATCTGCCCTGGTTCAAACTCTAGCAGCCAAAGAATGCCTCAAGATGAGGGCCGCTCCTCCTCTGATGCAATTCGTCCCAACCCAAGGTGAGTTGCCCATCATAAATGCTCTCCATAGTTGATATAGAATTCTGCTCTGCAAGTCTGCTCCAAACAATAAGTGCAAGTGAATTCCCGTGATGGAATTCTCCTAGGATGGTGAGTTTTTCGTCCCACAATCGTCCTCTAGAGATCGCTCTCCAAGTTGTATGAGAATAGATGCTTGAATGATACGATTTACAATGCCAATTGAACTAATATACATACACAACTTGTCTCATCTTCCTCATGGCCGACCCAGGGCAATGTATTACATTTGAAATATTAGATTTCCCTCCAAGAGGGCCGACCCATGTAGTGTACCCTTTCCCAAGGAAGCGCCTAATTCAAATTGAAGATATGAATTAGGAGAATAGCAAAAGATGCCGCCGAGCGCTAGACAAGGAAATATAATAATCTCTCAATGAGCGCCTAGGAGAGGCATGAGAATAACATGTTCTTCGCCCAAGGTGAATAGTAGTATCCATGATGAAGTCGAGTGGCCCAAGATGAGTACTAATCTCCATGATGATGTCAAGTCGCCCAATATGAATAATAATCTCCGTGACCATGTGATCATGACAAAGCATCCGCATGAAAGCATCCAAGATGAAGTGATAGCATCCATACAACATATGAAGCCCAAACCTCTAACATCAATCCATATAAAAGGCCCTCCAAATGGCTGACCCTGAGGAAGACAAATCTCCACATTGCTGATGAATGCATCAAAGACAACATACCAATGTGACAAGTCATCTCCGCTGCTCATGTTATCCTCCAAATGTCCTGGAGTGAGGTGAAAGGCCCAAATCAACCTAATGGCGACCATTCCAAAAATGGGGACATTACATTATCGCTGCCTTTTGGAGGAGTTTTGGATGAGGTAAACAAGGTTACAGCAGTCCCCTTTATCTCAGAAATAAATTGCAGCAGTCAGTCATTTTGTATTAGCTCTTTATAACAGCCTTCATTCATTGGCAATTTGACTTCATATGTGCTCCATGTATGTAAGATCATGTCCGGGTATGTTTGATATTGTAATGTTGATGTGAACTATACCATTTACATTCAAATCTTTAATTCGAATAGACAGATATCTTGTTCTGAGTTATATGAGACCTTGGTGTTGTTATATCAGATCTATTGTTTGTCATTGTTTAATTTGCAAAGTATCATATTTTGATATTACTATTTGGTATGTGCAATCTTAAACTGAAACAGAAACCCAATCAGATCTCAGCCCAAACAGCATACAGGTCAAGTGTTTGATGAAATGTCAAACTATTAAAATCAGAAATTCAGGGACAGATTTGGCTAGGGATCTTACAATGGTATCGGAGCTTAGTATCCTGCCAGCCAGGAGGGTGAAAATCAGTTGGTTTCATGCGCTCAAGTGACATGACAAACATGTACATTGCTAGGGAGCAAAGAAGACAATTTCAATTGGCACAACCCTACCCGGAAGAGGACACTTTATCCGCTGCAATAGCTGCAAGGCAGCCACAAATAGGTTTTGGAATAAGTAGCACAATGGGGGATAGAAGAGATGGTAGTCCACCAAGAGATGAAAGAAATGTTGGTGAAATATTGAGGGATATGGCAAGAGGACAGCAACAGATGACGAATGCATCAATGCAGTTCCAACAACAAATGATACAGCTATTGGACAAATGACTCAAAACGTGGGAAACTTAAGAGTTAACCAAGCACATACAGGGGAAGGAACTAATGCATGTACACCCAATGCTGGTGGAGCTCATGTTAGCACAAGTGATAGACCATTGCAGCCCACATTCATACCAAGAGAGGAAGAAGAGGAAGAAGTTTTAGAGGAAGAAGAAGAGATACCTTTGGTTGAGGAGTTTATTGCCATTCATGATGAGTACCACTCTCTTCCACCACGTATTAGAGATGACTTGTCCTTCAACCAATTCATAAGTCAGCGGAAGGATAGAAGGAGAAGAAGGGTTGAGCAAAGGCCTCGGAGGCAAGATAAGGAGTTTAAGCAAGTTTTGGGCAAACTAACTCTTCCAAACTTTGATGGCAGCGGTAAGAGTAGTGCATGAGCTTGGATTGACAAGCTAGATACCTTCTTGACTCTCAAGCCTATGCAAGAAGAAAAAGCTATCCAATTTGCAACCATGCATCTTGAGGGTACAACATACGATTGGTGGCATCATGGTTTGATAACTCAAAACCATGCAATGCTAAATTCTTATGAGTAATTCAGTAGCAAACTCATTGCTAGGTTTGATAGGAAAGATGTGGAGGTCTACTATAGGGAGTTGGCTCAAATGAAGCAAAGTGGGCATGTGGATTCTTACATTAATGAGTTCCAAAAGGTTGCTATTATGGTTCTTGACATGACTGAAAAAAGAGTGGCAATGCTGTTCATAGAAGGTTTGAATGATAGATTGAAGGGTTTGGTAAAGGCTTTCAAGCCTAGCACTTTATAGGAGGCAATTCAACTAGCTCTTGATCTCGAGTCATCCCCTTCTACTAATCAGCCCCAAAAGAAGAGCTTCAAGAATGAGAAATCAGACCAGAATTTTTTGATCAGCCTAAGCATCCACCACCTAAGGTTGACTTAGAGACAAAGAATGATCTACGAAGGAAGAAATTATGTTTTACTTGCAAGGAACCTAGGGAACCTGGTCATAGGTGCCTTGGGATAGGGAAAGCACACTACATTGAGGTCACTTCCGATGTGGATGATGAGGGGGTTCATGATACTAGTTCGGAAAGTGAAAATGAGGAGCCACGGTTAGAGCTTGAGGTCAAGGCTACAAATACTATGGCACATGGTACCATTGCTTTTTTATCAGGGGTCCTGTTGTGACGTTTTCACACATCGCCCCATTGCAAATGGGGACCCCCTTTTTTTTCTCGCTTTCGCCGTTGTTTTTGCTTTGATCTTGCAGTTTCTTGCCCCAATCCATGAAGCTAAGAAAGAATGTCCGAGCAGTTAGCTCATAGGGAACATTAGGAATGCTTGAAATAGTGAATTTCTCCTGAGGATGAATAATGCCCTACCTATCATTCCTTGATTAAATCTGGATAGTCCTTGGAAGGAGTCCATCCCATAGAGGAAATGTCCAAGTCCTTCACCCTCAGCATAAGGCTCCATGATGAATAAGGAATCCTGTTCCAAGACTTCAGTCCAGAAGTCCTTGTCCAAGTTCCTGTTCGGGAATCCTGTCCCAAAGGTCCTATCCAAGAATCCTATTCCAAAGTTCCTATCTAGGAATCCTATTCCAAAGTTCCTGTCTAAATTCTTGTCCTGAAGTTCCAATCCAGGGCCCTGAATTCAATAAGGCTTGTCATTTCCATGTCAAAATCCATCTTTCCACCTTAGAACCCTCTCCATTCCCGGCACGGAACTCAATTCTAATCTTGTTCCAAGACTCCATGTCCCACTCAGGAAGTCATTCCTGGACTCCAGTCCAGGAATCCAACCTGGAGGTCCAGTCCGGAGTCTTGTTCGGAAGTGCCTATCCCAGAGTCTTGTTCAAGGAATTCCTGCCCGGAATCCTGTTCTAAGGTTTTATCCATATTCTTATCCCGACTAGACCCAAAATTCAACAAGAACTGTCACTCCTTGGAATGATCATCCTTCAGCCATGGAACTCAGTTCCCGGCCCGACAACTCCAGTCTGGAAGTTCAATCCAGGGGGTATCCTTCGGATCCCAATCCGGCACTCAACCTCATTTCACAAACTCGGAGGATTCTCAAATCAATAGGATTCTTCAGGAACTTAGGGCAATTTCAGAAAAAAAATCAGTATTCAAGAGTATCCCTCTGCAAAGCTGGAAATGCAACAGGAACATTCCTGGTCGCATATTCCAGTACCTACTGGAATATGCGCCCAGGGAGGAAATTTATCCTTGGTCGCATAATCCAGCAGGTACTGGATTATGCGCCCAGGACAATTTTTTGTCCAAGTCGCAAAATCCAATACCTACTGGATTTTGCGCCCTAGGATAGGAAGTGTCCAGTTCAGCCCTCCTGACCTGTCCAATCAATCCTGGCTTGAAAATTCTTTCTCTGACTCCTCTGTGGATGCCTGAATCCTGGAATTCACAGTCAGGATGGAAGAAATGAACTCCGTTGAACTCCGTATCCCACCATAGAAATGAGAGATTCCTCAAGAATGGAAGAAATGAACATCCATCCTTCAGTCGTGGAGATAAGAAAAGAAGGATGGAACAGACGAACTTCGTGTCTCGCCATGGAAATCAGATTCTCGGAGGATGGAAGAAACGAGGATGGAAGAAATGAAGGATGGAACAAACGAATTTCGTGTCTCGCCATGGAAATTAGATTCCCGGAGGATGGAAGAAATGAGGATGGAAGGAATGAACTCCGTATTTCTGATCCCATGTCGACAACTGAACCTCTGTAAAAACAGCTAAGGTATACCTACTGCAAAACTGAAATCCCACTCAAAATTGAAGAAAAGATATTTCCAAGGCCAAAATCCATGAAACTGGACAGGCAAGGTCAAAAGCACAGAATCCTGCACATGATGAAATGTGTGCTCCTGGACAAATTTTGTCCTTGGGCGCAAAATCCCTGACCAACTGAAATTTGCGCCCAAGGACAATTTTTGTCCTTGGGCGCAAAATCCTTGACTAGTGGAAATTTGTGCTTCTGGGGAACTTAGCCATTTTTTAGTGCCTCTCAGGGTAAAGGTAAATTAAAAAATATATTTAGGTATAAGTTGAGAGATTGAATTTCTTATACTTTAAATATTTTTCAATATACTTTTCAAGATGTTTGAGATAGGTCTCGAATCCACCGGATTTAACATGCAAAATCTAGAATTTGGAGGATCCACCAGATTTCAGACTTAGTCAATTTTTCAGGATTTCAGGCTACCAGACTTAGCCAATTTCAAACAGGGAAGTTGCAAAATCATTCAAACGAACTTCGTATCTCGCCATGGAAACGTGAGATCCCCGGAGGATGGAACAAACGAACTTCGTGTCTCGCCATCGAAGGCAGATTCTCGGAGGATGGAAGGAACGAAGGATGGAAGGAACGAACTTCGTGTCTTGCCATCGAAGGCAGATTCCCGGAGGATGGAAGAAACGAGGATGGAATAAACGAACTCCGTATTTCTGATCTCATAGTGACAACTAAACTTCCGTAGAAAAGCTAAGAAAATGAACCATGCTTCCAATCCAAAACTGAAACAACTATAAGTCCTTGGCCAAAATCCCTGACCTTCAAGAATTTGCGCTCCAGGACAAATTTTTGTCCTAAGCGCAAAATCCCTGACCTTCAGGAATTTGCGCTCTAGGACAAATCCCTCCAGTTATCAAACAGAAGACTTCAGTCCGTCATGGGATGTTTGAACTCAGAAATTCCTGCGGAACGATCCTCCTCACCCAATTATGAATGCAACTGAACAACTTGATCCAGGACCTGTAGGAGGACGTGCCAGGCATATTCCAACTCTTTCCGGGAGTTTCAGCTTGAATGAATTCCTGTCCACAGAAAGCAAAATTGCAACCTTCCATCTGAGTAAGATTCCATAGGAGAAAATATTCCAAGACTTAGCTGGATTTTAACAAAAGTTCAAGGATCATGCTAAGGAAGAAAATCCCAGACATTAGGAATTCCCTGACATTGCAAATTCCCCGACATTGCAAAATCCCCGACATTCATAAATCCCCGACCACCGACATGGGAGAAAAGGACAAAAAACGAAGTCGGCCAGTGATAAAGTTGGGTGGCTAAATTTCTTTTCCTCTAACCCAGGTCGGCCAAGTGGCAAAGAAGGACAACTTACCTATAAAAGGGGCAGCGCCCAAGTCATTTCTAATCATTCCAATTCAAATCCAAAGCAGAAAACTACATTCTAGGAGCAGAAATTCATTCTTCAAGGGCAGAAATTCATCCTCCAGGACAAGTGGAATTCCAGGATGAGCAGGAATCCCCGACTCCCAGGAATCTCCGACCAACTAAAATTCCTCCTGTCCATGCCTGGTAACCCTGGAATGAAGGAAAAGTCAGTCGAGCATGAAGAATGCCAGAGAATGAGGGAAATCCTTTGTTTGTTCAGGAATTTATAAGTGAAATTGATCAAAACTTGCAAAATCATTCATGTTTCATTTCATATTGCATTGCATTTATGGATTTTGTGCATCATGACTATTCGAGGTTTCCCATGTTTTGTAGGAATCCAAGACGAGGATAAGTTCCATGAGGAGGATGAACAAAGATGATCCGGGGCAAGCAGGATGGATGCAGAGAGTTCAAGCACCGGAAATGATGACCATTTCAAGGATCCAGGAGTTCCGACAATAAGAAGACTACACATGCATACCGAGGGAAGGGAAGGCAACATCAAAGATTCTAGTTCGGCGACAGGGAGACTTCGCACAAAGGGATAAGGAAGATCAAGATGTCCTTCCAAATATTTCAAATGACAGAGAATGTCTACATCAAGGATGGCGGAATGGGAGAAATCACTCCAAGTGTAGTATCAAGGATTCCAGTTCCAGACAAGAGGATCAATCCTTGGAAAACCAAGAGGATACACTTCAAGTTCACCATCCATTAGGAAGAACGGGAATCCACGCCAAGGATGAGGAATTCCAACCCAGGAATCCAGGACAGGGAATCCTATTCCATGACAGGGAATTCCAACTCAGGAAGGAATTCTATTCCAGGACCCTAAGGAAAGTGCGCCCCTGCTCAAGGAAGGATTCCTCCACATGAAAATCCTGTTCACCCTGGAATCTGCGCTTAGGATAAAGGACTCCAGGACATCATGGAATTTGAGACTAAAGAACAGGAGGAAGTTCTAGACAGATAGGACATTCCTATCCAGGAGTCCTAGACAGGTGGCGCCCAGGACAGCTGGAAGTTTTCCTTACACATTCTGACGACCGGGACAGGTGGCAGTCTCCTACATGAACAACCTGACGACCCCACTTGCTTTTCTAGGGTTTATGACCCAGGGCACATGTTTCAAGGAAATCTGATTTCCTTTTGCCCTAAGATATTTTTGAGAGCCTATATAAAGGCTGAGGGATGCTTCATTTTATCTCTCTCTTTTTCTGATTTTATCACTCTGAAGCTCCTAGAGCTCCTTAGTAGCTAGTTTTTTTATTTCTGCATAGTTTCTTATGAGCTGAAACTCCAAAATCAGTTGGATTGTTGTGATATAAACTTCTGAAGTAATAATATATGCATTGAAGAATGGTGTTCATATATTTCTTTAGATTTTTGGCATGGTCTTATTGATTTCTTGGAGCAAATCTGAAAGATATTGAAGTTCTCTCTTGTATTTTCTTACTTTCATTAGATAGATGTGATGGAAATGTTCTTGTTGAATGATTGAAGTTGATTTGTTCATACCATTTGTGATCTGTGGCTTGCAAATCACTTTGTATGGTTAGTCTAAATGTGATCCATGCTTAACTTCGGTTGTTTCTGTATGATCAGTTCCATGTTCCATGACAGGACAGTATGAAAACCTCTACCTCTACCCCAGAAGATTGCACCATCCTTGCCTAGTTGTTGTCTCATGGCGAAGCAAAGGATTGGTTCCAGTTTCATCTTCAACAGCAGTCATTTCCATTGATTAGATTCCTAAACCCTTACCTCATCTTTTGCATTTTCTTTTAGATTTTCACTAGGATTAGTTTTCTAGAAGCTTCATTGCCAAATCATCCGCCTAAACCAGAGAGTGGAACCTAAGAATTCCAAGCTGTCCATTTGTGAAAGAGTTCCATTCGCCCACAAGTCCGAGTCCCAGGAGTGAATTCCATGTCTACGAAGGAGTAAGCCCACGTAAGTCCCCCTCGTGATTACCAGCAAATCACATCATTCCACTGAGTCTATCCCTATGCACGTCAAGACCTGACACAAAAGGAACCTTGGAGCAGTCTCATTCGATCACGTAGTTCAGCGTCTGAGAAGCTTTATTCAAGAGAGGATAGAATACTCTGTGTTTTATTCTAATGTTGTTGTAGTCACAAAAACCTCATCAACAGGTCCCTAAGTATCATCCTTTTAGAGAGAGGAGTTGTGAAGGGGCAACGGGTCTCATGTTTGGTTGACAACGGTGCGACACATAATTTCATTGATGAGGGTTGGGTGGTGAAGAGAGGATTGCAGGTAGAAGATTTTCCTAGATTCAGCGTCATGTTGGCTGATGGATTCAAAATGAGCTGCACTAGGAAGATTTCACAATTGAACATTCAGTTGGATAATTATACATTTATTGATAATTTCTATGTTGTGGGGATTGGTGAGACCGATATTGTGTTGGGAATCCAGTGGTTACGTTCACTTGGCAGGTATATCCAAGATTTCCAAAAGATGGAATTAGAGTTCACATCAAATGGGAAGAAAATAGTGTTGAGAGCTATAGATAATGGTACACCAAGGGACGTGATAGCAAAGAGGATGGAGGTTTGGATCAGCCTTGCTTGCCCTCAAGCAATCTCAAATCTAAATGCTGCTCCACTATGATACAACTATCACCCAACAAAGCATTGTGAAGCAATCTACCAATCATATCAATGCCTGGATCCCAAATTATTGCACCATCATATAAGCTGAAAATGAAAGGATAAGCATATTTCATTAAGTGATCATCACAAGTTATCCATCTAAATCTGCATTGTTTCACATGGACTTGAAAGGTGCCCATCATATGTGCATAACCAAGCATACATAACCTCTCTAGACTGCTAGTACAAATAATGTATAACAAGTAAGGCATGTGATTTTCAGCAGGATACACTTCTTGGATCAGCACTTGATAATGAGCATCCAACAATTGAAGAAGAGGTGGATGAGGACTATGAAGACCTCATTGGAAGGTATGAAACAAAAACTGATTATATGTTTGTGAATAGCAGTCCCGTATTTTCACACAATTTGGACAATCAGAAGGTGATGGATATGTTAAGAGTGTTGAGGTTGCATTGGGTACATCCAACTAAAGAATTGGTTGAGGAAGCTAAGAAATTGCTCTTAAGGAATATCATACAATTTGATAATGTGTGGGTTGCCAAAAACATCATTCAACTGAAATGGCTATCAAATGAGAACCTAAGGAATTCCTACCTTGCACCTACTGATTTTCAGTCATTAGCAGCCAATGAACAAGTATTTCCCATGCTAAATTTGATGAATTGGAAAAATAACACTATGCAGCAAGTTGTGGAAAGAATTTCAGACTTAAAACAATGGTTATGAGCTCATACATTGATGTCTAATGATTGTCCTATAATGCTGATCATGAAATTTTCAGACCTTACATTAATGAATGTAGCTGTTTGCATGAAATTTTGTGCACAAGGTTGTCACTACAGCACTTGGAGGTTGAGGGTTGATGAGTTTGCATCAGTTTATGACAGCGGAAGCATACCCAGGATGATAATAAATCTGATTTTTAATCTTAACAGTGCTGTCATTATTTGTACCAGCAGTCTAGAGAGGTTATGTATGCTTGGTTATGCATATATGATGGGCACCTTTCAAGTCCATGTGAAACAATGCAAATTTAGATGGATAACTTGTGATGATCACTTGATGAGATATGCTTATCCTTTCATTTTCAGCTTATATGATGGTGCAGTAATTTGGGATCCAGGCATTGATATGATTGGTGGATTGCTTCACAATGCTTTGTTGGGTGACAATTGTATCATAGTGGAGCAACATTTAGATTTGAGATTGCTTGAGGGCAAGCAATCCTGGGAAGGGAGGACTGTAATGTCCCCATTTCCGGAGTGATCACCTAGCAGAGAATGATTAGCCTATTCACCATTCCCATAGGCTAATTCGTATGTTAAGGCAATGAATAGTTGAGCCATTGTAGCAAAAGTAACTTGGAGAAAGAAAAGTTAGTTAAGTGAAGCCAAATTTGAAGTCACTTGGAGAAAGGAAAGAAGTAACATAATAAAATATAATAAAATGTCAATAAATTATTATTTTATTATGCAAATGGGACACACCACTTATAGATGTCAAAAAAGAATTAAAAATGGCAAATTGGAGTGGACCTCTTGGAGGCTTTATAAGGAGGTCATTTGGAGTTTATTTCATCATATTATCATTTGTCATTTGCATATTGGAGAATTTCCTTTATAGCTGCAACAACTGGTTCAGCTATTTCCGAGGACGAAAACCCATAGAAATTAGTGGTTTAAACGAAAACTCAATTCCACTTGGACAGGTAAATCCATCCGGGGTTTACTATTGCACTTTATTGTATAATTTTGGCACTACATTGGAGCTACAAATCAGATATCTACAGCAGGGTTTATTTGGAGAAATAAGTTACCAAATTTGTGAGATTTGTTCCAAATACAAATTTGGGAATTATATTCAGATTTGTTGGAGGGTTTCAATTGCAGGTTTAATATCAGATTTGGAGGAGTTTATAGAGTTTTTGGTTCAAACCCTAGCGCTGCAATTTGTATGCATATTGGCTGTGGATTGTTAGTGGGTACACACTAAACCCTAGCGCCATTGGAGGAGGTTATTTAAACCCATACAATAGAGAGACGATTGCAATTTCAAGGGGATAAGCCCCATACATATCTGCCGCAGCATCTAGAAGGAGTCGTCTTGAGATATAATCGAAGTGCATGCATTAGATGAAGATCGCAGCTCTAGAAGAAGTCCGGTTTCAAGTGTCTTG
The DNA here is from genome assembly GCA_027924645.1 of Cunninghamia lanceolata. Classification (NCBI taxonomy): domain Eukaryota; kingdom Viridiplantae; phylum Streptophyta; class Pinopsida; order Cupressales; family Cupressaceae; genus Cunninghamia; species Cunninghamia lanceolata. The sequence continues at coordinate 4,001,839 of BSBN01000791.1, read as the reverse complement.
AAGGTTAAACCCTAAATGCAGGTGTGAGGCATGTTTGGAGTCATATTCGACAAGGTTGAAGGGATATTCGGCATCAACAAGGGAAGCCACAGGTCTGTTGACAGGTTTGAGACACGTTGGAGGTCTTAAAACCCTAGTGCAGCCACAAGACATCCATTCAGAGCCATTGACATCAACCATTATCAAATCGCTGCCCTAGAGTCCTTATCGCTGCCTTTTGGAGGAGTTTGGATGAGGTAAACAAGGTTACAGCAGTCCCCTTCATCTCAGAAATAAATTGCAGCAGTCAGTCATTTTGTATTAGCTCTTTATAAGAGCCTTCATTCATTGGCAATTTGACTTCATATGTGCTCCATGTATGGAAGATCATGTCCGGGTATGTTTGATATTGTAATGCTGATGTGAACTATACCATTTACATTCAAATCTTTAATTTGAATAGACAGATATCTTGTTGTTCTGAGTTATATTAGACCTTGGTGTTATATCAGATCTATTGTTTGTCATTGTTTAATTTGCAAAGTATCATATTTTGGCATGTGCAATCTTAAACTGAAACATCACATACAAGCAAAACAAACTCAGAAACCCAATCAGATCTCAGCCCAAACAGCATACAGGTCAAGTGTTTGACGAAATGTCAAACTACTAAAATCAGAAATTCAGGGACAGATTTAGCTAGGGATCTTACACCAAAAACCAGAAGGGCTAAAATTAATTGATTCAAGGCGACCATCAGAAGGTATGGGTCAATTTAACATTATTGATCAAATTTTTAAACTAGAATATTTTGACACATTTTGTATTAATGAATGTTACAAAGGAGCGTATGCAAGTTGCATATTCTGACACTGCAGAAATAGGGGTGCGAACTATGGAAATATTACAAAATAGTGAAGAAGAGTCGGAAAAATAAAACAAAAAGTTGATATCGGAAAAAGACAAAAATCTAGAAAGGAAAATTAAAATTTTTAAATCTATGAACTTCTTGACTGTATGTTTGTCCTACTCCCCAGCCATATAGCAGTTATAAGAAATAAAAGAAAAAACTTCTATCCTATGGTCCAGCCACTACCTGTTGACCGTACAATATATAATAAAAATCAGACCACGCTTTATAAAGTTGAAATTGTACGACCAATTTTCCTACTAAAATTTTCTTCCCTTTGGATCGTATGACCTCACCCTCTAATCATACGAGTTGAATTCTACATAGTACGACCTGATTTTTTTGTCTGGCCATATGAATTGCTTCTCGTCTAGTACAAATTGCTCTATCTTGGTGTGGGCCGCTACTATAGTTTGTTATGACCCCTATACATCTTTTATGTTCTAATAAGGTCTCTATAAAAAAATGATCTCAAGTATTATTAAACTATTGAGGAAAATTGTGCCTATTTCGCACCATAGGCCTCCTCACCCATCTCAAAACTTAGTACACATTGTTTATCACCATTCGAAGTGTGTCTACACGTGATGTCCCGATGTTAAGGCATTTTTAAATTAAAGATTTAAACGTTATATTAAAACAGTGAAGTTGCCCTCTTGAAAATACGAATACCTCTGGTAATATTTAATAAACGTATATATATATTATTTAATAAATAATATTAAATGATATTATTATTGACAAGATATATTATATTATAAAATAAATATAAATAATTGCAACTAGAATAATGGTATTATTATCATTGTAATGGATATTCACAAAAGGTAAATAATATAATATTAATACAAACATGTTTATTAATATAAGAAATATAAATATAAATATTAATATTTAAATATTATTATAATTTTAATATAATATATTAATACTATAAATATATAAAAATAAATATGTTTATGAATATAAAATAATATACATTTTAAAGGTTAAGCAGCAATTGTATTAATAAGGCAATGAGGCAACGAATATATCCTATGTTTATGAAGGATGATAAACTAGTGATTAAAGAGGCAATAACAAACCAAAACTTATGCAGCGATTAGCATAACTAGACAGCAATTATTATGGGCAGTGACTGCTATATAATGGAGCAATTTATATTAAGAAATAAACAGCAACGAATACCATATTAAGCGATCAAGTCTCGTGATTCATATAGGGATTATTACCAGGTATGCAACGATTAATAGTTGGCAACAGAAATTAGTCTATGGCAGCGATCATGAAGGCAGAGTAAAACTATGCATTAGTTTTCAAAAGGTGCGATCAGTTGGAAAGACATTACCTTTTGAAAGGAATGTATCCCTTTATAAGGTATGAAGATACATATGTGTGATGCATATTTGGAAGGAGGGGGAATATTTATGAGGATTTAAGAAGAAATAGAATATACAATCAAGGAAGCATATCTGATTTAGATAGTAAAAAAGAATATATACAACTGATATTAATAAAAAGATAATATAAAAGGAATAAAGGAAGAATATGCAGATTAGAAAAAGGGGAATATGGAGAAAGAAGAATATATGGGATAGAACAACAGAGATATAGATGGAATACATGCAGATTTGATAAGGGATATAGAGGAATAAAAATAATATTATATAAAAAAGGTAACAAATATACGGGTATAAAGATCACATGAAATAAGGAAATCAACAAATTGGAAACAAATATAATATCCAAGAGAAGGAAAATATATATAGTTTTGAGTTCTAATTGGCAACATAAATCACAATGAATATATAAGGAGATTTAAGAAGAAATATAATACACCATGAAGGAAGGATATCTAATAGCACAAGAAATACATCAGCAGTTCTAAGTTCATATGATTGTGGTAGAATGTTCATATAGGATGTTGTCTAAATCTGATTAATAGGTTATGCATATCATCATCAATAGTTCATGCATGTTGTCATTTATATGTCACTTTCATAATGTATTGTTGATAGGATTGTTTGCAACTATGAGTGTGATTAGTTTATTATGCATTAATGTGGATTCTTGTGTGAATGTTATGATGGAGGGAATTAAGGGCCTATGAAGGGGGGGGGGGGAATGGTGTTGGGATCATCTTCTAAGTACACCACCCCATGGTGGATGGTTGTGGCCTGCCACATGTGGGCCAAGGGGGCATAAGAGGCCGCTCTTGGGCTTGGAAGGGGTGATTTCCGGGACACCCTGCTGTAGTTGCACCCCTAACTTCCCATCATGGTGATTAATTGAGTCATAAGAAGAAGCAGAATGGTTCTGATAAGGGGAACGGTGATAGGACACCTCACTAGGTACCCCACCCCATATGGATGGCAAGAGGCCACATGGGGCGAAAAGGGGTGAAGCACCCACTCTTGGGCCTAGGGTAGAGGGTTTCTTGGGCACCCTATCAAACCATTTTGTTCCGGGAATTAGAAACCCTAACCCTAAACTTGTGGGATTTGAATTTTTAGGGTAAAATTAGTATTGTTCTAATAGGCGACATTACAAGTGGTATTAGAGCATCTTTCTTGCGATCCTGTGTATGCTTTATGTGTATTCAAATGTATTCAAGTGTATACTTTGTGATTTATGTGTATTCAAGTGTATTCAAATGTATACTTCATGGCTTATGTGTATTCGAGTGTATTCAAAGGGTTACTTTGTGACTTATGTGTTTGCTTTGTAACATATGTTCATTACGTGTATGCTTCATGCTTGCTATGTATACTCATGTGTATACTTGGTGACCCTAGGATGGTGGACGGGTCCACGGTGTAGTATGGGATACACCAAATCCCCTTTCCAGTTGTCTATTTACATGTATTAATGCAACTTATGCATATTCATATTTTGTGACTTGCATATACTTCATGACTATGTATTCGAGTGTATACTCTATGCCTTTGTATCTATATTCAAGTGTATACTCTATGATTTTGTATTCAAGTGCATACTTTATGACTATGTATTCAAGTGTATACTCCAGTGTATGCTCCATAACTTTGTGTATTCAATTGTATACTTTGACTTCATGTACACGTGTATTCAAGTGTATAATCTATGACTTTGTATTTGTATTCAAATGTATACTCTATGACTTTGTACTCAAGTGTATACTTCATGATTATGTATTTGAGTGTATACTCTATGACTTGTAATTGTATTCAAGTGTATATTCTATGATTATGTATTCAAGTATATACTCTATGACTTGTATTTGTATTCGAGTGTATATTGTACGACTTTGTATTCAAGTATGATTATGTATCCCTGTATATACTCTATGAATTGTATTTGTATTCGAGTGTATATTGTATGACTTTGTATTCAAGTATGGTTATGTATTTGAGTGTATACTCTATGACTTGTATTTGTATTCAAGTGTATACTCTATGACTTTGTATTCAAGTATGATTATGACTTTGTATTCAACTGTATACTACATAACTGTGTATTTGAGTATATACTCTATGACTTTGTATTTGTACTCTATGACTTGGGTGCATACTTTATGACTATGTATTCAAGTATATACTCCATGACTTTGTATGTTCAAGTGCATACTACATGACATATGTGTGTTCAAATGCATACTCCATGACTTATGTATGTTCAAGTGCACCTTTCATGACTTACTTGTATTCATATGTATACTTCATATTCGTGTATTATGTGCGTGTTAAATGTATGCTTCGTGCCTTATGTATTACATGCGTATACTTTGTAAATTACGTGCATACTTCATGCTTATGTGTTACGTGCGTGTATGGCATATTATGTGTGTATACTTTGTATGCTTCATGCTTTGTGTATCAAGTGTATGCTATATGTTTCATGTATTATGTGTGTATACTTGTGTTCATGCCACATGCTTCGTATACTTTGGTGTATTATGTGTATGTTCCATACTCCATGTATTAAACATATAAGCTTTGCGAATGCTTCATGTATTACGTATATGGTTCATGCTTCCTGTGTATATTTTATGTATTACTTGTATTCATACTTGTGACTTGCATGTATTCATACGTATATTTGTAACTTGTATTCATGTGTATACCTTGTGACTTGCGTGCATTCATGTGTACACTTTGCGACTTATGTGGGTATACTTTGACTTGCATGTATTCATGTGAATGCTCCATGACTTATATATTCATGTGTGTGCTTCATGAATTACACGACTCATGTGCATACTTCATGTATTTACGTATGTGCTTCATGCTTCGTGTACATGTATTCATGCGTATACCTTGGGTATTACATGTATACTTTGCATCTCCATGTATCACGTGTATGCTTCATGTTCATTGTATTACATGTATTTATGTGTGTACTTATGTGTATGATTCATGCCTCACATGTATTTAGGGGTATACTTCATGTCTCACATACCACATATGCATCAAGTATTACGTATATCTTTGTGTGTGCTTCAAGTCTAATAACAAGTTTAAACAAGAGAAATTTGTCTCGAACATCATTAGATCTCAATTCTTGTTGTTCAAAGATATTGGAAAATACAAACACATGAACCAAAAGAATATTTGTCATCAACCTTATGATCTTAAAATGAGGGTAGTGGAATGAAGACAAGAATACTTACAACAATTCTTTAGGGAGATCGATGGTTTTAGAGGTATCATAGTTATAATTGCTTGAGGACAAGCAATTTTGGGCAGGGTGGATTGTGATGTCCCGATGTTAAGGCATTTTTAAATTAACGATTTAAACGTTATATTAAAATAGTGAAGTCGCCCTCTTGAAAATACGAATACCTCTAGTAATATTTAATAAACGTATATATATATATATATATATATTATTTAATAAATAATATTATTATTGACAAGATATATTATATTATAAAATAAATATAAATAATTGCAACTAGAATAATGGTATTATTATCATTGTAATGGATATTCACAAAAGGTAAATAATATAATATTAATATAAACATGTTTATTAATACAAGAAATATAAATATAAATATTATTATTTAAATATTATTATAATTATAATATAATATATTAATACTATAAATATATAAAAATAAATATGTTTATGAATATAAAATAATATACATTTTAAAGGTTAAGCAGCAACTATATTACTAAGTCAATGAGGCAACGAATATATCCTATGTTTATGAAGGATGATAAACTAGTGATTAAAGAAGCAATAACAAACCTAAACTTATGCAGCGATTATCATAACTAGACAGCAATTATTATGGGCAGTGACTGTTATATAATGGAGCAATTTATATTAAGAAATAAACAGCAACGAATACCATATTAAGCGATCACGTCTCGTGATTCATATAGGGATTATTACTAGGTATGCAACGATTAATATTTGGCAACAGAAATTAGTCTATGGCAGCGATCATGAAAGCAGAGTAAAACTATGCATTAGTTTTCAAAAGGTGCGATCAGTTGGAAAGACATTACCTTTTGAAAGGAATGTGTCCCTTCATAAGGTATGAAGATGTATATTTGTGATGGATATTTGGAAGGAGGGGGAATATGTATGAGGATTTAAGAAGAAATAGAATATACAATCAAGGAAGCATATCTGATTTAGATAGTAAAAAGGAATATATACAGCTGATATTAATAAAAAGATAATATAGAAGGAATCAAGGAAAAATATGCAGATTAGAAAAAGGGGAATATGGAGAAAGAAGAGATAGAACAACAGAGATATAGATGGAATACATGCAGATTTGATAAGGGATATGGAGGAATAAAAATAATATTATATAAAAAAGGTAAGAAATATATAGGTATACAGATCACAAGAAATAAGGGAATCAACAAATTGGAAACAAATATAATATTCAAGAGAAGGAAAATATATATAGTTCTGAGTTCTAATTGGCAACATGAATCACAATGAATATATAAGGAGATTTAAGAAGAAATATAATATACCATGAAGGAAGGATATCTAATAGCACAAGAAATACATTAGCAGTTCTAAGTTCATATGATTGTGGTAGAATGTTCATATAGGATGTTGTCTAAATCTGATTAATAGGTTATGCATATCATCATCAATAGTTCATGCATGTTGTCATTTATATGTCACTTTCATAATGTATTGTTGATAGGATTGTTTGCAACTAGGAGGCATAAGAGGCCGCTCTTGGGCTTGGAAGGAGTGATTTCCGGGACACCCTACTATAGTTGCACCCCTAACTTCCCATCATGGTGATTAATTGAGTCATAAGAAGAAGTAGAATGGTTCTGATAAGGGGAACGATGATAAGACGCCTCACTAGGTACCCCACCCCATATGGATGGCAAGAGGCCACATGGGGCCAAGAGGGGTGAAGCACCCGCTCTTGGGCCTAGGGTAGAGGGTTTCTTGGGCACCCTATCAAACCATTTTGTTTCGAGAATTAGAAACCCTAACCCTAAATTTGTGGGATTTGAATTTTTAGGGTAAAATTAGTATTGTTCCAATAGGGGACATTACACTACAGGTCTATAAATTGGAAATTGCTCATACATTTAGAAACTCAAGAAAATAACATGCACCATGGCCCTGTGCTCTCTTACACGAATGGCATGCAAGTCAGGATACAAATGAAGCAAAATAACAATATTGAGACACTATGTCTTGTCTTTCTCCAAGCCTCTAGGCATGCCCATAACATCACTAAAGGCATGACACCATCTGACCTAGAACACTCAATATGTGCAAACATATGCCCAATAATTACCTTCCAAATAATCAAAATACTAGATGCATACACATCTTGAGCCCACATGCTACAATGATGTAGCTCATACCACTCTTAACTTTGTCATCGATAGTGTTATCTCTTGGTGCCTTACAATTGTGACTAGGGCACTCGATGATAGCTATGTCCTCACAATAGGCTACCAAAGAATAACATGCACATTCTCTAAGGTGATGGGGCATTCGTTCTCATCACCTCCCAGAATCCTCTAAAAGTTCTTTTCTAAAGCCTCCTAGTTCTTGAGGAACATTAGCAATAAATCAACATCTAGAGGAACTTGGCACATTTGCATGATCTCCTCACAAACCAAACTCTCCAACATAGCCCTCTTTGTGTTAGAATTGTTTGATCATATTGGAAACCCAATGTAAATCTATAGATCTCCAAATGCACATCCACCTATTAGGGTACAAAACTAAAACAATAAAAACCCATTATATACCAAATCATCAAAATAATGCAGCATTAGACAAAAACATAGCAATTGAAACTACAATGGCCATGTTTTGTACTACACTGGCCATGCTAACCTTCTCAAAATTATCAAGGGGATTGCTCAAACAACCCTGCTATGTTTGGGACTAAGTGGAAGGTACCTTATTCAGCTATATAGCACACTCAATCCATGGCAAGCAACATTAATGAATAGGGACAGTTGCTAGCATCTCCCACATGGTTACCACTGCTTTGGGAAAAAAATAGCTCATGATACTAATCTAGATGTTTTAATCTCTAATGTGCATAGTCTGTATCGGGTCTTTGTTATGCTCTTAGTTTTTCCTAAACAACAATTTTGTTATAACTAGTTGTTCAAACTATAATTGTTTTTGTAAATTCAGCTGAAGAACAATGTTGCCTCCTTTCAAAATCAGCTATTTGTAGTTTTTAAAAGGATGGTCAGATTTTAAGTCTGTACCCCTTCATTGTAATACTTTTCACATATTGATATAAATATACTTTTTCCTCCAAAAAATAGATTAGAAGAATGAAATAGAGAAAGACATTTTAATAATGTTCAATAATGACTAAAATCTAAAATAGGTCAATGGGATTCGAAAATAGCAGAGATAACATAGAGAAAACTGTAACAACAAAAATTACCAAATGACAAGCCGACAAAGTAGCTAAAAAGGCCATCAATCAGGATTATCAAGAGCTCATGGAAACCTATGTGAAGATGTCATGATTTGGGGATCCATGCAATCGAACATTATAATAAGATTTCATAGCAGATGCTGATAAGGGCCTGGTTCGGTGGTCAAGTCACACGGTTGTTGTGGCGGCCACCAAGGTTCAAACCTCAGCTGGGCCGAAGAGGTTGCAGGCCTTCTGCCTTCGTTGGGCTGATGTGCTCGCAGGATATGTGCCTTCCCTGGGCTGTCGTGCTTGCAGGCTGTGGGCCTTCGCTGGGCCAACGAGCTTGTGGGTTTGAACTTGGTGATAATGCCTTGGGGACTAAGACCCCCCAGTAGTGGGCTCGGCGATAAAGCCATGGGAAGAGATCCCCCGTAAGGGTCTCTCTGGGCTTGGACCAGGCTAAAAACCCGAGTTTCTCAATAAAAAAACAGATTTCATAGCAGATGGCCTTGCAATGTCATGTGAACAAAAGGGTTGGTAACAACATCATCTATTACTGCGAACAAGAAGATGCATGATCTGATAATGATCATAGGAGAAAGCCCAAGGTTTAGAGGGCCTAGTTGGACAGCTCTAAGAGGGAGCACGAAGCTACCTCTACCATCTCTCCTAATACCCAAGGCCAAAATAATCTCTAGAGACGGAGGAAACTAGTGATACTTGTCTGTCCTAATGCCTTGGGTTGTGGACAAAAGTAACTAGAGCGTGCTTGACTCAAGAGTAGAGTTAGATCCCAAACAGTTGGTGTGAACAGCTTGAAAAGGTGGATGTCATTGCATAAACCTGGTAATGTCTCACTTTCAACCAGCTGTATTGAATAGGTGTTTAACAAGATGAAAAAAAGAAGTAACCAATCTAGTAGCCTTAGAGGCATCTTGAATGTTTGATGCTTAAAAGTGAATTTACTGGAGTTGAAGAGCTAAGTAATGCTGGCCAGGATAGTGAAAAAAGGAGTAAAGAGAGCCTCTAGAATCTGTATATAAGCAATGATGACTCCCTTGCGTTTCATAATTGACGAGACATCTGAAAATAAAGTACCCCTATTTTTCCACCTCCTATAGAGAACATGGTAACTCTTATAACTGATGGGAACAATCTCTTTAACAAGAGGGATCCTCAAACCTTCTGACCAATGATGCTGGAGATAAACATGCCAGATGATGAAGCCATTGACAATATATAAAAAATCATTGGTGGAGAAGGATAGCTTAGGGCTAAGATGTCTAGGGAACCTAAATATACTATGAATAGATGTTCTTACAAACTGATCTATTGATTCCATCCTTAGCAGGAATACAGGAGAAGTTTTTAGGACCAATATTGGAGATTTAATAAATCTTGGATGTCTTTGTTGTTTGAATTTTCCCTGTGATTGTGGTGCTTTTGAATTAGAAATTGCTGCTGCTTTGACTTGCTTTCCAGGATCTCTATATTACGTCTCTTATTTTGTGCTCATTACTTAAGAGTTTTCATAGTTAGTCCTAGTCACCTTTCCAGCTTTTAGCGTTCTTTCTACCCAAGTACTGTTCCATTTCAATTGGATGAAGTTTCAGGTCCCATTTGAGATTAATATAATTTCTGTCTTTGTTTCTTTCTATTTGATCTTCTAGGTATAGGTTGGACAATGTTGCTAGTGAAGAGAAGGGTATCACATCCCCAAAGATGCACATAATCACATAGGTGAAAGATGAAATCACAGCACGTTGTATGCAATCATATTAAACATATAATGAGATTATATAATAGTTATTATTGGTGTGGAAAGTACCTGACTGGCTATCATGAGGTGTACGTGATACACACAAAAGGTTACTCCCATAGATGGTATCTGCATAAGATAGTGTTTTGTAGAATTGTTGCACATGAAGGCTATAATTAAAAAACTAAAGACAATCACATATGGTGAAAGATACAATCACAACATGTTGTATGCAATCTTATTAACATATAATGAGATTATATAATTATTATTATGAGTGTAGAAAGTACATGACAGGCTATCATGAGGTGTAGGTGATACACACAATAGGTTATTCCCTTAGATGGTATCTGCATAAAATAGTATTTTGTAGAATTGTTGCACATGAAGGCTAGAATTGCTGTGATCAGGATTAAGTATGCTATCATATAAATTGTTCATGGATTCATGTAAGATACCCAACTATATCTAACTAAATTTTTTTTCCTTACTTAGACAAATTTACTTGCACTTAACTCATCAACTACTCAACTAACTCAGTGACATACATCAAAGATAACAACTTGTATGAATCAACTTGAAGTTGGGCACTTGTATTACCACTTGATTCAAATCAATACAATTGTCTTATTACAATGGATAATGCCCTCAATGGCAATGAACATACAATCTTATTCAACTGATTACAAGAAAGGCCTTGAAGCCTTGATGTTTACAATGATTCCACAATTGATCAACTCTATTGAGCACAATGATGTCAACTATGTGTTAACACCTCACAACTTGACAAGGGAGCATCACCTTACACTGTTGAGGGAGCATCACCTCAACTACTTGAAACTCGCAGGCCTCAAGAACAAGCATAAAGCTTCACAGAGAGAAATTCAAATGCCAAAAGATGTAAGATCCAAAATGAGGAGTGCTATCCTCTTTTTATAGTGCTCTTCAAAGGCAATGGAGGCACATTTTTCAATGCACAAAGAGGAACCAAGGAACGTTTCCCAAGAAGCATATCCAAGGGAATATTCCATCTGATGACTCATTCTGAGTTGGCAACCTTATCTAATGACTTGACACAGATCCCAAAACCATCTGTTTGATCAATAGGATCCTAGGCACTTCATGCATTATGATTTCTAGGCACCAGTTTGATGCTCCAGCATAAGGAAAATGCGCCCACACTTGCAAGTGTTCTTCATGATCTAGGTGCTAGTTGAAGGTTGTAGTTGCCAAGAAGTGTGCCTAGCAAGATGAAGTCCTTTGAAGCCTCCAAAACACACCAAAACACTTGTCTGGTATCAAGATAACCTTTCCCAAGTTAGGCGCTTAAAGAGGGGAGTTAAAACATGAATAGGCGCCAACTTGTCTAGGCGCAAATTCAAGCTTGTTGAGGAGACATATTGCGCCCAACATTCCTTGGCGATTTCATGAACTTTAAATGCTCACAATTGTTCAAGGGATGCCCAATGCCCCATCTTAATGATAGGCGCCAAAGTGAAGGTGGTAGAACATGGAATTGCGCCTTGATGGAACTAGGCGCTATCTAGAGTATGCAACTCCATGGAAATGCGCCTTCTCCCTTAGAGTAGTTCAAACACTCCAAGGTCTTCAATGATCAATTCCCCAACTTATGAAATGTCCCCCTTCATTTCCAAACACATTGTAATGCTCCGGAGAGATGACTATACCTAGGTGCCAATTTGGGTTAGAAATTCCTCCAAAGTGTGCCTTCACCTTCAAAGTGCAAAACAAGGTCCAAAGATGCCAATGAACTTAGGCGCTTCCTCGGAAAAGTCCTAGAGGTCAAAATGCACCTTGTCTTTATGAGGCGCAATTCATGGGTAGGAGAGCTTGTGAAGTGCGCCTAAGCTTAGTGAGGTGATTGATAGCCTTCAAACCCTTTTCGGAACTTAGATTTCTTCAAATGATGATCATCTTGCACCAATGCATCATCAATCTTTCAACACAAGATCAAATCATACTTAGGTGCTCATTAAGTAATCTAGGCGCATTTGAGAGGTTGAACTGGCAAGAGGTAGCGCCTAGCTTCCTAGACCTCATTTCAACATGTTTGAGCTCCAAAGTTGACCCATTGGCATCACTTGAAGTCTAGTAGATGAAATCCTTCCTCTCTATACCTGGGCGCATTTGGGGTGACTGAAGATAGCAAAGTGCGCCTATCTAAATCTAGGCGCAATTTCAAGGTGACTTGATCGCCCAAGTGCGCCTAACACTTCAAATCACTTATCTGACCTTGACAACTTGCTAGGAGCTCACTTCATCAAACAGAGTCATCAAGATCTTCATTCTGGCTTGTCCAATCCTAGGCACACATTTGACATTGAACGGGCAAGAAGGTGCGCCCTGACTCCAAGAGTCATGCCTTAGTCAATTTTGGCTTCCAGACTTAGCCAATTTACCCAGAATCAATACAGAGAACTGGAATGGTCTTTGACTTAATCCTGCAAAACTAAAACAATATGTTAGCCAAAAACCAATTTCATTCCCTCAAGATTGGTATTAGCCTCCGGGAATGATGAGTAGGCTAAACCATTGTTTGATGTGGATCACTCCGGAAATGGGGACATACCACTTCATCATATAAGGCTTTTGATTACACCTACCATGATTATATAATGATGACTACATATTTAGTGATTACTTATTCCATGACAGTGATTATATATTTGGTGGCTAACTAACGATTAATTACACATTCAAGGATTGTCATATATGCATTTAAATTTAGCATATGGACAAAATCGATTATAGTTAAATGGTAGAAAAGGCTTTATTGCAAAAGTATGGCACTCACATGGTGGCTAACATTATCCTCAAGACTGTTTTTCATATTGGAAATAATAGTCATTGTGATCATTTGCATTGCACTTCTCATTTCATTTGTGACCTGGTAATCCCATCTCTACGTGATTATTATCTCTTTCTCCAAAGTTGAGGTCACGAATAACATTCTATATGAAAACCTGAACTTGGATAGTTGTAAACTCATAGAACAAGAATAAAGTGAGATGCAAGGAAGGACTTTTGGAGGCAAGAGAGAGGTTTGGTATGGATCTCCAAAGATATTGAGGTAAAGTCCGGGATTTAATACCAAAAATGAGCAAAGTCTGGGATTTAATACCAAAATTAATGAGCAGAGCAAGAAGAAGAAATGCAAGTCTTTCAACTTTAAAAAAACAGAAAAACAAAAAACAAAACAAAACAAAACTTAACTTCAATAAATAAAAGTTGTTCAAGAGTGAGGATATATAAATCAAATATTTTCATTAAGAAAACCTTTATTTTAGAGTATATAAATGACAAAATCCAAAATTAATGAGCTTAACAAGAAGAGGAAACATAAATCTCTCAACTTCAATAAATAAAAATTGCTCAAGAGTGAGGATATATATATCAAATATTTTCATTAAAAAAACCTTAATTTTAGAGTACATAAATGACAGTGGACTTTAAATTGGGAAAGCAACCTTACATGCACTGGCCACCGTACGGGATAATCTTTTTCTAAAGACTCATATAAATTGATTTTAAAAGTTCACTCCCATTTCTAAGTAGCTAATAAGTGATGGTTAAAGTTAATATCCTAGATTACGGGCACAAAAATTTGGAATATACAGTGAGAATAAAAATGCTGACATTAACGCCTTAGACTGTAGTGCTGATAAGGTTTGTTTTCTTTCTTCTACGTATATTTGGAGAAATGAGATTTTCATACCGTCGTAATCATTTGTCTCTTTCTTTCGTATTTTAGGTCCAACTTTTGTGAAGCTTTTGATTCTTCAATGTTGAGCATTTGAGACTGGGATCCAGAAACATTTAAGCTATCCTTATTCAGCCAACGATTTGACATTCTCTGTGATATTTTAAACGTATTAATGCACTTTGAAACAGAAATAATCAAATCCAAATTTCATGTCTTTCTTACATATCTTACATTTGTTTTGTTGGTTACAGTCCAAGCTGAAGCAACTAGATACATCAAGCAAAGGAGCATATCGAGGCCACATGTTGAACCGATGGATGCGAAACGTTCTGCCTCATATAGCTATGGAATAGGAATAAAAAGGAGGAACTTGCAAAAGTTGCAAGAATATCGAAACATCAAAGTGGATGATGAAAAGAATATATCCACTCGTTAGTGATAAATTGTCTTTCTTTGTTTTTTGAGGTTTCTGTTTGCAGTAATTTTTTTTGCTTGAGATAGTCTTAAAATGCAATCCGTATTTGCCTCTAGTTCCATTTATTGAAGATACCATTGTACTTGCAATGCTGTTTTAATTTTTTTTGGTAAATACTATATAAAACACTTATGGTCTATTTCCATTAACTGCAGAAGGGACGGAAGATTCATGTAGACAATCTAGTCATCATCACAACCTGATCTTTGCTAACGTTCCAACATAGGATTATTCACTGCCATTATGACAATATCCTTAAAGTGTAATGCCACTTATCTCCAATAGTTATTTAACTACTTGCAGCGAATATATTATAGTTAATATTTAGAGTTGAGATAATTTAGAATATGCAAAGATATTAAAATAGCTATAAATAGCAAATGTAAATTACAAAATGTGATAATTTAAGAAGAACTCTAAAGAAAATAATTAACAAAGTAAGTTGAATAACATGATCTTATAATCAGATTAACATCAAAACCCATATATATATAATAATTCTAATATCTTTTATTAACAATAAGTTTAGTATTTATCTGAATTGGAGTACTTGGATCAGCCATTCTCACCCTAGGAATATTTTAGTGGTCTTGGCCCTCATAGCTATGACAGACTCTAGGAGAAATGGTTCTTATTTAAAACCAACACACATGCTTCCCAAGAAACAATCTTGCCCAAAACAATCTTGGGTGTACATTGTACCTCGAGTTGGACACACTGTGTGCCCCTTCTCCAATGCCCATAGCCCACCAAAACCACCTTCTTCTTCCTTGAGTGTTCTCCATGCCCTTTTCCAAGTTTTACACAAATACTTTATACAAGCCTTAAAGGGTGGTTTTCAAATTTCAAACCGTCACACCCTCTCACAAATGTTGTTTTTAATAATTATTTAATAAACATAATTATTACTCCTCTTAATGCCCATTTTAACCAAAGGAGCATAATAGTCTTATTTTTCTATCTCCCTTTTAATTTTAAAGGGTTATTTCATGGCAAAATAACTTTCTTCTTACTTTGGGGAAAAAGTCCCATAACATTTCTCCCCTGTAAATGAACCGTTGTCCTCAGTAGCTCAAGTTAAATCTACAACATAATTCACTAAAATAAACTAGTCAAGTAAATGAGGATGTAGTGTTATCAATTTCACAATGAATCTATTTCACTTTAACTTCATCTAAAATTTTAGATCTTTTCAATAATTCCTTCGAGTTTAACTAAAACCACAAATAGATCCATAGAAATACTATGCTAATCAATAAAATGGTTATAACTATAATATAGTTTCATCTGGAATAAATCATGAATTTATACTTGAGTAGATAGTGCAAGTGTATACACTAAATGTCCTATCAAATAAGTTTTTTTCAATTTGGTCATTCACATAAATCGTTATCCTTATTATATATGTTTTAATCTTTTAGGTGTAACTTCAACATAAAATTTACAAAAGTATTATCATGTGATCACATAGCATTTACTTAGTGAATGACATGCATATGCCATATTATGCAGTCACTTATCGTTGAGTACCATATAACCTATATACTCAAAATACATTCCAAGATGACCAAACAATGGAAGCGTCTCGTCACCTTTGGACAAACCTGACCCTTCAAAGCCAAAGCAGATGGTTAGAGTGAATTTAGCAGAAGCCGCTCTAGACAATTGGCGTAGGATACACAACACCAGTGCACATGTAGAGCTCGACTATCCTCAATTTAGGATCGTTCCTAGCATCTTCCAAACAGAAATGTAGAACACCGAACGAGAATCAAATGCTCCTTAAGGCAATGAAATCGTTCCTTTAGGATACGAATCGACCATGATGCTCGAGAGTTTCACGTTCCCTAACAGGGACAAACCAAATGTGATTTATGAAAGTTATATACTTTCATGTGAGGAGTCCACTTTGGTGTTGCAAACATACGTCTTTCCATTTGAAGATGAAAATGAGCTCGATCAAGAAGTTGATGAAGTTCAAGCTTTTCAATAGTTCCAAAAGGGGCATAACTACAACTTGAGGAACAATAACAACAGTAATAGGCCCAATGGACCACTAACAACTTCCATTCCGTTGAATAATTTCAACGCTCGTCTAGATGTGCAGCCAAGTAATAATCCTCAGGCTCCAAAGGTAGTCTCTCAACCTACCACATCTTTTCAACCAGCAACACAAGTAGGCCGGAACTACCAGATTCTGATAAGTTAGTCAATTACCTAGTTGAAGAGATCAGGAAAATCAAAGTTAGCCTACCTCTGTTTGAATTATTGAAAACTCTTGGAATCAAGAGGGCTTTCCTTAATTTGTTAAAGGAGTCTTCTCCCAAAGAGAGTCATCCTATTAAAGAAGTCCAAACCAAAGGTCCTTATCCCAAGCCTAAAGACAAAAGTCAGGTACATACGACAGATGCTCAAGTAGCACTGTACAAGGAAAGGATAGTCTCCTCCCTGTTAACTCTTACGATTTTCAGGAAGAAAATGCATAATTGCTTAGTAGATTCTAGTGCGTCAACCAACATAATGCCCTTAGCAGTTTGCAGAACTTTAGGTTTATCCGTAGCCAAATCCTCTAAAAAGGTTACATAATTGGATAAGATTGAGGTGATTGTGGTAGGAGAATTGACATATATCTACATGTAGTTAGAATATAATCCCAGGGTTCATTATATAGACATCCAAGTTGTGGATATTCCTGACACTTATGGTACGTTGTTGAGTAGAGACTGGTCAAAACGCTAAACAGTTACATGGCCACCTACTTCTCTCACATGTGGCTGCCTTGGAGAGAAATTTTGAACCAGACCTGGATAGAAGCAGAGGCGGATGAAACACCTAATCACGGAATATAACCAGAACAAGAAGGTCCTGTATATGGAAGTGGAACTAGGGGTGTATGGCCTTAGAAATCAGGACGTCCATATCGAAGAAATCCTCGTGTCAATCTCAAGACAACAAAGACAACCGGATTGCTCTTGGCACAGACATTTTGATAGAATCAGATGGTGAATCATTTGATGAAGATGAGAATCACATATATAGTTTTGGACAACATATTTCCAAAGAACTCCATAAATGCAAAGAACAGGGGACACATTTAGAAGACATACTTCTTGACAGATGGTGCCAAATTCACAATGTCGCATATTCAAAAGTCATTTGTATGATGTGTTGTACGATCATTGAGAACAAACAGAACCGATTATCGTGGAAACATTAGGTTAGTGTTGGCGCTGAACAAATCACAAACATAGCTGCTGAGAGTGAAGTTTGAAATGAAGGTGAGCTTACTAGTCAATAGGACGTTGAGGTCAATAGTGAAAAGATAAACAATGTTCCAACTGGAACACAACATAGTTTATCAGGACATTCTGGACCTGTAATTGAAAATGATCAAGGTCATTCAAGACCTGTTGAGAAGAAAGTATTTCAAAAGGATCTGAAGGTTCTAAAACAAAAAGAAATCAAAGATCAAGCTTGGATTCTCAAATTTGATGGATCCAAGTCCAAACAGGACACAAGAGTAGGAGTGGAATTGATAAGTCCACAAGGTAAGTCCTTTCTTGTTGCCTATAGATTGCAATTTCATTGCACTAATAATGTGGTAGAATATGAAGTGCTAGTCCATGGATTATTGTTGGCTATGAAGAAGGTAAAATTTTTGAAAGTCTTCGGAGATTCTGTACTTGTAGTAAAATAGGTCAAAAAATTGTATGTGCGTCATTATAAAAGGTTATCTAGTTATAGACACAGGGCATGAGACTTGATTGAAAGCTTTGATGCGTTTAACATCACTCACGCCCCAAGAAAGTTCAATCATATGGCTGATGCACTAGCAATTGCTGTTGGTACTCTTGACCCCCTAATTCTGTCAGGACTGAAGAAGTTCTCGATAGAGTTAGTGTATGTTCCATCCGTACCTAATAATACCACAAACTTCCAGGTATTTGAAGATGATAAACACATCCTAGATTTTATTACTAACTCTAGTATCTTTGAAGCACAAATAATTGAAGAACATGATGTGCAAGAGCCAAGTTGGGATGAAGAAGACATAGTCAAGCTGAAGAGCAACACCATTCCTAAGGGAATGATAGAGCTAGAGCGACTATTTGATCTAGATGACATGGTTAAGAAGAAAGATCTCCTGAAAATTGAAGGAGGTGCCTATGAACCATTCAACTTGGGTGATGACAAAGAATTGCATAATGTGTTGATCGGGAAAGTATGGACACCAGAGAGAGGGAGGCCATAGCTTAAACCTTGACAGACTATCAACATGTCATAGCGTGGAGCTATGAAGATTTGAAGACGTATGACACGTCCATCATCACACACACTATTCCCTTAAAACTAGGAGTTAAGTTGTTCAAACAGAAAAAAAAGACCTGCCAATGCCTTCCTAGAGTTGTTAATTTTCGAAGAAGTCAAGAAATTGCTGTCTGCCAGAATCATTTTACTGGTAAGACATTCTACCTAGGCGGCAAACCTCGTGCCAGTTAGGAAAAAGAATGGGGACATTTGACTATGCGTCGATTTTTGAAACTTAAACAAAGCATATGAGAACGATAATTATCCATTACCTTCTTTGGATGAAGTATTGCAAGTGGTCAACGGGGCCCAAATGATGTCCTTTCTAGATGGATTTTCTGGGTACAACCAAGTAATGGTTGATAAGGAAGATCGACTTAAGACGACATTCACCACCAAGTGGGGGATCTTTACTTACAGGAGGATGCCATTTGGCTTAATCATCGTGTGTGCTACTTTTAAACGCACAATGGATATTGCTTTTAGAGGATTGGTAGGTAAATGTATCATCATCTATATGGATGACCTTACCATTTTCTCAAAGGTTAGAGGGGACCACGTAACTAACTTACGAAAAATACATCAGAGATGCAAACAATACGATATTTCTTTGAACTCTAAGAAATGCATATTCGGGGTCACAGAAGGTAAGTTACTTGGTCATATCATCTTCGAGAATGAAATAACTATTGATCCAGATAGGGTTAATGCAATCATGAAACTCCAACTTCTAGGGAGTAAAAAGGAATTAAAATCATATTTTGGGAAGATTAACTTCGTTTGGAAATTCATTACAGGGTTTGTAGAAATTGTGCAGCCATTGAATGCAACGCTGAAAAAGATGCCAAGATTGAATGGACACCTGAGGCTAAGGTTGCGTTTGAAGACATCAAGAAAGCAATTATTGATGCGCTGGTCTTAACTAGTCCAGACTACACTATGACAAAGTGGATCACCATCCTACATGAATTTGACATTGATATTACACCAATGAAGTTAGTTCGAGGACATGCTCTAATGCAAACGATAACTAGAACAAACCTGGACTAACTAGCCACCAATACGTGGTCAATACTATTGTAAAGGATGATTGGTACACTGACATAGTTCATTATCTAGTTACCAACAAATGTCCTTCAGAGATGAAAGCATCTCAGAGAAGAGCTTTAAAGATAAAATCACAGAGCTAAATGATCAAAAGTGGAGTTCTCTTCAGGAAGAATCACGAAGGAATCTACCTAAGGTGCCTAAATTGCTCAAAAGTGGATAAGGTCTTGCACGAACTCCATGAGAAATTCGGAACTGCCCATGGATCTCGTTTAGCGACAACTCATATGATCCTGAGGGTTGGTTACTATTGGCCAACCATATTCAAAGACACAATTGAACACATTAAACATTGTCACACCTGCCAAACTGAGGTAGATAAAGGAAGATATGTAGCTTAGCCGCTACAAACCATGATGGAGATGCATCCATTTGCCTAGTGGGGACTTTATTTCATTGGAACGATTAATCAACCCTTGTCCTTAGGACATAGGTACGTTTTAACAATTACTGATTATTGTACCAGGTGGATCGAGGCTACTTGTAGCAAATTGTGCACAACGGATATGGTTATCAAATTCTTAGAAGAAAACATCATCACTAGGTTCGGAGTACCTTACTCTCTGGTATGTAATAACGGTCCTGCATTCTCATCTTTGAAATTTTCTAATTGGGCTTTTGAGTATGGCATAGTGTTAAAATTTTGGTCAAACTATTACCCCTAGGGAAATGGTTTGACAGAGTCAACCAACAAAAATTTGTTAGATATCATTAGAAAGTTGATAGAAAAGAATCCCAGAGAATGAAATACATTATTGAAATATGCTTTATGGATAGACAGGGCACGAGTAAAATCAACCTTAAAAAATTCTCCTTACCAGTTAGTATATGGGGTTGATCCAGTCCTACCTGTAAACTTGAAAATTCCAACCTGACAATTTGCTCAAGAATACCTAGGCTTAGAAGACAAGTTAGAAGCTAGACTACTACAACTTCTATTCCTAGAAGAGAAAAGAAACAAAGCCATAGATCATTTTTCAAAACATCAAGTTGTGTTCAAACACTAGTTTGACAAAAGGGCCAAAATAAAGAATTTCTGAATATCAGACCTTGTCCTGTGTTGGGACAAAGCTCATGAGAAGAAGGACGACCATGGTAAATTTGATAGATTGTGGATGGGCCCCTTTTAGATTTCAGAAATTTTGGGAGATAGTATGCATAGATTGAAAACCTTGACAGGTGAAGGTGTTCCCTTACCAGTCAATGGTTAGTTCATAAAACACAATTTCAGGCTTGAGAACCTTTAAAAACCTTGTAAATACTTGTACAATGTATATAGTTTGGTGTTATTTGTACAATTGTTTTGTTTTTGTTGTCTTGTTTGTGTTGTGTGTTGGGGATCTTCACTTTTTTGGTAAGTAGAAAGGGATAGGTTGCAACCTTAGAAAACAATATAATTTCTTGAATTTAGGAATTTAAAGAAAATTTCTATATAGGTTTGCAATTTTTATGGCTATAGTTTGTTTGATATTCTCTAGAAGATCTTATTCACCAACAATAACATGAGACATTCAGGGAAACACACACACACACAATTTAAAATTCTTTGAATTGGTTTGGGAGGTAGTGGTCATTTGCATTAAGTGAAAAATCTAAAGGTTTCCTTTGCTATTGCTATAATTCCCAACCTAACAGTGGGTTTCAAAACCTGCAAGAAATGAGTTGAAAAGAAATATTATACAAAAGAAAAAAATTGAAAATCAAAAGAACAAAAATGTTCAATTATCTAGGTTATCCAAATAACTGTACTGGGGCTATGGACGCCTGATTGGTGGTAGATCTATGTTTGGGGGAGTTATAGAGATAACCTTGTCGGGGCTAGAGATAACCTTGTGGTAGATCTATGAAGGCTCTATCCAAGGTTAGCTTAAAAGGGTTAACCAAATTATTTAGCTTAATGCAAATAACTACTATTTTTTAGCTTTTCCAAGGGAGGGAATAAATCATTTGCACACACTTAAATTCTTTTGGAAGTTCTAGTGTTTTGTTGAATATGTTATTCTTGACTTGAAGACAGTTTACATGTTATGAGAATTGGAAGCTCTATAGTTAAATTTTCTTTAACTTCCTAAGTTGTTAAAAAAATTGGTTGTTTTATTTGGTTGTAGGTTGTTGTGTAGTCTCACAACATGCCCCATTTCTCTCCTAGCAAAATGAGTTGGCTTTTTGCTTGTTTTTTTCTTTGTGTTGGTTTGGTGGTAGAGACAAAATGTGAAGTTACCAAAAACAACAATTTTGAATCCCAATAATCCCAAGTAAGGTTTTAAATTGAAAGAGCATCAAATTTTAGCTAGGGTCACCTTTGGAATTTCTTGAAAATTTGTTGAAATAAGTGAGTTATTCTAATTGGACATCCTATTCAGATACCCTAACCAAAGATTTCAACCGGACATGACATTTAAAACTTACAATCCACATCCACATTCAGATGAAGATCCCTGCAAATGGTCATGTACATTTATCCTGTTGGAAGCGGTCTTTAGTGTTTGAAATAACTAGAAGAAATTATGCCGGACCCGACCTAAGTATAAAATAAAGTTTAAACCTTTCGGAACTTAACGATCAACCTAACCCGAACTTTCATATGAACTTGACATTTGCAAACTCAACGATCTGGTTCAGTTGAAGATCCACATCCACATCTAGTTGGACAATAAAGCATTCTCCAACTGGACATTTTCCCACAGTATAGAAGCCTATACATTTTAACTCGAACCCGATCTTGCAAGGCATATATCTGGTTCATTTCCTTTTTCCACATTTGATAGTATTCAGACAGGTCATCCTGACGTCGCCTATTTTCCCGAGTCCTAATTGAAGTCAAACCCGATATAGACGTTTTAGTCAAACCTGACATTCCAGTCAAACCAAACATTTCTGATTGGACATTTCCTAATCAGACATTCCAACTGAACTTGATATTACAATTTTGAATGTTCCACATTCGGTTAGATTTCCACATCTAGTTAGATGCACTTTATTGTTAACTAAAGGTATCCAGATTACCCGTTTGGATTCAAAATTCAAAAAGCAAAAAACATGTCGAATTTAGTATATTCTCCCGCTTACCATTAATGCTCACATCCTGTAGGCCAAATTTAGTGCAACTTTTACTTAGCAAAATTTACTTGTTTAAAAGTGAATTTTATCTTCATAATTCATTACCAAAGAGATCAAACAAACAAAAGAGCGAGTTACAGAGCGATTTAAAGCGAAAATTACATAGCTTGCGAATTGTGAAGGTGATGTTACAATCCGAAGGCGAATCCAACAGCGACAACATCTCCAATTAGATATCTAGACAGAGTATTGTACTCGTATAAAGGTGAAATAAACATTATTCAGGTATGTAAGAAATTTGTTAACCCTAGTCTTGCATTATAGTAAGTTTTAAATGGATTTAATTCAAATTCACCAAAGGGTAAACTAAATTCACATTTCTTACCATAGTGAACTTGTATTTCACACTGTAGCAGGATTGTTGTATTTCATAAAGGAGAATTCAGATTTAGATCTAATTAGGGGAAAAGATTAATGGTAAACCCTAGGTAATTACAGTTAGGGTAACTTCATGTTTTTCTCATGATGACTACAGGTGAAATGGCAAAACGGGCTAAGGAGATGAAAGAGGAATTCAAGGGTGTGGGCAAAACATCAGAGATCTGGCCAAAGTGTAGAATCATCACGAATACAAACCTAGGGCAATATGACCTAGCCACATATGAATAGAGATTCACCGCACCTGATGCGAGCCTGTTGGCATGTAACATAGTGAAGAGCGGATTGCTTAGAGCCATTGGATTTCATATGGCAATGGAAGCATAGGAGCTGATCATCCAATGCATACATAAATACGATGTGCAGAACATAAGAGTGATAAGTGAAGGAAGGGTGCATGTGGAGCTGTCTCCTGAGGGCATAACTCGCACTTTCAATATGTCGATGCAACCCCATATGCACAAATTTGAGAAAGATAGAGTGACTGCCGAGTACAAAGAGAATGAGGAAGCATGTCGAAAAGTTATCTTTGCCCCGTGGTTAGCAGATCAAAAAAAACCCAAGGTAGTGTCGAAAATGGCACAAACCCTTTACAGAAGTGACTTCAACGAAGAAGTTAGATACATGGTTACAATATTGAGTAAGATGGTTGCGATGCCAAAGTTAGGACCATTTGAGCCGTGGATGTTTGGATACATTCGGATGGTCAAAGAAGATACATGCATGGTCCACTGGGCTCAAGCCATAATTGATGCCATCCATTTCCAGATCCTTAGATACAAGAAGACCAAGGTCTTCCACATGAACTCATATCTGGTATATTCATGTGCAGTTAGGGCACAATTCAATGGACTAGAGAGGGCCGGTTCAGTAGGCAATAAACTAGGGCAGAACCCTGTGTACAAGTATTACCCTCAATTGGAAAGAAGCCAATCAATGATAAATTATAGGAGGGTAAATGCCACTTTTCATATGTGGCTTGTTCAGATAATTTAAGGGGATAAGGCCAAAAGGATATCAACAGATGCACAATGCCCAATTGATCTGCATGGTAGTTGGTTTATCCAATTTCCTACATTCACCTACATTAAGATGGAAGGCTTCACTGGACTTCCATATATGCTACCAAGATATCCAAATGATAAGGTCATCTTGTTGGAGCTTTCTCGGCAAATAATTGAATCATATGAGGCTTATCAAGGCAAGTTCGGGCGTGGAAACATGCATTTGCCAATTGACATTGGTCGTTATAGATGCAACACCCTTGTAAGTGCAAAAGCATCTGATAAGGAGTTGCAAGCATTCCACTTCCAACCCTTCAGCTTGAAAAGGGTATATGATCCCTACAATAGGATGGAGAAATACATTAATAAGAAAATTCAACGTGAACCTCATATAGAGGACTATTGGGCCAACTGCATGGATGACTATGAGATCAGAAAAAGGTAGTACTAGAGGCTCACTACCAATCAGATGAGGACATTGGGTACACATGAGGTACCTCCTTAGATAAAAGATGATAAGAAGGTCTTGCACCCAAGTTATGAACTGAACGAAGTGTTCAAGCAGACCATAAATGATCCAGATTGGACACGGCCATAGGAGACATCATTAGATGCAATAACAAAGACTGTTCTTGATGGGAACAAGGCATGGCTGGATACCTACATCCAAGCATTGAAAGCTAAGGATGTAATCATCACTTAACCAAGCAAGAAGGGTAAGAGGAAGGAAAGGGAAGACGTTGGATATGATGACTTCTTAGTGAAGAAGAGAAGGATCCAAGAAGCCAAAATGGCTGAGGCCGGGACATCCGAACCATTAGGAGAGGCCCTAATTTTTGAAGGTATAAGTGTTCGATCTGCATCTCCTGCAACATGTCAACCATCGAAGGCTAGACCAGTTGCCTTGACGGCCTCAAATCCAAATCAGCTATTGGAAGCTATACCATTGTACTTCATTGGCTCAACAATGTCCACAACGGTAATAGGTCAACCAGAAGCATCCCTAAAAGGGACGGAGAAAATGACAGTTACATCAGGTCTAGTTGAAGTCTAGTACCAAGCACAAGAAGTATAACACTTACAGGTTGAAAACATCCCAATGGAACAACAAGCTCTTGTTGATACACAAGGTCTTGTTGATGCACAACAGGCAAAAATCTAGGGTTTCATCAAGGTGAAGAAAGAGATGACAGAATAGATGAAAGCCCAAACAACCACTACTGTAGCCCCACAATTCCTATTGGCCGAAGTTGTGGAGTTATTAGATGATGAAGTAACAAATGGGATGGATATGGAGACCATCATGCATACAACACCTGCTCCTGCGGAATTCTCATCAACTACCAAGCATGACCCCATTTTCGATGAAATTCTTTCCATCAATTAGGAGGCAATTCTTTTTATTGGCCAGGAGGCTCCCACTATTCACATTGAACATGTTGTGGAGGAAATAAAGGATAACATTCTTTTAGAAGAAGCTAATAAAGAAGTTTTGGATGATGCACAAGAGGGGCAACCAGATATTCAACATACAACCATTACACAACCGGATATCTCCCAACCGGACATAGTCGATCAACAATATACTTCACAGGAAGTTCCTCATCTGGAGGTTTCTTAAGTAGATATTGTATATGAAAAGGAACCGGATGTAGCAAATAAAGAGCGACCAGATATCTCCCAACCAGACATATATGCTCAACAGGAGAATCCACATCTTGATGATGTTCTGGATACTCTTAAAAAAAAGATACCCTCTAGCAAGGTGATAGCTAATCAGATGTTGCACAACATTAGGTTGAACATGAGGATGTGCGTGAAAAATAAGATGAGCACATGGAAGAGGAGCATCCAAAACAAGATTTGCATCAAGAAGAGGATGTGGAAAATGAAGTAACACATAAGGAACATCTGGATGAAGGGAAAGATCAAGATGGAGAAGCACATCTGATTGACCAAAATAAAGATCATTTGGATCAGGATGTGAATATGGAGGAATTAGATTACCCAGATAGAGAGCTTGATTTGGAATAGGAAAAGGAACAAGACCAAAAAGATAGTCAAAATCAAGTTGGAGAACAAGAACAAGAAGTTCCAAATCATAGGCAAAATGAGCAACCATATCAGGACATTCTGGACTAGTTAGCATCCGAGGTACAACCTCAACAAATTCAATTGATTCCATTAGATGTTAAAAGCATTTTTCAGGAAGAAGTTCCCAAGCTTAAAATAAAGGCAAGAATAATGTCCTCCATTAGGAGAGACGCGACACGAGCAAGGATAGGCCAATTGGCTACTCCTAGTGGTGATTTGAATAAGGGAGAAATAAATCTAGAATATTTCCAGATGACCACAATCAATTTGAGTCATGCTACTTGGGAGTAGGAAGTAGATGAGCTCTGAGAGAATGTAGAAGCAACGGCTGCTAGAATCCTAAAAGATAAGAGAAAGAGGGAGTTGAAAGGACAAATTGTCTAACTTCAGTTAAAATTATGGTTCTAAGTTCCCTAGAGTTAGGAACATATATCTATTAGCATATCGAAGCAATCCATCCCTATCAAAAGTGTACCCCGCCATTTTTGGATCAGTTGGATCAATTTCCAAAGTTGTCTCTACTTGATCATACCAAGGATCATGCTTTTGTTCTTCTAACACTTGTTCTCTAAAGCTAGTTTTGAAAGTTGCCATGGCCATCAAATGTCTTCTTCTGATTAAGGCATTTTCCACCCTATTTTCTTTTCCTTTAATATATTCTATCTCGAAGTCATATTCACTTAGAATTCCAACCATCTTCTCTGCCTTGCATTTAAATGGGGTTGTGTGAAGATATATCTTAACCCTTGGTGATCAGTTTTTAACTCAAATGGTTTACTCAATAAGAAGTGTCTCTAATTTTGAGGAGCATGTACTATTTCCACCAATTCTAAATCGTGAGGTGCATAGTTCATTTCATGCATCTTCAATTTTCTAGATTCATAGGCCATTACACCCTGATCTTGCATAAGTACACCCCCTAGGCCTTCAATAGAAGCATTTGTGATAACTACAAAATTTCCATTAGGATCGGGAACCTTTAAGATAGGAGCTGTTGTCAAATTTTCCTTCAATATTTGAAATGCCTTATTACATTGTTCCGTCCATACATATCATTTACCTTTCTTTTGCAATGAAGTGATAGGACTTGCAATTCGAGAAAACCCTTCTACAAACCTCCTATAGTATCCTGCTAGTCCCATAAAACTTCTTAGTTTAGAGCCATTTTGGGGAATTGGCCATTCTACTATAGCTTTTATCTTATCAAGATCAACTGCAATCCCTTCTTCTGAGATGATGTGCCCTAAATAATGAATCTTCTTTTAAAAAAATGCACATTTTGATAATTTCCCATAAAACTTGTGCTCTCTTAATCTTTGCAAAACAAGGTGAAGGTGAGCTAAATGTTCTTCCTCATTTCTAGAATAGATTAAAATATCATCCAAGAAAACTAAGACAAATTTGTCCAAGTAATCATGGAAGATGTTATTCATTAAGTTCATAAAGGAAGTAGGAGCATTAGTAACACCAAATGATACAACTGTAAACTCATAATGCCCATATTTTGTTCGAAATGTTGTTTTTGGAATGTCTTCCTCCTTGATTCTAAGTTGATGATACCTGACCAAAGGTCAATTTTAGAAAACACAGCTACCCCTTTCGTTTGATCAAATAGGTATTCGATGCGAGGCAAAGGGTATCTATTATTTATTGCTACTTTGTTTAGAATTCGACAGTCTATGCACAATCTGAAGGTTCCATCCTTCTTAACAAAAATAACTGGTGCTCCCCAGGGTGACACACTTGGCCTTATTAATCCCTTTCCTAAAAGTTCTTCCAATTGTATTTTAAGTTCTAAAAGTTCAGATGTATTCATGTGGTAAGGAGTCTTTGACACAGACTCAACTCCTGGTACTATTTCGATGGAGAAATCAAAATTTCTTTTAGGGGGTAGACCTGGCAATTCCTTAGGAAATACATCCTTAAATTATTGAAGGAAAGGGGAATTTCCAAAAGTTGGTGTATTTTCTTCTTCCTTTTCATCTAGTGTAATGACAAATATTTGAGCTCCCCTCCTTTCTTTTTTTAGTTGCATTGTTGATATGGTCTCGCCATTTATCAACCTAAGGGTTCCTTGCAGTTTAAATTTATTTCCTTCATCATCCAAACACTCCACTGTTTTATTATAGCAATCTACATTTGCTTGATGATTGGTTAGCCAACTCTTTCCAATGATTACATCATATGACCCTAGGGGTGCCACATATAAGTCTACCTTTGTTTCAAATTTAGGGAATTGTAATGTAGTGTTAAATAGGCACCTGATCACTCCTCTAACTACCTTATTCGCATACTAGACTGTCCATGATGATTCCATTTGACTAACTCTTAATGATAGTCTTTTAACAAGTTCAGGAGAAATAAAACATTCAAAGGATCCAATGTCTACTAGTATAGAAATTGGTTTCCTTGAAGCATACATGTAGTTTCTATGGGCACATTTTGGAATCGAGTTTGACAATTTCTTACTGCGGCATGAATCCTTTGTGGAGGTCCCCGTTGAGGTTGGTTTTCTCTAATATGTCCTTGCATCCTTGGGCAATCTCTAGCATAATGATTTCCCCCACACATAAAATATCCACTTGGTGGTCCCCGTTGCATTGGGTTCCTAGGGGCATCATTCCGTGCTTCATTAAGTCTTGGTGGAAGTACTAGCTTGTTAAAATTCCTCTGATTATTCCTGTTGAAATTCCCCCTATTATTGTTCCCAATCTGACCATTCCTTGGATTTTGATTCGATGGTGGCTTCCCTTCTAAGAAGTTGGTCCTTTGGTTCTTAAAGTTTTGATTTCCCTTGAATTCTTGTTTTCTTTTGAAAGAGTGGTTTCTATTATTGTTGAAGTTTTGCCTTGTTGCTACTAGGGCTTGAAGTTTCCTTTCTTGTTTCAGGGACTTTTCGAGTACCTCATTCATACTTTTAGGGCCATGCATATCCACTTCAACCCCAATATTAGCATTTAGTCCTAGTATGAATTTCTTGGTTTGACTCTTTTCATCACCTTGCTATATTGGTACGTATATCAGCAATTTAGCAAACCTATCCTAATATTGTTGCACTTATAGAGATCCCTGCCGGAGGTTGTGGAACTCTGTCATCTTTTCATCAAAGAATAGTTGTGGTAACCACCTCTTGCAGAAATGATGAACAAATTGCTCTCATGTTATATTTTCCTTAGTATATCCATTTTGTTCTTTAACATTTGTCCACCAACTTGCAACTTCACCTGTCAATTGATAGGACCCCCATAATGCCTTGGTCATTTCATTGTAGTCCCTTAGCTCAAAGTATTTTTCCATTTCATTTCGCCAATTTTCAACCCCTTGCCCTAATTGTTTTTCATCAAACTTGGGAGATGTGATCTTCTTCAAATCCTTAGAAAGCTCCATGATAGAAAAATCTTTCCTAGGTGCTTCCATGTTCCTGGCATTTTCATGTGGGTTGGCCCCTCCAGGAAGATTTTTGAATTTTGGTTCCACTATGTTTTCAAGATTTGTTTGCCTTGTTCCAAGATATTCAACTGTTTTCTCCAAGGAGTTTATTTTATCTCAGTTCGGACAACAATTCAATGATTGTGTCAATCCCTGCCTCATTGTTCCCTTGAGCCTTTAGTTGCTCACTAGCACCCTTTCTTTGTCTACGACTAGTGCTAGCTCAGGTTGTTCTAGTCCTTTCCATTTATGAATCCTAGAATCAAAATTTTTTAATCAATGTTTGTTTCAAGGTTGTGTTCAAAAATCTTAATTTACTCTTTCCTAATTAATTAATTTTTTTTATTTCTTTCAATTTATGCGAGTCATAGTAGGCTCAAGGCGTAGCTTCTGAACCCTGCTTTGATAACACAAATAATGACCCAACCTGAGTTACCAAAAAATCAACACTAATTTTTTTTGTTATTAACTTTAATCAAGTTGTTAGGTGTTCGATTCAATCATATACTCATGTACTTCTATACAAACGAGATAGGCATTTGTTCAATCAGGACAAGCATCTATCCTTACGACATAGGCATCTCTCCATAAAGGACATGAGTTCTCCATCCAAATGGGACGAGCATCTATCCTAATGGGAATAGAAACGTGCTCTGACCAGACTTAGGCTCATTGAGAATCAACCAGACCCTGAGCCCCTCGCTAAAGACTACACCCCCAACTAATGGGAGTGCACAAAGGTTTTCGTCATTCAAGAGTTATATATATATTTAAAAGAGCTTGAGTCCCGCCTTAGAATTTGGATTAAAGCCTTAAGGAATCAAGTGAATCCATTCAGGATTCTTCCAAGTTATACGTTGAATGATTTCTATCTCATCTTTATATTAAGGTTTTACCTTTGATTTCTTGTTGAAAACTTATGTTGAAAGGTTGAATCAATTGAACAAGAGTTTACACACCTCCCAACCCCATGCCTGAAAACCTGTGCACTAAGAACATTCTTCGTTCCCCAGGCTGCCTACATACCCGCTTTCGAACGGGATCAAGGTGTAGTTTATATGTAGTTCTGTTTACTATTCTATATTTTATGTGAACTATTTAATGTGGTTACACAACCATTTCTAGGGCTCAGTTTCCCCAGACAGTTCCTCTGTGACTGCTACCCACAAAAGGGAGCATTTAGTAAGTAATTGGTCTTCTCGACCAATACTTGTTTACCTAAATTCACTATTCCTATTCCTATCAAAATAGAACTTTATCACTACACGTTTAATGTTCCCCTTTTCCCTCTTTTGAAGGTATGTACCCTTGTATGAATAATGTTCCAAATGTTGTTAACGCTACACAGTGATTCCATAATCATGAAACGGGAGATGTTTGCTAAGATGGATCAATTTGTTTATTCAGATGATTTATCTTATTAGTTTGGTGTTTGAGGGAGATTACCCATCCCTCGAACTTAACTTAGTGGTGTTCCTTATTACTCCTCGACGATTTAAAGGGTCGATGCAACAGACGCCATTAATGCAACTATGTTAGGTGATATGTGTAGTAGTTCAATGCAATGACATTACCCGTAAATGTGACCAGAGGCATCGCAAATATTGAACACTGCGAGATGGTTTTTGTTTCAATGTCTTGTTTAAGTTGTTTACCTAACTAGAACGAAAAGAAAATACATATTCATTGCATAACTTTACAAAAGGAAAATTTGAAACTAGACTAAATAACTATTGTAATATTGCAACTCTAAAATTCATTGAATTGAAAATAACATCTAAGTAATATTTTGGAATTGATCAAATTAGAAAAACATAATTTATGACTAACTAATTTTCGTTGCATTTTGAAGTCACTAATTTACTTTTGAAATGAAACTAAAACTAAAAAGTGAATTTGTCTCTATTTAGTAAAGGTACATACATGAACTAGTTTACTTATCAGGGAGTAAAGTAGTTTTTAGATTAATCAAGTAGATTGAAATTTCAATTATACTAGGGAGATTCTAATCATGTAATGATTGGCAATTTTAGAGAGTTGCTCTAGAGTTTTTTTAAGAAGCTACTAATTTGCCAGAATATTTTTAACTAATTCATGTTTAGATGGAGTCTTACTATTTAATTTGTTATCCTTTGAAATACAGCTAATGTTCAGGGGATTTCTCAATCAAAAGTTAAACTATTTCAAGAAATTCAAATTGACAACATGCAAGGTTGGGGTGCTTACAGTTGTTTATAATGACAGTAAAATCCAAGGATCTAATCTCATTCTATCATGATGAGAAGGTTGAAATTCCTAGTTTAATGTATCTAATTATGTTTGTTCAATATGAATTCACTGGATTGTTGAGAACTATCTAAACAATGATTTAAGGTTGTCAAATCTTGAAAGGTAAGAGAAACGTTTGTAAAGTATTGTTGGCATTTCAATTCGCACCTTTGGAATGTGATTTGGAAACAGACAACTATGCACAGATAAACTGCTCTCCTATTGGAAGGGGGAGTTCTCTTTTTGCTGATGTTCGCTGAAAAGATAATTAAATGAAACTTCACCTATCTTCTTTTTGATTCTCAGCTGCGAGCACAAGGTTATAAAACTCTAAATGCTGCAGAAGAGGTTTTTTCCTTTTTTAAAACTTCCACTACAACTAAGCAAAGACTAACAACGCTTTCAATCTCCTGAGTAAATTCAGAGCAAAGGAAATTGAAAGTGAACAAAGAATGATTGTTAACACAAAAACTTAAGCAGTTTTCCTCCAGATTTACACCACAAGACTAAAAGTACTTTAATGATGAAAGTTGAAAATGAAAGCTATAGAAGCTACACATCTGACGACAATAACTTGATGAATCAAGATAAAATATCAGAGCAAAATAGGCATGAGACTTCTATTCAATATCATAAAGTTTGCACAACTCCAGGACAACAATGCTGCAACAAAAGGCAGGCATACAACAAGCGATCAAACACTGGAGAACAATGAACACAAAGTGAACAGACACTTGAAATATCAAGATTTGCAAGCTAGAATAGGCACAACAAATTTGCTATTGCAATTACCATTACATACAATGGGAAAGGATGCCCTTATTTATACTAAAATCAAAGGAGTAGGGAACTCTAAAATCTCCTTGATTAACCCTAACTTGCCAACTAGCAAGCTTTATTACTATTCTAAGACAAAAATACAATAAACAAATGCTTTAAAGCAATCTGCTTTAAAGCAAAGAAGATTCCAACTATCACAAAGTGATTTCTTTCTCAATAAAGAATGGATGAGCTTTGAATGAAAGCAAAATGCTTTAAAACAAAAAGCATTGAGTTAAAGCTGCTTTTTGTGTCACATCTCCATCTTTATTGTTGCTTTATTGGTGATGTCATCTGTTGATATTCTGGAAATAATATCTTCTAAAAAGCTGATTTTGATCGAAAAAGCTGGCACATGGGTTTTGTAGGCAATTCTGTTTCGAAGCAACTCAGATTGTCAGCTTTTGAAAAAGCGGAGATTTTCCTGAAAAAACAGGAAAAAAGTAGATTCCTGGAAAAAAAAGCAAAACTCCAATCTTCAAGAGGATGATATTCTGGATGGACCCATCTCGACGAAAACTGAAAAAGCTTTGGTTAGATTTTTGAAAAATGATCTCCTTGAAACAAGGACCCTGAAAAAGCAAGCCTCTCTGCTTCCTCAACCCGAAACTATGAAGAACGCTGAAAAAGCACCTCATTTGGGACTTCGAATCTTTGTTGAAAGCAAAATAAAATCTTTCCTCTGGATGCAACCTGCAAAAGATAATGAAATAAAGAAGCCAAAGCTTGTCTTTATAAATCTTTAGGGTGAAAAAGCAGCTTTATTTGTGAGAATAAAACTTCACCCTCATCCATGAAGAAAGCAACTTTTAAAGCATAAATTCAAGTGGATGTCTTCGAATAGGAAGAATCCCTATTTTGTAGCTGCCTATGGCTTCATGTGTAAGATGACGAAAAATATCTTCTTTGATGATGTCATCGAACACGCGAGTTGAAAGAAGTGCTAACAAAATTTTCTTCGTTTTCGACACTTCAACACTCGTTTTGACTTAAATATAGCCTGTCTCTGACTTCAACAAGGTAGAAAAATGTCACTGTTGATTGAAAAAGCTAACTGATCCTAACATTTTGGAGATTGATCAATTGAGATTCCATCCCCTGCTTCCGTTCAATGATCTGACATCGTTTGACCAAGTTTGACCTCCTGGAAACTGCCAACGGGTTAAGATTAGTAACAAAACATGTCGGAAAACACTGTGAACATGAAAATATTCTAACACTACTGAAGTTGGGTGCCCCAAGCCACCTGGGGCACCTGGTTTCCCAACACTTAGCCATTTTTTCAAAATTTCAACTTCTATTTCTTGGTTTGCGTGCACGTTTCGGTGGTACAGGACCCCTGTTTGGTTGTCAATTTTTGTCAACTGGGATGAAAATGAGTTTGATGATCTGGAAAATAGGCAGGCTTGATGAAAATTGAGTTGATTGTACCTTCCGTTTGCCTAAAAAAATGTGCCAAACTGATTTGATCTGAACCAGAACGGGCTGACAGAAGGAGATTCACATTTTTCAAGAAAATCTTCAAAAATAATCTAAATCTGGAGAGTTTGGGTGCCCCAAGCCTCCTGGGGCACTTGGTTTGTCAACACTTAGAAATTTTTTTAAAAATTTTCAATTTTGTACCTTTTCTCGATTTTTGTGCCCACAACTCCTGTTCGATCTTTGATTTCGGTCGTTCTAACTACTGTTGAGGCTGGACGGAGGGTGATCTGAGTAGTCTGAACATATCTATGATGAAATTTTTGCTTTGACTGACTTTTGACCAAGTTTGACCAACTGGGAAAGAGCCGACGGAAGGATTTTTGACGTTTCTTGAAAAACATGAAAAAAAACACAGGAGAGTTTGGGTGCCCCAAGTCACCTGGTTTCACCAGACTTAGTCAAATTTATGATTTTCCAACTTTTCAATCCACCTTGGATCGATCTTGCATCATTTTGCGTGCGTCGTCGAGTCGACGACTGTTTGTCGATTCTGCGTCATTGGAATAGCGTTGAAAACTTGTCGATGAGCTCTGGCAGGTGAACTTTCCTCTATTGATGACTTTCGAGCTCATGCTTCGCCTTCTGAAAAAGAAGAAATGACCCAGTAGAGAAAACTTGGTCGTTTGAAGATTCCGTCTGAACCATGCCGATCGTGAAGCAAAATTGACCAATGAGAATCGAGCATGACACCTGATTTGGAGATTCTATTTTTAGAAGCTTTCTATTTTTAGAAAGTTTTGCCAGCATCCATATCTCAAGAAACCTAGAAAACCTAACTCAACGTCTATTTTTAGAAATTTCTAAAAATAAAAATTTCTATTTTTAGAAATTTTGCTTTTTGGACTTTTTGACGAAAAATTTTCTAGACTTGTTTCAAAATGCCTTAATGAAGCAAAAATTTTGGTTGGGTACAACAATTGGCTTTGTCTAGGGACCATGGTGGATACTTACGGCATAGGAGAACTGAGAATCTCTAGACTTTTAAAGCTTGGACCAGTGCCTTATCAGTTGGGCAATAGAGTCAGGTTACATTCCTAATCACTTAGAACAAGACTTTTCCCTACATCACCTAAAATTAGACTTCCTAAAATCACCTAAAAAGTTGGAACTTCCCGAAACACAAGGAACATAACTGTCACATTACGGAAAGGGGAAAAACATTATGACATAACGATCACATTACGGAAAGGGGAAACACATTACGAGAACAAAAAGTGTTTCACGCGCTCTTTTTCCTAAGCAAGGATGAGATGAGATTAGGACTGTCACATAAAACCATCGATCGACTTAGAAAAGTAAGAACCATCTCTCTTTAGCTATGAAGATCGTCTTGGTAGCACAAAACTTTTCTTTCTCTGCAACATCTCCTCAAAGAGCCATGATTCAGGGGATATTCATGTTCAGGCCATGAGAAGTTCCTGAGGAACTGGTTGATATGCCAGAGATCAAGTGGAGCATCGTCCTCTAAAGCAAGCAATCTCTGCAACAAGTGAAGATACAAAACTTCCTTTTGAAGATATACAGGAAAGTCTTGTGGCCAAAGTACATTTGTAGGAATGGCCATTACCACATATTGAATATGAGTTTCATTTATATCTTGTACACACACAACTTTATACTTAGTGAATGCATCATCTTTCGGAAAAGGCGCAAGCGGCTCATACACAACTCTCATTACTGATTCTTGGCTTATAGGATCCACAATTGTCGTCGCCCATTTTTCCAGTGCTTCAGGGGCTTCTTCATCTTCGTTGGTTTTTTTTTCATGCATCCACTCTTCAGAGTGTGATGAATCATCAAGATTTGAATGCTCAAACTCTTGAACATGTTCACCTGACAACTCACTTTCCCATTCATTATCTTGAATCTCGTCATCCTCTGTAGAGTAATCTTCTTCAATGCGGATATCCAACATTACTTCATCTTCAGCATTCATGTATCTTTCTTCTTCTGTAAAGTAAGTGGAATCAAAGACAAATTCATCTGGGTCATATGTCTCCTCTTCTTCTTCATCTTCTTGATCAATCTCACACACGATGTATCTCACAAGACATTTGTCAAGGATTTCTAATTTTTCAATATCGTCCTCTTTAGTGACCAAAACTGAATATTCCATGAACTCCTCTTCTCCATCAACCTCTTCGTACATTGCATTTTGTGTTGACTTTATCATATCTGTGATGTCTCTTTCTTGCACAGGTTCAGGGATAACCTTCAAAAGTTTAGCATCATCTTCTTCACTAGTGTGTATGAAAACTTCTTGAGACAAAGATGAAGATGGGCTAAACTGTAAAAGAAAATTTACAGTATCCTCTATTGAAGAATCACTCTCCAAATGATGTAGAAAACTGTCGAGATCCAATGATGAATCTTCCATATGATCTCCAGTTTTGAGAAATTCCTCCAATGATGAATCATCTTGAAAATGAAAATCTTGTTCTTGCTCCAATTGCAATGCTTCTTTGGTCTCTTCTCCTTTGAATGTATCTAACACAGGTTCTTCAAACCAACCTTCAAAAGATGAGAAGAACAAATTGGATTCATCATTGCTCTCTGAAGCATATTTGATCTCTTCCTCATAATTTTGCTCTTGTGAAGATTGTTGCACTTCTTCAGGGAAAGTATGCAAGTCGTGCATTTCTTCAGGTTCTTCCATCAATGATCCTTCTTCATGTTTGAAGAAATTATGAAAATTTTCAGCTTCCAATGAACATTCATGTTCCATATACAAACATATGATGTCACTTGAAACAAAGTTAGGAAAATGATCCCTTCTAATATTTGATTCACACTGGTAAAATCCCTTCATAGAGCCACCATCGGATTTATCAAAGAGACATTCAGGATTATCTGAAAATCATTGATTTTCATTTGATGCTTTTAATATTTGCATGAATCTTCTCATCTTCGAGCAAATTTCTCCATCATGTTGGTTTGTTGCATGGAACAAGCAGTAAATTTTTATTGTAGAAGACACATCTACCTCTTGACGCACAGGTGAAGCAGGTTGATCACTGACATAGTTAATGAAAGAATTTGGTATACTTGAAGGAGGTGGAACTTGCTGAAGCGGTACGACATTCAAGGGCACCGGTGGTTTGATTGAATCTCTTTGGATCTTTCCTGAAGTGATCATATGATCTTCTAATTCAATAGCATACTCCTGGGCTTCTTGCAATTCTGTAGCGTGTCTTTGCTTGAGGTAGAAAGAAATTTCTGAAGATTGTGCATTCGTGAAACAACTTAGTAGAATTTCTGATCAAGGATTCAGGGTGTTTGCAATTTTTCCAACCAAACGGTTGAATCTGGCCACAAACTCTCGCATCGGCTCACTTTTGTCTTTCTTGATATTTGAGAGTTGTGCAAACAAGACATGACTATCTTCTGTAGGCTTGAAACAAGTGAGAAATTTCTTGCTCATCGACTCCCAACTTGTGATAGAGCTGGCAGCGAGGTGATTAAACCATTCAGCTGCTAAATTTTGCAATGATTCCACAAAAAAAATGCACTGCAACATCTTCATGTGCAATGCCAAGAATTACACAGGCGGTGGTGAAGGCAGAAATGTGCTCATCAGGATGCTGCTTGCCATCACCATGAAACTTCGGAAATTTTTTTCTTGATCCTTTAGGAAGCTTATGATATTCTGCTAGTGCCAAAGGTCCAATGTTGTTACCCCAAGGCAATGGTGGTGGACGCCGATGATTCTGATTATTGCGAACATTATTATTTGCATCACCCATTGGTCTGGGCTGGATTACAAGTTCCTCTTGAAGTTCTTTCTACTTGACTTCAGGAACTTGCTGGACTCTAAGAACTATGTTGGATGCTTCTCCAACTTCTATAGGAATAAGATCTTGGAACAAAGGATCCGTAACACCGCCTTTTCCCCTTCTTGAATAAACCCTATGAGCCATGATTATCTATTGCCACGCGGGAGGTGCTAGTACTGGTCTTCCTGCTGCAAGATCCGCTTTGTGTTCTTCTTTATCAAGGATAGCAGCTGCGTTTCTCCACTGATCAGGACTTTCCTTTTGCACAAATATGAAACTCCTTAGGCTGCTAACGATGTTCATTTGCTCTCCTTCCACTCGTACAAGATTTGGTTGAATAGCAGGTGGTGTAAGATTTGGTTGTTGAACTGGAGTAGAAGGACACCAGAGAGTCATTCCCGTGACATAACCCTAAGCTTGCTTGAAGTTTTATGCCTCGTGCCCCATGGTGGGCGCCAGAAAATTGTTGGCGTTTCAATTCGCACCTCTGGAATGCGATTTGGAAACAAACAACTATGCACAGATAAACTGCTCTCCTATTGGAAGGGGGAGTTCCCTTTTTGCTGATGTTCGCTGAAAAGATAATTAAATGAAACTTTGCCTATCTTCTTTTTGATTCTCAGTTGCGAGCACAAGGTTATAAAACTCTAAATGCTACAGAAGAGGTTTTTTCATTTTTTAAAACTTCCATTACAACTAAGCAAAGACTAATGACGCTTTCAATCTCCTGAGTAAATTTAGAGCAAAGGAAATTGAAAGTGAACAAAGAATGATTGTTAACACAAAAACTTAAGTAGTTTTCCTCCAGATTTACACCACAAGACTAAAAGTACTTTAATGATGAAAGCTGAAAATGAAAGTTGCAGAAGCTACACATCTGACGATGATAACTTGATGAATCAAGATAAAATATCAGAGCAAAATAGGTATGAGACTTCTATTCAATATCATAAAGTTTGCACAACTCCAGGATAGCAATGCTGCAGCAAAAGGCAGGCATACAACAAGCAATCAAACACTGGAGAACAATGAACACAAAGTGAACAGATACTTGAAATATCAAGATTTGTAGGCTAAAATAGGCACAACAAATTTGCTATCACAATTACCATTACATACAATGGGCAAGGATGCCCTTATTTATACTAAAATCAAAGGAGTAGGGAACCCTAAAATCTCCTTGATTAACCCTAACTTGCCAACTAGCAAGCTTTATTACTATTCTACGACAAAGATACAATAAACAAATGCTTTAAAGCAATCTGTTTTAAAGCAAAGAAGATTCCAACTATCACAAAGTGATTTCTAATAAAGAATGGACGAGCTTTGAATGAAATCAAAATGCTTTAAAACAAAAAACATCGAGTTAAAGCTGCTTTTTGTGTCACATCTCCATCTTTATTGTTGCTTTATTGGTGATGTCATCTGTTGATATTCTGGAAATAATATCTTCTAAAAAGCTAATTTTGACCGAAAAAGCTGGCACATGGGTTTTGTAGGCAATTCTGTTTCGAAGCAACCTAGATTGTCGAATTTTGAAAAAGCAGGAAAAAAATAGATTCCCCCCCAAAAAAAGAAAAACTCTAATCTTCAAGAGGATGATATTCTGGATGGACCCATCTCGACGAAAACTGAAAAAGCTTTGGTCAGATTTCTGAAAAATGATCTCCTTGAAACAAGGACCCTGAAAAAGCAAGCCTCTTTGCTTCCTCAACCCGAAACTATGAAGAACGCTGAAAAAGCACCTTGTTTGGGTCTTCGAATCTTTGTTGAAAGCAAAATAAAATCTTTCCTCTAGATGCAACCTGCAAAAGATAATGAAATAAAGAAGCCAAAGCTTGTCTTTATAAATCTTTAGGGTGAAAAAGTAGCTTTATTTGTGTGAGAATAAAACTTCACCCTCATCCATGAAGAAAGCAACTTTTAAAGCATAAATTCAAGTGGATGTCTTCGAATAGGAAGAATCCCTATTTTGTAGCTGCTTATGGCTTCATGTGTAAGCTGACGAAAAATATCTTCTTTGATGATGTCATCGAACACGCGAGTTGAAAGAAGTGCTAACAACATTTTCTTCGTTTTCGACACTTCAACACTTGTTTTGACTTAAATATGGCCTGTCTCCAATTACAACAAGGAAGAAAAATGTCACTGTTGACTAAAAAAGCTGATTGATCCTGACATTTTGAAGATTGATCAACTGAGATTCCATCCCCTGCCTCTGTTCGACGATCTGACATCGTTTGACCAAGTTTGACCTCCCGGAAACTGCCAACGGGCAAAGATTGGTAACAAAACATGTCAGAAAACACTGTGAACATGAAAATATTCTAACACTACTCAAGTTGGCTTGGGGCACCTGGTTTCCCAACACTTAGCCATTTTTTCAAAATTTTCAACTTCTTCAATTTCTTGGTTTGCATGCGTGTTCCGGTGGCATAGGACCCCTATTTGGCTGTCGATTTCTGTCAATTGGGATGAAAATGAGTCTAATGATCTGGCAAATAGGCAGGCTTGATGAAAATTGAATTGATTCTACCTTCTGTTTACCTAAAAAATGTGCCAAACTGATCTGATCTGAACTGGAACGGGCTGACGGAAGGAGATTCATGTTTTTCGAGAAAATCTTCAAAAATAATCTAACTCTGGAGAGTTTGGGCATCCCAAGTCTCCTGGGGCGCCTGGTTTGTCAACACTTAGAAATTTTTTTGAAAATTTTCAATTTTGTACCTTTTCTCGATTTCTGTGCCCACAGCTCCTGTTCGATCTTCGATTTCGGTCGTTCTGACGATTGTCGAGGTGGGACGGAGGGTGATCTGAGCATTCTGAACATATCTATGATGAAATCCTGGCTTTGACTGACTTTTGACCAAGTTTGACCAACCGGGAAAGAGCTGACAGAAGGATTTTTGACGTTTCTCAAAAAATGTGAAAAAAAACTAACACAGGAGAGTTTGGGTGCCCCAAGTCACCTGGGGTGCCTGGTTTCACTAGACTTAGTCAAATTTGTGATTTTCCAACTTTTCAATCCACCTTTGATCCATCTTGCATCATTTTGCGTGCGTCGTCGAGTCGACGACTGTTTGTCGATTCTACGTCGTTGGAACAACGTTGAAAACTTGTCGATGAGCTCTGGCAGGTGAACTTTCCTCTGTTGATGACTTTCGAACTCATGCTTCGCCTTCTAAAAAAGCAGAAATGACCTAGTAGAGAAAACTTGGTCGTTTGAAGATTCCGTCTGAACCGTGCCGATCGTAAAGCAAAATTGATCAATGAGAATCGAGCATGACACCTGATTTGGAGATTCTATTTTAGAAACTTTCTATTTTTAGAAAGTTTTGCCAGCATCCATATCTCAAGAAACCTAGAAAACCTAACTCGACGTCTATTTTTAGAAATTTCTAAAAATAGAAATTTCTATTTTTAGAAATTTTGCTTTTTTGACTTTTTGATGAAAAATTTTCTAGATTTTTTTCAAAATACCTTAATGAAGCAAAAATTTTGGTTGGTTACAACAAGTATTACTTATTTATTACCAAAAATATGAGGGTGCCCACAAGATTAGAATGATTTACAAAATGATATTGTTTTAATTCCTCTAATTCAAATCTTAAAACCTAATTTGACTTGCATATTCACTAGGTAATAATAACTAAATGAAGTCATGCATTTAGCAAAGCAAATTCATTTACTTGCATGTAAGGAATTTAGGTTTATTTAACTTATAAAATAAATTAACATTAGAATTTGATTTTAAATAAATAGATAAATATATATAACTAGTATAAAAATAATTGTTTTAATTTCTATTTATATTAAATAAACGAATTTTAAAAAATATTTAAAAGATATTTAATATATTAAAATTTTTATAAATAAAATAACATTTAATAAATATATATTAAAGGTTTTAATTTTCAATGTTTATATTAAAAATTATTTAAAAAGTATATATTTAAAAAAAGTTTAAATAAATAACTTGACGAAAAGTTTTTAGGTTTTAAAAAACAAAATAAAAAAAATGGCCGACGACCTGTGTATAACAGGCCGAACGACCCGCTATACACAGGTCACTCGACCTGTTATTCACAGAAAATCATTTAAATCCTATAATTTTTTAATAACTTTTTTTCTCTTTATAATATATTACAAAATATAAATCCCTAAAATTATTTACTGGTGTCCATTCCCAGTCAAAAGTCCCTACTACGCACGACACAAACATGATTTACAATAGGTTTTAACAACAATTTTAAAAATAGGTTTTAAATTTTAAAAACAATTTTCCTTCTCAGATCAATGAGTTGCCTAAGTAAATTCAGAAGGAAAGAATTTGTGTGATAATGTATAGTTTGATAATGAAAAAAATTTGTGTAACAAATAAAGTAAATTTTGTTTGGGAGGAAAGAAGAAGAGCTAATTTGTTTTGAATCTCCAAGAGATTTTGAAGGCATTCAAAGAAAAAATTGAGAGGTTTGAAAGAGAGGATTCATTTCCTATTTTTTAACAAAATCAATTGAAGGTAACACAATAATTTCAACTTTTCTATTTATTTCTCACATAATGTAAGTTTTCCCAAGTTGCAACAGAATTTTCCTTCCTATAAATTTGACAAGTTTTTAAAAATAAAACTAGATTTCCACATAGATTTTCACAATATTAAACTAAAATGACAAATTTACAAAGAACAATTTCTGAATCTATTCTTCCATTTTTTAAATCAAACACAACTTTTTGCAAAATTCCTCATTCCATTGCCAAAATGAAAAGGAGGTAGAAGCACCTACCTGGAATTTGCTAACCCTCTTGATGCAATTTTAGTCGTAGAAGTTTTGAAGCAGCGTGAAGTTGCCGTGAAAAACCTGTTTCTTTCTTTTCCCCTTTTCTTTTATTTATAATTCTTTAATTCCTTAATCTCCTCCATCAAAAGGAGAAATTAACTCTAAAAACTAAGTTTATCTTTCCACTTAATAGAGAAATAAAAAAACGTTAACTCACACAAAGAGGTAGTTTAACACCTTTTTCATTCCAGTTAACAATAAATAAAAAATTACTAACTTATGTTCTCCACCAATTTCTCTTTTTAACTCAAAGAATGGTTTTTTGTTTTCAAACAATTATTTATTGATTTTATTTTTATTTATTTTAATTTATTTTGTTATAATTTTATTTTTATAATTTATTGGAATGAATTTAATTTTATTTATTAATAATTCATTATTATT
This sequence comes from Cunninghamia lanceolata, assembly GCA_027924645.1. Taxonomy (NCBI): domain Eukaryota; kingdom Viridiplantae; phylum Streptophyta; class Pinopsida; order Cupressales; family Cupressaceae; genus Cunninghamia; species Cunninghamia lanceolata. Next base: position 3,958,115 of record BSBN01000791.1, on the reverse strand, counting down.
TGTTTATTAATTTACTACTCACATATTTATTTTATTTAATAATTAAATTGGTCAAAAATATTTCCTTCTCTTTTCTAATTTAATTATTGATCTATTTTTTTCTACTTAAACAAAATCAATTAATTAAAATTTGTCAAAAGGGGTCATCACAATTTCTTTATGAGTAGAGTATTGTGCTCTCTTACTCATCAATATAGGAGAAAATTGATATTGGGTCATCGTCTTTATTTGTTGCTATTTATTCTTGTTATGTTGAATATATGGGATCTTGAGTACAAAAATTTTATAGTTCTCTAGTATGGAATGTTGATAACCTGCCTTTATATATTCACATTGTCATATGTGTGTCTTCATTCTTAAGTTTGGATTTGATGCAAAGGTGGTAGTTTAATAGGTTGCTTTTCACTTATTAGATTTCCTCCATTCTTATGCTTGGGCGTATTCTGGTAACTTTATAATTACACGTTGCATTTGGTTCACTTGCATTACATTGGGCTTTGGGAGTTTATTTCATTTTTTAATTTGTAAAATTGCCTTTCCCACTTTTTGGTTAAAAGTGCACTGAAAAATCAAAACTCTATCAGACGTAGAAGCTGTACCTTCTAAGAAATTCATAGGGCAGTTAATGAAATCGTCTAATTGATTAGTGGAATTTGTGACTAAAAATTGGGTGAGTCATAATAAAAGTAGTGACAAATCTATTCACTGATAGATTTTTGGCAACTCTACTGGAGATTTGAAAGAGACATTTTGCAGTTGCCTTACCTCACTCATAGGGTGCATTGCATTCAACAGCCTATCAAATCCCTATTTATAGATTTGTAATAATTAATGGTTCTTCAGAGAGGATTTGGTCGTATCTTGCAACCAAACCTCAACTGGGTAGATATAGAGCAGGAAGATATATTAACTGATCTGAGGAACTTGGCTTGGAGAAAAAGTCAAAGTAATCAACAGTTTCACTAGGTTAACCAAATTCTTGATATCGAAGAAGACCTAGGTGAAGAACTTAGGCAACAAGCAAGATGATTTGGTGTGAGGCACAAAATTTTTCTTATTGGAGTAGTTGTTGTACCTTGAAGGGAAAGACCATTCTAAATTCATGTTGTGCCGAACAATCCCCAACGTGACAATCATAATTGTGGACATAACAATCTGGTTTTCAATCAACAAAATAACAGACACAACGATCAACAATAGGTGGTTAAACTGGCTATGAAGAGGTATACCTGGGGTGATAGAAAGAAAGGGATTAATGATCAGAGTTTTGAAGAATTGAAGGAAAATTTTTCTGCTAAAATTTTTCCTTCATTAAGGAGGGCATCCAAATCATTCAACAAACCTCCCTCACCTATTAAAAGACTTGGAGATTCCTCTACTTGTCAGGATCTAGTTTTACACGGTACAGTTCTTCCCTTCTCTATAAATTTCCAAAATATTATGGCACACCAACAAGGTGCACAACCACCGGTTCCTTGGGGAGCCACAATTGGTCCATTGTCTTTAGGAAATCAACTGCATGATCTTCCTCATGGATCTTGAAAATTATTCCTAAGTTTAAGGGAGATGGAAAGGTTTCTACAGATGAACATATTCATGCCTTCTTTATTGCATGTTACGTTCTAGGTATACAACATGAAGATGTCTTAGTGTGATTGTTTGTAGAGTCTCTTACTGATGCTGTTGCTTATTGGTTTTATCATTTACCATCAACATCTATTGAATCTTGGGTTACCATGATTCAAAAGTTGAGGATAGATTCAAGAGCTCAGAAGATGAAAACACTTTGACAACAGAATTTACTCATATGAAAAAGGGCATTCAAGAACTTTGATAGCATAATTTACTCATATGAAAAAGGGCATTCAAGAACCTATGAGAGAATTTGTTGCCAAGTTCAACAAACTGGTGAATAGGATACTAGCAGCAAAGAGACCTACAAATGAAATGAATAAGGGGTTCTTTATTAATGCACAACCTCCAGATGTTAGCTATCAATTGAAGAGAGATATAATAGCCACTCTAGAAGTAGCACAGACATCTACTATATAGATTGAAGATGATTTGCTTACAATCGGGAAGTGGAAGAAAGAACTCCAGAACCAAAAAAATCCTACCACAACTTCCATAACCCCGTGATTCAAAATCTCGCTAATGAAATAATTGCTATTAAGAGGTAGCTTCCCAAAGCCCATTAGCCTCAACAACTTTTTTATCAGGACATACCATGGAAAGGGTATGTGCCACCAAATAATAATAAAGGTAAAACCTTGGAATTGCCTCTAGCACTACAACAATTAGCCATACAAGGGCCTTCCTCAAACAACAAAGGAAATATGATGTGTAATTTCCATTTGACCTCAGATCATGATGGTGCTTCCTATCTTGAGATGAACAGATTCATGCAAATGTCTACAATGCTAGAAGTCAATGTTGAGGAAACTTTTGATGATGAGGGACATGTTCCCATTGGCGACTCTACCTTATATTACCTAGAATATGAATATGAATTTGATTCTGATAGAGGAGAAGATGTTCTCACTGAATTGGATGGGTAAGCTTTCTTTGTTCATACAAGAAGTCAACTAAATCAGTCTCTAAAACAGAAGCAACAGAGCAAACCCCAACTGAAGGATGATTGTACTACTACACCCAAATACATCCTATCATGAAATGTAGCCTTTGGACATGCCTCTGCAATGTATGCAAAAGCTACTACTTCTATTCCTGTAACCCCTTCTATTGATAAAGCTTGTAATTCTTTTGATATTGTAGAATATTGTAAAAATACAAAAATACAGATATCCCAAGCTGAATACTTGAGGTTAAATCCTAGAGAATTAGAGCATCTTTTAAATTATGTGAAGTTAGGTAATGTTTCAGCTCATGTGAATTCCCAATCCCTAGAACTTCATATTTAAAGCTCATCTTGTAATGCCTCATCAAAGACCAAAGATTCTGGTCCTTTAGTGGCTCATGAGAAACCAAATCCCTTTTATGTATCCTTGTTTATAACTGGGTGTAGGCTAAGTAATTGTATTATTGAATTAGGTGCCTCAGATAATGTCATGTCGGCTAAAGTAGCTTGAGTTCTAGGTCTTACCATGACAAAAACTCATGGGAAATATTTTTCCATGGAATCAAAGAAAGTACCCCTGATTAGGTAGATCAAGGATGTAAAAGTAGCTTTAGCAGCCTACCCTAACAAGCAGTTGAAATTGACTATACAAGTGGCTGATGTCCCTGTAAGCTATGGAATGCTTTTGAGTCACAATTTTTGTAGAGAAATGGGGGGTGAAATACAATTAGATTGTTCTCATGCCCTCATTCTAGTTGGAGGGAAGAAAGTCCGCTTAGAGCCAGAACCTAAGGAAAAATTTACAGTATTAAAATTAGATGACACAAAGTCTCAAATTCTGTATGAAGAAATTGATTTTGGAACCTATATGCTATCATCTATACCTGGAAGTGAAACATTTGACTTAGCTAAGGAGAATATTACATCGGGATTATGGGTACTGGAGTTTGATGGGAGTTTCTCTAATTTAGGTTTTGGTACAGGAGTTGTTCTAACTTCACCAACTGGAGAGAAATTCCCTTTTTCTTATAAGTTGGAGTTTGAAAACACCAAAAATACTATAGAATATGAAGCTCTGTTGTTAGGTCTTGATGCAACGAAATATAAGGGAATTAAGGAGTTGAAAGCAGTAGGAGATGCTGAGCTAATTGTTAAGCAAGTGAGAAAAGTTTTTGCTGTAAAGAATGATAGGTTGAGGCATACAAAAATTGAGTTTGGGATAGCATTGAGTACTTTGATGCCTTTAATATTAAAGCTGTTCCACGTGAACAAATTCAAGAGCTGATTCATTGGCAGTGTTAGCTTCTTTGCTGCTACCTCATCCAGATTTTAAAGATAAGGCATATAAGATAGAGATTGTATGTTGCCCTAGTGTACTAGATAATTCCAATCATTGGCAGGTGTTCAAAAATGGTAAGAAGATTATTAGCTTCCTTGAGAAAGTAGATAGATTTGTTGATCTTTATTTCAAAGATAGTTTTTCTGAGTGTAAAGAAAAAAGCCCAAGTTTAGATGATATCACAGAAGATGGAATCATTCAGCTAAAAGGTAATGTTATTCCTAAAGATCTTGTCTCTTTGGAGAATCTTTTTGATAGACATGATAGGTATGTCAAAGATAAAATCCAAGGTGCTAAAAACAATTTTGCAGAATATGAGAAAGTTAATATAGGAACTATAGAAAGCCCAAACGTAGTATGTATTGGGAAATGTTGTTCGCCTGAAGAAAGAGAAAGGATAATTAAATTTCTGATTGAGTATAAGGATGTGTTTTCTTGGTGTTATAAAGATTTGAAGAAATTTATGAATGGGAAGTTTTAGAATCACATCCCATTGAAGCCTGGGGTGTCTCCGATCAGGCAGAAGCAGAGGCCTTACAATCCCAAAATTGTAGAAGCTATGTTTCAAGAAATTGATAAGATGTTGAAGGCTAAGATCATTTACCCTATTCATCATTCCACCTGGGTTGTAAACATAGTACCTGTACAAAAGAAGAGTGGAGAAATTAGAATTTGTGTAGATTTTAGAAATCTCAATGAATCTTCTCTCAAGGATAATTATCCACTTCTAGTAATGGACCATATCCTACAAGCGATTTTAGGGTTAGAAATGATGTCAATGCTGGATGATTTTTTTGGTTACAATCATATTAGCATGGATAAAGAAGACCAACATAAGATAGCGTTCACCACACCCATAGGTACTTTTGGTTATAATCACATGCCCTTCGATTTGATTAATGCTGGAGCCACTTTCCAGAGGGCAACAGATTTATCTTTTGGTGATTTAAAGAATAATGTTATTGTCATGTACCTAGATGATCTTACTATTTTCTCCAAGAAAAGGGAGAATCATTTCAAAGATTTGGAGACTATACTAGAATGTTGTCGCCTACATGGTATTTCCTTAAACCCAAAGAAATCCATTTTTATAGTTATAGAGGGAAAGATATTGGGACATATAGTCTCAAAAGAAGGGATAAGAATTTATCCAAAGAGGGTAGATGCCATTCTAAAACTCATTCCTCTTGTCAATGTGAAAGGAGTCAGATCTTTCTTTGGGCAAGTGAACTTTTTGAGAAGATTTATCCCTGAGTTTTCTGAATTGATCAGGCATATCTTAGATATGATGAAAGGTAAATAGGATTTCAAATAGATAGAATCTAGAAAACAAGCATTCTCTGATATTAAAGTTGTGATTGCAAATGCTCTTGTTCTTGTGCATCCTGAATTTCACAAAGATTTTATTATTTATAGTTGTGCTTCTGAACACACTTTATCTGCCATCTTAGTACAAAAGAATGAGAAAGGGATTGGGTCCCCTATTTCTTTTATGAGCATCCCATTGAGGAAACATGAGTTAAATTATTCACATTCTGAGAAGAACACTTATGTAGTGGTAAAAGTGATGAAACAATTCATAATCTATGTGTTACATTCACATACTACAATGTTTGTTCTCGACCCTGCTGTAAAGAGTATCTTAACTCAACAAGATCTCAGTTGTAATAAGAGAGGAGTATGAATAGCCAAAGTACAAGAATATGATGTGGAAATAAAACTGACTAAGCTAGCTATGTCAACAATGGCTAAAAATAAAGCTGAATCAGAAGAGCTACCTCTTGTTCTATTCGCTGGAGTCAAGGATGATTGGTTCTCCTAGATTGCCTATTACTTAACCTATGGTGAGTGTCCTCATTTATCTGCAAAAGAGAAAAGGAATATTAAACTCAAAGCAACAAGATATGTACTTTGTAATAATCCTCTATATAAGAAGAGTGTGGATGGTTCTTTTCTAAAATGCATTGATAAAGAGCAGTAGGTAAGGCTCCTCAAGCTCTTTCATGATGAAGCCTGTGGGGGTCATTTTTCTTCTTCTGTAACTTATTTCAAAATTCTAAGACATGGGTATTACTATCCTAGGATGTTCAAAGATGTCTATACCTGGGTATCCCAATGTGAGAAATGCATGCAATTCATAGGTAAGCCAAAATTAGCAGCCTTGCCTTTAAGACCATTTGTTGTAGAAGAACCCTTCCAACATTAGGGATTAGACTTTATTGGGCCTATTAACCCTCACTCAAGTGCTGGCCATACTCACATTTTGACTGCAACTAATTATTTTACTAAGTGGGTAGAAGCAATCCAAGTGAAACAAACTACATCAGAGGTAGTATGTGATTTCATTAAACAAAATATTTTGGTCAGATTTGGGGTCCCACTGAAGATAGTCACAAATAATGCCTCAAAATTCTCATCTTATGAAGTGACTTCTTTTTGCTATGATCATGGTATTTCTCTGGCTCATTCATCTGATTATTATCCATAAGGGAATGGACATGCTGAGTCTAACGATAAGAACCTGACATCCATTTTATAGAAACTGGTGGATGAAAACTAGAGAAACTGAGATAATAAACTATATGATGCTCTTTGGTTAGATAGGATTACACCTAAGAGGGCTATAGAGATGTCACCCTTTGAGCTTGTTTATGGGATGAATAGTGTTTTACCTATCCCACTAGAGTTATCAACTGCTAATTTGCAAAAGGCTATCGAAGATGAGCAATTCCAGGATGCATTGGAAAAGAGAATTATGTTTTTACCAAAGGTTGAAGAAAAGAGGGAAGAAGTGGCTGACATAATTACTCAACATCAATTACAGGTGAAAAGGGTTTTTGATAAAAGGGCCAGGAGGAGAGACTTTGTAGTTGGAGATTCAGTGCTACTATGTGACAAAAGAAGAGAACCAAGAGGAGCTCATGGAAAGTTTGATTCATTATGGAAGGGGCCATTTATCATAACACATGTATTTGGGAACAATGCATTTGTGTTGTCTTATCCTGATGGAACTCCTGTACCTCTTCCCTATAATGGGCAAAATTTGAAACTATGCAATATGTAAAACAAGTTTTCCCTTGTATGTAAAATAGTTTTCCCTACTTTCTATTTTGTTTCTCATTTTGTGTTTTGTGTGTGACTTTTCACCCTTTTAGAATAAGGCCCCTGGTTGGCCAAAGACTCTATGTTCTCTTCATCCTTTGCAATCTTCATCCCCAGATAGAGCTAGTTGTTTCCTAAGTTTTAGTCATTGTCTTTCATTATCAAAAATGTCCTTTTTCAATCTAAACTTTCTCTGTGTCTATCTTCATGGTGTTTTTCACTCATTGAAACATTGCTCCAAGTCAAAGGTTTTCTTTTCATTATCAGAAATTTTTGTTCTTTCCCTAACTTTGTTGCTAGATTGGTTAGTTCGCTAACCTAATGATTTAGTGATAGAGAAGAACATTGGCTAAGTATCCCTTTTTACCGACTTTTTGTTTGTATTTTGAAAACCAAGTTTTCTTTTCCTTTTATCGGCAAAGTCTTGAGTTTACAAACATTGTTAGAGAAAATTGTTAGTTCAGGAACTTCCTGATTTCCTGATACTATACTTCATTCATTTCTGTGTCAAGATGTTTTTTCTATCGGCATGTGTCATCCTTTGCAAACTTGACTTGTGCTTTCTCTTTTGTTGCTTAGTCCCCAAGTTCGTGAATTTATCGATTAAGCAATGCCCTCTCTTGTGAAGTCTTCTTTGTGAAACTATCATTTTTCTGATAAAGGGAATCAAATTGAGTTTATACCACTCTTTTATTTGGTTAGCGAACTCCTAAGTTCGCTGATATGTAAAATGGCCTATAAGCATGCACTACAGAGATCATGTTGAGGAAAAAATTAGATAAAATGTTGGTTTGCAAACTTGAATGTTCGCCGATGTAAAAGTTTACCAATGAATGGGCCGATTATTGAGAAGATGAAGTGTGATGGTTTGGTTTGCAAGTTTGAGATATCTCCAATCGTAGAGTTTGGCAATGAATAATTTTCCCAATAAAGAAGTTCTTGGTAGTTATATTAGTTCGCAAAATAATTAAGTGGCTGATAAAGTTGTTCATCTTATTACTCAATGAAGCATTTATTTTGAAAGCATTCAATAAACCCCTTTTATGCCCTAATTAGTTTATATTATACGCAATTGGATTTTGTTAAATGCATTATCAGAGTTGTGGTTTGGAGTGATTGGGGTTTGGTCTTTCATTGTCATCTAGCTTCCATTTTTCAAGCATTGTAACCTAAGAAGTTGAGTCCACTGTTACACCACCTATTTCATTTGAATATTGCTTTAGTGTCATTGGTGGAAGGAGCGTCAATAATATTGTTGTCTTTCATGACTATTGAAACCCTCATTCTTTGAAGTGCCGTCTATAACCCTTTCCCTCCTATCGTAAGCTGGTTACTCTTGGGAATAGTAAGCAACACAATTGAGTGGTTGATAAGGTTTACAAAAATGAAATACAAATAGCAAGGGTTGGACATATCTTTCATAATAGATAACCAACTTTCTAGCATAAAGGATACAAACCTAGGTCATATTGATTTAAAGGAGTTTTGGGAAAGAATGAATACTAACCCAAAGAGCCCATAGCGGAAAAGACCTTTGTAAGCAGGTTAGCACATGTTGGAGGTTTTCCTCCAGTTGTGTAATGTCAAGACCTAGTGTTAGCGTGTATCAACAATTATCATGCTGAATCACGGCAGATAAGAGCCATTAACGGTGAGATGATAGTCCAATTGGATGCAGAAACCATCATCAATACCCTTAGATTGTCAGTTTAGGAGGAGTACGCTGACATTTCAACAGAGATTGGTTGGATGAAAATATGTAAAACAACCATTGCTACTACCTGGCTTAAGAGGGAGAAGAAGGGAGGGTCACAACTTCCCAAGAATTTAGTTAGAGCTCTTTTTAAATATGACATTTATGATATAATAATTCTTTTGCACAAAGTACTAGGAAGTGTAGATTCAAATGAATTCTTAGAGTGGATGTGCTAGTTCATACTGGTCATTTGTACATTAAGCATCATATTGATTGGGTAAAGATCATTAGTGACCATCTAAATGACCAACTCGAAAAATTTTAAAAGAGGAGAAACAAATTCCACATGTGCTCTTAGTTTATCTTTTGGATGGCACTCAAGGGGTTTGACCTAGATTGAATACCACATGAACTTTTGACGAAGACACACAGGTTTATGATTATTTCACTCAATTGCATGAAGAATTTGGTAACAAAGATTATAGGAGAATTAATGATGCTTTCCTTATGTTTTTTGTAAGGAAGATATATGGTAATCATGAGTTGAGAATTTCAATAGAAGCTACAAATTTGATTATGTAGTTTGGTAGCTACTACATTCAATTTGACAACTTTACCTATTTCAAGATTGGTGGATTTGAATTTCCTCCTTTGAAGATTCTAAGATATGCAACATATTATATTGTGTTTCTAGAGTTCTATAGACAAGCATCTATAGCAAGCAAGAGGCATCATGATTGTAAGAAGAAAGGGTACCCTTTCCCTTTAAAATTGACCCAATACACTTGCAACAAGCCCAAAGATGCTAAACATGTTGACAAGTTGCTTTCTAAGATTAGTTTTCATTCTTATGAATCAAGAAGTTTCTTTGATAGTAAGGATTTTGTGAAGAAAATCTTATACCTCCCTATGCTGCATGAACATCACCTTCACCTAGACATTTTTTTGGGAGGATTGTGTGGATGAACATGAAGTGAGAAGAAGAGATTGGTCAAGATTGACTTTAGACCAAATGAGAGCTTTCAACCTTTGATGAGATCTTCCTAATATAGTAGATGATTATTTTAATATGGTAGATCAAGGATATTATGTTGAGAGTTCCAAACCCTTGCCAAAGCTAAGATGGTCTGAGAGAGAAATCACAAATATTTCTACTAGGTCTTCTTTTGTGTTAAATAAAAGTCAAAGGTGGCTGCAATCTAAAATGAGTGGTCATATTGTAGGTTCTCCTTCACATAAGGAGCATACAAAAGTGGGGCAACAAACTGTTACAAAGACCTCTACTCAAAGCACACCTACCAAAACTCATTCTATTGGATCCCATTCTCCTGCTAAAGATGGGAATGATGGAGGTGATGATCCAAAGAAAAATGATAAGTTGAAGGGACAATGTGGAAAATTAAGAGACCTTTGAAACCTTATGCTTAGAAGGTGTCAGGTTGAGAACACGTACATCTAGATAAAGAGGATAGAGTTACTGCTTCTCCACCACACCAAAGCTATGTACCTCCTTCTTCCATGCAGACTCCACCAGGTTCTGATGATGGTATGTCTTCCCCACCTTCACCTTCACATCGGGAGAATAGTGTACCTTGTACCCCTCCATTTGATTCTGTGCCAAATATAGTGGCTGATGGCCTACCTGTTTTACCAACGCCCACTTGGTTATGAGATGAATTTAGTAAGAAAAGAATGTATACTCAGATTATTGACACATAATTTGATGCAGTTGCAAGATTATTATAGTTAGAAACTCCATCTAGGAAATCAAAAAGAATGTCAAGGTTAATGGTTGATCTTGTGACAAAGTCCCAATATTCGGAAATGGTAGAGCTAATGGTTGAGAAGGATGAGAAACAACTTTCTGTTGATGAATTTCATGTTAGAAAAGTGGATTTAGGAACCCCTTCAATGCAAGGTGACATTCATAATGCCAAACTATCTATAGAGATTCTAGCCACAAGGTTAGAAGAAAGGGAAAAAGAAAGTGAAATTTTAGAGGAACAGGTAAACATCCTCACCTCTTACATCAGATCAATAGTGGATACCACTGCTCAGCCTTTGGATGCAACTATGGACACCCCTATTAAGGCTCATCCAACGGGTGCAGGTGCAGAGGTTGTAGGCCAAATCAAATATAAATTCTTGGGAAAGGCAACCAAAGAGTGGGTTGAAAAGTTGATAGTGGAGGGTATGTTATATATCCATGAAATAATTCTTTTATATACGAAGATATCTAGAAAATAGATTGAGGTTTTGTCTGATTTGAAGGTGGTCAAGAAGGATGAAGCAATACTGAATGTATCGAAGAATGGGCTTCAGGAGATGGTTAAGATTGATTCCAGTGTGTTGGTCTCAAAAAATGTGATTGATAAATGAGAGGACAATGAATCAGTAAAATGGCTAAATGCAATTGAATGGAAGCTATTGATGGAAAAATAATGTCTAACAGACTTGAAAAATGTTGCTAAAAACAATAGGTCATATTTACTAGATCTTAGAAGTTCCTGTGTATCTCTAGGGGTCAATATATTTGATGAATCTGAAAAAAATTTATTGGATACTTCAGTTACCAAAAAGATTTCAAGGATTTTTTGGTAGAAGAACTAAGGAATAAGGAAATCCATGATTGCAATCCAATTGAGAGATTGTGTAATGTGTCATCTTATCTTTTGAATTGTAAGAAAGATATTGTGGAAATACACAGGGAATCTGAAAATGCAAATGATGTTCTACTAATGTGGAGAACCCAACTGAATATGAACAACATACCTAATGGAAAGGCCATCATCCCAATTCTGAACAGGTTCAAAATCCTCAAGGCCAAGTTGGATGCTTCACAGGTACCTGTAGACCAATTGACAAAGAATGATCAAGATGAACAGGTGGATAAATATGAGCAAGCATACCCAAATGCTGAGGAGGAAGATGGAAAGGATGTATCGGCATAATATTTCATTGGCTTTTTTCAAAATACTTTGGCAAACTTTATGTTATATTAAACTTTGTCGGACTTGACTTTTTTTTTATTGCATTATTAAAAGAAGTTATATTGTATTTTAATGGTTTGTTGCAAAAGACAGTTACTCGAGGAAGTTAGTTCTTATCACTTTTTACTAGATAATGAATGAACGAAAGTGATAGTGGATCTTTTGGTGAAAATTATTTTCATGACTAGATCATTAATGTTTTGTTGGTTTTAATTTTTGGAGGAAACGGGGGATATTTCATATGATGTCTGTAATATTTCTTTGAGAGAAGAGTATTGTGCTCTATCTCTTACTCATCAATATAGGAGAAATTTGATATTAGGTCATCATATTTATGTGTTTTTGTTTATTTTTGTTATGTTGAATTTATGGGATCTTGAGTACAAAAAATTTTTAGTTCTTTATTATGGAATGTTGATAACTTGCCTTTTTATTCACATTGTCATCTGTGTGTCTTTATTCTTAAGTTTGAATTTGATGCAAAGGTGGTAGTTTAATAGGTTGCTTTTCAATTATCGGATTTCCTCCATTCATATGCTTGGGTATATTATGGTAACTTTATAATCACACGTTGCATTTGGTTCACCTGCATTGCATTGGGCATTGGGGGTTTATTTCATTTTTATATTTGTAAAACTACCTTTAGCACTTTCTGGTTAAAAACACACACCCAAAAATAAAAACTCTGTCAGATGAAGGAAGTTGTATCTTCTAAAAAATTTAGAGGGCAGTTAATGAAATTTTCCAACTGATTAGTGGAATTTGTGACTACAAATTGGGTGAGTCATAATAAAAGTAGTGACAAATCTATTCACTAAGATTTTTCTACTTAGGGGTGGTGTTCTTAGATATTTCTAGGAATTCCTTATCATTGAGTTCAAATGGAAGATACATGAGATTCTAAGGAGTTTCCATTGAAGATACTACTCATTCCAAAACATAATGCACATCCAAGATGGATTTGTACAAGTAAGATGTATTTCCCTTGTTTTGTAGGCTTCTTCTTTAATTTCTCCAAATGTTCATTCCTTTCTTGTAGAGTAGTCACCGAGGATTTTAGTTGGGAGATTTATTAATTTCCCTATCTTAAGAAATAGTAATGAGTTATCCATGTATGCAAGAACTCCAGAATTTGCATATCGACCCACCTCATAAATGTGGGTTTAGTCTATACTTTCTTGTCCTATTTTGAAGGACCTTGAAGTTCTTGAAGGTCCTGCTCTAGCTCTACAATTTTTCTTATGGATGTCGTCAATTCCTCTTGTGTTTTCTTTTTTTGTCCACAAATTTCATAATGGATCTCATCAAATTCTCTGAAAGAGCTTCAGTCTTTTCATCTCTAATAGAAATTGCTTCATGGAGATTAATAATCTTTAGAGCCAATTCCCCTATTTGGCTAGACGTTTCTACAGTCTTACATTTTTTTCTTTTAGAGTTACAATTTTGTCTCCTTATCTTCTAGAAGCATTTTAAGATTTGGATTTTCTATTGTTGCTAAGCAATAATATGCTCTACCTTTAAAATTTTTATTGCATGCTACATTTGTTGTTTCTCTACTTTATTCTCTTCTTTATCTTGTTCCATTTCCAAAGTGTTCAAATAGGCTTTACCTTTTGATAGGTCCCTTTGTAGGGAAGATTCGGAAGATGATGTGCTCTTTTCTAGTTGTATCTCCTACTCTAGAGGAGAGGGATATTTCTTTGAAGGAACTATCTCTGAAGTAATTTCTTCCTTTGATTTTGAAGTTAAGTCATCTACATGTACCTTCAAAATTGGAGTAACTTCTTGGGTACTTTTTCCTTGTTCATCTATTTCTTGCACAACATCTATATCAATTGAAGCTAGTTCTTTCTATGGATATGAGTCTTTAGATTATAAGTTTTTAAAAGAATGCAACACATTTTCTATTTGGTGTCCCTCTAGAGTAGGTACAATTAGTGAACTCTCTAGGTTGGCTTTTGAGTACACATCTTATTTCGCTTATGGTATCAAATCACTTGTCAATAGTTTATCCAAGACTTACAATTATTAAGCATGCCATGCTTGTAGAGATGAGGCATCGTATTCTTGAGGAGACTTTAATAAAAAATGATTAGAATTATAGAGATGTCCATATGTTCAGGTGAACAGGAGTCTTGTGGAATAAGACTCTTTTGAGAAAGAGTAGTAATTGGCTAAAATTCCTCTAAACATAATAGGGGTTCCACCTTTATTTCTTGTTCCACTTCCATTGATATAGACTCTTCAGTAGATTTTATTGAGACAACATCAAGAATGTGTGGCATCATTTACTTCTTTAGAGCAGAGTGGATATTTCAAAAGGTCATCTTGACCATTCCTTTTTAGGTAATAGTTGGGTCTCCTTTTCAAATTTAGATAAAATAATTTCAATATCCCTAGATTGGGACTTAATTGGCTTAGGTGGCAAGGTCTCAAGGCTTCTTATAGGCTCACTATCCCTAGGTAGAGCGGTTAGTGTTTCCAAAGATGAGTGATCTGAGGAGAGTCTTGTTGGCAAGAGACACTGCTAGGCATGATAGGTGTTGTCATTGATGGTAACTAAGATCATCCCAATCATCCGCATAACACAATTTGTTCACACCGGAAGTCAGAATCAGAATGTGTCTAAGGTTGGGTAGTCAGGAACAAAACAGGTGACAGGGTTTGGTATTTTGGTTCGGATCTCTCCGGTGGAAAGTCATGATTAGCTGTAGATCTAGGAAACTCATATGCATTGTCAAGATAGTCTAAATCCAGATTTTTGTCCTCCAGTGATGAAGGATTGAAAAGATATTAGCATCTGAGTACCGAGTTTCAGTTTGTTAGAGCAGACAGAAGAAGAATAGGCTGACCTTGCAGAAGATCTTGATTCCAAATGTATGGAAGTTGTTTGTTGGAAAAATGGTGATGATTAGTGATAATGGCTGACATGAGTGATGTTTTTCAAGAGTAAGTTTTGGTCCACACCTTAAGTTATGCATAGATCTAGCCGACAGAGTAGAACATTCATAAAAGTTCTAAGTGTTGTTGAAGCCAACTGATAGAATGATTGTAGGTATATATAGCCGATGAAATTGGATGATTCAGTGTGTGTGGTGTATGTGAATAAGGCGTATGTGTGAAGAGTAAAAATCAAAAGTGCGAATGAAGGCAGAACAGTAAGAAGAGCAGAGAAAAGATGAAATGTGTAAGATTAGTTTTTGTACTTAACCGGAACTAAAATTCTTGCATGGGTAGATGCTATTAGTCAGTTCAAATCTCTGTCATTCTCTTGTAATATTTCCATAGGCAATGAGCCTTTATTTGAGCAGTGAGCTCTGGGCAGTGAGCCCGAATGCATGTGTATTCCCATTTGTAAAAATACTTTTAACATGGTATCAATTTTGTGGGTTAACCCCCACTGTAGTTTTTCCCTTAACCGGGTTTCCACGTTAAAAATCTTGATGTCAAATGTGTTGATTATATTTTTTCTTCTGTGTTAATATCATATGCTTTAATGTTTACATCATTAATCAAATTGACAATAGAGAAAGAAGTCTAAAAAGAAGAATTTGGAGACAACTGATTCACCCCCCCTCTCAGTTGTCTGGGTTAATTCCAACAATTGGTATCAGAGCAAGGTTCCCTTGAAAAGCCTAACAACTTGAGGAAAAGATCTTGGATGAAGTTTCAAATGGGTTCAATCAAAGATCAAATTCAGGTGGCCTTGGAAGAGCTTGTTCAGTCTAAAGTAGAAATTAACAATCTGAAAGGTGAACTCAAAGATGCTGATGATACCATTGAATTGTTAAGAGATAAATTAAAGAAATCTCTACAAAAGAAAAAGGAGCTACTTCTGTAGCTATCTAGTTTACTTGAAGAAAATGACATGAATAAAGATTTGGAAGAAAAGACAAAGGAATGTGAGAAGCTATCAAAAGAAGTTACTGTTCTAAAAATTGAAATGGAATCCAGGGTAATGAGGCAAACCAAAGAAAGTGAAGATAGGAAGAAAATTGAAGAAGATCTGAATCAAAAACTAAGAGAAAGAACTGAAGAATATTGCAAATTGGATAGAATAGTTGGACATCTAGAATCTGATCTACAAGAAAGTAGAGACAATGAAAGAGAACTTGAAAGGCAAATTGTCATTCTCAGACATGACCTAGAAGTTGCAAATGAATATAAGGAGAAGTTCAAGATAAGCTCAACAAAACTAGAAGCACTACTCGAAGGACAAAAAAAGGATGATAACAAGCATGGTCCTTGATATGAGATAGGTGAAAGCTCCACATTTGGACAAAAAAAAAATTCAACCAAGGAATAGAAGAAACATAATTAGAAAACCTTTGGTAAGATAGCCTAATGCTCAAAGATATCCATCATTTAATGGAAATTGTTTCAATTGCAATAAATTTGGTCATAGAGCTACTCAGTGTAGAAGAGGAGCAAATCAAAATGGTCCATCCTTCTCTGGTCAATGGTTCAAATGCAAGAGGTATGGTCATAAATCCAATGAATGTAGAAGTATGATAATGAATAGCTCTAATGGCAATTCTTTCAATGGCTACTACTTTTCTTGCAATGGATTTGGACACATGGCTAATCAGTGCAAATCAAGAGGATATCAAGTTTATAAGGAAGGAAATGTTGTGTGCTTTAATTACAATAAATCTGGTCATATTGTAAGATTCTACAGAAATAGGAACAATGGAAGAAGAGGTCCGATAAACAGAAAACTGAATGAACAGAGACAAGACAAAGGTAAAGAAAAATTGATGCAAATGAGACTTAGAATGAAATAAACAAGATATGAGTCAAGAAAACAATTATGAATGACAGTAACGGATCCGCACCAGAATTCGGTGCCAAAAATTCCTCCAGGAATTGATTTGAGAGCCTTGGCTCAGGGGGAGCAGCATTGTAAATCAAATTCCCCCAGCCAGTAAGTGAGTGTCTGGATCTGGCACAATAAGAAAAGGTATCTTGAATTGATTCAGAACAGTTGAAAGGATTTTTGGAAGAAAAGAGGTGGATATGGCAAATTGCAGAGTAATTAATGAGAAACTGTTCAACAAACAAAGTAACTGGATGTATTAGGGTAGAGCATTTATTACAAAGACAAATTAGGTGTTGTGGAACATAAATGATCATTCATTTCTCATTTAGATCACTTTGCATCAAAAGAAAGCAAGAAGAGGAGAAGTGAACGAGTTTATAGCTAAGAATTCCCAAGAATTGAAGCGCAAAGAGGATCTCCAAGCAAAACCCTAATCTACAGAACAAGGTATTTCTATTTTCTGTGAAACTTCTTGAATTCACAATCTCTACAAATGGCTACACCTTTACTTGATGTCACTGAGAGGCCTCGTCCTAAATTCAAGAAGCATCCCTATAAATCTATTGAAGTCGAGCCACTAGGTGCCTTTTCGAGTGTTCCATATGGGGTTTTACATGTTGAAGACATTAGGGCATACATTCATTGCAAAATAGAAGAATTTGGGAATCTGAAACTGATGGATTTTTTTAAGAATCATTTGAGAGAATACAATTACCAACTGAGACCTGAATTTGAAGCCATTGAAAGCAAACACTTTTAGCAAATGACTGAATTTCTGTCTTTTGATGAAAATGAATGGGTTCGTTACATCTTAAGCCGAATACATGATGAATTCATATGGCTAATGAAACCATTTAAGATTACAAAGGATGTTATCAAGATTGTAACTGGGTTGTTGAAAGCCATCAAAAACTAGACAATAACTGATGCTACCAGTGCCCAGTTTGACAAAAGGGCAATGATCATCAATGATACCATAGAACTAGATGTTAAATTTGCCTCTATGGTGATCAGGACAAGATTTATCACTCCAACAGGGAAAATTTAGTTTCTGAGACTGCAATATATGTAGCTTCTAAGATGTTAAAGGAGAATGCAGACTATGATCTGTGTGAATTACTACATAATTAGCTGGTAGAGAATTTGAGCAAAATCAAAAGAGACAAGAAAAACTCTTTCAAATATGGTTCCTTGATCATATGCCTATTCTTCTATTTCATGAATGAAGTGCCTAGAGTGCATGGTGTGCACTGGACAAATGACAGACCAGTGGCAATTCAAATAAGAGACCATTTATATAGTCTTGGAGATTCAGGTGCACAAAAGACTGCAATTTGGGGATATTTCAAAAACTTTCAGAGTCTAATGCATGCAATGGAAAGAATCCCTAATTCAGTTGTAGAAAAGTATGAAAATGAGATATGTTTTATGGTAGACACATATCAATGTTTGATGGAAGCTATAAAACCAAGAACAATATGGATAATGCCAATGGGTTATGAGGTGGATGAGGAAATTCTGGACATGTATGCTCAGTATCTCCTGAGCAAACCTAAAGACACCTCTATTGAAAGGTTTGGAACATACAAGGAACTAAGCTTAAAGTTGCATGTGGCATTCAAACAGCTGGAAACAAAAAGAAAAGTGCATAAGCAAGTGGAGATGTATTCAGAAAGCATTGGGATTACAAAAGAAGCAGTAAGATAGAACAGAGAAATGATCAAAAAGATAAAGATCATTGAACAAACTTTAGAAGAAAAAGTAGAAAGTAAGTCAACAGTCACTCCAGAAGTCCCACCAAGCTCCTCAAGGAAGACAAGGAGTTCTGCAAATCTTACTGAGCAACCCAAGCCCACTTCTACTAAGAAACTAAAAGCCACTCCATCCAGTGAAGCAGGGAAAAGAAAGAAAACAAAGGTCACAAGAATCCACAAAAGCATAAAAGATGATGAGGGGATAGAAACAGATGAAGAAGTAAAAGAAATAAGATCCAACAAAGCCAAAACTTCAAAGACTTCTGAAGACCAACCTTTCGGAAGCAATAAAGCCAGTAAAAAGCAAGCAACTAGTAAAGTCACTGTGTCTATTGATGAAATTGTAAAAACAATCACTATTCATGGAAATTTAAAGCCCATTAGAGTTTACTATGACAGATGAAATTGTAAAAACAATCACTATTCATGGAAATTTAAAGCCCATTAGAGTTTACTATGACAATTTTGATCAAATAAATAAAAGAATTTTGGAAGATGCCACCGTCATGTATTTGAACAAATTCAATAGAGCCCTATTGGAAATTTTACAAGAACTTCCTAAAAGTTTAAGGAGAGTACTGGAAATGAGAAAAGAAGTAGCTAAGGCTAAAGATCTAGAACTCAGAGAGTATGTCATCTCCACACTATGTCCTGTAATAACCAATAAAGAAGCAAATAAAATCCTCAAAGAAGTCAAAGAAAAATTTAGAAGCAAAGTCTGGATGAACAAGCTAATGTTGGTGAGACGGAGGAAATTGCAAAGGAAACAAAGGAAATTATGAGAAAGGCTTTAGACAAAGATAAATACTATATTGTTTTAGAAAAAACAAGTTGAAGAAGACAATCCTCCTGCTTCGGAACAAGAATCTCCTGAAGAAGAAACTAGTAAGAGAATTAATGACCAAAGTACTACTCTAGATCCTTCGGAATTAATCTATGAGGAGACCAATGATGGACTTGATTCATCAAATCTAAATATTGGAGAAGTTCAGGAAGAGGAACAAGTCAATCAGGAGGACATAGATACGGTAGACATAATAGTTGATGCAGGGTAACTCCTCCACCTGATCACTTTGGGAAAGAAGAGGATATTGCTACCACATAGAGCCCTCTGGATTAGGTAGCAAGTGGTGAGCAAATAGGAAAGAGTCCCTCTGGAGAAAACATGGAGAAGAGTAAAATAGAGAAAGAGGAAGAAAAAGGAAAGAAGGATAAGGCAGAAGAAGATGGTGCAAATTTTGAAGCAGCTAAAGTAGATACTGAGAAATCAGGAGAACAAAAGGATGGTTCTGAAATAGTTGCAAGAGACACTGCAGATGCAGTAAAAAGTCTTCTTGAAAAAGAAATGATTGAACTTGATGAGCCTGAGCTACTCCAAAGCCTACCCAATCCAGATGCTCTCTCTCCAATTCAATTGATGAAAATAGCATCATTCACCCAAGTAAAGGCTAGAAAAAAAATGTTAAAGTCCCACATGGAGGACAATGAGCTACTGGGGCTTACAACTGGAATTTTGGAGAAATTAATGTGAACCTATTAGAAGAATCAAAATGATTCCCCCTCCAGACATCTAAAAAAATCATGTAAGTTCAGTAAACTCACATTTTGAGTCTTTTGAAAAGTTCATGGAGGCAAAACTTCAGAAAGAGTTCTTGAATAAGAAATTCAGTCAAGTTAAGAATTTGATAAGGAGTGATAGGTTGGTACTAGACATTAGCATAAAGAGTATTTAGAATGCCATAAGTGATTGAGGAGATATATATAAGTTTTGCCTATCATGGTCTAAAGTCAATGAGGATATTGAGAAGAAGATAAAGGAACAAGAATAGAAAATATTAGTTCTATCTCAAATTTTTTATCCTATAACTGCCTCTCCTATAAGCCAGGAATGTTAGGTTATTAGCTTGACAGATGAAATAAAGGGACTTGTAAAAGAGAAAGGCAATACTATGAAGAGGATGTGTGAACTCTGGGGATTGATTGCCCCCAAATTGGAATCCATGCATAATGCCTTATTTGAAGCCCATAATGCACTTCAGACAAGTGATCCTCTGGATCTAGCAAAGGTAGAAGCATATGCATTTTTGTTGTGTGGGCACATCTCAATTTTGTATGGAATGAAGAGTACTTGGGCCTCCAAACTTGTGCAAATAAAAACCAGTTTTGTAGACATTGTCAAGTTCATGTAAATAGAACTTAATGACTACTTGTACATATACGGCATTGTATACAGAAAATTTGGAGAATTGTTGCTTGCGGACCCCACCCTTTGCTATTGATGTCAAAGGAGGAGTGAAGGGCATTGAAAAATGAGGTATTTAGCAAAGGGGGAGCACCGGAATAAGTGAAGTGCACGAGTGTATAGACAAAGGGGGAGTTGCACTAGACACTTAGTCATTTTTCACTAAGTGTTGCCATCAATGCCAAAGGGGGAGATTGTTGGCAAGAGACACTGCTAGGCATGATAGGTGTTGTCATTGATGGCAACTAAGATCATCCTAATCATCCACATAACACAATTTGTTCACGCCGGAAGTCAGAATCATAATGTGTCTAAGTCCAGGTAGTCAGGAACAAAACAAGTGATAGGGTCCGGTATTTTGGTCCGGATCTCTTCGGTGGAAAGTCATGATTAGCTGTGAATCTAGGGGAGTCATATGCATTGTCAAGACAGTCTAAATCTAGATTTTTGTCCTCTGGTGATGAAGGATTTAAAAGTTATTAGCCTCTGAGTACCGGGTTCTAGTTTGTCAGAGTAGACAAAAGAAGAACAGGCCGACCTTGTAGAAGATCTTGATTCTGGATGTATGGAAGTTGTTTGTTGGACAAATGGTGATGATCAATGATAATGGCCAACATGAGTGATGTTTTTCAAGAGCAAGTTTTGGTCTGCACCTTAAGTTATGCATAGATCTAGCCGACATAGCAGAGCATTCATAAAAGTTCTAAGTGTTGTTGAAGCTGACTGATAGAATGATTGTAGATATATATAGCCAATGAAATTGGATGATTCAGTGTGTGTGGTGTATGTGAATAAGGCATGTGTGTGAAGAGCATAAATCCAAAGTGCAAATGAAGGCAGAACAGTAAGAAGAGCAGAGCAAAGATGAAATGTGTAAGATCAGTTTTTGTACTTAACCAAAACTAAAATTCTTGCATGGGTAGATGCTATTAATCAGTTCAAATCTCTATCATTCTCTTGTAATATTTCCATAGGCAATGAGCCTCCATTTGAGTAGTGAGCTTTGGGCAGTGAACCCGAATACATGTGCATTCCCATTTGTAAAAATACTTTTAACAGGGTATCAATTTTGTGGGTTAACCCCTACCATTGTTTTTCCCTTAACCAGGTTTCCACGTCAAAAATCTTGATGTCAAATGTGTTGATTATGTTTTTGCTTCTGTGTTAATATCATATGCTTTAATGTTTACATCATTAATCAAATTGACAATAGAGAAAGAAGTTGAAAAAGAAGAATTTGGAGACAACTGATTCACCCCCCCTCTCAGTTGTCTGGGTTAATTCCAACAAGTCTTTGCGCTACTTGCTAATGACACTAGAACTTAATCAATCACTTGTATAAGAAGTAATTTTCTTGGAAAAAAGAGGATTTTTCTTCTTTGAAGTAGGGGTACTTTTCTTAGAGGAAGAAAGGGTAGTTGGCTAATCAAAATCCCCTTAGGTCTCTAGAGATTCTTCATTTCAATTCTTTTTGATGACCACTTTTACCAAAATTTTTATCCATTTCATGTTCAAAGAATGATGGCAAAGGATATGATGCTTGCAAATGAGAATTATGAGTCCATGGTGTTTAAATGGACCAGTGCCCTATTTGTACTTTTCTATCATGCTTCTTAAAGTTGTAGGAAAATTCAAAGGCAAGTTAACTTAAAGTTTTAGGTTTTTTGTGCCATTACACAAATGTGTCATCACTTAGAAAACAAGGCCAACCACAGTGTTGTATTGACCTTTTCATGTGATAAAATTTGTAATCCAAAAAACTACAAAACCCCAAGGCTTAGGAATGAAAGCCCTACTAATCATTTTATTCTCTCCCCTTCTTCCTACTAATAATTGTTGTTTTGGTTCTCTCTCTTTACAATTTTTTTTAATTAATTATTGATAAGACCTAGACTTAGTTTGAAAAATATCTAATCATTCATTAGAAATTATAGTAATGGAGGAGAGAATTTTTAAACTTACCTCAATCTTTCTATTGAGGACTATAGAGTAATCTCCTTCAAAATTCTTGACAAACTCTTCAATAAATTCTACATTGAACCCCTCAAACTTCTTTAGGAATTCTAACCATTCCCTTGCTTGAAAAATACCTAAGTTACTACATTATTGTCTTGCAAATTATATGCTAAATTAGGTTCATCTTTCCTTTTCTAATGCAGAAGCATCCCGAGTTGAAAGGCAATCTTGCATCAACCAAAAATATTTGTGTCTTCTCTTCTCTTGCATTTCAGTCGATATAGTCTCAACATTTTGCACTAAATTTTACCACATGATCATTTCATAGCTCATGACACATGATCAAGAATCTACAATAGATCATCTCATATCTAGATTTTAGAAGATTGGCAATCATCTACAGAAAGTTATCACTGTCAAAGCTTCATCAGAGTTCACTATTTAGAGCATTCAACATACAACTTGGCATATGGATGTGTGGCACCTTCCTATGACTTGCGACACCTAATGGAACATCTAACAAGGCATTATGGGACTAAAGGCACCTTCAACCAGAACCGCAACATGATCCATCAACATTAGAGGATTCACCATTGGAATTAGGCCGACTTACATGTTTCATCAAGTATTGAACTTTGACACTCCTTAAGGCTGACATGGATCATTCCTTGAGCTGGGAGTCACTATATAATCATTCACTAGATGCATTAGGAGGTTTTTTTAGGAAGTTGGTAGTTAGTGGATAGTTTGTAAAGTTAGATTGCGGGATAGAGGTTTGAAGCTATATCTTTCTTGTAAGTGTAATAAGCTGGAGGACAGGCTTGTGAGCCAATTGTAGTTTGTATACTACTGACATATAAAGGTTACAATTGTTCATGATATTGAATCAATAGATTTAGATTTGTTGGTCCATTCTTTGTGTTTTTCCATTGTGTTTACTCTAAGGCTGTATGATGGGATAGTCCTATCCTTGACCCTCCATCCGTGACTACATCAAGTGGTATCAAAGCAAAGTTTTTGAATCCTTTGAAAAGAGAAGGCATTCCAATAGATCTTGAGGTGAATAGATTGCATACCTAAGGCAGCCTACGAGTGTTTGTCAATAGAGCGCCGATTGTGAGGCAGTTGTAACCTTGTAGTCAGATCACCAAATTAAGGCAATTGTACCGGATCTAAGGAAGAGATGCCACCAAGGAGGATGCCAGTTGGTATAGCCAATGTTGCTGGAAGAATGGAAGAAATGTTATAAATGATGAG
Source organism: Cunninghamia lanceolata (assembly GCA_027924645.1). NCBI lineage: Eukaryota > Viridiplantae > Streptophyta > Pinopsida > Cupressales > Cupressaceae > Cunninghamia > Cunninghamia lanceolata. The sequence goes on along the minus strand of BSBN01000791.1, from coordinate 3,934,382 downwards.
AACAATGAAAGTCCTATTGGATGCTGTAGAAGAGGATAGAAAGAGAGGTCTAAAACCTAGACATAAAGATGAAAGTGATGATGAATTAGGATTTAAATTACAAATCAAAATCATGAAACCCTAGAAGAAGAGTTAGATTAGGTAAAGATATTGAAATCTATTTCTAAGATTAGTAAGAGGCCTAGGATTGAGATTTCCAACTATGTGGGTAATTTGAACCCTGAGGAGTTGATTGACTGGATAAATGACATGGAAGAATACTTTGAGTATGAAGAAATTGAAGATCCAGAAAGAGTTAGATTTGCAAAAACTAAGTTGAAAGGACATGCTACTATTTGGTGGAAATAAATTTAGTTGGATAGAAATAGGAGAGGAAATAAAAGAAGCACAAGTGGGATAGTATGGTGACAAAATTGAAGAATCAATTCATACCTACTGATTATGAATTAGAACTTCTGAAGAGATTACAAAACCTAAGACAAAGGGAGAAAGCTATGAAAGAGTATACTAAAGAATTTCACAAAATGATTATTAGAACTAGACATAGTGAAGCAAGAAAAGAGAAAGTGGTGCAGTACATTAATGGATTGAGAACAAACATTCAAGAAGAATTAAGTTTGATAAGAATGACAACAGTGGAAGAGGCATGTCAATTTGCGTTGAAGGTCAAAGAAAAATTGAACAAGAGATTTGAGCATAGAAAGAGAGGTAGAGGAAGATTCTAGAGAGGTAGAACACAATGCGACGAAGGAAGATCATATGCGAAGCATAATAAGGAAAGTAGCCCATGCCGCAAAGAAGAAAGAGACAAGAATTCATACCACTGATGGAGAGATGACAGGAATTTCTACCACAATAATATATGAAGCCATAATTCTTACCATAATCAAGATATCAGAGAGATAAAGGAGGATTTGACAAAAGATCATTCAAAGGAACTTGTTTCAAGTGTGGAGGTGAAGGACACTGAGCATTTGAATGTCATCAAGGTAGTACTAACAAAAAGACATAGAATAGTGCAACCTGGGCAACATATTCAGAGGAAGAACTGTTTGGATCACCAAGTTTAGTAGGAAAACCAGAAAAGGGTGAATCATTGGTATTGAGGAGAGCTTTGTTGCAAGTAGAAACAACTAAGGAGCCACTGCAAAGGAAAAGTTTGTTCAGGACAAGATGCAAATTAGGAGGGTAGTGTTGTAAAGTTATCATTGATAGTGGTAGCACAGACAATTTGGTTTCAGAAGAGATGGTAAGAAAGATAAATTTGAAGAGGTTAGAACATCCAAAACCCTACAAGATAGCATGGATTCAAGATGAACACAAGATACTTGTGAGTGAACAATGTTTGGTGAAATTTCATATAGGATCTTATAATGATGAGGTATTGTGTGATATTATGCCGATGGATGTATATCATATATTTTTGGGAGGACCATGGTAGTATGATAGAAAGGAAATTAATGATGGGAGGAAGACTACCTATACTGTAACATCAAATGGGAAAAAAACATATCTTGATAGCTTTGGAAGAAGAGCACAAGAGCGAAGCATGAGGCAATGCTAGAATCTGTTTAGCAGATGGAAGGAAATTTTTGAATGGATTGAGACATGAGAACATGTATTTTGCATATATTCCAAAGAAGTACATTACCTAAAGTGCAAAAAACATGACTGTAAAAGCAGAAGAACCACCACAGAAGGAAGTAGCAAAACTGTTGATAGAATACCAACATATTGTATCAGAGAACGTGCTAGAAGGATTACCACTAGTCCTGTTACCCTGTTTTTAAACTTGTTATTTTTCATGCCAGTGCTTTATGTTTCCCTCCTAATTTTTTTGCTTTCTTGGTCCTTCAAAATGTTTGTGGTGCCTTGGAACCCCTTTTTCCCTTTGCAATCGACATTTTTAAATTTTTGATAAACTTTAAATCGACGAGTTCACCTTTTCAAAAACCTACCGATTAGCTGATTTAACCTTGAGTGTAGACTTTAACTTCTCTATCGACCCTGCCTTATGTTTGTAAAATCAAAGTCACCTTCGATCACCGAGTTATGATTTTCTTAAACTTTCCGATCCCCTATTGGCTTAGCTATATGCATTCATGTTTTTCAAAATTTGGTCGATTCCCCACTCCATCACCTAGTCCACATATCTTGAGTAAATCCAACATTTATTGCCATGCACAAAGAAAGAGGTGCCCATCTCTTCACATTAAATGGGAATTAGTCTAAGTACTCAAATGGACTATTGCAATTCATTGATGATCTGTACTTCTGCACACAATGCCATGTTTAAGAGAATTTGTTTAAAGGCATTTGTAAGAATTGCCATTCTTACAAACATTTTATTTTTTGATGATACTGGTGTCCTACGTCGAGTTACATGATGCAGCTACTACTCTAAGTGTAGTACGTGGGTTTCTTCTATACAAGTGAGTGAAACTGTAGACTTTCTTTGCTTGCTTTACTCCGCTGTGTATTCGAATTGTTTAGTGAAGGTAGTGGAAAGATTATTTTAGTTTCATGAAGTCAAATCACTCCTCTTTCCCAAATACCAAGGGAATTTTTTTGACACCACTAGTGATATCAAACACATACATCTATTGGTTACTCAAACTGGTCAAAATGAAATATAAATACTAAGGTTTTCGTGTGGCTTCTGTTATCAACAATGATTTAGCAAATGTGAAGGACATAGAATTGGGGCATATTGATTTGAATGAGTTTTGGAGTAGAATGAAACATAACCCAAGGTCACCATTGGCAGAGGAAACATTCACAAGTAGGTTGGCTCATGCTAGGGGGTTCCCTCCAATCGTGTCTTGTCCATACCTAGTTCTTATTTGTGTTAAGAATTATCATTTTGAATCCCAAGAAATTAGGGCATCTGACGATTCTGTAATAGAAAAATTGATGCCAAGTCCATAACATGTACTCTGAGGTTACCTGAATAGGATGAATTTATAGAAATGTTTGTCGAAAGAGGTTAGAGTTATTTCTTGGACATGAAAGATTGGTGCTTGACTTCCATTGCGAAAAGTTGGTTGAAAAATGATAAGAAAGGAAAATCCCAAGTGCCATCAAATTTGAAAAGGGCACACTTCAAAGAAGACATATCTGATATGATTACTTTGTTGCATCGGGTGGTTGGGAGTGATGATTCCAATTCCTTTGAAAAATGGGTGTGTCAATTTATTTTGATTGTTTGTAGTGAATCTAAATTTGTGGACTGGGTGAAGTTGATTTGTGACCATCTAAATGATCAACTGGCTAATTTTCATAAGAGAAATTCTTTTTATATGTGTTCCTACTTATTTTATGTGATAGCCAGTAAGGAGGTAGTGTGTCCAGGGTTGAAATATCATGGCATTCTGACTTCAGACATGCCTATCTATGAGTACTTTCCACAATTACAAGAAGAGATAGGTAATAAGGATTACAGACACGTCAATGACGCCTTCTTAATGTTCAATGTAAGAAGGATTGAGGGTAATCCAGAGGTAAGAATATCTCAAGAGGTCACATAGTTGATCATAAAGTTTGGGATTTTCTATATCTCGTTTGATAGATTCACTTACCTTAGAATCGGTGGGTTTGAAAATGCCCCTTATAAATTGCCCAAGTTTGCCAGTTATTATTATTTTCTTGGATGTTTGTAGACAAATGGCATGTGTGAACATAAAATATCATAATATGAAAAAGAAAGGTTATCCTTTCTCGGTGACCCTAACTTATTTTACATCCAAGACAAATGATAATGCGATAAATATTGAGAAAATCCTTGCTGGATACAATTTTTGTCTCCTCACTGCTAGGCCGTTCTTTGATAGTAAAAATTTGGTTAAAAGAAACTTGTATGGAGGAAGCCTGTATGAACACCAACCCTATCTTGAAGAATACTAGGAAGATTGTGTTGACGAGAGAGATACAAAGATGAGATTGGATGAGATTGACCCTTGATCAAGTACATGCTTTCAACTTACCACTGGATATTCCTGACGATGTTGATGATAATTCTGATATTATTGATGAAGAGTATTTTGTTGTTGCTGCTAAGCCACTACCACACATTCAATGGTCAGAAAAAGAAGCCACTAATCTAAAGGTCTGCTCTTCTTTTGTTTTGAATAAAACAAAAAAGTGGCTTAAGGTAAAGACTCATGAATGTACTACAACTTCTTCCCAAAAAAGAACCTGTAGAAAAAGAACACGTGTCTTCAAATATCATTGAACATCAAAGAGCTTCTGCTAGTGTGAATATAACCAAATCTAGAGTTAATTCACAACAAGGTGGTGATGGAGAAGACCCTAAGGAAAATAAAAAATTGAAGAGTATATGCAAGGGTGATAGTGAGCCAATACTAAAGAGGTCAGAATTAAAAAACAAATTGGAAGCTCTACAACAGATCCAAGCTGATCATGTGGCCTCTCCTATCTCACCTGTACCAAGTAATGACTCTCCTATTTTCCAACAACTCAGTGAAGATAGTGCTTTCCATACTTTGTTTGATATTCCATCTTCTCCTTTTTCAAATGAAATTCCTTTAGTTAGCACCAAGACTCAATTCAAAGACACAACCTTGAATGCCAATAATAGCAACATGGTATTGCCATCCCCTTCATAGCTTAAGAAAGTGGTAGAAAAGAAGAGAAAATACACTCCCATGATAGATTTGAATGTTGATACTATAGCTAAATTGCTACAAATTGGTCCCTAACCTTCTTTTGGTGGATCCTTCTTCTAGACATCAGGTTCTTGAAATTGTTAATCCCATTGGAGACAAGGATGAACATAGTGTTACAGAGGTTGATTTTAGTATGAGCAAAGTAGATATTGTTGCAAGTATGTGCCTAAATAGTGTTGTCATTTATGTCAACATAACTGTGTTGTCATTAGTGTCAACTGTGCTCTTAATTTGTTGAGGATGATGAGAAAATTAGCCCCTCCAGTGATAACAATGTGTTGGAGTAGAAACAGTGCATTACATGTAGAAGAACAGTCCAGAAGAATGCTCCATATTTTCTGCAGAATAAATATCTTTGCCTACGGATTGGAAGTTATTTAGAAGCCTGTCTGAAGATGCTATATTCCAAGGTTGAGCCTCTGGAATGAGGATTTGAGTAAGTTGTGTTCACTTGTGTGAAAATAGTTTTTCCTGTATGTTTGGTGGTGATAGGGAAAAGTGTTTTTCTCCGCATTCCTCTGCATTGAAGTATTTTGGTCTGCGGTTCTGGAATTAAGTCAGTGATGATGTCAAGTGCCTTAAAATGCAATGGTTCATGGTTTGGTGGTCCATAAGCTATCTTTTACTCTTGACAGTGGCTGACAGTGTTTTTATAGAGTGATTAGAGATCGTGCGGTTGTTCCTGGTGATTATAGTGTGCTTGTGGATGTCTCCTGATCATGCTCCTACATTCAGATTGGTTTGCAAGGTGTAATTCAGATCATGCATGAAGCGTGTTCTTGAGAATACTTGTGTTAACATCAGTTTTATCCAACTTGGTTGTTAACACATCTTGCAATTACACTTTGATGATTGTGATAGCGTATTGTAGCATGGAAGATTGTGTTTAAGTCACAACTAAGGCTCCGCGTGGTCCGCATTCATTTCTTTTCTTTCTAAATTTGTTTACGTCTAGACCTATTATGATATAATGTATGTTTGCCGACCTTGGAGATTGTTCCAATGGTTGATGATTGTAATGCCGACCTTGATGATCATTCCAAAGTTGATGAAGTGTATAAATACTTGTAGTTGAGTCATGAAAAATTATCCAAGTGCAAATATGCATAGATAAAAGTGAAGTAAAGTAGCAGAGCAGAGCAAAGGTGTTTGTGCTTCAATGGAACTGAACCTTGGCATGGAGTAGATTCTATTATCTTAGTTCAACCCTTTTGGCAATGAGCCTCCCTTTGGCAGTGAGCCACTCATAGGCAGTGAGCCTTTCTTTGTAGTGAACAATTTGGTCAGTGAGCCTTTGTTTTTTGGTATTGATGTAACATTTATATTTCTATGGGCGAACACCCACCGTGGTTTTTGCCTTTTAGAGTTTTTGATGTAAAAATCTGATGTCTTCTGTGTTGATTATGTTATTGTGTTAAACTTCTCATTTCATGCTCTCATGGTTATATCTAAATATAAGTAATTGATAAGTTGATGTTCATAATTGGTTAAAAGTTTTAGGACAACTGATTCACACCCCCTCTCAGTTGTCCGGTGCAGTTCAACAATTGGTATCAGAGCCAAGTTCCTCCACAAAGATTTTTACCACTCGAGGTAGATCCAAGATGGTGCAAAAGGATGAGCAGATTCTCAATTGTGTCATGTGTGGCAAAACTAGTCACTATACATCCAGATGTCTAAAAAGAAAAGAAAGGAAAATTAATGAAGCTTTTAAAGCAGAATTTCTAAGAAATCTTTTTATGTTATTGAAGACATTGAGGATGATGATGATTACAATAATGTGGAATGTCTTAATTCTAAAAACTATGAAAGTTGGCTATAGTACAGAAGACTATGTCATACCAATCTTGATGATTTAGTAAAATTAAGCTCAACTCAAATTGTAAAAGATTTGCCAGAGATTGCTCACACCAACATCATTTGTAAGAAATGTCTAGATGGAAAGTAGGCAAGTAGAATTCTACAAAGTAAAGAAAAATCTTCCACTGAATTACTAGAATTGATCCATATAAGCCTTTGCGGTCCTACAAGAATAAGAAGCTTCCATGATGACAGGTATTTTATGTTCTTCATTGATAATTATTCTAGAATGACTTGGGTCAGCTTTTTCAAAGAAAAATCAAAAGTTTTAGATGGATTCAAAGCCTTCAAAACAACAGTTGAAAATGAGTCGAATATGAAAAACAAGTGTTTGAGATATGACAAAGAAGAAGAGTTTATCTCTAGTAATTTCAATATGTTCTATGAAACTCATGGGATAGAAAAAAAACTATCTGAAAAGAATAAGATAATGGAAGTAAAAAGTAAATTTGTTCAAGAAATTGCAAAAACAATGATGAATGAAGCAAACCTATCAGAAGCATTTTGGAAAGAGGCAATTCAGACTATTGTTTACACACAAAACAGAGTTCAGATAAAAGATAATAATAAAAAAACTCCTTTTGAGTTATGGTATGGAACTACACCCATTGTGAAATACTTCAAAATCTTTGGGAACAAATGCCTTATCAAGAGAAAGGAAGAAATAGATAAGGATGATGCTAAGTATGATGAAGGCATCTTCCTTGGATACTCATCTTGGAGCAAAGCTTACCACTGCTACAACAACAGATTGATAAAGACTATTGAAAGTACCAATGCCAAGGTTGATGAGAACATTCAAAAGTACTTTGACTCAATCAGATCTCCTTGCAAAGAGAAAAATGAGATTAAAGAAAAGGAACAACATGATGAAGCACAAGGAGGTTATTAGACTATTAGTGATAGAGAAGAATATGGTGAGAAGGGACATAGAGCTGTTTTTGAAGACCAAATTGTGATAGAAAACTGCAACTCTGAAGATAAATGTTTGTCCACCAACAATGAAGGATCCATGATTACTCTTATAAATCTTGAGAGATCTGAAGAAGATAACATGGACTCAAAAGAAAACTCAACTGAGTTAAGAAAGTAGATTAAGGAGCTAAAACAAAGACTTGAAGTGAATATTGAAAAATTAAGAATAGCAAATGAAGAAAAAACAAAATTTGAGGAATGTCTGCAATGCAAAATCAAAGATTGCATGAAACTTGATGAAGAAGTTATGGACCTGAAAACTGATTTGAAACATTCATGGGCTGAACGAGACAAACTTGGTGTGAGTGTTGCTAGATTTGATAGGATAATGACTATGGAAAGCCAAGTAAATCTTGATGATAAAGAAGATGGGATATCTAAGATAAGTGAAAACTCCATAGCAAGTCAAGAAGAGATTGTTGAAGCCAAGAAGGACAAAGGTAAACAAATTTAGAATCAAAGGAACAGATCAAGAAGATCACCAATTAGACAACCAAATGCACAAAGGTACCCATCTTTCAATGGCTATTGTTTTAATTGCAAAAAGTTTGGTCATAAAGCTACTCAATGCAGAAGTAGAATAAATTAGAATGTTCCACCATTCTCTGGTCAGTGTTTCAATTGCAAGAAAATTAGCCATAGATCAAATGAATGTAGAAATCTGGTAATGAATTGTTCTTACAATGCAAGGAATAGTCAATCATTCAATGGAAAGTGTTTTGAATGCAATAGATTTGGACATGTGGCTAATAAATGTAGATCAAATCCAATCAATAGAAGGAATCAAGACAAAGGGATGTGGTGTACTACAACTGCAACAAGTATGGACATATTGCAAGAGTTTGCAAAAGCAAGAATGTGGAAAGAAACTACTATGCTGAAAATAGAAAAACAAAGCAAAGGAATATTAAAGGAAAAGAAAAAGTTGATCCAGTTGAAACTAAGAAAGAAATAGGTAGGATTTGGATCATAAAGGATGTGGTTGAAGTCAAGGATGAATCCACACTAGCATCTGGTGCAGATACTTCCTCCGAGAAGTAAATTGGAAGCTCTGCTTTAGGGGGAGCTGAGTTGAAAATCCAAAACCCCCAGCCAGAAAGTTAGTACTAGAATCTGGTACTAAGGTATGTTGTAAAGAATCTTGTGAGAAAACTTTTGAAGAAGATTCAATGCAGGATAAAAGAAGAATTGTACAAAAAGTTTGGATTGATAGAACAAAATTGCTCTTAGTACAAAGCCAGTTCTCATGATGATTGACAATACCAAATGAACTCTGAGGAGAATGGATATGAACCAATTAAGCAATGAATAAGAAGGAAAGAAAAGGGTATAATGAAGAAGCTCCGGAAAAGATTTCTAAGACCCATTGAACTTGTGCAAGAGCATCACTAAAGATTAGATCAATGGTGACTGGCTGCAAGTTGAGTAAAACTGATGAATCACCTAAGGCTGATTAGAGAAAATACAAATCCATGATTAGAGGATTGCTTTATCTAACTCAAACCAGACCTGATATTATGCATGCAATTTTTCTTATTGCAAGGTTTCAAGCTAATCCAAGAGAATCACATGTGATGGCAGTTAAGAGAATTTTGAGATATTTAAAAGGTACTCCAGATCATGGCTTATGATACCCAAAGGACAATGATTTCACTCTCAGTTCTTATACAGATGCAGATTGGGCTGGGGATGTTGATGACAGAAAGAGTACAAGTGGAGGTACTTTCTTCTTGGGCAATAGATTAGTTTCATGATTGAGCAAGAAACAAGATTCAATCTCTTTGTCAATTGTAGAAGCAAAATATATTGCAACAACATGTTGTTGCACTCAAGTGTTATGGATGAAGTAGAATTTGAAGGACATAAGAGTTGTGTATGAAGATCCAATTGCAATCTTTTGTGAAAATATAAGTGCCATAAATATTTCAAAGAATCTAGTGATGAACTCAAGAACAAAGCACATATCAATAAGATATCACTTTTTGAGAGAGAAGGTGCCAAAGAATGAAGTAAAGCTGGAATATGTATCTACAAAGGATCAGATTGTAGACATTTTCACTAAGCCTTTGCCTAAAGACACCTTTGAGTATCTCAGAGAAAAGTTAGGGGTCATTACCCCTCTTGTCCTGAACTAAGATGCATAGGAATGCATCAATCCAGTGGAGCTCAAAGAATCATTCTTTGATCTGGATTGATGTTCTGAAGGCCACCTCTCAGGGGGAGTAGCTAAATGTTTCTGATAAAGTAAGTCGATCAAAGCAACAACACGCAAGTATGTGCCCTTTTCCATTGATGTCAAAGGGGGAGAGAAATCATGTGAAAAACTCAGGGGGAGAAAGAATGCAGATGTGTAAGGGGAAAGGGGGAGAATCTTGTCTTGATGGTCTTTTTAGTTTTTCACATCATATGTTACATCAATGACAAAGGGGGAGATTGTTGCAAGTATGTGCCTAATCAATGTTGTCATTGATGTCAACATATCCGTGTTGTCATTAGTGTCAACTGTGTTCTTACTTTGTTGAGGATATTCAGAAAATTAGCCCCTTTGGTGATAACAATGTGTTGGATTAGAAATAGTGCATTACATGCAGAAGAACAATCCAGAAGAATGTTCTGCATTTCCTGTAGAATAAATATCTTTGCCTGCAGATTAGAAGTTATTTAGAAGTCTGTCTGAAGATGCTATATTCCAAGGTTGAGCCTCCGGAATGATGATTTGAGTAAGTTGTGTTCACCAGTGTGAAAATAGTTTTTCTTGTATGTTTGGTGGTGATAGGGAGAAAGTGTTTTTCTTCACATTCCTCCGCATTGAAGTATTTTGGTCTGTGGTTCTGGAATTAAGTTTGTGATGATGTTAAGTGCCTTAAAATGCAATGGTTTGTGATTTGGCAGTCCGCAAGCTATCTTTTACTCATGACAGTGGTTGACAGTGTTGTTCTTGTACCCCAGTTTGAAGAATCTTATTGACAGAGTGATTAGAGATCGTTTGGTTGTTCTTGGTGATTACAGTGTGCTTGTGGATGTCTCTTGATCATGCTCCTACATTCAGATTGGTCCACAAGGTGTTATTCAGATCGTGCATGAAGCGTGTTCCTGAGAATACTTGTGTTAACATTAGTTTTAGCCGACTTGGTTGTTGACACGTCTTACGATTACACTTTGAAGATTGTGAGTGTATTGTAACATGGCAGATTGTGTTTAAGTCCTAGCTAAGGCTCGGCGTGGTCCGCATTCATTTCTTTTCTTTGTAAATCTATTTAGGTCTAGACCTATTATGATATAACGTATGTTTACTGAACTTGCAGATTGTTTCAACGGTTGATGATTATAATGCCGACCTTGATGATCATTCCAAGGTTGATGAAGTGTATAAATACTGGTAGTTGAGTCATGAAAAAGTATCCAAGTATGAAGATGCAAATATAAACGTGAAGTAAAGTAGCAGAGCAGAGCATATGTGTTTGTGCTTCAATGGAACTAAACCTTGGCATGGAGTAGATGTTGTTATCTCAGTTCAACCCTTTTGGCAGTGAGCCTCCCTTTGGTAGTGAGCGTCCCTTTGGCAGTGAGGCTCCCTTTGGCAGTGAGCCACTCATAGGCAGTGAGCCTTTCCTTGCAGTGAGCAATTTGGGTAGTGAGCCTATGTTTTTAGGTAGTGATATAACATATATATTTATGTGGGCTAACACCCACTGTGGTTTTTCCCTTTTAGGGTTTTCCACGTAAAAATATGGTGTCTTCTGTGTTGATTATGTTATTGTGTTGAACTTCTCATTTCATGCTCTCATGGTTATATCTGAATATAAGTAATTGATAAGTTGATGTTTATAAATGGTTAAAAGTTTAAGGACAACTAATTCACCTCACCTCTTAGTTGTCCAGTGCAGTTCAACAGATATGGGTCCCCTTACTGTGGAAGGAGACATCTACCATGTAAAATTCTCAGTTGGAATGTTGGCCAAAAGGGTAAAAGAGGAGAAACAATAAAATGTAAGGTTACAAAGCCAGGTAAATGCTCTAACCACATTTATTCAATCCATTGTTAATTCTACCTTTCGACCTCAGGACGTGGCTTTAGATGTTTTTGTCAGTGGAGTGAATCCTAAAATATTGCAACAAATTGAAAAATATCAAACTATGGCCAAGGCTACTGAATAGTGGATCGAAAAAGGTCACTATTGATAGTTTGCTGTATATTGAAGAGGCTATGAAATTGTATTCTTATATCTCTAGTAAAAGGAAGGAGCTAATTGTAGATTTGCAAACCTTTAGAAAGGATGAAACTGCCCTGATGACGATATGTAGGGAAGTACAAGAAATGACAAAAATAGATTCCAATTTATTGATAGTTGAAAAGGTGCTAAGAAAGCCAGAGGAAAATGATTCAGTTTCTTGGCTGGATATTGTCCAATGTAAGTTATCTGTGTTCAAACAATTCACAAGTGAGCTGAGGAGAATTTTAAGTTAATATCATAGTGACTTGATGTATATTAGAAATATTTTCATGTCCTTGGAGACTGAAATTCTCGATGAAAGTGGGGAGAATTTGCTTGATGTAGAAGATGTCAAATAGGGTTTCAAAAGGTTGCTCAGTGAAGAATTAACCAATATGGAAAATATAAATGGAACCTCTTTAGAGAAGTTGGGTTAGATTGCATTATACCTCAAGAACTTCAAAAATGAGATTGATGACATCACAAAGATAATGGAGGATGCTGATAGAACAATTAGCATGTGGAAAATATGGATACACATCACCCTCAGTCCAAGTGGAAAAATCCTCACTCCAATTATTTCCAAGTCCAGGAGTTATAAAGCAAGAATGAAGCCACATGTCGATTCATCAGGTGCTAAAGAGAAAGAGAAGGGAGACAAATGAGAAGAAGATCATGATGCTGCTGTATAATTAGCATTTCCTCATTTTAAGTTCTTTCTTTTTAAGACTTTGATAAACTTGATATTTGAAACTTTTTAAATTTTTAATTATGTTTAATTGGGTAATTTCAAGAAGCCATTACGTATAATTCCAAAGACAGTTTCTTTTAGACAAGGCTATATATATGGGGCCTAGAGATTGTACATGAATCTTTTGGCAATCTTTGTATTGTTGAATGGTCATTTTTAAAAACTTTATTTCCAGTTCTTTCCAATATATGAATGAAGTTTGAAGGAGTTACATGCAGATATTGTAAACTTTGTGTTACAATGGATGTATGTTAGATTCTTCTTATGTTGAATGTGTTATCTCTTTTAAATTGAAGTCTTGTATTCAAAGAATTGGAAAATCTCCATTTTTAAGCTCATTACTATGGATTATTTCTCTTTTGATTAAGAATTCCAATGGTGATTTATATCATTGTAATTATTGATATTGTGAATATGTCGCTAGGAGGAGTCTTTGTTCTCTCCTTTCCTTAAGTATTCTTTAGATTAAGTTCATTTTCTTCTTTATGGTTAAAAGCATCACCTTCCTGCTTTCTGGTTAAAAGCACACCTCTTTTATTCATTCAATTCCAATATTACGAAGGTAGATGCTCCTTGTAAAAAATATAGAGTCATTACAAATACAATTGCAAATAGGCTCAACTGTTAGTATATTTGTCATTATTTATGGGTGTAAGAATATAGAGTTTAGTGACAAATCTGTATACTAACAGATTTTTGGTGACTCTACTGTGGACCAACTATTCAAGATATATTATAAGAGGTCTTTATGGTACTTCAGAGAGGATTCAGACATGTGCTCTAGCCTAATATCAATTGGTTAGACATAGAACAAGAGGATATCATAACTGATTTATGGAACTTGGCTTGTAGATAGAGGAGAATGAATCAATAATTTCATCTTGTAAACCTAGTGTTGGATGAAGAAGAGGATATTGGTTAAGAATTGAGAAGACAGGTGAGGGAATTTGGTGTTGTCCACCAAAATCTTATTGTTGAAAGGATTGTACCGGTTCTGAGGAGGGATAGACCTTTCCAAATTCTTTCCTAATAACCGACCAAGGAACCAGGTGAATAATCCATGAAAATAACCTTAGAACAATCAGTAGGTGGGTTGGTGACTCTATTGATTGATGACCTTTACTAAGAGATATACACGAGGAGGTAGAAAGAAAGGTATTTATGATTTTGACTTTGATATATTGGAAGCTTTAAATTTTTCTACTTTTCTTCCAACTCGTAAAATAAAGTCTGCTAGTAGGCCTACTTCCCCTTCTCCTATTTGAGATATGTGGAGTCCTTCCTATCAAGCTCTTGTGCTACAAAGAACCATTTTTCCTATAACTATCAATTTCACTATGAATATGGCTCAACCTCTACGGGTCCCATGGGGAGCTGCTATAGGCCCTTTAAACTTAGTTGTACAATTACATGATTTATCGAGAGGATACAGAAAGATATTGCCTAAGTTTAGAGGGGATGGAAAAGTTACTCCAGATGAACACATAAACACCTTCTTTGCGGCGTGTTCCATTTTAGGTGTGCAACACGAAGATGTTTTAGTCAGGTTATTTGTGTAATCATTCGTGGACACTGCAACTGAATGGTTTTACCATTTACCTCTCGCATCAATAAATAATTGGGTAGCCATGAGAACCCAATTTGAGAATAGGTTCAAAATAGTAGAAAATGAGCATACTCTTCTGGATTAGTTCTTATCATTGAAGAAAGAGATACATGAACCTATGAGGGAATTCGTTGCCAAATTCAATAAAATAGTAAACAAGATCCCTCAAAATATGAGACGTGGGGATGTCCTTCTGAAATGTTTCTTTATCAATACTCTTCCTCGAGATGTTAGCTTCTCTATTAAAATAGAAGGTGCAACCAACTTGTTAGCAACACAAGAACACATTGTCTTAATAGAAGATGATCTCATAACATCTGGTAAATAGAAAAAGGATTTCCAAACTAGTAAAGCTTAGGCTAGTAATTCAATAGATCTTGTCATCCAATGTTTGGCTAATGATATTATCACTTTGAAAAGGAAAATGCCTAAAGTAGCCCAACAACCATTTTATCATGATATACCTAGAAGAGACTATGGTCAGCAGAGTAATCATAACAAGTCTTACACTTTAAATGGTCTTGCTCAAAGGCTAGTTCTTGAAGGTGCCCCATCAACTAGTAAGGGGAACCACATGGTGTGCAACTTTCATCTTACTACTGATGATGATGGTGCTTCATGTCCTAAGATGACAAGATTCATGCAAATGGTGTCAATGAGTGAACATGTCTAAGAACCTGATGTTGAAGAGTATTCTACCTCTCATCCTGGAGATGCTAGTGTGAATTTTTTTGAATAGAAATCAAACTTAGATTGAGGTGATGATGTATATACTGAGTTGGATGGTACCAACTACATTGTTGTTACTAGGAATCAATACTCTCAGAGGAAAGAAGATGATTCTAATGGTCAGTCAAGTAATTCTTCTTTTGCACCCAAGTACATCCTATCAAGACATCCAGCGAGTGGTTCCAAGAAAGATGAACCTAATGCTTCTAAGACGACTTCCTTTGAGGTACCCTCTCCTTCTACTCCTAAGGAGATCGTTTCTAATTGTTTCAATATTGTTGAATCTTGTAAAAGTACAAAAAATCAGATCTCTCAAGATGAATATCTTAGATTGAATCCCACCAAGTTAGATAGGTTGATTAGACATGTGAAACATGAGCCTTCTCCTTCTCACCTAAATGCACAAATATCTGAAGAGATAAATGACAAGGTGGAGGCTTATAACTACTTGGATTCTTGTTCTAAGACACCTCAACCTAAAAAACCTTTTGGAAAGCCTTAGCCATTTTATGTGTCTCTATTTATTGTCAGTTATAAATTGGGTAACTGTGTCATAGATTTTGGAGCTTTAGATAATGTCATGCCTGCTCAAGTGACTAAAGCTCTTGCTCATCCCTTACCTCCTCTCATGAGAAGTGCTACTCTATGGATTCAAAACAAGTACTCATTTTAGGGCAAATCAAAGACACACAGGTAGTCGTAGCTGCATATCCCAAGAAAAGAATGAAATTAACCATCTTAGTAGCTGATATCCCTTATAGCTATGGTATGCTTTTGATTCTAGAAGCCTCTACAAAGACCTTGGTGGGAAGATTCAGATGGATTGGTCACATGGTTTAATCCCTGTGGATGGAAAGTAAGTTTGCCTAGACCTAGAGCCTAAAGCTAAATTCATAGTGTTGAAATCTGGGGATCCTAGAGTAGAAATACTATGTGTAGACATTGGTCTAGGTACCTTTATGTTTTCTTCTACTCTGGAGGAAAGTCCTGATACAATTGGCTCTGATTTATTAAATGAACTATGGAATTTTGAATTTGATGGTAGTTGCTCAACTTCTAGATCTGGTGCCGGTGTGGTCTTGATCTCCCCTGCTGATTATAAGTTTCCTTTTGCTTTTAAGTTAGAATTTGAGAATACTAATAATACTTCCGAGTATGAAGCCTTACTTCTAGGGTTAGCAACAACAAAAGAAAAAAGGGATTAAACAATTAAGAGCTAGAGGAGATGCTGAACTCATAGTCAAGCAAGTAAGAAATGTTTATTCAATGAAAAATGAGAGGCTAAGGCATTATTGGAATAGAGTATGGGACAATATATAATATTTTGATACATTTTCTATTGAATCAGTCCCTAGGGATCAAAACACGAGGGCAAACTCATTAGCTATTTCAACGTCCTTGCTCCTTCCACACCTTGATTTTAAGGATGATTCTTATAGGGTGGAGATTATGTATAGACCCAGTGTGCATGATAATGTGAATCAATGTTTTAGAGAAATTTGAAGCCTTTGCTAATCTTTACTTTGAGAGAAGCTTTATAGAAAGTATTGAAACTCTTGACAGAGAAATAAATTCCTCGAATGGCTAGAATGTCAAAGTCATACAACTTAAGGGGAATAAAATTCCAAAGGGTTTAGTCTCACTTGAAGATCTTTTTAATAAACATGATAAATACATCAAGCAGAAAACCCTAGTTTCTATTAATTCTTCTACTGAGTATGATTGTGTGAATATTGGGACTAAAGAAGATCCTAAGTTAGTTTGCATTGGGAAGTGTTGCACCCCTTAAGAAAAAGAAAGTTTGATTTCTTTGTTGATTAAGTACAAAGATGTATTTGCATGGTGCTATGATGACTTAAACAAGTTTAAGGATGGAAAGGTACTACACATTCCTTTAAATCTAGGTACCTCACCTTTTCGGCAGAAACAACGTTCATATAATCTGAAAGTTGTAGAGGTTATACTTAATGAAATTGACAAAATGCTTAAAGCCAAAATTATCTATCCTATACATCACTCCACCTGGGTTGTTAATATCGTCCCAATGAGAAAGAAGAATAGAGAAATAAGGATATGTGTTGATTTCATGAATTTAAATCAAGCCTCACTCAAAGAAAATTAGCCCCTTCCAGTCATGGATCACATACTGCAAATAGTCTCTGGATCAGAAATGATGTCCATGCTAGATGGATTTTTAGGATACAATCAGATAGGAGTAGCTCTTGAAGATCAACACAAAATGACTTTTACTACTCCTATAGGGATTTTTGTCTATAATAGGATGCCCTTGGTCTCATTAACGCTGGGGTGACTTTCCAAAGAGCTATGAACATGTCTTTTTGGGATTTGAAAAATAAGATTATTGTCATCTATCTTGACAACTTAACAATTTTCTCTATGAAGAGGGCTAATCATATTGATGATCTAGTTGTTGTGCTTTAGAGATGTAGGGACCATGGTGTTGCTCTCAACCCAAAAAAGTCAATCTTTGTAGTTACCAAAGGTAAACTACTAGGCCATATTGTTTCTAGAGATGGGATTAAGATAGATCCAGAAAGAGTAAAGAAAATTCATCAGTTAAATCTTCCTTCAACTAGAAGCAATACTAGATCCTTTTTCGGTCAAGTTAATTTCCTATGAAGATTTGTTCCTAAATTTTTTGAACTAACTAGGCATATTGTTGAGATGATGAAAAATAATCCAGTCTTTAGATGGAATGAGGAAGGTAAGAAAACATTTGAAGATATCAAAGAAGTGATTGCTCATTCACCAACCCTGGTCCACTCAAACTTTGAGAAGGATTTTATTAACTATTCTTATGCTTCAGATCATACTATGTCATCTATCCTATTGCAGAAGAATGAATAGGGGGTTGAGTCACCTATAGCCTTTATGAGTATTCCACTGTAAAAGCATGAGCTGAATTATTCACCATTGGAGAAACATGCTTATGCAGTTGTAAAGGTGCTTAAACAGTTCAGGTTTTACATTCTTCATTCTCATACTATTATTTTTGTCCTTGATCCTGCAGTCAAAAGTATCTAAGTAACTTAGCAATAAATTGACTATAATAAGAGAGGAGTTTGGGTAGTCAAGGTTCAAGAATATGACATTGATATAAAACCTACTACTCTAGTTAGGGGTAAAGGTTTATGAAAAATGATATCTGAAAATAAACCTATAGAGAATGAGGATATACCATTTTTTCTATTTACAAGAACTACTGATGGTTGGTTCTCTAATGTTGCTTATTTATTGACATATGGGGAATGCCCACCTCATTTATCAATAAGGGAGAAAAGAAATTTGAAATTGAAGGCCAAAAAATATGTTATTTGGGGTGAGGTTCTGTACAAAAGAGGTATCGATGGCACTTTCTTGAGGTGTGTCTATATAGAACAACATAAGAAACTATTAGAAACATTCCATAATGAAGCCTGTGGAGGCCATTTTTTTGCATCTGTAACAATGGTGTAGTCACGGTTGGAGGGTTCACAGAATGAACTGTCTAGGCTATGCAACAAGAGTAAACACAACGGAAAAAACTCAAATATAGAATGCGATGAATGATTCAAAAGCTCACTATATCATAGATTCAAAATGATTATATGTCGGCAACATGCAAGATTGCAAACTAGGGCTCACATGCCTGAATTCTAGTTACAACAGATATGCAAGATATGGCATTGAAGCACCTATCCGGAAAGAATCTAACTATCAATCTTATGAATTATGCTAGTTAACTTCCCAATACATCCTAGAGATCTATATATATCATCTCCAAGCTCAAGAAATCCTCCGCGTCAGCCAAGAAAGGTTACAAACTCCAATAAAGCAATGTAACATGTAGAAACAGATAGGTTGGCCTTAAACAATTGGTACTCCTCCGCAAATGAATGAAACTTGGTACAAACCTCAAGGAAGGTCTATCTAATCATTATGTGCCATGTGACATGTTTCATTTAGCTCCACAAGTTACAAAAGTGCTCTAGGTACCTTCTTCTTCAGTTGGTTGTTTGAATGCTCTGTTTTGTGAAAATAGGTGATCTTCTGATAGCGATAACTTTTAGCAGACAAGTCCAAATGACCTAAAATTTGGATATGATGTAGTTGATGATGTCTAGATGCTAAGTCCTGTTCTATTAGCTCTGAAATGAAAATGCAAAAAAATACGGTACAAAATGCTGAAACTGCTATTGACTGAACTGAACTGGAAAATGAAAGAAAACAAAAGATTGCAAATTTTTTTGGTTGATCTGCAAGATTTCTTTGCAACTTGGGATGCTCTTGCATCAAACAAATTTTAAAATTCTAAGACAATGCTTTTATTAGTAAGGTATGTTCAAAGATGCTTATGATTGGGTTTCTAAATGTGAGAAATGCCTAAGATTTACTAGTAGACCTCAACTGGCAACAATGCCTTTGAAACCTGTGGTTATTGATGAACCTTTTCAACAATGGGGTTTGGAATTTATAGGCCCTATAAAATCAAATTCTAGTGCTGGTCATACACACATCTTAACCACCATAGACTACTTTACCAAGTGGGTGGAAGATATTCCAGTAAAGCATACTACTTCAGAGGTTGTGTGTAATTTTATTAAAGAGAATATATTGGTCAAATTTGGCATACCTAAGAAATTTTTTATAGATAATGCCTCTAGTTTTTATTCTTTTGAATTTTCTCTCTTTTGTTATGATTATGGTATCAGTCTTGCTCATTTCTCATATTATTACCCACAAGGTAATGGGCAAGCTGAATCTAGTAACAATAAATTGATCTCTATTGTCAAGAAGCTAGTGGATAACAATCAAAGAGGTTGGCATAAGAGTCTTTATGAAGCATTATGGGCTGATAGAATTACTCCCAAAAGAGCTATTGGTATGTCTCCTTTTGAACTGGTATATGGAATTGAAAGTACTCTACCAATTCCCTTGGAATTGTCAGCCTTGAACTTAGAAAAGGCCATTGAAGATGAACATTTTCAGTCTACGTTGGAAAGAAGAATTATGTACTTAACCAAGATAGAAGAGCAGAGAGATGAAGTGATAGATTGACTAACCCGACATCAAGAAAAGATGAATTTTTTTGATAAAAGGGCTAGGCAAAGGAAATTTATAATTGGGGATATTGTCCTACTTTGGGATAGATGGAGAGAACCTAAAGAAGCACACAATAAATTTGACTGATTATGGAGAGGACCTTTTATAATTAGATATGTAATCGAAGAAAATGCATTCTTGTTAGCATACTCAGATGGTACTCTTATGCCTCTTGCCTATAATGAGCAAGATTTGAAATTATACAATTGGTAATGCTTTCTTGACCTTCTTGTATATAGTCCTTCATTTTGTTTTACTGTGTGTTTATTTTTGGTGTGTTCTGGGTGGCTCTGTTGCCCATTGAATAAGGCCTTAAGCTATTTGCCCTAGATTCTCTACATCCTTTTAGTCCTTGTCCCCAATCAGAGCCTGTTGTTACCCCATTTTTAAACTTGTTATTTTTCATGTCAACGCTTTATGTTTCCCTCTTAAGTTCTTTGCTTTCTTGGTACTTCAAAATGTTCGCGGTGCCTTGGAACCCCTTTTTCCCTTTGCAATCGGCATTTTTAAATATTTGATAAACTTTAAATTGGTGAGTTCACCTTTTCTAAAACTTACCAATTAGCCGATTTAATCTTGAGTGTAGACTTTGACTTCTCTATCAACCTTGCCTTATGTTTTTAAAATCAAAGTTACCTTTGATTGGCGAGTTATGATTTTCTTAAACTTTTCGATCCTCGATTGGCTTAGCTATTTGCATTCATGTTTTCAAAATTTGCTGATTCCTCGCTCTATCACCTAGTCCGTGTAGCTTGAGTGAATCCAACATTTATTTCCATGCACGAAGAAAGAGGCACCTGTCTCCTTGCATTAAATGGGAATTATTTCAAGTACTCAAATGGACTACTGCAATTCATTAATGATGTGTACTGCCACACGCAATGCCCTATTTAAGAGAATTTGTTAAAGGCATTTGTAAGAACTGCCATTATTACAAACATTCTATTCTCTGATGATACTAGTGTCCTACGTCGAGTTCTCTGACATGACTATGACTCTTAGTGCAGTACGTGGGTTTCTTCTATATAGGTCAGCTAAACTACAAACTTTCTTCACTTGCTTTACTCTGTTGTGTATTCGAATTGTTTAGTGAAGGTAGTGGAAAGATTATGTCAGTTTCATGAATTGGGATTACTCCTCTTTCCCAAATGCCCTAGGAATGTGTTTGAAACCAGTAGTGATATCAAACACATACATCTTACTCAAAATGATCAAAATGAAATATAAATACCAAGGTTTTTTTGTGTGGCTTTTGTTATTGATAATGATTTAGCAAATGTGAAGGACACAAAATTGAGGCATATTGATTTGAATGAGTTTTGGAGTAGAATGAAACATAACCCAAGGTCACCATTGGTAGAGAAAACTTTCACAAGTGGGTTGGCTCATGCTGGGGGATTCCTGCCAGCTGTGTCTTGTCTAGACCTAGTTCTTACTTGTGTTAAGATTTATCATTCTGAATCCCAAGAAATCAGGGCATCTGATAGTTCTATAATAGAAAAAATTGATGCCGAGTCCATAACCCGTACTCTGAGATTACCTGAATGGGATGTATTTATAGAAATGTCCATCGAAAGAGGTTGGAGTTATTTCTTGGACATGAAAGATTGGTGCTTAACTTCCATTGCGAATAGTTGGCTAAAAATAAGAAGAAAGGAAAATCCCAAGTGCCATCAAATTTGAAAAAGGCACACTTCAAAGAAGACATATCTGATATGATTACTTTGCTGCATTAGGTGGTTGGGAGTGATGACTCCAATTCCTTTGAAACATGGATGTGTCAATTTATTTTGATTGTTTGTAGTGAATCTCAATTTATGGACTTGGTGAAGTTGATTAGTGACTATCTAAAAGATAAACTGGCTAATTTTCATAAGAGAAATTATTTTTATATGTGTTCCTACTTATTTTATGTGATAGCCAGTAAGGAGGTAGTGTTGCCAGGGTTGAAAACTCATGGTATTCTAGCTTCAGACATGCCTATTTACAAGTACTTTCCATAATTACAAGAAGATATAGGTAATTAGGATTACAAACATGTCAATGATACCTTCTTAATGTTCAATGTAAGAAGGATTGAGAGTAATCCAAAGGTAAGAATATCTCAAGAGGCCACATAGTTGATCATGAAGTTTGGGAGTTTCTATATCCAGTTTGATAGATTCACTTACCTCAGAATTGGTGGGTTCCAAAATGCCCCTTATAAATTGCCTAGGTTTGCTAGTGATTTTATTATTTTCTTGGAAGTTTGCAGACCAATGGCATATGTGAATAGAAATATCATAATATGAAAAAGTAAGGTTATCATTTCCTAGTGACCCTAACTTATTTCACATGCAAGACAAACGATAATGCGAGAAATGTTGAGAAAATCCTTGTTGGATACAATTTTCATCTCCTCATTGCTAGGCCGTTCTTTAACAGTAAAATTTTTGTTAAAAGAAATTTGTATGGAAGAAGCCTGTATGAACACTAGCCCCATCTTGAAGACTACTAGGAAGATTGTGCTGATGAGAGAGAGGTACAAAGGCGAGATTGGATCAGATTGACCCTTGATTAAATATGTCTTTTCAACTTACCACTAGATATTCCTGACGGAGTTGATGATAATTCTAATATTTTTGATGAAGAGTATTTTGTTGTTGCTATTGAGCCACTACCACACATTCAATGGTTAGAAAAAGAAGTCACTAATCTAAAGTACTGCTCTTCTTTTGTTTTGAATAAAATAGAAAAGTGGCTTAAGGGAAAGACTCGTGAATGTACTGCAACTTCTTCCCAGAAAAGAACCTGTAGAAAAAGAACAAGGGTCTTCAAATATCATTAAATATCAAAGAGCTTCTGCTAGTGTGAATATAACCAAATCTAGAGTTAATTCACAACAAGATGGTGATGGAGAAGACCCCAAGGAAAATAAAAAATTGAATAGTATATGCAAGGGTGATAGTGATCCAGTACTAAAGAGGTTAGAAGCAGAAAAAGAATTGGGTGCAATACAACAGATCCAAGCTGATCATGTGGCCTCTCCTATCTCACCTATACTAGGTAATGACTCTCCCATTTTTCAACAACTTGGTGAAGATAGTGCTTTCCACACTCTATTTGATATTCCATCTTTTCCTTTTTCAAATGAAGTGCCTTTAGTTAGCACCAAGACTCAGTTGGAAGACACCACCTTGAATGCCAATAATATCAACACGGTATTGCCATCCCCTTCATGGCTTAAGAAAGTGGTAGAAAGAAAGAGAAAATACACTCCCATGATACATGTGAATGTTGATACTATAGCTAAATTGCTACAAACTAGTCCCTAGCCTAAAAAGGCTAAGACAATATCTAGTTTAGTGGTGGATCCTTCTTCTGGACATTAGGTTCTTGAAATTTCTAATCCTATTGGAGACAAGGATGAAAAAAGTATTACAAAGGCTGATTTTAATGTGAGCAAAGTAGATATGGGTCCCCCTACTGTGGAAGGAGACATCTACCATGGAAAATTCTCAGTTGGAATGTTGGCCAAAAGGGTAAAAGCAGAGAAACAAGAAAATGTAAGGTTGCGAAGCCAGGTAAATGCTATAACTATATTTATTCAATCCATTGTTAATTCTACCTCTTGACCTCAGGATGTGGCTTTAGATATTTCTGTCAATGGAGTGAATCCTGAAATACTGCAGCAAATTAAGAAATATCAAACTATGACCGAGGCTACTGAATAGTGGATCAAAAAGGTCACTATTGATAGTTTGTTGTATATTGAGAAGGCTATGAAATTGTATGCTTATATCTCTAGTAAAAGGAAGGAGCTAATTGTAGATTTGCAAACCTTCAAAAAGGATGAAAGTGCCCCGATATCTAGGGAAGTACAATAAATAACAAAAATAGATACCAATATATTGATAGCTAAAAAGGTCTTAAGAAAGCCAAAGGAAAATAATCCAGTTTCTTGGCTGGATGTTGTTCAATGGAAGTTATCTATGTTCAAATAATTCACAAGTGAGTTGAGGAGAATTTTAAGTCAATATCATAGTGACTTGATGGATATTAGAAATAATTGCATGTCCTTGGAGACTGAAATTCTCAATGAAAGTGGGGAGAATTTACTCTATGTAAAAGATGTCAAATAGGGTTTCAAAAGGTTTCTCAATGAAGAATTAACTAGTATGGAAAATATAAATGGCACATCTTTGGAGAAGCTTGGTTACATTGCATTATACCTCAAGAATTTAAAAAATGAGATTGATGACATCAACAAAAGAATGAAGGATGCAGATAGAACAATTAGCTTGTGGAAACTCCAGATATACATAACCCTCAGTCCAAGTGGAAAAATCCTTTCCAATTATTTTCAAGTTTAGGAGTTACAAAGCAAGAATGAAGCTACATGTTGATTCATCAGGTGATAAAGAGTAAGAGAAGGGAGACAAAGCGATTTGAGAAGAAGATCATGATGCTGCCATATAATTATCATTTCCTCGTTTGAAGTTCTTTCTTTTTAAGACTTTGATAAAATTGATATTTGAAACTGTTTTAATTTTTAATTATGTTTAATCGACTAATTTCAAGAAGTCGTTATGTTATTCCAAAGACAATTTATTTTAGACAAGACTATATATATGGGGCCTAGCGATTGTACACGAATCTTTTGGCAATCTTTGTATTGTTGAATGGCCATTTTTGAAAACTTTATTTCCAGTTGTTTCCAATATATGAATGAAGTTTGAAGGAGTTACAAGCAGATATTGTAAACTTTGTGTTACCGTGGATGTATGTTAGATTCTTATGTTGAATGTGTTATCTCTTTTAAATCGAAGTCTTGGATTCAAAGAACTAGAAAGTTTCCATTTTTAAGCTCATTGTTGTGGATTATTTCTCTTTTGATTAAGAATTTGAATGGTGATTTATATCATTGTAATTATTGAGATTGTGAATATGTCGCTGGGAGGAGTCTTTGTGCTCTCCTTTCCTTAAGTATTCTTTAGATTAAATGCCTTTTCTGCTTTCTGGTTAAAAGCATCACCTTTATGCTTTTTGGTTAAAAGCATACCTCTTTCATTCATTCAATTCCAATCTTATGAAGGTAGTTGCTCCTTGTAGAAAATACAAAGAGTCATTGCAAATACAATTGCAAATAGGCTCAACTGTTAGTATATTTGTATTTATTTATGGGTGTAAGAATATAGAGTTTAGTGACAAATCTATATACTAACAAGTCTGAAGTGTCAATCATCATATGGATTTCATACCTGGAGCCAGTTTTCCAAACAAAGTGGCGCATAGGATGACACCAAAAAAAATGTGAAACTAAATAGACAAATATAGGAGCCATTGAGAAAAGGATTGATCAAAGAAAGCTTATGCCCATGTGTAGTAATGACAATACTAGTACCAAAGAAAGGTGGAGAAATGAGGATGTGTACAGATTTAAGAGCAATCAATAAGATCACAGTCCAGTGTAGATTCCCTTTGCCAAGGATGGATTGCATTATGGATTGTTTGAGTGGAGCAAAATATTTCAGAAAGATTGATCTAAGGAGTGGATACCATTAGATTAAAATCAGAGAAGGAGATGAATGGAAGACTACATTCAAGACAAATGAAGATTGTATGAGTGGTTAGTCATGCATTTTGGATTAAATAATGCACCAAGTACAATCATGAGATTGATGAATGAAGTATTGAATAAATTCTTGGGTAAATTTGTTATTGTCTACTTGGATGATATTCTAATTTCCAGTAGGACTAGGGAAGAATACTTGTGGCATATTAGACAAGTATTTTAGAGGCTAAGAGAAGAGAAATTGCTAATAAACATCAAGAAATGTAGTTTCATGAAGACAAAACTGGTATATTTGGGATTTTTCATTTCTACAGAAGGATTGAAGATGGATCTAGAAAAGGTAAGAGCAATTGTTGAATGATCAACACCTATGAATATTGGGGAGGTAAGATATTTTCATGGATTGACAAGTTTCTATATTTTCATCAGAAATTTTAGTACCATATGCACACCAATGACAGAGACCATGAGAGGAGATTGAAAAGATTTTAAGTGGACATCAGGAGCACACAAGAGTTTTGAATTATTGAAGCAAAAGGTGACAGAGCAACTAGTGTTAGCATTACCAGATTTTGACAAAGTATTTCAGGCTGATTATTGTAAGGAAGCTAAGGTAGCATAACAACTTCCTACACTAATATTGAGGGGAGAGATATGCATAACTTTTCAAATCTTTACAATAGTTACATAAATAAACCCAAATAGCAATCATACCATAACACAATAATTATGTGGGGAAACACTTTCGGGAGAAAAACCCCACACTCCAAAGCCACCCAATATATTATTTAGGAATCAAGAAGATTATAGTATATTTGCAGAGCAAGCTTTCATAGGAGTATAACCAACCAGAGATCCGGAGGCAACTCAACATCTATAAGACTCTTACACACAACCTCCATCTCAAGCTTTTGATATATAGGAGATACAATACAGTAAACCATCAATGATAATTACAAAACCATGAGCCAAAAACCACCCAAAAGTGGCACTCAAATTATCTCCAATCAAGGATGCCTTGTGATGTGCCAAATCACACACCAACATATGTAACTCTCCCCTTTACATCTTTTAAGTGTCCAACACATTTTCACATTTCCCAAAATAGGAGGTCCAACTTCTGGAGGTCATAAATTTTGATCCGAAGGCCCAATTGATGAATTGTTTGATGTGTTAGAAAGCTTGTGAAGAGATCTATCAAGCTATAACCTAATTCATTGGTTACAACAACTGTTAGGGTGTTTAGGGACCTTTACGTGCCTCAATACCGAGTTCAAAACTTTTTTTGGGAGTTCAAAAAATGGAAACTTTAATATCTCGCGATCTAGGTATTATCTTGAGTCGAAACTCACTTGAGATGTTTACTTGGCAATTCTGCACTTTTTGGGATAATTTTGGGTCCATCCGAGCTCAAATGTAGAGTTACTAAAAATAGTAAGCCCTGCCATTTTTAGCCCCTTTTGAACCTTTGAAAGTTCCAAACTATTTTTCAAGATAAAGGGTATTCGAAAAGACAAAAACTAGGAAGAATAGTAACATTTTGTAGTTGCAAGGTTGAGATACCTTTCCTAACAATTGTGATGCCAGTGGGAATGCAATAGGACTAGTGTTAATCCAAGAAGGGAGATCGATAGCATATCTCAGTGAGAAGTTGAATGATGCAAGGAGATATTTAGTATATGATCAAGAGTTCTATGCCATAATTCAAGCCTTAAAAAGTGGAGACATTATTTGTTGTTGAAGGAATTTGTATTGTACACTCACCATCAAGCTTTGCAGTATTTGAATAATCAAGGGAAGTTGAATCAGAGACACATGATGGGTAGAATTCATGCAAAGTTATACATTTGTTTTGAAACACCAGAGTGGAAAGTCAAATAGAGTTGCAGATACATTAAGTAGAAGAAGGAATTTGTTGATAGAAATGGGGGTAGAAGTACTAGGTTTTGAAGAACTCAAGCAAATGTATGAGGATGATTTTGATTTTGTGGAAGCATGGAAAACATGTAGAGAACCAGTTGTCATAGATAGAAGCAAGTGGTCAGATTACTTCATTCAAGATGATATGTTGTTCAAAGGGAATCAGTTGTGTATTCCACGAAGCTCAATGAAGGAGAATCTAATCAAGGAGAAACATAGTGGTGGATTAGTAGGACATTTTGATATTGATAAAATAGTAGCTTCGGTGAATGAAAATTATTCTTGGCCCTAGATATATAAGGATGTAAGGAAGTTTGTTCAGAGTTTTCGAACTTGTCAAGTTGCAAAAGGGAGTAGTTAGAATATTGGATTGTATAAACCTTTGACAATACTAGAGAGACCTTGTGAAGATATAAGACTGGATTTCATATTAGGACTACTAAGAACATAGAGGGGACATGATTTTATATTTGTAGTAGTGGACAGATTTTTCAAGATGGCGCATTTCATTCCTTGTAAGAAGACAAATGATGCGTACATGTTGCTGACCTATTTTTCAGGGAGATTGTGAGATTGCATGGATTACCAAAGATTATAGTTTTAGACAGGGTTAAAAAGTTCATAGGATATTTCTGGAGGACATTTTGGAAGAAGATGAAGATAGATCTAAAGTTTAGTTCAACATCTCACCCACAAACATATGGAAAAACATAAGTGGTAAATAGGAGTTTGGGAAACTTGTTGAGAGATAAAGTAGGAAATTAGGATATAATTCTACTGCAAGCAGAGTTTCCATACAATAACTCAGTGAGTAGAAGTACAGGGAAGACACCATTTGAAATTATGATTGGAATACAACCTAGAGGAATTGTAGAACTTAGAGACATCATTATGGAGAAAAAAAGGAGTGCAGAAGTAGAAGAATTTGCAGGATACATGGAAATAGTACACAATCAGGTCCAGAAGCATTTGGAAGAGATGAACATCAAGTATAAGGGACAAGCAGATGAGAAGAGGAGACATAACAAATTTTGTGCTAGAGATGAAGTCATGGTGTATTTCAGAAAGGAAAGATTTCTAGTAGGGACATACAACAAGTTGAAGATGAGGAAGTTTGGACCATGCAAGATTATTAAGAAGTTTGACTCAGGAAATGCATATGAAGTGGAACTATCAGAAGCACTTGACATATCAACAATCTTCAATATTGTAGACCTACATCAGTATCATGAAGGAAAGTCAAGTGACAACACTAGAGGAGATTGTTTTGGAGATAAGACACTACATTAACAATAGGAGATGATAGAACAGATCTTGGATAGCAAAGTTGGGCGCAACACCAGAGGCAAGTAGTATAAGGAGTACCTGGTTAAGTGGAAATCAAGACTGGAGGAAGATTCATCATGGATCTCTCAGGCTAAGGTAGACTACATTAGTTTTCCTCTAGCCCCAAGAAAGTGAGGGACTCACTCTTCAAACAACCTAGGTGTCTAATACAGGAGCATCCCAGGTTGAAAGGCAATCTTGCATCAACCAAATATTTTATTTCTTCTCTTTTCTTGCATTTCAGTTAGTATAGTCTCAACATTTTGCACTAAATTTTATCACATGACCATTTTACAGCTTATGACACATGATGAAGACTCTACAATAGATCATTTATTTCATATCTAGATTTCAGGAGATTGGCAATCATCTATAGAAAGTTATTATCGTTAGAAGCTTCATCTGGGTTCACTGTTTAGAGCATTCAACATACAACTTGGCATATGGAGTTGCACCACCTTACCCAGACTTGCAACACCTAATGGAACATCTAATAAGGCATTATGGGACTAGAGGCACCTTCATCTAGAACTGCAACACGATCCATCAAAATTGGAGGCTTCACCATTGGAATTAGGCCGACCTACATGTTTCATCAAGCATTGAACTTCGACACTCCTTAAGGCTGACACAGATCATTCCTTGAGCTAGGAATTGCTATATAATCATTCACTAGATGCATTAGGAGGTAGTTTTAGGAAGTTGGTAGTTAGTGAATAGTTTGGAAAGTTAGATTGCGGGATAGCGCTTCAAAGCTATATCTTTCTTGTAAGTGTAAATAAGATGGAGGACATGCATGTGAGCCAATTATAGTAGAGAAATTACCAACATATGAAGGTTGCAATTGTTCATGATATCGAATCAATATATTTCCATTTATTGTTCCATTCTTTGTGTTTTTCCATTGTGTTTACTCTAAGGTTGCACGGTGGGACAATCCTATCCCTAGACCCTCCATCCATGACTACATCATTTTCCCTCCCATTGCTTTTCCTGATAATTGTTTTTCTTTCCAAACTCAAAGCTAGGTCAAAAAATGGTTTCTATTAATGCTGCATAGCGACTTAGATCTATTAGTTAAGAATGGCTTCCTAAAGTTTAAGATATTTTTTCCAAAGTTTTTGGGAGTTTCATGTAGAGTATGTCAATAACTTTAGAGGAAGACAACAGAAAGGATGGAAGATTAGTACATGGCTACATGTGGATTGTATTTATATTAAAGGAAGCTATACTTTTTAACCACAAAAATTTTTTCACTTATAATTTCGATGGATATTAATAATAATAAAATAGTATAGTGTAGTGGTAGAGTGACACATGATAAAAAAAGGTCTTTATTCATGTAAAATAAATGTTTAAAAAGAATAAAATAATGTTAAAAAAGCAAAAATAAATTGCATAACTAGATATTTATTTCCAACATCACTACAAGTGATGGTGCCGAAATGTGTAGGCATTTGATGTGGTTGGCGGTGATGAAATTCCTATTTCCAAGTGTGTCACATTCGTCATGCTGGGTAAGTGCAAGAAGATGGGGGGCCAAAAAGGGGTCTTAAGTGGCCACTTTTTTTTTTTGAAATCAGGAAATGCTGGCCTTGGATGAGCAATTGAGCATACTTACACTCAAAATTTTAAGATGCAACAAAAACAATGTTCGTAGTGCTCTGAGTCTACTTTCTAAACTACTATTTTTTTTGGAAAATGGTATAGATTAAGGGGTTCAAAAGAGGGAGCCACAAAAATTGGTGTTGTTTCTGTCAAGAAAACATAACATAGCATGTTTTGTGGCTCCTTCAAAATGTTAACCTTTTTTTGGTATTTTTAAAATCACTTCAGTGAGAAATTAGCTAACAAAATATAGTTTATGCCCGATTTTTTTGATAATTTTTTAATGAATATTTGTTTTTTTACTAATTTTCAAAGTGGAAACATCCTGAAAAATAGAATTTTGGCCGTGCTACCCCTATAAATTTTGAAAACTAATTGAAAATCAATTTTTTAAATATGTGTAGAATGGAGTCTAGTTTCTAAAAATGTAATTTTTTTAAAATTTCAATGAATGGTTAATTTACAATGAAAAAAAGACCAAACACTGGTTTTTGCCCAAAAATGGACACAAACAAAAGAAATTAAAGATGAAAGGATTAACATTGTCAAAATGTGAAAAAAAATACATCATTAAATAGCTAAGAAAAAGCCTAACATTACCCAGGTGTTCGATTTGTTCGACCTTGAAACACATGCAAATTTGAGGGTTAACACGAACAAAATTATGTGAAATCTTGTAGAATATGCAAAAACATGTCTTTGGACATTGGGAAGGAACTCCAAGCCTTTGGGATTCCCAAAGTAAACTATAACGCGCTCATGTTATGTTTTGTTTTGCATTTTTTCCCTTTTCACAAAAGTTTGCCTGATGTTTGTCATGTTTGACATAATGCGAGCGTGTTATAATGCACTTACGTTATGTCTCCCTTCGAATGTTTTATGTTCAAGGTTATTAAGCATGTATGTATGTATGTATGCCTATATGTATGTATGTATGTATTGATGTATGTATGTATGCCTATATGTATGTATGTATGTATACTTATATGTATGTATGCTTGTATGTATGGTTGTATGTATGTATGCATGCTTGTATGTATGTATATATGTATGCATGTATGTATGTATGTGTGTATGCATGCATGTATGTACGTATGTATGTATGTATGTATGTAAGGGTTTTGGGTTCAGGGTATATAAGAACCTGAGCCCCTAGAGTTTTTAGGGTTGAGGGTTGAGGTTTTTGGGTTTAGGGTTTAAGGTATAGGGTTGAGAGTTGAGGGATTAGGGATTAAGAAATAGGTTGAGGGTAGAGGTAGACCGTTAAGGGTTGAGGCTTTAGGGATGAGGGTTAAGGGATTAGGGTTTAAGGTATAGTGTCGAGGGTAGAGGAGGGTAGAGATGGGGGTGAGGCAGATAGGAGAGGAGAGGGGAGGATAAGGGTTGAGGGTTTAAGGTCAAGAGAGATTAGGGTTTAGGGTTGAGGGATTAAGGTTTAAGGTTGAGGGTTTAAGGATAGGGTTTAGAGTTTAGGGATAAGGGATTAGGGTTTAGGACCTTGAGGGATTAGGGTTTAGGGTTGAGGCTTTAGGGATAGCATTTAGGGTTGAGGGATTAGGGTTGAGTGTCGAGGGATTAGGGTTATGGTAGAGTGTTGAGGGTAGAGGGATTATGGATAGGGTTTAGGGTTAAGGGATTAGGGTTTAGGGTTGAGGGCTTAGAGATAAGGGATTAGGGCTTAAGGTATAGTGTCAAGGGTTGAGGGTTTAGGAATAGGGATAGCATTTAGGGTTTAGGGTTGAGGGATTAGGGATTGGGGTTTAGGGTTGAGGGATTAAGGTTTAGGGTTGAGGGATTAGGGATAGGGTTTAGAGTTTAGGGATAAGGGATTATGGTTTAGGACCTTGAGGGAATAAGGTTTAGGGTTGAGGCTTTAGGGATAGTGTTTAGGGTTGAGGGATTAGGGTTGAGGGTTTAGGGATAGGGTTTAGAGTTTAGGGATAAGGGATTAGGGTTTAGAACCTTGAGGGATTAGGGTTTAGGGTTGAGGCTTGAGGGATAGCGTTTAGGGTTGAGGGATTAGGGTTGAGGGTTTAAGGATAGGGTTTAGAGTTTAGGGATAAGGGATTAGGGTTTATGACCTTGAGGGATTAGGGTTTAGGGTTGAGGCTTTAGGGATAGTGTTTAGGGTTGAGGGAATAGGGTTGAGGGTCAAGGGATTAGGGTTAAGGTAGAGTGTTGAGGGTAGAGGGATTAGGGATAGGGTTTAGGGTTGAAGGTTTATGGTTGAGGGATTAGGGTTTAGAGTTGAGGGTTTAGGGATAGGGGATTAGGGTTTAAGGTATAGTGTCGAGGGTTGGTGGTTTAGGAATATGGATAGCATTTAGGGTTTAGGGGTGAGGGATTAGGGTTTAGGGTTTAGGGATAAAGGATTAGGGTTGAGGGTTGAGGGATTAAGGTTCAGGGTTAAGGGATTAAGGTTTAAGGTTGAGGGTTGAGGGTTGAGCGTTAGGGATAGGCTTTAGAGTTTAGGGATAAGGGATTAGGGTTTAGGGTTGAGGCTTTAGGGATAACATTTATGGTTGAGGGTTTAGGGTTGAGGGTCAAGGGATTAGGGTTAAGGTAGAGTGTTGAGGGTAGAGGGATTAGGGATAGGGTTTAGGGTTGAGTGATTAGGGTTTAGGGTTAAGGGCTTAGGGATAAGGGATTAGGGTTTAAGGTATAGTGTCAAGGGTTGAGGGTTTAGGAATAGGGATAGCATTTATGGTTTAGGGTTGAGGGATTAGGGTTTAGGCCTTAGGGTTGAGGGATTAGGGTGTAGTGTTGAGGGATTAAGGTTTAGGGTTGAGGGATTAAGGTTTAAGGTTGAGGGTTGAGGGTTTAGGGATAGGGTTTAGAGTTTAGGGATAAGGGATTAGGGTTTAGGACCTTGAGGGAATAGGGTTTAGGGTTGAGGCTTTAGGGATAGAATTTAGGGTTGATGGATTAGGGTTGAGGGTTTAGGGATAGGGTTTAGATTTTAGGGATAAGGGATTAGGGTTTAGACCTTGAGGGATTAGGGTTTAGGGTTGAGGCTTTAGGGATAGCGTTTAGGGTTGAGGGTTTAGGGATAGGGTTTAGAGTTTAGGGATAAGGGATTAGGGTTTAGGACCTTGAGGGATTAGGGTTTAGGGTTGAGGATTTAGGGATAGCATTTAGGGTTGAGGGTCGAGGGATTAGGGTTAAGGTAGAGTGTTGAAGGTAGAGGGATTAGGGATAGGGTTTAGGGTTGAGGGATTAGGGTTTAGGGTTTAGGGATAAGGGATTAGGGTTTAAGGTATAGTGTCAAGGGTTGAGGGTTTAGGAATAGGGATAGCGTTTAGGGTTTAGGGTTGTGGGATTAGGGTTTAGGGTTTAGGGATAAGGGATTAGGGTTGAGGGTTGAGGGATTAAGGTTTAGGGTTGATGGATTAAGGTTTAAGGTTGAGGGTTGAGGGTTTAGGGATAGGGTTTAGAGTTTAGGGATAAGGGATTAGGGTTTAGGACCTTGAGGGATTAGGGTTTAGGGTTGAGGCTTTAGGAATAACATTTAGGGTTGAGTGATTAGGGTTGAGGGTCGAGAGATTAGGCTTAAGGTAGAGTGTTGAGGGTAGAGGGATTAGGGATAGGGTTTAGGGTTGAGGGATTAGGGTTTAGGGTCGAGGTTTTAGGAATAGGGATAGCGTTTAGGGTTTAGGGTTGAGGGATTAGGGTTTAGGGTTTAGGGTTGAGGGATTAGGGTTTAAGGTTTAAGGATTAAGGTTTAGGGTTTAGGGTTGAGGGTTTAGGGATAGAGTTTAGAGTTTAGGGATAAGGGATTAAGGTTTAAGACCTTGAGGGATTAGGGTTTAGGGATCAGGGTTTAGGGATAAGGAATTAAGGTTGAGGGATTAAGGTTTAGGGTTGAGGGATTAAGGTTTAAGGTTGAGGGAGAGGTAGAGAGATGAGGGGGAGAGATAGGTGAGAGGTAGAGAGGTGAGGGGGGAGAGATAGGTGAGAGATAGAAGAAATACATGGAGAAATGAATAATATGGATTTTTATATAGCAGGCCAAAACACGCTCGTGTTATAACATGTGCGCGTTATAACGCGAGCATGTTTTGGATTGCTATAGAAATGGTAAAAAGGCCTAGACCCTCGTGATCCAAACCCACATACTCTATTTTCTTCTGTTTATGCGCATGTTCTGACAAAAAAATGTTTTCATGCTGTTGGGAAGTTCGCACATGCACATTTTTCACATTCTACCACCTTTGCATGAACTTTCCACCACCTTTTTCTACTTTGCCAACTTAAGGAGGAAATAACATAGTTTTCACATCGAATTTGATATATATCAATTCAAGTTTCAATTTTTGTACTGTTGCAATGTTAATTGTGATTGAATTGTAGGAATTTAACATTATAGATTGGTTAATAGTATTGTTGTTACTAATTCTATTTGAATGTTATTCAATTTAACGTTGAAAAGGAAGCAAGTGGTGAAAAACTCAAATTGTTGAGGAGTTTGATATAAGAAGAAAAAAACACTAAATAATTGGGTACTCTCTCCATTCGAATCTCTGTTTTTTAGGTATGTCAAGTCTTTACATGCATGTTCTTTACATTTTCCTTAATTCTATTTGAATTACTTTATCATACTTTATCATAATGTTTTAAATCAGTCATCACACACAAATGTCCTTATAACAGACTATGTTTTAAATCAATTCATGTTATGCATAATAAAAAATATCTCAAAGGTCAACATTAATTAAAATAGACACAATCACGATAAAAAAAGAAACCTACAATCTCACATGGTGCCATGTATATTTTCTACACTTGGGCTCTTTAATAATTATGTGCAATAATGAATTAAACAGACCTTAACATACAGTGATGTCAAACTATACAAGAATAAATCCTTACAACATATAAATATACAATCCCTTAAGCATAATAAAATACTATTATCTTGTCATAACAAGTTAAAATACAAATGAATAGGTGCCAAGATCATACAAGTAAATCCTAATGGGCTTAATCCAATCATGATCCATGCTATGCTTCATTATTCTTCATGTTGATAGTTCATACAAACCTTGTATACCAAATGTTTCCATTCCCATATCTATGACAATGTGCCAAGTTAAATACTACAAATCAGTCACATTACCATGGAATTGATATAGGGTCTCAAGATAGTTCAGTCACGACAAAGTGCAAAGTTCAACATGAGTGTCTCCTTGAAAATCATAAGCCTTAAGGTTGATCCTCTTGGTTGTCATAACATGATAATGTGAAGATAAGGGACTGCTATCACACATCAAAAAATTAGTCCTTACCTCATGCCCTAGTGTGATGTCTCCCACAATCTCAATCATCTCTCCTTTCATGACTAGATGGTTATCAACAAGTGCTAGCCCATGAGACATCCCCAAGTGAAAATCAAGTGTATCATGTTTCCTAAATTCTGTCCCATGGCTGCAAGTTGAATCTTCATGTGTGAGGAGATGATCTCTATCCACAAGTAAGTGTAGGTAGTTTGATGCCACTAGCACCAAGGCCTCCCCCACATCTTCAACCTTGTAGTCAACATGAAGTCCCATGTACTCTTCACTTGTAGCCTCAATAGGTGACTCTCCTTTGTCCTTATCCTCATAGGACTAAAGTGAACTTTGTACCATAATGCTTTGTATGGCTGCAATAATGCTTTGTATGCTTTGTACCTATTTTGGTTGAGTGACATTTACTCTTCTACATGATGATTGTATGTACATTTTGTATGAAGGGTTGAATGACATAATTTCATTTATTTGTATGGATTCATTTCTTAGGAACTAATATTTGTCTCTTTATCATGCTACAGATAAATTCTTCATCATGCCGAGGAAACGATCAAGAATTAAACCCACACAGGAAGAGATAGAAGCTAAGAATGCAAAGAAAGCAGTGGCTATGAGGGAACTTCGTGAGAAGAGGAAATTGGACATGATAAATGAAGACATACCAATTGAAGAGGAGCCACAACCATCAAAAAGAGATATGGTATTGGTGACACAAAGGGAACGAATGCAAAAACTTTGTGCTATGAGAGATTTGAATACCATAGTTGGAGACACGTCCTCTACCACAAGTCAACATGTAGGGACACCATCTACCGCATCTCAAGTTGAGAGTACATCATCATTCACATGTGAGGAAGGAGGTATGCCATCATTCCCACCTCAACCTCAAGGTATGTCATCTATTCCATCTTTGATCGAAGGTATGCCATCTAGCCCATCTCATCAGCCTACATCATCTCCTCAGCCTACATCATCTGAAAATAAGACAACATTGTTAGAATATATTAGGCTCATGATTAAAGATTCGCTCTTTCTATGACAATGGAAGAGGATTTGCCACTCAACAATAACACACATGATTCATTTTACAAAAGGACTATTATACAAAAGAGTTACCCAACCACCTTGTGACAATCATGTTACTAATTAGTTATAGTAGTCATAGCATAGAAAATGGTCCAAGGCCCTATCATTGAGTTGAAGAAGCTATCCTTGTGTAAACTTTAAAGGTGCTGCCATGCAAATGTTGCATAAGACTGTCATAGATAGGACTATCATAAAAATGGTTATACATTTGTTTGACCTCATGTTTTTCTAGATTATTATCATTTATTGTTTAGGGATTGTTCATACACCTAACTCATGGTCCTCTCATCACAAGAACAATCTTGATAGCCAAATTAGTATGCAAAATACCATGTAGACTGCCCTAGAAGACTATCACAAATAAATCAACAATAGGACTATCATAAGTTTAGAGGC
This sequence comes from Cunninghamia lanceolata, assembly GCA_027924645.1. NCBI lineage: Eukaryota > Viridiplantae > Streptophyta > Pinopsida > Cupressales > Cupressaceae > Cunninghamia > Cunninghamia lanceolata. The sequence goes on along the minus strand of BSBN01000791.1, from coordinate 3,897,281 downwards.
ATCAATGGCATCATTTCCATCTGCTTATCATGACATTCCATGAGACCACATTTCTTTGAGGCATTTTTTTAAATAATTATATTGTAATTGAAATTTTGTCATTTATCAACATCTAGTTATTAGTTATGCAATGTCTAGTAATGCTTTGAGTTTGAAAGATGTGCAATGCAATGTAATCAACTATATGAATATAAAATGCAAAAATCTAGTAAGTACAATTCATTAGTTAAACTATTTATTTTATTACTTGAGTGAAGCTTTGAACTCCACCACCACTGGCAGGTGTTATCATGAAATCTCCAAGATGAACCTATTCAACATCTAAAATTAGATATTAGAATACCATTCATATAAAAATGCTATTCACATGTAATATTTATAATTGTTTACTAGTTACATACCCTGACAGTAGATGTCGTAGTGTAATATGCAGGTGGAAAATCACTGAAAACTGCATCAACGCTATGACCCTGAAATTTCATTAAAATCATCAAACTAAATTAGTTAATCTTGCATTTCAAAAATAAAATTTAATAAATTAAATTCAATGAACCTGCTAAGATTTACCTGAGTATCAAGGCCGAAAGTCTCACTCAGGAGGGCATCTGTCATCACATTTGCTCAGTTACAAATGTAGCATGCGTACTTACGTCCCAACTATCCGTGGGGTCATAACCACAAGCTAACCTACAAGCCTAACAAGTATGGGGTGGAACCCTACTCGAAATCTCCCACGCCCAGACTATGCTGCAGGATTGGCATGCTCTATGATGCTCTGGGTCAAAGCACTAAAGGACTGAAGTGTCTTGACCTGAACACTCTCCTTCACAATGGAAGGGATAGACACCTGCTCATGGGCTGGTCTGGTGACTACTCATCTTGCTAGCCACTGTGGGTCAACACGTGCCCCTAGTCTATCCTATGTTGACCCCCCACCTCTACCCTGAAACTCCCACATATCAAAATAGTTTGGCACTTTATTTTTGACAAACTCGCAGTAGAGTTTCCTCAAAAAATATTGCGAGACCTCATTATTGTTGCACGGAGGATGGTCAAAAACCATCCACCACCTCTGCCCAAAATTGTCCCTTATCACTTCGTTGTTGCACCAATGGATAGGGAACCTCTTGCATGTAAGGGGTAGAGGTTGATTTGTTCGTGGGTATGTGAAAATAGAACACAACTCCAATTTTGTAATTTGTTCATTTTTAACTTGTTCATAGGACAACTTGTTTGCATAAAACTTTCTAAATGCTCTCCTCTTTTTTGACCAACTAGAGATTTGCTTGCTAATTGAATCTACATTTGATTTAACATAGATTCAAGAGATTGAGAAAGCATGGATCTATGAAAGGTTGAAGTTGTAGGTTCTTTCAACCTTCCAATTATATTCTCAATTTGTTTTTTAATGTTTTCAATTTGCCCCATTATATTTTCTTGTGTTCCAGGGGCATATTGAGGAATGAATGGAGATGTTTGTTGTTGGGGTTGTTCTTCAACATGTATTTGTTGTTCAGGTGATGGAGGATTTTGTGGATTTTCAGGAGGAGGAGGTGCATTATCAATTCTTGTAAATTAAAGAAATTTACATCAAAAAATATTTGAACCTACCTATTTAGCAACAAAGTCACACAAGAAAGCAAATAGAACTTACTCCTTCGGCCTCCCCGACGTCGTGGCAGCATTTTGATGATGAATTGGTGACAAATTGTTGACGATATGCCCTTCGATAACATGAGCGTGCTCTCCTTTGTCTCCAAGCCATGGGTTTGCTGTGAAATGTTGTGAAACAATGAAATGAAACATAGGTTTTTTATTTTAAATAATAGAGCATAATGTGAGCGTGTTATGGCTTGATGTTTCTGAGCCTTAGGCTTGACATCACCAAGCCATAACACAAGCGCATTATAATGCGCTAGCGTTATGGCTTAATTTTTTTAAAAAAAAGTTAGCCACTTTTTGGCCCCCCAACTTTTTGCACCCGCCCTCCTTTTAGTTGAGATGTGATGTCAATATTTATTGTGATATGTTGTGATGTCATGGTTCTTTTCATTATTGTGGTGAAGGTTGGTGAAGGCAAAATTGGGCTCGGGAGGTGTTATTAAATTATTGTGATGTCATTGACAATTAATAGCATTGACTCCAAGATCTTCAAAAGGCTAAACAAACATTGGATGAAGCATTGCTACAAGAACACTTCAAAGAAATCAAATGAGTTACTCTAGAAACATTGTTGAGAGAATGCTTCAGAGAATAAACAAGATGGCTCTAAACACATTGTTGAGGAGATGTTTTAGAGGATGCATGATCAAATTCAAACACATCACTAAGGAGATGTTTTGAAGGATGAATGAAGTTGGTGAGATGTTCTAAAGGATGAATGAATGGCTCCAAACACATAGCTAAGGATATGTTCAGAAGGATGAGCTAGATGGCTCTAGACACATCGCTAAGGAGATGTTTTGGAGGATAAATGAATGGCTCTAGACACATTGCTTAGGAGATGTTCTGGAGGATGAGATGGATGGATTTAGACACATAGATAGAGAGATGTTTTAGAGAATGAATGAATGGATCTAAACACATTACTGAGATGTTCCAAAGGATAAATGAATGGATTTGGACATATCTCTAAGGATATGTTCTAGAGGATGGTAGAAAGTAGAGTAATTCCAGAGATACCATGAAAAGGATGCTCTAGAATAGAAGAAAATGAATTATTCTAGAGACATCACTAAGAGAATGCTCTAGAGAGAATAAATAAATCTAGAAACACTATTAAGAGAGTGTTTTAGAGGACATCAGAGAACTCATTGATGGGCCATTTTGGACTTTTCAAAGATATCATTGGAAATGGTTTCAAAATTTTATTTATTTATTTTAACCTACTAATTTAATGCAATAGGGGTAGATCATATGAGACAATAGTGATCTGCCCAAGAGTTTTTCTAAATGGTTTTTGGTATAAACGTAATCTATCTTTATTCACTACCAGAGTTTTTTTTGTCTCCATCAATAGGGACTAATCTTATTGCTCCATTGTTGAAGATTTCTTCCACCTCATAAGAATCTAACCACCTAGTATGAAGCTTCCCTTGTAAATCCTTGTATCTACTGTCAAAGAGTAGCATCCAATATCCATTCTAAAGATCCTTCCTCTTGATGTATTCATCATGCCATATCTTCCTTTGCTGCTATACCAATTCAGTCTACTAAATAGCTTCCATTCTAAACTCATCTAATTCATTAATTTACAATACGCTTTCCTATTGTGCATAGTCCAAATCAAGACCCACATCCATGGCTATTCAAAGTGTCTATAGCTCAAATTTAATTGGCAAGATTGGACTTTAATAAAAATCAATTAATAAGGTGTGAAACTTATAGTTTATTTCCAAGTAGTGTTATAGGCCCAAACTACTTTATGTAATTTCCTTGCCTAATCTTTTCTACCAGATGAAATTTTTTTTGTTAGGATATTTTCTAACTCCCTATTAGTAACTTTCACTTGACCATTTTCTTGAGGATGATACAATGAAGAAATTTCTTATAGATGACCTAGTAGTTATCTATAAAAAGTTAAAAATACCTTTGACATTAATTGAGGTCCTTGATCTATCACAATGGATCTAGGAGCTCCAAATCTTAAAAAATATTTTATTAGAAAGAAAGTTAACAAATTTTTCTTCTCTTACAATTTTCAATGCCTACACTTCTGCCCACTTTGTGATGTAATCTATGCATACCAATATTCTTTCCCTTGGGATGGTAGGTCAATAGGTCCAATGAAATCCATCACCCATTTCTCAAATAGTTCTAAGCCCACTTGAGGATGAAGGGGCATCTTAGTGGACACTGTTCGCCATCACATCCTTTGGTATTCATCATATTTCTTGACATATGTCTTTATATCCTTATGCGTGGAAGACCAATAATATCCAACCCCTAGTATTTTGTGCCTTATTCTCCTGGTTGAGTAATGTCACCCTACAGGTTCATCGTGACAGGCTTATAGGATAGTGTAGACCTTGTTTTCTCAAACACATATACACAACACACAATCAGGTCCATATTTGAATAAGATACCATTAAACTAATTAAAAGATACACTATTTTTAATGAGCTTCTTTCTTTTTTAGTAAAAAAATTAGGTGGAAATTCCCCTATAGCCAAATAGTTGTCTATGTTAGCAAAGCAAGGTGTGTGGGCAGAGATAGAAAAAAGTTGTTAGTTTGGAAAGTCATCTTTCATTAGTTCTAGCTCCTCGTCTACATAATGGATCCTGGACAAGAAATCAACAACTACATTAGATTTTCTAGGTTTATCCACTATAGTAAAATTAAATTCTTGTAGTAATAGTAACCATCTAATTATTTTGCCATTAATTGTTAGTTTATTCATTAAATATCTTATGGTAGACTGATTGGTATACATAGTTACCTTATACCCTATAATATAATGTCAAAATTTATTAATTGTGTGGATTATCACTAGGAATTATTGTTCTATTGTGGTATAGTTGCATTCTATAGGGGTTATTTTTTGCTAACAAAAAGATGGAATATTTCCCTCCTTCTTTGTCCTCCTGACCCAGGACTGCTCCAATTGTATCATTGGAAGCATCTATATAGATGTAAAATGGTAATTTCCAATTAGGCCCTCTTATGATTGGTGTTGTTGTAAGCTTGTCTTTGATCACTTCAAAAAATTCTTGATATTCCTATGTCTAGGCAAACCAATATATTTTTAGAGAATGGAAAATAATGGGGCTACTATTTTACTGAAGATATCTATGAATCTCGAGTAGTATCTTGCATGGCCCAGGTGACTCTAGACATCCATTTGAGTCTTGAGTGGCTCTAACTACTTGATGAATTCAATTTTATTTAGATCCAACTTAATTCCTTCAGTAGAAATGTGGTGACCTAGGATAATCCCTTAATCAATCATGATAAGGTATTTCACATGGCTAAGAGACAACTGGTGTTTCACAGTGTTGTAAAACTCTATCTAAATTATTGAGTGCTTCCTCAAACATATTTCCATGAGTAGAAAAGTCGTCCATATACACCTCCACATAGTTATTCACAAATTCTATAATGATGGATAGAACAACTCTTTGAAATGTGGTAGGGGCATTACATAGTCCAAAGGGAGGGACTCTATAAGCAAAGGTACCCCAAGGATAGGTAAATGTAGTTTTATCCCGATCTTCTAGAGATACCTATATCTGGCTATAACCAGTAAATCAATCCAAAAAGGAGAAGTAAGTTTTCCCTGCTAGGTTATTGAGAACATGATCAATGAATGGAAAAGGGAAATAATCCTTATAAGTTTATTTATTAAGTTCTTTATAATCTACATAGACTCTCCATTTTCCTCTCTTTTTAGGGATAACAATAAGTGGCAACACACATTGTTGTCCAAAATTGGGTAGATGAATCCTACTTGTAGAAGCTTTTCAATTTCAATCTTGACTACCTCCCTCATTGTAAGATTAAGTCTATGTTGTGGTTATCTTATTGCTCTCACATCTTCATTATAAATATGATGAGTTCATATCCTTGGATGTATTCCCCTCATATATTTATAATCCCTTGCAAAAGATTTAGATCGGTTGATCAAGACATTGAATAGTTTAAGTTCCTATTGGTCAATTAACTAGCTATTGATGTTCAAAATTTTACCTAGAGTAGAACCATGTACCAAGGTGACTAGAGGAGATAGTATATGTTTCACTCATCAGTGTATCGAGTGGGCAAGAGTGAGGTTGTAGCATATGGGAGGTGGTTATATCTTCTAATAAGTTTTCTACTTTTGGAATTATGTTGGCTAAGGGACATTGAAAAGCCCTTAGGAAGCTTCTTTTGTCATCTTGGACAAACTCCACTATGCTTGTCTACATGAGGGATTAAAGATCATCCTCTTCCTCAAGTTATATTTTATGGTTTCAATCTAAAGAAATATAAAAGATAGAGTCATCTTCAATTTCTTCTGCATGTTTCTTTATTGTAACCATGGTTAGAGAAGCTAAATTTTCTCGTTTACCAATTAGACTTGGTTCATCTATCCATATGCAAGTTTCCTTTGATGGAGAAGGTTTGGAAAGAAGATTTAGAGACAAATGTTTGACATTAGTACCATTGGAGATTGTCATTTCCCCAAACCTATAGTCAATCAAGGCTCCTACTGTTGCCAACCATGGCCTTCCAAAAATCAATGGATACCTCTACTTGGTTGTTCATGACTAAAGTATCAAGAATTCAATAGGACATTCCCAAAAATCTATCATTGAAGGAATGTTTTCCACCACCCAGTTAGGGATGACAACTAATTGATCAACCATTTGTAACATGGTTCTAGTAGGCTTCAATCCTTTTAAAGATAGAGGACCTTCATGACTTACACAATCATAATGTTGATAGTAGCTCCTAATCCAACTAGAGAATTTGGAATTCTCATCCTTCTGATTGACACATTGATTATTAGACTATTTGGATCACCATATTTTGGTTGGATAAGCTTTCTTGAGAGTAAAAATCTACTAAATATCCTTCTAGTTGGATGGTGTTGGTTTTCTTCTTTTTCCTTCCTAGAGTTTTGATGTAGAGTTTCTTAATCAATCAATTTAACTTAGAAATTTCCTTAATGTCCTGAAGTAATAGAATTTCTATATACAACCTTTTTATTTCCTGAATTAGTCCTATTTTAGATAGTGGTGTTGGTATATTCGAAACTTTTGGAATTGTCCTAACTCTCTCAAGAAATGGAGCATGCTTTAGAATAGTCTTAAAATGTGACTCTAGACTAAGCAATTTTTTTGCATCATTCGATATTCCAAAGGAGCTTGATCTAGTGGGCCAGAGGATGATTTTTAGGTTTCTTTGGACAAATAATGGAGGAGTCCTTCTAAAGATAATTTCAATGTTTCTTTGGAGAAAGACTTCCAAGAAGCATTGAAAGTTGTTTCTATTGCTTCTTTGGAATAATGTTTAGGTGCAACTCTAGATGGTTTTTCTTGGCTTTTAGAGGGTTGTCTAATGATATCTCCACAAGGTGACTTTGGTGTCTTTGAAAGATCGATGAAGTTCAAAATCACCAATTTCCATCCTTTTTAGGGAATAGAGCTTCCTCATTATTAGTAATTATCTCCACAATGGCGGGCTACAATCACCTAAGAATCTTCTTTCCTAACCTAAGTTGAATACTTCCACAATGTATGGTGTTAATTATGCTGCCCATATTTTTAGACTCTATTGAGTAGACAAGAGCATAATGGTGATTATTTTTGGGGTTTGCAATAGCTTGAGTTGGAAGTTGGGGTTGTGTGGCTGCATCTATTTAGGATTGAGTCTAAGTGTTTTGTGGAAGGGGTAGCAAGGTTTGTTACTAGTTTTTAATGCACAAAGGTCCTTGATAAAACTAATTATAGGATGAGTTCTAGTTCAATACTAGATTTAAAGGGTACCATGGTTGTTGTAGCTGATTAGGCCATTGAGAATTCAACCATGGATGATTAGTCCACTTTTGGAGTCCCCACAAGTAGGGTCCCCATTGTTGTGGCATTTGATGTCTAGGCTATGGCATATCCAAGGGTTGCTACTCTAATTTGGTGATGGATGCCAAGTGGGTTGGTTTGAGGATTTATTATATGTGAAGTTCCCTCCCTAACGTTGTCTCATTTAATTCAATTCTTCTTTGACCAGTGGATCCATTTTATTCAAGTTATTTATGGCTTGTAAAATCTCACACTAATCCATGGTATGATTTTTATCACATATTTGATAGATAGTAATTTTATCTAGAGGAAATCATCTCATGAGATGCTTACTTTGGCACTTGGGGCAATAGATGGATAGGGTTTTATAATTTTTATTCTTAGCTTGCATTCTATTCATGTGGTTTTAAGCTAGACAGACATTACCATTTTCAAGATGGAAAGATCTTCCATAAGATTTCCTATCTCATTTTTGCTTTTACTAGACTAGACTTCCTAATACCTCCTTGTGTGTGTAATTAGTTTCTACATATCTCTAAGATGTTTAGGAGGCTCAATTTTATGATGTCCTCCTTTCTCATTAGGTCCAAGGTAGTATTTCATCATCCAATCCTGTCAAAAATACTATTTTTAGCAACTCAAGGTTTAATATGTCACCACATCACTTTCAAACAAAGAGGAATCAATCTAAATAATCTTCTAGGTTTTCATCCTCCTACTTTAAGCAAAAGAGTTCCTCTTTTCTATCTCTTACCTAATAATAATATTTGTATTTGTCCAAAAAGATTATCTCCATGTTTTCCCATGAGTTAATAGACCTCATAGATAGTCACATGGACCATCTCATTCCCAAGTCCTTCAAGGTTGAAGGGAATAACTTCATTTTATGGTTATCATATTTATTGTCATAGGTCAAGTAGAGAAATTTAAATTCAAATAAGAATTGATCCAGGCTCTTTGTGACCATACCTTGAAATGTGGGTAAAATAGATGGGGAAATATTTTCATAGGGGCATCTTCATCAACATTGAGGTTGACTAGGTAAGTAAATATTCTCTTTGTCCATCTGTCTTTACATTCATTATGGTTCTCCATGTTTCTCACTAGAATTTATTCTCTTGGTTGTTCATTTTATAGGGTTTGTTGAGAAGTTTTAGGTTGGTTTTCTTTGAAAAGATGTACCTAAAGTTATTCATCTAAGACTCCCTTCCCTTGATTGTCAAGTGATATTTCCTAGTTTTGGGGGCTTTTAGATATAAACCTATCATGGAGATCACCTTTCCTGACCATGCAGAAAAGAGAATTTCCTATATTCTAATCTACTAGTTGAGACTACTTAGTTTGACCCTAGTGACACCTATGCGATGTCACCAAAAATGGCACTAAAAATTGACGAGGCATCATTGAACCTCGTACTTTAGTAGAATATTTTTTTGTCAAATTAGGGTGTGTCCAAAGGCTATTTGCAAAATGGTGATAAAAAGTATTTCTAGTAGTCACCTAGATATTATTGAAAATAAAATACACACACTCCTAAATCTATTAATTAGGAATTCAAATAGCTAACTACAGAATTGAAATCTTGGACTAAATAGAGAAGATTAACTATGAAATAGAAATGCTAAAATTGAATGGAAAATTTAACTATGGAATCAATGATTGCTTATGTTGAAAATCAAACTTTAACTATATAATCAATTGAATGAATTTTTTCCACACAAGAATTTACTTCTAAGTCACAACCTATCAACTAAGAGAGTAATTATTTTTTTTAGAATTTTTCTTTTTAATGCAACTAACTATAGAAATTCACGCAACAATGTTTATGACAAATCCCTAAAAAAAAATTCAATAATACTCATAGTCTATAACATTAACTAACACACACAACCTACAGGTTAGAAATAGAAAACTATAATAGGAATAACATCACATATGAAATAAGTCATAGTTTACTTAGCTACATCTACAGTTCTATTTTCTCCATTGAAAGGCCAACTCTTTCAAGGAAATTGGCTTTTTTTTTAACTCAAGATTCTCAACTCAAAGATAACATCCATTCATTTATCACTTAGAAAAATGCTTCAAAGTTTACAATATTTCATTCTCTATTCCAAAATAATAGATAACTCGACATCAAGTATGTCTATCTTCCATCCAAAACTAAATGATAGATTATCAAACAACTAATGTAGCTAACTACTTAATACTAGATTTAAACTAGATTCCTAAATATAGTATTTGCTATACATGCATGAACTATATTCAAGTATTTTTGAAATTTTAAACAAAAAGTAGTAAATGAGTTTGTTATGCATAAATAAAAATGTGTCTTTGCATAAATTTAGGAAATGTTTTCAGTGATCATTCTCAACAAAAGTCCTTTCAACTACTCTTGAAATAGAGTTGGCTTAACTGAAAAATTATCATAGCAACTGGATTGGTGGAAAATGGGGTTGTGCATGCCTTTAGAATCTTTGATTCAGTGCAAGAGTTTTTATTGTTGAAGCCTATTGCCCCAGTCCTTTTAGATCCCTTCCACCTTCTATAGAGCCCAAAGTTTTCAAATTTGGTGGAAAAGTCTCTACAATAATCATTTGCATCAATTGAAGTCTTCTGGAGTTGTCTTCTATTTCCCAAAAGTGTCTCCATAGCATTCTATAGAGGTAAAAATAGAACTTTGCATGTAATTTTGTTATCTTGACATCATGGTTAGTTAGAATAAATAAACAAGACAATTGCAATATTTTTCTACTCCAAATAACAAATAATTCTCTAATTAAACATAATCTACATGAATGATTGGTGGAAAAAAGGAAAAAATGGGTACTTTGAACAAATAGATGAGGTTGGATTTTTGCCTCGTTAGCAGGGCCCTAAATATTCTATAGGCATAAATTTTCTCTAGTTTAGATAGTTATAGATACTAGATAGGTGTTAGGGTTGCTAATAGGCATGGGAGGACCAAGCCAATACAAGCCACTAGTGCATGAAAATAGACATAGATGCGCATAATTCATGCATTGATGAAATTCTAACAATTGTAAAATCTTTATGAAGATGGTGGAAGACTAAAAGGCAAATAAAAATGAAATAAAGCACAGACAACAAGATTATACCTCAAAACTTCAAGTCCTCCATTTTCCTTGATAAGGTTGAGGAAATGGTTCACCCAAGACAATTTCCAAGCTTCACTCAATACAAAATGGATGTGGATTGCTTTATTGACCAACACAAATGGAATATGATGGATTTGGCTAAGAGTTGGCTATGAATTTTGGCATAATTTGGATGCAAAATGGCTTGATTGAAAAATTCTTGGAGGAGGCTTGAATTTATAGAGTTTTTGGAGGATTTTGGATCAATGGTGGAGGTTTGAAGTTGAGATCTAAGGGTGGAGATTGAATGGTGAAATCAAGGGCCAAGATTTGATCAACAATATTGGAGGGCTCTTATTATTTTGGAATTTTCAATTGTTCTTGGGAAGGCTTTGCATTAATGAGGATTAAGACATGTGAATGACTTAAAAAATTTATTTTAATGGGAGAGGGTGTAATAAAAAATTACATTTTATGGGTAAGTGGGATGAGAAATGACACATGAATGTTTTTGGCAAAGACATGTGTGAGCATTTATATTAAAAAATGCTCTTGCATGAAAGAGGAAATGTGAGGTGGAGACACATGTGACTCCCTTTTAATAAAAAATATTTTTTATTCAAAGGGTGTGGGGAGATGAGATAATGGAGGTTTAGGCTAATTAATTAAGTGATTAACTTAATTAATATAGATGTTGAAAATTAGTAGAGGGTTAATTAGTGGCTTAGATTAATTAAGTCAAGTTTTACTTAATTAACTTGGGTCTAGGGGCTAGGTAGGGTGTGATAGCTAATTAAATAAATAATATTTATTTAATTAGGCTAGGTTTAGGTTATATGCTAGGTGGATTAATCAAATAAGTATGTTTTATTTAATTAATCTAGGTGGATGGGAGAAATCAATTAATAAATATTGGGATATTTATTTAATTAATTGTGGACAATGGTTAAGGTAGGGTAATAAATTGATTTTAATTTATTACAAGTAAATGGTTAGGATAAATTAATTAAATAAATTGATTTTATTTAATTATTTGGCAAAGGGGAAGTTGGTGATGCAAGAACATGGGAAAGTGTCTTGCATGGTCAAGGCATTTTCAGGTGTCTACACTTTCAATTTTAGCCTAGTAACACAATTCCTTTAATCTTCTTGTAGGAGACCACCTAACAATAGGAAATAAGGCATGTCTCTTATCCCGTTTCTCTTCTTTACAAATCCCATACCTTATACTAGCTCAGTCAACTCCACATTTATTTATGTAAAATAAATTTTAAATGGATTTGATGTTTTAGTAAGTGTTTTAAACCATATTTTAGGTGGGGTGATCCCCACAATAGTGTGTTCCACTTTTTGGTCTAAGTGTGACACTAAAATCAATATTTTTAACCAAATTTTTATTTTTTGCCACTTATAGAAAGCAAACAGTTAAGAATTTGAAAATAATGTGAACTAGTGACTTTCAAGATTTTGTGTGTAGATTCTACATAGATTTTTAAAAATAAAAATAAAATTAATCTAATTTTTAAGAATTTATTAATAACTTGGTTTTCTTTATAGTATTTTTAATGACTAATATTATTCCATAATATATAATTTTTTTTCAGAAATAACATAAGTTTATAATTTTTTAAGCATATATCATTAACTCTGATTTCTTTTGCATGCATATTTTCATAATTTTTTGTTGCATACTTTATTTGTTATTAATTTTTAATTTGAATTAATTTTAATTTAGAGTAATTCTATTCCATGATGCATAATTTTTTTTTTTTTTTTTTATATCCAAATGATTTTTTTTGTTGAAACAAGGACATCAATATAGAGTACACATATTTTTCATAATTTTTTTCACTTGCATCGAAGAGAGACATTTATGTTTGGTAAAAACTCTATATTCACTAGAAAATAGAAACTAAATATAATAATTAAATAAAATATATTAGAAATTATACTTTTCAAAAAGCTTAAATTATACTTTTCAAAAAGCTTACTTTGAGGATTACAATCTTCCAAATATCATATATCATAGTGACTCTATTTTATGGTACAACCCTTGCTTTGAGACACAAATTTCTTTTGAAAACTCTATGAGCAACACAAGGATGGCTTCAAAAAGGCCCTTGAATGAAGGTAATTTCATTTGAAGGTACCTTTGAATAACAATACCTTTGTTTGAAGGTCCCTTCCATAAAACATTTTAAACATGAAACATTTAAAACTAAATAAAAAGGCCTTCATTAGATGGTACCACCTTCATTTGAACCCTTATTCATTCAAAAGTCATGATAACATCACCACAAAACCAAAAAGATCAGCAAACACTTAACCCTAAACTCAACCACAAACACAACTATAACTCAAAAATCTTCACTCAAACAAGTCTCCAAAAATCCTCAACCGAAATCACAACACAACCCTTGCAATCAAGCATTACCTTTCTCTTACAATCTTGTGCTTCAAACCTCTTTTACACACTTCTTAATTTTATTTTTCTTTACATCTCTTCATACCCATCCCATTGTCCTTATTCTTTTCCTCAACCATTTGACTTGATTGTATGCAAATATTCTACCTCTTCCCTTCCCCACATAGTAGCCCTCACCTTAGACCCTCATCCACCATGGCTCACCCTACCCTCCTATTATGGAATATGTACGAGCATTTCATCTTTCCTCAATCGACATGATAACTTTGACCATAATAGACAGTATAAGAAAATTGAACAACAAAAGTGTTAGTGTTAGATGATTATTTCAAAATTCCACTCCTTAGAAATGAAGTGGGTAAATTGGTATATGGAATGAAACCCTCCTCTTTAATTGATACATTCCCTACCTTTTATTTGTATCCAATATTTATCTTCAATCTCGACCACTCTGTGTCAATTATTTTAATCTCAAACTCTTACATATATCGAAATCTAAATTTTATTGAGATTGATATATCATCATTTAGACTTAATTATATTTGTAGGCTGGCTCGATTGGCGAGAGTTTCTTGTGGTAGGCATGAGGTCACGAGGACCAGTCTCCCTCATCCCCATGGTACCAGAGAGCGTGTCGTGCCGGTGTCACCGGTCATGTGAAAAAAGTTTACCAATACACTACAGTTTATAAGGGGGGCTACCCTTTCCTGCAGTCTTGAACCTATTTTATTCTTTACAAGAGTGAAGAGTAGTAGAATTTGCGTAACACCATATGATGTCCATCAAAATTTTCTTACTCCTCGATGGGCCTAGTTGCCGCGAATCTTATACCACGCCCTGTAGAATTTGCACAAACATCTCCTTGACGTCCATTTCACGGCAAACTGTTAAAGGAAATAACAGAACATATATTTGGTCTTGTGAGGCCACAAATATTTCCAATTCTAAATTTTCAACTTCCTCGGCATGCGCAGTTTGGTATGTTGTGCTTCATTCATTTCTTATCATCTCTGTCTAATCGAAGGGACGTAGGACTTTCTTCTCGTATTGGCGAAGCACCAACAACTATCACCTTGTGAACTTCGAACCCACTGTAAACGTCCCTTTAGCTCAAACAGTCCGTGAAATTTTTCCTTGGGAGGCTCGTGGAATCGAATCCACCAGCTACAGTCTATTGTCAATGGTCCCAAGCACAGGGGTAGTTTGGCAAGATACATTGTCGTCTCTCTCGCAAACGAAAGTAATATTTACATCGAAAATGATGGTTGAGATATTATTTATTAACGGTCAATTTTTGTGAGATAGGATTAGATTTGATTCTTCACTGACTTGGACGGTGACTTTGATTTATTAAGGGTTTAATTTTGTAAGATATGATTGGGTTAGATTAGATTTTTCATTAGGTTTTTTTTTTTTAATAGTTTTTAAAAAGTTTTGTTTTGTTTTTTTAAATGAATATTTCTATTTATTTTTATATTAAATAAAAGGAAAATAGTACAATATTCATTAAAAAAGGGAGGGTGGTAAACGACACATCCACATAGTCAAAGACTATAGCAAAGGTCACAATTTAACATAAAGACGAAACATAAAAAGAGGGTTGAGCCCATATAAAAACTAAGTAGTTAAGACAACTCTAGAAGGAGGAGGAGGATCTTGATCATCAGGCTTTCCCCAAACATCCCCAGGGGCCATATAAAAAATCGGCTCCGACCCAGTGAGAGCGCTAATATCATCTTCATTCTCATTGGAGGGCTAAGGTGCACAGATTGGAGAAATAGCAAGTGGCAGGTGAGAAAATTTGCTTTTGTTAGGGCAGTCGGTACCCTGCCTTGGAGATGGCAGACGGGAACGCTGGGACCATCCTCCACGGGCAACAGAGTCCTTGGAATTCGAAGACAGAGGGGCATAAGAGTGAGAACCCCAATCTCCACGATCACGCCTGGCTGAATAACTGCGACCGACTGAATTGTTGCGTCCATGCCGACACCCTCGAGAGGAGGTGGCAAAGTTGGAAGAAACTTGGGCAACTGTGTAAGGGGCATTACCCCAATGATCTAACAATTCCTGAAGATGGGCAACTTCAAGTGCAACTTTGGAAGCTTGCACCTGAATCTGTATAAGAACATTAGAGTAGATAATAGCTTTAGTATACAAAGAAAAATTTATGTCTACAGTACATTGAGAAAAAAGAGCAGTATTTCTATCTTTCCATATGCTGAAAACAATTTCCACCCTGAAAGCATGTCAAATTTGAGTATATCTAGACAGGAGATAAGGCCAGTCTCCAAGAAAAACCATGTGCTAAGAAAAAGGAAAGGATTAGAAAGGCATAAAGAAATCATGTATCCAAGTCCATGCTTCTTGAACCTTGGGGCAGAACCACAAGAGATGCTTGAGAGACTCAATTTGTCCACAAAATGTACAATGCAGGTTGGGAATGCCCATATGAACTAGATGGTATCCCAAGTGGAGACCCTGGTAAAAAATGCACCAAGCAAAATGAACCAGCTTGGATTCAAGAACTGTAAACCAAATGCAGTTAAAACATTTCTGCCATCCCCCAGGTGAAGATTGTAATTGCTAAAGATGATTGAGTTGATCCACCATATGCAAGTGTGGAGATAGGCTCCATGAGTATCCTTTACAAGGTCTGTAGTTTCAGAAGGGTGTGTTTTGATACCCTTTCCATTCTTTTCACCAGGGTTTGAGAGATCTCACCCCAATCTTATGAATCATTTGAGGGGGAATAACATCATTGATAGACTGATAAGTCTCTTGATCTTGATTAGCAAGCCTAAACTTGAGCTTGAATTCGGGCCACGAGAGAAAATTCTTGGTAGCCCGATGAATGAGATTGGGTAAAACTTGCACCTCTCACTTGAAAAAATTCAAAGCATGAACCCAAGGAATTTGAGCTAATGGCTTGTCTTGGATGCTAAAAATAGGGGACCACCAAATGGAGTATTGGTTAATGGATAAACCATTACGAAAGCCATCTCTAGCCCATGGGAGCCATGGCTTAATGGATTCCCAAGCCTTCCAAATACTTTTGATAATAAAGGTACCTTGAATGGAAATAGGTTCCGTCATGGTAAGGAGGGATCCTAAATCCAAATCTTTTTAGGCTAGCCTCCCTTGAAGAGTGCCAATGCTAATACAATGTCGAACAAGAATTTTCTAGGCTTCATTGCCATGAAGAGCTTAGATGAGCCACTTAGCACAAAGAGAAATACCTTGGCGACAAATGGAGATCAAACCAATCCCCCCAACATCATGAAGAAGGCAACATAATTGCCAGGAAACACCATGAAAGCCTTGATGCCCATCATTGGAGGCCCAAAAAAATCTCTGAGAAGCTTGTCAATTTTCAAATATGAGGCTTTAGAAGGGACCTAATAGGAGGAATAGTAAACATGAGTGGTAGCTAAAATCTTAGAACAACTATGAAATTTCCTTGCTAAAGAGAGAGGCTTGGTGATCTAGTAGTGGAGCTTCTTCTCAATTCTAGCAAGCACAACTTGCCACAATTTCAAAGGAGTGTCTTTAAAGGCAAATGGGAAACCTAGGAATTGGAATATTTCTCCATGATCAATCCATTTCTAACCAAATGAGTTAAGTCAACTCAGTTTGCAAAGAAATGATTGTTGGTAACATAAAATTTTCTACTATTGAATGTTGGAATTGGAAGCTTGGAAAAAAATGTCTAGACACTGAATCACCTAATTGATATTATCATCTTCTTCAAGAAGAGTGAGAAAGAACTCATTGTAAAAGTGGCCATTGGCTAACTGTTGCGAAGAGTTTGGAAGAGAAATCCCCTTGATACGGTCCATTAAGAAATCGCTTGAGCTAATAAATAGCCAAAGCCTTCAGCCAACAAAGTATAAAGAGTTGGAGCCAGTGGGCAACCTTGTCAGATGAGTGATGGAGCCAGTGGGCAACCTTGTCAGATGAGCGATGGAGCCCAAAGGAGTTGGATTGCTGGCTTGAAATGGTGATGCAAGTAGAAGCATCTATGAATAACATTTGAACCATTTGAATAAATTGGAGTTCAAAACCAAGGGCCTACAACATGGCCAAAATAAAAGGCCACTCAATGCAGTCATAGGCTTTAGTAAAGCCAATCTTCATAAAAATAATAGGTTGTTGGGAGCGGTGAGCCCATTCCATTCCTTCCCAAACAACAGTAATATTGTCCAAAATAAATCTAGACTTGATGAAACCAGTCTTCTCAGGATAGACAATAAGAGGCAATAAGGAGCGAATTTTGAGAGGTAGAGCTTTGACAATGATCTTGTAGGAGACATTCAACAATGTGATAGGTCACCAATTATTTATGTCTTTAGAATCTCCCACCTTAGGTATGAATTTTATATTTCATTTATTTATGAGATTACCTAATGGACCAGTGTGCATGGCTTCAAGATAAACATTGTAAAGATCACTGCTTACTGTGTCCCAAAAGGTTTTATAAAATTCACAAGGAAAACCATCTAATCCAGGGTCTTTGTCATTGGCCATAGAAAAGACTACTTCCTTTAGATCACCTTGAGTGAGAAGTTGGTCACAAAGAACTTGTTGAGCATCTGAAAGTTGACAAAGAACAACTGCAAGACATTGCTACAAGGCAAGCTACCTAGCAGGAGTGGATTCTTGAGCTGAAAAAACTTGCTTAGAATGCTGGACAAAGGCCTGGAGAATGTTAGGAAGCTCTTGAAGAACATAATCCCCTTCCCAAATTTGTTTAACAAATTGGGATGCGTGGCAATCCCAAAGGGCTTGAAAAAATTCCTTTGATACTTTATCTCCAATTTTGAGCTGTGTAGTCAAGATTTAATTTGATCTTTGCAAGCTGAACGAGCATCTGTGATTTGCTTCTACTGTTGCAGCTGAGCCAGCTAAAGCTGGGTGGCAGTGTCAAATGACTGAGCTTTTAAGGTAGTGGTGGCAAGGTGAAGCTTGTGAGTGGTGGCTTTATACAAGCAACAACAAAAACAAGCAAGTTGCCACCCATAAATGTAGAGAAACCGTGAAGTATAAGTTATGGAATCATTCCACCAAGAAATCTCCCCCACGCCATGTAGAGGACGTGGTTCTAGGTTCCAGACATGTTGAATGTGGGTTGATGTGGCCTTGTGATTGAGAAGAGATGTGTTGAGAAAAAAATGACTCTTTAAGATTTTGGGCTTAGAAATCTGCTACTCAACACGGAACTGTATTAGGAAATGATCTAACAAGACAACGTCAGTTAACAGTTCAACTGACAAGGAATAATAACTTGCAAATGTGAAGAAATATTGGATGGAAATCATAGCCCGATCAAGCCACTTTAAGACCCTGTCAGAGCTGGATCTCAAATTGCTCCATATGTACCATGCCCTATTATCATGATGGCGACTAGCATTAGGGTCGAAAAGACCCAATTTATTGCACATAAAAACTAGGCTTCCCTTTCGCTAGTTGTCCAACACATAAGCAAGGCTCCACATTTATCATAGACCATCTCGATCATATTAAAGTCTCAACACAAAACCCAAGTGGCAGTAGACATTGAATTGGCAATCCATTGCCAATGAGATCTTTCAAAAACTTCATTGCGAGAATAAACATTGATAATCCCAAAGGAATGATTATTAACATTGAAAAGAGCTCACAAGACATGGTTCGTGGGGTCACATCCATGGTCAACGAAAAGTTGATGCCATGTAGGGGAGAGAAAGGTGATGATGCATCCTTGAACAACTTCATGGTTACTGTAGAGTAAAAAAATAGAGGGCCAAATAACTTGACATGTTGCATAAAGTAAAAAACTTGACACTTAAACTTCTTGAAGGTAGAGAATGTCAAGACCTAGAGACTGAGAATGAACATCCTGAATAGAGTATTTCTAGGGGAGGGTTGTGAGACCCCACATACTCAAGGAAATACATTTCATTTAATCATCATCAAGGGGAATTTCCTTGTTATCCAGCCCCTCGAGGGCTACATAACTATTTTGGAGCAAAGAGTTAGGTGCCTCATAACTTCCAATTTGGAAGTTGGGCATTATAGGCTACATTTGTCATGGCACTTGAACTTGCCATCCTCCAATTGCCTAGATGGGCTTCATGACCTCCTCTACTCAATGAGAGGAGGAGAAGCATGTCAGGCAATGGAAACAATCAAATGTCAAATAATGGTTGTCGCAGCAGGAGCCTTGGAAGTTGTCACAAGGCTTGATGTGCCTGTGTTGACTAGTTTTGAAACATTCTACGCCAAACCCCTTGGACTTGATGGTTTGGGTGAGGATTTGGAGTTGCTAGAGTTCTTGGCCTTGCAGGTGACCACTATAGACCAACCTTCCTATTCTTTTGCAGGAGTTGGAAGCCTAAAAGAGGCCTGAGCTGAAGGCTTTGGCCGCTAGGAGGCCAAAGGGAAATCCTAAATTTTATGGTAGGAGAGCTGACACCTATAGCAGGTGTTAGGGAGATTGATATACTAAACACGCTGAGAGTAGCAAGTTTGACCAACTTGAATGTCCACAAATTCCTTGATGTCCTTGGAAAGGTTGACCTTGATGCAGACTCGACGTTGGGGATGAGCCGCATTGAGCTTCTCTGGTTCTAAGCAAACAACAAAACTAAGAGAAGAAGCTATCTAGCTGAGAAAGTTCTAGTAGGGCAAAGGTAGACTAGGGAATTCCACCCAGACAAGGACTTGAATGGACTTTTCATCAGAGACAGAAAAGTCTCGAGTTCATGGTTTGAAAACAAGGAGGGAAGAATGAATAAGCCAGGGGCCCTGACTGAGAACAACATCAACATGATTGGCCTTGGCAAAATGAAAAAGAAAAAACCTTTAGTAAGGCTTTGAACACAATCAAGGCAGATCCCATGCGAGGACCAAGCCTTGCTAATCCAGTCATAGAGCATGCTTTTAGGGGGGAACTCTTCCCACAAAATACCCAATTAAAGTAAAATTTTCTAGCCATTTATAGGCATTATCAAACTCTGAAATGGGAAGAACAACATCTGGAGGTGGGTCAGGAGACTTACCACGTGAAACACCTTTGGAACAAATTTTTGAGGATGTTTGAGTGGGGGTGCCATTGGTATTCTTCATCAAACCTTCAGCTCCAACAGTAGCAATTGCGGAGGAATAAAAGGTTGAGGCCATATCAAGGGGCAAAAAAACACCCTCAAGCTTAGCTAATGACAATATGCCGCAATAAATGTAGGTGGGTATGAATGGGATCCTACAAAAATCTACAGTATGACATGCACACAAGGAGGCCAAGAAACCCTAGTAGAGCCAAACAAGTCCAGTGTTGAAATTCTCATTATCAATACAATATTTTTTTCTTCTCTCAATTAGTTTTGATTAATTAAAAGTTGAATTATCTCAAATATTATTAATGCAGATTTGATTTTAACTAAATTTAACAGAATGAATCCCTATTAAAAATTTAATCCAAATTTTGTTTCACAATAAATATATATTAAACATACTATAATCTAGTGAAATGTTCATATAATTTAATCAAATTCATAGAAAACTAGTTTATAGTCACTTTGTAAATTCTTCCATACTAACGTTAACCTGGAAAAAATAGGGCAATGGATGTTTCCTAAGAAATAAATTACCTTGGATGTTTCAAAGAAAACTAAATGTGAAAGTGATTTTTTGACTTAATTCAATCTGCAAATTGAACAATGAACAATCCTTCATTGATAGCCTTGTATATGTATCAATTTAAATCCCAAGACACTACCAAACCCATGCATAATATTTAGGATACATATTTCTTGGTCTTTGTTGCAAGCGCGTTCGAGGTTTTATATAGAGTGTAGAAATGGCCACAAATAGTCCATTTACACGGTATTGCTTCCTTTCAACACTTTATATGCTTGGTCTACTTCACAATTGTGATTTCTTGCAGTTGATGGAGAAGACAACATCTCTTTGGGTTTGTCTCTCACTAAAAATTAGAGCATACATAAAAGAAAAATCATACTATTAGTATTGAATAGCTGATTTTTAAAAAATAGTGATTTATAGAGTAATAAAGTGCCTCTCGTAAATAGTTAGTGTTGTTGGCCTTTGCCCCAAAATGTAGAATTTGTGCTTTTTGGTTTGTTTTCCATTTGTGTTTGGATGTTGAGAATATGAAGTAGTCGTATGATGTTGCACAAGTCAAATATCATAGTGTGTACCATTTTATGAAGGAGGCATACCAAGCTAGCTTTAGATTATCTTAGCTTTGGAGTAGCTTAGAAGTTCCATCCTACACAAATTTGGCATCAGAGTTCTAACTCTAGAGTTATTATTTTAAAATAGCTCTAGAATAATTCCACTTGACTTATTTGATTGGCACTGATGCAGAGGCATCCACACTAAAACCTTGACATATAGCTTGTATGTCCGCAACCCTTCACCATCATCATCATATTTCCCTTAACACTGTCAGCATCATCATATTTTCTCTGCCGACCGATATCCTCCTGCAGACAAACCTTCGACCTTTCGCCTGTTAGCAGCATCATCATATCCGGCTAGCGCAATCATCCTCCTGACGATCACTGTTCATCTTACCGCCAACCGCTTTCTGCAGCATCATGATGTTCAACATCATGTTCATCAGCAGGATATAAAATATCCTGTTCCCTCCATATATCCTGATGACGACAACTTCATGCACCTTTCCTTCGATGCTTACGTCACCCCGATATCCTGATGATGATTATCCTGATGACGATGACGTCACATGCAGCTCCTTCAATATCCTGCTGCCCCGATATCCTGATGACAATTATCCTGATGACGATGTCGTCACATGCAGTTCCTTCAATATCCTGCTGTCAGCCAAACTTAACATTATCGGCCCGCGATGGTTTTATCAACCCGATCTTCTACCTTATGCCGATACGCTCCTCCTTGGCAACACCTTGTGATGATCACCCCGAAATGCATTCACCTTATGCAAACAACTGTATCATGCTCACCTCCATCTACTCTGATGACGCCCGAAGTAACTGCAGGATATACACAGAAATATCCTGATGATGCCGTTGTGACGAATTTCTAACCTTAGCGAATTTTCAATCCGCCGAACCTCCTGAGGTGACCTGATCCGCTTCCTGGACAACTTTCCAGACTCTAACTACCAGCACGACCTAGCACATGTCCATGCTAGGGTTCTCAGCACATCTCGACTGCGATCCTGCAAACATACATGTGAACAAATAGAAAATGCAAACTAAATCCTAAACTACTGTACATAGCCATTCCACCGATTCGACGAATCAACCGGTGGAATGGATCAGCGAATCCATGCAACCACCAGAACAGCAACTCGATTACACAATGGAATTCAAAACAGAGCATGAACAAAACAGGATCTCTTTATTGATAAAAGATGCAAGTACAATACTCTGTCTCACTCTGCAATCTAACTTCTCAATCTATCTGTCTGTCTATCTATATCTAAATCCAACCGCTCCTACTACATAAATAGGAACTCCTTGCGAGTACTACCACTCGATTTCCAGCGGCTGGGAGCTTCCAAGCGGTTGGGGGGAATCCAACTGAACATACAGCATAACAGCTGTCCTAACAAACTATCTAAAAATAGTAAAGTATGGTCAACATGACCTTATTACACGCATTGGTCTTATAAGACCTTCTTGGAAACATTAACAAGACTCAAACTAACTAACTGCCTCATGGAGGCCAGCTGTCAGGTAGGTGCTCCTGCACCATACTCCCCAACAGAAAAGAACTCATGTCCCATGAGTTAGGTTGTGGAAGTCCTCCACCTTTACACTTTGCGTTTGCAGTGTCTTGACCTGTTCCAGCTTTATCCTCTGCTGGCTCTCGGCTGCTCCAAGACTTCTGAACTATAACTTGTTTTCTTGCAAGTAAATCCTCATGCCTGTCAATGTAGGCCCTTCTCTCACATACCTTGTGTTTGTCAGGTTGTCTGACCAGAACCTCTGTCTGAACTGCCTCTTGAACTTCTGCAATGTTCAACTCTGTCTTTCTTTCAACCTTTATAGGACAAAGAATAGTCCCAACTATGACAACATCCTTGTCATTCCTCTCAACTGGTTGCTGTTTGCAAACCTGTTGCTGAACCTGCTGCTGACCTCTGTCAGTCACAACTGAAACTTTCTTCAACCCGTTGTCCTTAACAACTCCTTTCCCTGCAATGTCCTCAACTGTCTTTATGCCTGCTCCTATAGGCTTCTGCACAAATTCCTTCTTTCCCACTAAAATGATTTTTGCTGCCTTCTGTACTACAGCTGCTTCCTGTAATGGCATCAACATAATAGTTTTCCCATCTTTCTTGATGGTGTAGGTATTAGCATACCCATCATACAGTACCCTCCTATCAAATTGCCATGGCCTACCCAACAGTAGGTGACAACATTCCATGGGCAAAATGTCACACAAAACTCTATCATGATATGCTCCAATCTGAAAATCCACATATGCCTGTTCATAGACAAAAAGTGATTGACTATCACTCACCCAAGATGCCTTGTAAGGGTGTTGGTGTGGAATCCTTTCCAAATTTAGTTTATCCACCATTTCCTGAGATACCATGTTATCTGTTGAACCAGTATCAATGACAACCTTACATACTTTACCTTTGCTCTTGCATGTGGTCTTGAAAAGAGCTCTTCTTTGCATCATATCCTTTGATGCCTGCAAACTAGTTCTCCTTAGCATCAATGCTTCTCCCTCCTCAGGATATCCATAATCGTCAGGAACTCTATCTTGATAAGTGTTTAAACTTTGTACACATTCCTCTACTTTCTCTTCTTGCACAAGTTGTACTTTCTTGTCATTCATTCTATCATTTCTGGATGATGAACCTTTGCTTTCTGGACATTTGAAAAATGGATGACCAAACTCACCACAGGTGTAACACTTTCCTGAAAATGTAGTAGAACCTCTACCACTTCCAAATCTGCCTCTATTACCTTTCCATCCACCTCTGAAATCAAACTGTCCCTGTCCTTTACCAGTGTCTTCTTGACCCTCATTGGTTTGCCTTGTTGTAGGGGCTAATCCTCTTCCCCTCATATTGCTGCCTCTTCCTCTCATGGACTTATCTTGTCTCCTATTCATCTTTTCTTCAATCCTGATTGCCATTTGGTAACAATCCTCCACACTCTTAGGGTTAGCTAAAACTAACTCATCCTGTATGTTCAATCTCAAACCAGCCAAGTACCTAGCCACCTTTTCTACCTCATTCTCATGATGACCAGATCTCATACTCAACTTATAAAACTCCTCAGTATATGCCTTCACATCCATTTCCTTCTGCCTTAAAAATTGCAGCTTCTTAAACATCTGAATTTCATAATCCTTGGGCAAGAATTTACCTTTGATCCTTGCTACCATTTTATCCCATGAAGTGATCTTTGACCTTCCTTGTTTCCTTCTCTTGGATTGTACATAATCCCACCATACCAAAGCATGACCTCCTAACTTGGTCTTTGCAATCTTTACCTTCTGATCCTCAGCAACATCTTCACATTCAAAGTGATTATCAAGTGCAGCAATCCAATCCAGTAACTCATCTTCATTCAAACTTCCATTATACTTGGAAACATCAACCTTTACCTTAGGTTTATCACTCTGCACTGCCTTTAACAGTTTTGCAAATCTCTGGTCTTCAGCATCCAGATCTTCAGCTACCTCTTCATACTCTTCAACAGCGTCTTCATCTTCTTCTGATTCACTGTCGTCCACTTCCCTCTTTTTGTTCTTCTCCAAGGCTACAAGCCTGGCTTGAAGTGCTTCAGCAAGCTCCTTCATCTTCCTCATCTCTCTGGCATGTTTTTCCTTCATCTCCTGCAATTCCCTTGCAGTACCATTACCTTTCGGAGGCATTTTGTCAACCTCTCACTCCTCTACCTCTGTCTTTTCAGTGACAGAATCAACACACAACAGCCCAGACCTTTTGCTGAGCTTTGATACCACTATGATGCAGAGGCATCCACACTAAAACCTTGACATACAGCTTGTATGTCCGCAACCCTTCATCATCATCATCATATTTCCCTTAACACTGTCAGCATCATCATATTTTCTCTGCCGACCGATATCCTCCTGCAGACAAACCTTCGACCTTTCGCCTGTCAGCAGCATCATCATATCCGGCTAGCGCAATCATCCTCCTGACGATCACTGTTCATCTTACCGCCAACCGCTTTTTGCAGCATCATGATGTTCAACATCATGTTCATCAGCAGGATATAAAATACCCTGTTCCCTCCATATATCCTGATGACGACAACTTCATGCACCTTTCCTTCGATGCTTACGTCACCCCGATATCCTGATGACGATTATCCTGATGACGATGACGTCACATGCAGCTCCCTCAATATCCTGCTGCCCCGATATCCTGATGACAATTATCCTGATGACGATGTCGTCACATGCAGTTCCTTCAATATCCTGTTGTCGGCCAAACTTAACATTATCGGCCCGCGATGGTTTTATCAACCCGATCTTCTACCTTATGCCGATACGCTCCTCCTCGGCAACACCTTGTGATGATCACCCCGAAATGCATTCACCTTATGCAAACAACTGTATCATGCTCACCTCCATCTACTTGGATGACGCCCGAAGTAACTGCAGGATATACACAAAAATATCCTGATGATGCCGTTGTGACGAATTTCTAACCTTAGCAAATTTTCAATCCGCCGAACCTCCTAAGGTGACCCGATCCGCTTCCTGGACAACTTTCCAGACTCTAACTACCAGCATGACCTAGCACATGTCCATGCTAGGGTTCTCAGCACATCTCGACTGCGATCCTGCAAACATACATGTGAACAAATAGAAAATGCAAATTAAATCCTAAACTACTGTACATAGCCATTCCACCGATTCGACGAATCAACCGGTGGAATGGATCAGCGAATCCATGCAACCACCAGAACAGCAACTCGATTACACAATGGAATTCAAAACAGAGAATGAACAAAACAGGATCTCTTTATTGATAAAAGATGCAAGTACAATACTCTGTCTCACTCTGCAATCTAACTTCTCAATCTATCTGTCTGTCTGTCTATATCTAAATCCAACCGCTCCTACTACATAAATAGGAACTCCTTGCGAGTACTACCACTCGATTCCCAGCGGCTGGGAGCTTCCAAGCGGCTGGGGGGAATCCAACCGAACATACAGCATAACAGCTGTCCTAACAAACTATCTAAAAATAGTAAAGTATGGTCAACATGACCTTATTACACGCATTGGTCTTATAAGACCTTCTTGGAAACATTAACAAGACTCAAACTAACTAATTGCCTCATGGAGGCCAGCTGTCAGGTAGGTGCTCCTGCACCAGGCACTTTCTGATACTTTTGATGACATGATGCTTGAATGGTAGGCCCTGCTTCTTAAAAAAACATAATTCACATGACATAAAGACAAAATTATTTTTGAAAAAATATAATTTTATTATTTTTCAAAAAGTAATAAAACATAGTATAAAGTGAGAGGGACCCACTCAAAAATGGGGGCCACATGGGAAAATCTATTATTTAATTAGATTAACATTCCTCACAAAAAGGTGGGCCGCACTTATAAATTAAATCAGTTTTTCTTAAATCTAAGGAGGAGGGGGGCTACGCTAAGAAAGATTTTTGTCTTTTATATGGGGGCATTATAAGAAGAAAGGGAGGCGGCACCTATAGTTTATAGTTTTTACTCCCTAAATTTTATAAAGACTAAGCAAAAGAGCATGGCGTTTAAAATGCTAGACCGCATATATAAAAGATGAAGATTTTGTTTTATGCCAGGCACCGCACATATACCAAGCGCCCCTTGTAAATTTTATTTCATCTCGTAAACTCCATAAAAGATGCCTATGAAGTGTCACATGAAAACTATGCTATTTTCCTACATATGGATGGATGGATCCTTTTTATAGTCTATGATGTTGGGCACTCTGATTTTGGGTCTACATGTTTCTTATAACATATGAGACTACCTCATTGCAAGATTTGAACTTGTGACCTCACTTTCAGGAGGGCAAGTTTTTCACCAACAGGCCAACTCAGGTTGTATTAGGCAAACATAGTAAAGAATAATGCTATTGAAATTAGATTCAACAACTATGTATCATATTTGGGGTTTACTTTGTTTTGGTTTTCTTTGTAAGTACACATGCAGATTCGATTTGCTATTCTGGTGACTTCTCTAGAGAAATTATAGCATATATGCTATGTTTCAGACTGAAATAACTGTTGTAGGGTTATTTTATTATTTCTTGTAGTTGAAGTTCTTTGTTTTGGTGGGTATGGTGGGATTTTGTTCGATTCTAAGTGGCTTGTTTTTCTATCCAATCATTTGTATGTTGGTATGGCTCTCCAAAGATCTAATTGCATGATCTATTGTAATCCTCGCTTGTATTGTAGCTATTTTTTGGCTATTATTTTAATTTATTCTTCTATACTTAAATGCACACATGCATTTATGGGTGATCTCAATAAAATACAAAATCAGATCATGGGCAATGGTTTTAAATGTTGCAGGCTATTTGAACAAATTTATGGTATGGGGACATAGCTACCCATACCCAAAAAAGCATAAAGTTGATTTTTAAGGGATTTGCCATCATTTGACATTCCTTTTTTGTTGTAGGAATAAGTATATTGGGTTTGAAATCTAATTTTCTTTAGATTTCATGGGCAAGTAGAATTTTCTATGTACTTTTAATGATTCCCAACATTATTTCTGTGATATCATGGTTTATGGAAATAATTTTCTTATCTGAGGTTGATTCTGTGTGTTCAAAAACCCTACTAGGTCTTCAATGTAAGATTGATGGGTGCCAAAATTAGATAGGATGAATATAATCAAATATTTTAGATATGATATGGATAGATGACATAAGTTATTGTTGAAAGAAGGTTACCTAGGTGGATTTGCATCATGAAGCCCTAGTTACCAACACCTCAGAGGCACAAAGGAGGGTTGGTAAGCTTTCTCTTCATTATTTTATATTCCTAGATGCATATTCTACGCACATCTAATTTTGCAAAGGCCTGTAACAACTAATCATTTGATAATATAATATTGGGTAGCTAAAAAAGGTAGGGTAAAGGGTAGATTTGACTAAAATAGGTAAAGGCCCATTTGGACCCTATGTTGCTATATATATATAGAACTAAGGGTTCGTTGTTTTGGGCTATGCTCTTCTATAATTTTTTGTGTCCTCTAATGTGAAATATTCTAAGGCGTCAAGTGTTGTGATTTAGTTCTAATTTTCTTATTCTCATATGTGCTCCAGGCCAGGAGAATGTATTAAATGCATGAGTCTCTTTTGTTAAGAAAATGCCTTCCTAGTTTTCTACCTAATTTGAGGGGACAAGCATGCTCATGTTTCTCCCTGAGACTACATTTACTAGTTTGATGAATGTGTTGATTGGTTATCCACACACGAGATAGTAAAAAGTCTCAAAGTGTATTAGAAACACTCATTTAAATGCAATCTATGGATTTAGTTTGTTTAACCATGGATTATTAAGTATGTTTCCATATATTCCTAGTTACATATGGGTTTGTATTTACCTTGCTATAGAGCCCAACTAATGGCTATTTAATTTTGAACTTGAAAGTGAAGTATTTTTTGATACACTAAAGTTGAGGGAGATATTATTATCCCTATAATCATGTTGGAGACTTACATTATGTTAGACAACTATGACCTGATATGCATGGTCCTCCTTTGGGAGGTGATTTCTCTTACACATGGAAAATGTTGAATAAAATTACGAAAGTCAAATTTTTAGCCAATATAAATATTTACAACATTTTAATGTGGATGAAATTATCTATTTGACCATTAAACTAAATGGTGCTTAAGTACATTAATATGTTGTTAATTTTGTTCCTTAAGCTATTTTTGATGCTATAGTGATGCTTTGTATCAAGCAAAGAGGTCTTATTATGATTTATATGGAATTGTAAGGTATCCATATACACCTGTTTGTGCTTCATATAGTTCAATAGTCATAACTTAATCAAAGATTGCTAGTGTTGGAACACTAAGCTCTCATATCTCAAATAATTTATGATATTGGTATAATCAGGCTTCCTTCAAGAAAAAAATATAAAAGGTTGAATCATTGGTACTCGTATCTCTAATCAAATGATTGTTTTTTATTCAAAAAATTGAGTCTAATGTTGAAAATAGTTCTCTAGCAACTTTGGAAGGTATTCATAATTTTTCTCCTACTTTTATCCCCATGTATGCCATATGGTACAAAGTATCCATTGGAATGACTTATGATATGCTCACATTACCATCTTAGAGAGGTTAAATGCTTTTTATTGGAGTTGACATTTATATGAAATACTTGTTGGAACTGAAGTAACAGATAAAGGGACTTCTTCTTTCTTATTGATCATTATATTATGAAGTTAAGAGATGACATTCAATTTACATTATCATGCAACATGATAGTGTCATATGTAAAGGCTACAATTCTAGATAAATCATCTTTTATATGATATAATTTGATAAAAAATTTGGATAAGTTTGCTTGGCTAGGGAATTGATAACATTTGATATTAGTTATTTCAATATTGTTATAATCAAGAAACAATATTATCTAATATGTCATGGAGAAGAGAGGTATGTCCAAATCGATAAAGACATCCAAGATGACATTTTGATATGTATTATATAAGCATTTTTCATAACTATCTAAAAGAGGCCAGTATTTTCTCTAAAAACTATAAATTATTGGGTATAAAAACACCTACTTGTAATGGGTGGTTGTTTCCCTTATACATTGTCTGGGGAGAAATCTTGGAAATGATAGCTCACACATTGCTTTAATGTTTTTAGATCATTACTATATGTTTAGTAGGATGACAATTTCTTTTCCTAGTAGAAACATGGCAAATTATACATACTTATATTTATGAAAATCCCATATGATCTCCTTAATAAGAACATTAGATCATTTTTAAGTATTGTCTTAGCATATTATATGTTGACTTGTTAATTTAATTATGGGCGTTTATTTTTTTTGCACCCAAAATAAAATTATTGATTATTATATCACTAACTATGTTGGTAACCTTATTGATAGGACTTATACTTCATCAATGTCTTCAAAATATGGTGCATCTACTATCACATGGATGTAGTAATATTTAAATAGCTATCTTCTATATAGATCTTTAATAAAAAGTTGACTATAAAAGTCGCTAAAAAAGAATCAATGTGCTTAGGAGATTACTGGGAGTGTTTTTCATCTGGGTGCTATTACAAGTCCCACTTTATTATATGATAAAGATATTTACTCTTATTCAAGACTCCTATTTCCAGAAATAAATTACATTTCAAGTTCATGGGCACTTCCTTCATAGGAAATTCTTTCCATCCTAATATTATCAGATGACAAATATACTATGTCAAGAAGCCTCTAGATGTAAGACCTAAGGCATAAAATAAGACCTTAGGCATTTTGATGCCTCAGGATGTAAGGAGTTTCCATTGAGGGGAAAGAGTATGTCTAACAATGGAAGCTCTATGTAAGACCTAAAAGGAAAAAAGTAAGACCTCTGGGCATTATATATGGTTAACTCCTTGCATTATATGTAAGCCCTATGGGCATATTAAAAAATTCCTCTCTGTAAATCTTCCACTTGTAAAAGCATTGTATTATGTAAGACCTACAGGCAATATGTAATGAACCTAGAGGGGAGTTGGTTTGAGGAGTTCTGGGCTCCAACAAAAACATTGTAAGACCTTGTATCATTTTTTAAAACACGAGATTATAAATTATGACAAGATGACTTTCATGTAGTCTGCAATACATGCTCTTCATTTTTCCACATATTTGTGTCCATGTTTATCACTGTCAAAGATTATCGGGGTGCTTCATTTTTTCATTTATAGAAATTGACTTGTGATGCCCTCTATTAACATTAAGGGGGTGTTAGAACATAATGTTATTAGGGGTCATACCCTTATAACATTTATATAATGTTCTAATATAAGGTTATAAAACCTTATGTTATAAAGCATATATCATTTAATAAGTAATAATCTAATAGTTATTAGATTATTAATTATTTACAAATGGTTATTTTGAATGGGTGCGACTAATACCCCTTTATGTATTATGCCACCCCTTTTCCTTTATTTAAGGAGGTTCTCTCTCATTTGAGAGCATGTGAATTTAGAGTTTTATAGTGAATTATATCACTATGCACATGTGGTATTATTGGCCATGTGGAAGTATGTAGAGGACTATATCCCCAGGTTTAGTCTATTCTTAGACTATTTTTTGTAAATATTTTAATAAAATGATGCTTTATGGGATTTTTTACCCGAAAGGGTTCTCCCCATGTATATCTTGTGTAATGTGTTATATCTATACTTACATATAATTCTCATTTATATTAAGTTTATATTTTGTTCATAATTTGATTAGTATCCTAAGATCCTAATTTCTAACAGAAAGTAATCCTAAATCACTAGCATTATGGGGAAGATAACGCAATTCCCAAGTAACACAATGAAATACTTGATGTCCGTCATTGGAAGCCCAAACAAAATCTCTAACAAACTTTTGAACTTTTAAATAAGAGGCCTTCAAAGGTACAAAACAAAAGGAGTAATAAACATGAGTGGTGGCAAAAAGTTTAGAGAAAATTTAGAATTGACCAACCTAAGAGAGAGGCTTGGTAATCCAATAGTTTAATTTCTTCTCAATCCTAGCAACAACATGTGAGAGGTTAGTAGGAGAATATTAAAAAGCAAAGGGAATGCCCAAAAATGAATGACCTCCCCATGATCAATCTATTTCTATCCATAATTATCTAATCAGCTAGGTTTAGGAAGAATTGCTAATAACAATGGGTCTTTTACCATTGAATAATTGAACTGGAGGCTTAGTAGACCTCATTAAGACAAATAAGAGACAATTTGACATTATTTTTATCCCCAATAAGAGTGAGGAAACAATCATCAACAAAATAACCATTAACTAGTGTGTTGGAAGAATTGGGTAAAGTAGTGCTCCTAACAAGATTTTAAGAGATCGCATGGGCCAACTGATAGCCAAAGCCTTCAATTGTAAGCACATAAAATGTTAGGGCTAAAGTGTTGAAGTCACCAACCAATATCAACAAATTTGCAACACCAAATAGCCTTCAATGTACAAGAGAGAAGAAACAAAGAATTTTATTTTATCAAAGAATGATACATGCATATAAGAGGATGCAAGATCTAATATACTAGATATAAGATACATAATGTACAAGAGAATTCTTGCTTATAATGGCATGGTGAGACTTAGGACTACATAGGATTATGACAAGTGTCATAATCATATGATATGAGATATAAAGAGATAAGCATCCTATGTGTAACCTAAAAGTTCCCTAAGTAACTTTAATAGCCTAGGTGTGAATGGGTCCTAGAAGGAAACTAGTTAGGCAATAACCCTTTTCACACCAACACCCCCCTAAGTGTAACTTAGGGAGGAACAAAAAATACAAAGATGCAAACATGGGTCTTGGCATCAAGGCCCAATGAGGTTCCCATGTACAAAAGATCTCTCAAAAACAGAGAAAAGGAGAAAACCTGTAGAAAAACTCCTCCCAAAAAGAGAGAAAACATGTAAAGAAAATCATGAAAAAGTGAAGAAGGAGGAGTCAAGAAGACCCCCCAAGGACAACTTATTTCACTTAAAGAATCAATCACAAATGAAGATAACAAGTCAATACCAAAGGCTTATTAAAGATATTTGCAACTTACTCCTTAGTAGGCAAGTACTCCAAGCCAAGAACATCATCCTGGATGAGCTTCCTAATGAAGTGCATGTAGATATTGATGTGCTTAGTTTGCTGATGCTCCACTAGGTTGCATTTAATGTGAATGTCACCTTGATTATCACACCAAAGAGTAGTGGGGTGATCAGGAGGAAATTAAAACTTAGTCATCAACTTTTGAAGCCAAAGAACCTCTTGGCTATCCAAAACTGCACCTTAATACTTAGCCTCTATCAATGATATGATGTAATAAAAGTATTCTTGCAAGACCATGCAATCGGTCCATAACTAAGATAGAAAACAAACCCAGAAGTAGAATTCCAATCATCAACATCACTAGCCCAATCTAAGTTGATGAGGTCCACAATCTAAGAAGCTCTTGATGTGTAGTGAATGCCAAAATGTGATGTGACCTAGATATACCTCAAGATATTTTTTGAATTCCTTCTAATGACTCTCATGTGGCTCCTAAGAGAAATGAGAGACAAATCAAACCATAAAGGAAATATCAGTATGACTATGTGTCAAGTATAGAAGACTACCAACCAACTATTGATACAAAGTAGCATCAACTGAGTCATATTTTACACTACATTGTGGGGTATATAGTTTTGAACAAAGTTGGCACAATTTACTTCTTTAGCCTAAAAGGTAGAAGCCATAGACCTAGACTAAATCATAGAATTTTCCATCTCTTGTAAAGTCTTATTCTTTGTTTCATCCATACCATTTTGTTGAGGAGCATAAGGAAGTATATGTTGATGCTGAATACCATGCTCACTACAAAAATCCTAAAAAACCTGATTCACATACTCCCCCCCATTATCTATGTGTATCTATTGAAGAGAAAGACTTGACTACTTCTCCACAAACACCTTGAAAGTCTTGAAAGTGGTGAAAAACTCACTCTTCTACTTAAGAAAGTACATCCATGTGCACCGTGAGAAGTCATCAATAAAAGTGAGCACATACTTGGCCACTACTCATGGATAATGAGTCAATGAATTTGACTAAAAAACTAGACAATTAAATCCCAAAAAACATTATAATTTAACACATTGCAAAAAATACCTCCTCATAAATAATGAGTTGATAAAATTAACTTAAAAATAAGATAGTTAAATCTTATAAAACATTGTAATTTAACACACTAAAAAAACCTCTTACTTACCTATAAATATACTCATTTTGAAATTAAAAATGATACCAATTGGCTAATGAATAAGTACTTGCCATTTCAAAAGATTAACTGCTGCAAATTTAACATTTATAGTATGATTTTAAATATATGGAATTTGCCTACAAGACCGATTTTGTAAAACTGACTGTTACAAATTTATTGTAAGCTTCTATACTTATAACATTCACTTGCGGAATATAAGTTTATAACACACATAATCACCTGGAGAGAAAAGTAAAAGTTTATTTCCTCCTGAAATTAGCCTTACCTGACAAGGCACCCTTTGAATCACGAGAGATGAGCTAATGTTGATGTTTTTAGCTTCAGTCGGATCCTTCTCAGGCTGACCAAATTAACATTGTAATGAGGCTGACCGCTTGTGAAAGGGTGCGTCCCTCACACACACACACACACACACACACACACATATATACAAGGTCATTGCTCTCTCAATCAAACACATTCAATTATAAGCTAAATTCACAAGGCAGAGTAGACTTCTAAGGCAGAGCAGACTTTTAAGGAGTAGATCAAGTTATTTCAAGATCAAATCAGATTTATCAAGTGTGGACTTATTCTTTGTGCTTCAAGAAGTGAAGCCATACCTGTAGGCCTTGGATTTGGCCATTGTAAAGCAGATTGCTGTTCTTATCATTCAATATATAAGAGATATATTATTGCTGGGTTTTTCCCCTCAAGTTGGAGGGTTTTCCCAGGGTATCTTGTTGTGTTCATTGTTCATTGTGTTGCATTTTTTCTGATTGCTTTAAATCTGATCATAAAAACTAACATGGTGTCAGAGCGGGTTTGAAGAAGATCGTGATCAGATTTGTTATTGTAGCAATACTCTCTATTATCCCTATTTTAGTTAAGATGGTGAACGGTCTTAAAATTGAGGATAGACTTGAAGGAGCATCCAACTTCACATCATGGATGTTTAGAATCATGCTCACCTTGGAAGAGAATGACTTGGCCGAGTTTGTGGAAACCAAAGTTCCTGAACCTTCAGAGGAAGAAGAGAAGTTGCAATGGAAAAAGAAAGACATCAAGGCGAAGAAGATATTGGTTGACTCCATTAAAGATCATATTGTTCTGATCGTCTCCAAGTTGAAGACGGCAAGGGACATGTTCAAAACCTTGGAGGAGATGTATGAAATCAACAACACCAGTCGGGCTCTTGCACTGAAGCAACAACTACATCATGTGAAAATGTCAAAAGGAGAAACGGTTATTTCTTACTTCATGAGGATTTCAGAATTGAGAAATCAACTCTCTTCAATTGATTATGGTGGCGATGGACCTGTTTTCTTCATGGCTTCTCCTTATTTTGGTTATCTCGACTCGTACAGAGGAGATGGAGTTTGTTGTGGGAGTTTATGAAGTTGCAACCTCTGTCATCATCGTGTCTAATTGGTGTGTTGACGAGAACAACCACAAGCCTAGCTCATTGGTGCACTAACAACTCAATAAAGAGATAAGTGTTTCTCCTTGTTGTTTGTGCCCTTGAAATCACTCTTATCTAGGCTAGAGATCTGATATGTCGATGGTGATTAGTTGGTCACATCGATATCATTCTCTAATGCATGAATTGTGATAGAGCCTTGACTCTTTGAGAGGGTTGGTTCTACATGCTAAATGCATTTAAGAAATCTATAGTTTTGCAGATTGTCTTTTGTTGTGCTGAGTTTAGCACTCTCGAAAGGAGTAAAACATGGAAGAAAGAGTTATATATCAGATTTCAATAAAGATAAGTTTCTTTATCCCTTAATTTTTATCTTTTGATATTTGCTACATATTTCACTTATAGGTTGATTTCATTATTCATGTTTTAATATTGTTCATAAATTCTTATGTGTTCATCCTATAACTTGAGATAGTAAACCTTGTATGATTCTAGCCTTGATATTTCTTTGGATAGTTACAAACTGTTAGTAATCTCTCTCTAAAATGCTCCCAGGATCGATCGAGGAGCATGAAAGTAATGAGAGATTGCACTAGGAGGAAGAGCTTCAGGCATCTTGTGAGGAAGTTATGCTGACCAAAGAAATGATCAAGCATGGAGTCACAACTTGCAGCTATGGGACTGAGTTAGTGGCTAGAGGGAGTTTACTTTCAGAAGTCTTGTTTGCAATCTCTGAGGCAGGGGTCAAGAGGGAGTTCTGTGACTCACTGAGAAGAAGTGAAGGTTGTAGCTTTGCAAGGCTGATGATAAATGTCCTTGGAAGACCTCTTTGGATGCTGAGAATAGAATTGCACAAGATAATCTATCTGGATTTGATTGATAGCTCTGCAAACCTATTCAGAATAGAGTGATCTAGGTTGGGGTCGAGGAGGACAATCCTAAACTCTCTACAATATCAGAGATGTGCTCTGGAAAATTTTCTCTAAGGCAAGCATTGCAACCAATCTTGGACAAAGAGGTCATAAGGTTGATGCAAGTACTAAAAGAGTCAGAGGATGCCTACTAAACTTGAAGAAGATGGTAATCTAGTTGATCTTGGTTCCTTATGGTGATTTATTTCTTACTGGAAAAGATCACCTCATTATCAAATGTAAGGAGTTAGCTTTTGAATTGGAAATGAAGGATCTTGGTTACATGCACTACTTCCTTGGTTCAGAAGTATGGCAGAAGCTTGATGAGATCATTCTAAGTCAAGGGAAGTATACCATTGATATTCTAAAGAGATTTGGTATGATGGATTGCAAATCCATGTCTATGCCTAAGGAGACCAACTTACATAAGCTTAAGGAGGTTGCTGCTAGTTCAGATCTGGTGGATCCCATGATGTACAAGAAGTTGATTGGATCGTTAATGTATTTAGTCAATACTAGACCGGATATTTGCTATGTAGTGAGTGCACTTAGTCAGTTCATATGTGAACCAAGACAAGTACATCTAGTTGCAACGAAGCATATCCTAAGATACTTGCATGGCACAGTTGGTTATGGCTTGAGATATTCTCCTACTATGGACTTGAAGTTGCTTGGATATACTGATTCTGATTGGGCCAAGTGTGTTGCTGATTAGAAGAGCACCTATGAATGTTGCTTCAGTTTGGGGTCCACTATGATATCTTGGTGTAGCAAGAAGCAGTCTTTAGTGGCTCTAAGCTCAGTAGAGACTGAGTATATTACAGCTTGTGTGGTAGCTTGAGAAGCAGTGTGGCTTCAGAAGCTTCTTAAAAGATTATTTGGACAATCGTTGGAGCCGACTGTCATTCATTATGATAATCTAAGCTGTGTGAAGCTTTCTGTCAATCTAGTGTTTCATGATAGAACTAAACATGTGGAGATCAAATTCCACTATATCAGAGATATGGTAGTACATCAACACTGATGAGCAGATGATAGACATTCTCACCAAGCCTCTTGCCAAAGTAAAGTTTGTGCATTTTCGAGACAAGCTTGGAGTTGTGGAGAATGAAGCCCTTGCTAAGAGGGAGTATCAGTATCAGTGACTTCTTGAGATGTACTTTAATGCATTTCTCTCTGTGAGAGAGATTTGAGGTGCAAGCCCTTGTTAATGCATTTCTCTCTGTGAGAGGGATTTGAGGTGCAAGCCCTTGATAAAGAGTTCTTCTCTGTGAGAGAAGTTCGAGGTGAAATCCCTTGATAACGAGTTCTTCTCTGTGAGAGAAGTTCAAGGTGAAATCTCTTGATAAAGAGTTCTTCTCTGTGAGAGAAGTTTGAGGTGAAATCCCTTGATAACGAGTTCTTCTCTGTGAGAGAAGTTTGAGGTGAAATCCCTTGATAACGAGTTCTTCTCTGTGAGAGAAGTTCAAGGTGAAATCCCTTGATAACGAGTTCTTCTCTGTGAGAGAAGTTCGAGGTGAAATCCCTTGATTCCACCCTCTGGAAAAGCCATAGTGAATGTCATCCATTGTGGTTGACATCACAATGAGGTGATATGTCTCATGCAGCTGCAAGTATCCTCCCTAGCTAAGAGGGAGTGTTGATGTTTTTAGCTTCAGTCGGATCCTTCTCAGGCTGACCAAATTAACATTGTAATGAGGTCGACCGCTTGTGAAAGGGTGCGTCCCTCACACACACACACATATATATACAAGGTCATTGCTCTCTCAATCAAACATATTCAATTACAAGCTAAATTCACAAGGCAGAGCAGACTTCTAAGGCAGAGCAGACTTCTAAGGAGTAGATCAAGTTATTTCAAGATCAAATCAGATTTATCAAGTGTGGACTTATTCTTTGTGCTTCAAGAAGTGAATCCATCCCTGTAGGCCTTGGATTTGACCATTGTAAAGTAGATTGCTGTTCTTATCATTCAATATATAAGAGATATATTGTTGCTGGGTTTTCCCCCTCAAGTTGGAGGGTTTTCCCAGGGTATCTTGTTGTGTTCATTGTTCATTGTGTTACATTTTTCTGATTGCTTTAAATCTGATCATAAAAAACTAACACTAAACATTTTGACTGAAACTTAAAAGAAACAGGCGACAATGGGAATCTATTCGAGGTCCACTAGATACTGTAGAGATCTCATGACTACTTGTGTATCAGTGTCCATCCGCATGCTCTTCAATTCTTTCGTCCACAATGCTCATCATGTTTCCCTTTCGAATTTGAGTTGCGGCCCACGACGGAAAGTACTGCTTACTCTTTTCCTTCATGCTCATGTCCACATTTCTTCGACCCGATATTATCTCGAACAGCATCATGCCGACACTGTATAAATCTATCTTGGAAGTGATTGCTAAGCCGTCGAGCCACTTGGGAGAAATGTACCCTCGAGTTCCTCTCAAACCCTACTGAAATCTCTTCCCACTAACTTTGCCAGCCCAAAATCAGCTACCTTTCATTTGTCAAATTAGGCTTTAAAACGTTATTTTCATTTATGAGAGACCTCAATGAATTTTGTCAAACTATACTTTTTACCTTACTCTAATAAGTTTTTGTCAAACTATACTCTGTTTAAGTATTATTTAATTTAATGGTTAAATTATTTATAATAATTTTATATTTTATTTTTATTAAAATGTGATAAATAATTCTTCTTTATTTTACCTTTCAATTACCTCTGTATAAAGAAGTTAAAAGAGTCTTGTTTACCAATCATAGTCAACATAATGTGTTAAAAAGACTAAATCAAAATGCTTAAAACTTCTACCAACTAGAGGTAAATTCAACTTGGGTTGAATCAGGATAAAATTTTTGAATTGATCAAACTCTCACAATAATCATTAGTTCCACTATAGCTATCTCATTTGAAAAAACTATCGTAAACCAAACATCTTAGGCTAATTTATGAGAACACATAGACCTCAACAAACCAGTTTAGTAGGTACGTGTAATATGATATTTGAAACTAAGAAGTGGAAATAGTTATTTGATTATGGATTTTTTATTTTATTTTATTGGGGTAAGTTTCTTTATTTTTTTCTTTTTAATTTTATATATGTTTTTACATTTGTTTGTAATAAGCATGATATTAATAATTTTAATTTTTGAAATTTGTACGAATTGATTTGAAATTATTTTATTTTGGATAGACATGGTCTTTTGTAAAATAAAACTTATATTTTATTATTATTATTAGTTTTTTTCTCATTTGAAACATTAGCGTGCATTATGATCATGTCTTTTGAATACGATCATGTGTACACATGTCTGACAATTTCAATTTTTTATATTCTTGTCTAGACACTTCCTTTTTCATAGGCTATAAGTCATAATTTACCTCTAATGGTCAAATAAGGTGAATGCTTTTTATAGTGGTTGGATTAAAATGGAAACTAACTAGCAATCACCTAGTACTTGAAGCATGCACATACTATACTTAGGCAATTAGAATACTATTTTAGCTAGATAAGCCTTCTTCCATTGCTACATACATCACCTAACTCCATAGCTACATTCACCCACACTTGCATCTAGGGCCACACACTCAAATCCTACTTCATGCTACTACTTCTTGATCTTTCAACCTTAGGATCTTAAATCAAGTCCCTAAATATTCTATAAACATT
This sequence comes from Cunninghamia lanceolata, assembly GCA_027924645.1. Lineage (NCBI taxonomy): Eukaryota > Viridiplantae > Streptophyta > Pinopsida > Cupressales > Cupressaceae > Cunninghamia > Cunninghamia lanceolata. The sequence goes on along the minus strand of BSBN01000791.1, from coordinate 3,857,284 downwards.
ACATTTTCCAATTTAGACACTTGTAGGTATTGGTGTAGGAGTTGAGGTTTGCTAATAGGCATAAATATTTAGGACAAGACAAAGCCAATACACGATACTGATGTGTGGAAGCAAACATATATGTGCACAATTCAATCCTTGATGAAACTTGGTAACAAAATGCATAATCTTTCAATTTTAGTCTAGCAGCATAGTTCCCTTTAGGCTTCTTCTACTAGACCACTTGACAACATAAAATCAAACATACCTCTTATCCCTTTTCTTCTCTATAGAAATTCTAGTGCTAGTTTAATCAACTCCACATTTATTTCTCTAAAATAAATTTAAAATGTATTTGATGCTTTATTCGATATATTTTAAATCACATTTTAGGTGAATAATCATACTTAATAATCAAAAGTAAAATATACATATTAGTATATTTTTAGTTACATTTTCGTGACCTTGAAGTTCTTTCTCACAATCTTCTTGCATATTTTCTACACGTACAACACAAAAATAAATACAAAACCAAAAAGATCTACAAATAATCAACCCTAAATATAAAAAACAAACACAAATTCAACCCAAAACAACTCATTCAAACAAGTCTCCAAAAATCTTCAACTTACTTCATAATGAAACTCTTGCAATTGGGCATTACCTTTCTCTTACACTCTTGTGGTTCATACCTCCTCCACTGCATACCTCTTAATTTTAAAACTCTTCATAGAATGCACTAGTAGTCACTATGGTGACACAAACTTAGGACCCTAGTTAAATATATTAAACTAATTAGTAGTTGATTAATAATATACTAGGAAAAACTTGATAAGGAACCAATACATGTGTAACTATACCCTTCACAAGTCACATCAAAGAAACAACCAATCATATGGTGACACATATGTTGATTGGTAATGCATGCCTTGGTGCACATGTTTTGGTCTAACATTTTTTGGGTAGTTTTCAAAAACTTAGAGAAGATGTAGTTGATTAGACTACAACATTTATATCCAGAACCCCAAACAATAGCTTTAAGTTCTTAACTCAACTATGGAGACATGATAAATTTTTTTGAAACACAAAGTTACCTAGTGCATGGCTATTGGGTCTTCTCACCTACCATGTAATAGACTATTTGTGGCCATTTTGAAGAAATCTTAAATGTGAGAAGCTTAGAACAAAGCTCAACAATTATGTCTACTAAATATTATGTATTGGTTTGGTGGTGTCTTTTATAAGACAAATCCAATCAACAAAGGCATGCTCATTATTCATTATATAGAATGGATTGAGTAAGATTACAATCATTTTCACATCTTATAATCTTTGAAATATCTATTGGCATATTTTTTCCAAGTTGGATAGTATATTGCAATAGAATTTACAAATTGGCCGTAAACATTATTTAATAATCATCTTATTGTTATTAGTAAAAAATTACATAATAGTTAAGAATAACTATCAAATTACATTTACATTTTAGACCATTGACAATACAAGTTTGACTATAGAGAAGTAAGTTGAAAGAGTTTGGTTTATCAATCCTAATAAATGTAATGTGTTTTGGACCATTCATGCTCATGTGATATGGGTTCTTATGAACAAATACTCATAAAATATGGGTTAATAAGATTGAGTGAAAAACATGCAATTGAATCTTGATAAAATATCCCATAATTTGACACACTGTGAGAAACACTACTTTTTGATATTTTCCCTTTCTAAATTGATTGGATTAATGTTTAAATTGAGTGATGAAATTATCAAAGTATGTCTCATTCACAAAATGACTATCTTAGTCAAAAAATCCATTGTAAACCTAACATCTCAAGTAGCTTATGAGAGTGCATGGACCTTAACAAACTAGTTCAATAGGTAGACAATATGATATATGAAACTAGGATGTGGAAATATATATTTGATTATGGGAATATTTTATTTTATTGCTATAAGTTTTTTTACCACTTTTTATTTTTAATTTTATATATGTTTCGGCACCTATTTATGATAAGTATGATATTGACTATTTCAACTAGTTACAACCATTTTATTTTACATAGGCATGACCTCTTGTAAAATAAAATTCATATTCTATCTCTATTCCTAACTTCTCTATTACTTGGAAAACTAGTGTGTGTTATGGTTTGTCACTTGGATATGACTGTGCACATGTGTCTAGGGTATACTTTAACAACTAACCCCTCAAAAATTCTATAAAAAGCTAGCAAATTCTCTATGTAGAGACATAATTCTCCTATTTAATTTTCTCTAAAATTGAATCGAAGTGATAGAGTGGGTGGATATTTTATATCAAAATATAAATTTAAAAATAAATTGTGGGCGATTGGGAAACCAAAATTCATTCTTGTTTTTAATCAATTTGGCGAATGAGGAGCTAAATTTTATAAAAAAAATTAATCGAGATGGTGAAAGAAGGCTAATTTTTAAAACATTTTTTAATTGAGGTGGAAAATTAAAGCTAGACTTTGGAGAATTTTTTCATTGATGTGGTGAATCAAGCATAAATTTTTCATAAATTATTTTTTTGAGATAGTGAATTAAGGATGAATTGCTCATAAATTTTTAATTGAGCTTGCAAATTTAGATTAAATTTCAATAAATTTATAATTGAGGGGGTGAAATAAAACCTAAAGTAGCATACATTTGTAATTGTGGTAGCAAATTAAAGCCTAAATTAAAATAAGTTTATAAGTCCAGTGGTGAATTATTAAAAATTAACATATTTGTGCATATCTTACATAAGATTTATGTGATATTTTGTGCGAAAATACATCTTTGGGCATCATTAAGATATTGATTTAATTTATTGATACTTTGAGTGAAAAATATGACCATTTTCATCACTGTCATTTTTGTTTAATTCAGTTGTGAAAATATAACCTTCATCATATTTAACATTTTCATTTGATTTGACACACTGGAAGATATGCATCGATATTATTTGGACATCAATAATTTGATTATTATATATTGAGTTAAATAAAAATGGTAATGATGATGAAGGTCATGATTTCACTTAAAGTATTGTATGGATGTCATTTAAGATAGGCCCATGCAAAAATATTATATGTGCATCTATGATATGATTACTATATTATTACTAGCTCTTATTCAATATGAAAAATGGTTTCATTTAATTTTGATACAAATGACATTATGAAGAGGTAGCACATCACATGCTTGGCCAACCATTATAAGCTTGTCATGCGTGTCCTCTCTTTATTTTGTTGAAATCTCATTGTGTTTTACAAATCTAGCCTTTGAGATCATGTAGTCTCTCTTCTACTTGTGCACTCTTTGTAGAGAGATGGAGTTTCATGGACCCATCTAGTAAGGACACTTAAACATTATCTTCAATTCTCCCTTGTAAAAGAATATTATTAACCAAATTAGATCTACATTTGGATGAATTCACACTAGTCAAAATTGACCCCAAGTCATGTAAGATTGACCTACAAAGACTTTACAATTTCCAAGATAGTTAGCACATGAAACATTAATTTGTGTACCATGAAAAATTAATTCTATATATCTCCAAATTCCTCATCCCAGTATCAAATTGTGAGCTAAACATACCTATCTTATATATTTAATTTTCAAAAAATAACATTTCAATTTATCATTTCCAACTTTAAATCTAAGTTAATTGTATTTTTTTTGTATGTATTTATGTAATTATCGTAGATCTACATGAAAGGGATCCTATTCTTGTATAATATATTTCATTAAAGTATAATAAATATAATAAACGTAAGAGTTTAAGTACTCCAATACACTAGTTATTTATGGTGGAAGTGGATACCAAACAAACAATTGATATGTTGACTCCAATGTACAACTATTTACGGGAGGCACTTTATTTCTAAATAGATCACTATTTTTCAAAAATAATTGTGTTGCACACTTATGGTATGCTTTTATGTATGTGGCATTTCTATGTAAAACTATGTTTTTTTTGAAACTATGCCTTGATTTTTGGTGAGAGAGTCCCCTAGAGCGATGTTGTCTCCACCACCATCAACTACAAGGGAATCACAATTGTAAAGTAGATCAAGCATATAAAGTGCTAAAAGGAAACAATACAATGTAAATAGACTATTTATGGCCATTTCTATACTCTATATGAAACCTCAAACATGCTTGCAACAAAGGCTAAGAAATATGTATCTTGAATAATGCACATAGGTTTGATGGTGTCATGGGATTAATTGATACACGTACATGACTATCAATGAAGCCACATTCCTTGTTCAGTTTATAGATTAGATTAAAAACAACATCAACTTATGTTTCATTTTCTTCAAAACATCCAAACTAATTTATTCCTTGGGAAACATCCTTTGTCTTATTTTTCTAAGTTAACATTATTGCAGAGCTTACAAATTGCTTGTAAACTTTTTTTCTATGAATTTAATTGAGCTAGATCGACATTTCAGTACATTATAATAAGTTATATAATTATTTTAGATATTTTTTATTAAATTATATTTCAAATTATTTAAAAATAAAATCTGTACTAATAATGTTTGAGATTTAACTCTTTATTAATCTAAATTAATAAAAAGTCTATTAATAAATCAGCCATCCTCAAAATCATTAAGAATCAAATCAAATCCAATCTTATTTCAGAAAATTTCACCCTTAATTAAAAATATATATATAACACATCATTTTCGATGTAAACATTATTTTCATTTACGAGAGACTACTACGTATCTTGGTAGGCATGAGTTTTCCACAGTCCATGAATTAAGATAGAGTGCTTCTGGATTAAACTGTGTATGTTTTTTCATCAACGTTTCGGATCATGCTCAATGATCCATCATCAGGAAGAGGACAATGTCAAACAGTAGACTATAGGCAGGTTTACTTGATTCAGTGAACTACACGGTGGGTGAGACATGAAATGAAAATGGACAAGGGATGCAGACAGATCGGAAATCAATTACAAGAAAGTTCCTATCCATCCATGTCTTCCTCTATCCATCCATGCCTTTCTATATCCATCAAAATTGGTAACACGAGAATGGGTCAGGACCTTACTCAACAATTCAAGGAACGAAACTCACTCGAGGTTTATACGTGTGCTGATTCCGCTGGTGAGTTTGTGCTGTCATTGTAAAAGAGTCTTGTTTACCAAATATAATCAATGTCACGTATTAAGACTCTAAAATATTTATTGTAGTGTTTGAAGTTTTTTCCCAAACCACAGACAAGGTGATAATGTTTGGTGCTTGTTCAATACGGGAGAAAGTCCTGCGTCCCTTTGAATTGACAGAGATCACAAGAAATGAATGAAGCATAACATGTCAAACTGCACATGCCGAGGAAGTTGAAAATTTAGGATTGGAAATATTTGTGGCCTCACAAGTCCAAATATATGCTCTATTCTTTCTTTAACACGTTGCCATGAAATGGACGTTAAGGAAATGCTTGTGCAAATTCTACCTAGCGTGGTATAAGATTCGTTGCAACTACGCCTATTGAAGAGTAATCAAAATTTGATAGACATCACATGGAGTTATGAAGTCCTTTTGCAACTACGCCTATTGAAGAGGAATCAAAATTTGATAGACATCATATGGAGTTATGCAGTCCTTTTGCTCTTCACCCTTGTAAGATATAAAACATGCCCTACAAATATAACTAAGTCTAAATGATGATATATTAATTTCAATGAAATTTAGATTTAGATCTATATGTAAGAGTTTGAGATTAAAATAATTCAGATAGAGTATTTGAGATTGCAAATAAATATGGGTTATAAATAAGAGGTAGAGATTAATTAGTGTTTCAGGTATCAATTAAAGAGGAGGGTTTGGTTCATTATTCCATCCTACCTACTTCATCTTTATGGAGTTGGAATTTTCAAGTAATTGTCTAAGACTTTTGTTGTTCAATCTTCTTATGATGTTTATTGAAGGATTCACAGGATCAATAAGACGAATGCTGATCACAAAGTTTGAAGTAATAGATTAGGCAAAAGAGTGAATACATATAGGAGACCAAAGGTAGTTAGTAGTTGAGAGAAAGACTCCACAACTAAGAGTGGTCATCAAGTTGACTCCCTACAAACTAGCGTGAGTGGCTAGTTTAGTGGGAGACTTGATGACTTCTCAACTAACCTCATAACAACCTTGACATGTGTCAATATTGTAAAATGACTCACCTAAGTAGGCTTATGCCTATGTGTATAATATATATGAAATATACATACACTAACACCTCCCCTTAAGCATAGCTTAGGTGGGCACAAAGGAAATGGGTCCTAGCTACAAAACTTGGTGAGGTACCCATGAACAATGCAAATATGAAATTGGGTCCTGACAACTATGCCTAATGAGGTACCCAAGAACAATGAAATCTCTCATAAACAGAGAAAGGTAGAAACCCCAGTGAGAAAAAACCTACCCTCCAAAAGAGAAAATATGTATGAAAATTATACAGGTGAAGAAGTATGACTTCTTTCACTAAGTACAATATAGGATTCATGAAGCCCCAGTTGCCAACACCTCAGAGGCACAAAGGAGGGTTGGTAAGCTTTCTCTTCATTATTTTAATTATTCTCAAATGCATATTCTACCCACATCTAATTTTGCAAAGGCCTGTAATAGCCAAGCATTTGATAATATAATATTGGGTAGCCAAAAAAGGTAGCGTAAAGGGTAGATTTGACTAAAATAGATAAAGGCCCATTTGGACCCTATGTTGCTATATATATATATATATATATATATATATATATATATATATATATATATATATATATATATATATATATATATATATATATATATATATATATATATAATGGTTGGTTGTTTTGGGCTATGCTCTTCTATAATTTCTTGTGTCCTCTAATGTGAAATATTCTAAGGCATCAAGTGTTGTTATATATATATATATACATATAACTAAGGGTTGGTTGTTTTGGGCTATGCTCTTCTATAATTTTTTGTGTCCTATAATGTGAAATATCCTAAGACATTAAGTGTTGTGATTTAGTTCTATTTTTCTTATTCTCATATGTGCTCCAAGCTAAGAGAATGTACTAAATGCATGAGTCTCTTTTGTTAAGAAAATGTCTTCTAAGTTTTCTACCTAATTTTAGGGGACAAGCATGCTCATGTTTCTCCTCGAGACTACATTTGCTAGTTTGATGACTGTGTTGATTGGTTATCCACACACGAGATTGTAAAATCAAAATGTATTAGAAACACTCAATTAAATGCAATCTATGGATTTAGTTTGTTTAACCATAGATTATTAAGTATGTTTGCATATATTCCTGGTTACATATGGGTTTGTATTTACCTTGCTATAGAGCCCAACTAATGGCTATTTAATTTTGAAATTGAAAGTGAAGTATTTTTTGATACACTAAAGTTGAGGGAGATATTCTTATCCCTATAATCATGTTGGAGACTTACATTATGTTAGAAAACTATGACCCAATATGTATGGTCCTCCTCCTTTGGGAGGTGATTTCTCTTACACACGGAAAATGTTGAATAAAATTACTAAAGTTAAATTTTTAGCCAATATAAATATTTACCACATTTTAATGTGGATGAATTATAAAATTACTATTATCTATTTTACCATTAAACTAAATGGTGGTTAAGTACACTAATATGTTGTTAATTTCATTCCTTAAGCTATTTTTGATGCTATAGTGATGCTTTGTATCCAGCAAAGAGGTCTTATTGTGATTTATGTGGAATTGCAAGGTATCCATATACACTTATTTGTGATTCATATAGTTCAATAGTCATAACTTAATCAAATATTTCTAGTGTTGGAACACTAAGCTCTCATATCTCAAATAATTTATGATATTGATATAATCATGCTTCCTTCAAGAAAGAAATATAAAATGTTGAATAATTGGTACTCGTATCTCTAATCAAATGATTGTTTTTTATTCAAAAATTTGAATCTAATGTCGAAAATAGTTCTCTAGCAACTTTGGAAGGTATTCATAGTTTTTCTCCTACTTTTATCCCCATGTATGCCATATGGTACAAAGTATCCATTGGAATGACTTGTGATATGCTCACGTTACCATCTTAGAGAGGTTAAATGTTTTTTTATTGGAGTTGACATTTATATGAAATACTTGATGGAAGTGAAGTAATAGATAAAGGGACTTCTTCTTTCTTATTGATCATTATATCATGAAGTTAAGAGATGACATTCAATTTACATTATCATGAAAATAAGATAGTGTCATATGTAAAGGCTACAATTCGCGATAAATCATCTTTTATATGATATAATTTGATAAATACTTTGGATAAGTTTGCTTGGCCAAGGAATTGATAACATTTGATATTAGTTATTTCAATATTGTTATAATCAAGAAACAATATTATCTAATATGTCATGAAGAAGAGAGGTATGTCCAAATTGATAAAGACATCCATTAAGGGGCAATACTACTAGCTAAAAATGTATGTCCAAATGGATAAACACATACAAGATGACATTTTGATACAATATATAAGCATTTTTCATAACTATCTAAAAGAGGCTAGTATATTTTCTCAAAAAAACTATAAATTATTGGGTATAAAAGCACCTACTTGTAATGGGTGGCTATTTCCCTTATACATTGTCTGGGGAGAAAGCCTGGAAAGGATAGCTCACTCGTTGCTTTAATTTTTTTAGATCATTACTAAATGTTTAGTAGGATGACAATTTCTTTCCCTAGTAGAAACATGGCAAATTATACATCCTTATACTTATGAAAATCCCATATGATCTCCTTAACAAGAATATTAGATCATTTTAAAGTATTGTCTTAGCATATTATATATGTTGACTTATTAATTTAATTATGGGCTTTTATTATTTCTGCACCCAAAATAAAATTTATTGATTATTATATCACTAACTATGTTGGTAACCTTATTGATAGGACATACTTAATCTATGTATTCAAAATATGGTGCATCTGCTATCAGATGGATGGAGTAATATTTAAATAGCTATCTTCTATACTCTTTAATCAAAAGTTTACTACAAAAGTGGCTAAAAAAGAATCAATGTGCTTAGGAGATTACTTGAAGTGTTTTTCATCGTGGCGCTATTACAAGTCCCACTTTATTATATGATAAAGATATTTACTCTTACTCAAGACTCCTATTTCTAGAAATAAAGCACATTTCATATTCATGGACACTTCCTTCAAAGGAAATTCTTTCCATCCTAATATTATCAGATGTCAAGAAGATTTGGGCTAAGCTCCCAGTAATCATAAAAAAATATATGCAATATAGCATCAAACTTCTACACCCAGTACCAAATTCTCCACATTCAAATCAATGTTTGGCCATCGATGGGGAGTGTGCATGCCAATAGCACCTCTAGATGTAAGAACTAAGGCATAAAATAAGACCTTAGGCATTTTAATGCCTCAAAATGTAAGGATTTGCTATTGAGGGGGAAAGAGTATGTCTAAAAATGGCAGCTCTATGTAAGACCTAAAAGGAAAAAAGTAAGACCTCTAGGCATCATATATGGTTAACTCCTTGAGTTATGTGTAAGCCCTATGGGAATATTATAAAATTCCTCTCTGTAAATCTTCCACTTGTAAAATCATTGTATTATGTAAGACCTATGGGCAATATGTAATGAACCTAGAGGGGGGTTGGTTTGAGGAGTTCTGGGCTCCAAAAAAAATATTGTAAGACCTCACATCTTTTTTTAAAACACAAGATTTAAAATTATGACAAGGTGATTTTCATGTAGTCTGGAATACATGCTCTTCATTTTTCCATATATTTGTGTCCCTATTTATCACTATCAAAGATTACTGGGGTGCTTCATTTTTTCTTTTATAGAAATTGACATGTGATGCCCCCTATTAACATTAAGGGGGAGTGTTAGAACATAATGTTATTAGGGGTCATACCATTATACAATTTATATAATGTTCTAATATAAGGTTATAAAACCTTATGTTATAAAGCATATAGCATTTAATAATTAATAATCTAATAACTATTAGATTATTAACTATTTACAAATGGTTGCTTTGAATGGGTATGACTAATACCCCTTTGGGTATTATGCCACCCCTTCTCCCTTATTTAAGGAGGTTCTCTCTCATTTGAGAGTGTGTGAATTTGGAGTTTTATAGCGAATTATATCACTATGCACATACAGTATTATTGGCCATGTGGAAGTATGTAGAGGAGTATATCCCTGGAGGTTTAGTCTATTCTTTAATAAACTATTTTTTGTAAATGTTTTAATAAAATGATGCTTTATGGGGTTTTTTTTACCCAAATGGGTTTTCCCCATGTATATCTTGTGTAATGTGTTATATCTATACTTGTATAATTCTCATTTATATTTATTTTATATTTTGTTCATAATGATTAGTATCCTATGATCCTAATTTCTAATAGAAAGTAATCCTAAATCACTAGCATTATGGGGAAGATAACACAACTCCCAAGTAACACAATGAAATACTTGATGTGCGTCACTGGAAGCCCAAACAAAATCTCTAATAAAATTCTAAACTTTTAAATAAGAGGCCTTCAAAGGTACAAAACAAGAGGAGTAATAAACATGAGTGGTAGCAAAAATTTTAGAGCAAATTTAGAATTGACCAACCTAAGAGAGAGTCTTGGTAATCCAATAGCTTAATTTCTTCTCAATCCTAGCAACAACAACATGTGAGAGGTTAGTAGGAGAATATTTAAAAGAAAAGGGAATGCCCAAAAATGAAAGACCTCCCCATGATCAATCCATTTCTAGCCATAATTATCTAACCAACTAGGTTTAGGAAGGAATGCTTATAACAATGGGTCTTTTACCATTGTATATTTGAACCAGAGGCTTAGTAGAACACATCAAGACAAATAAGAGACAATTTGACATTATTTTCATCCTCAATAAGAGTGAGGAAAGAATCATCAACAAAATAACCATTAACCAGTGTGTTGGAAGAATTGGGTAAAGTAGTGCTCCTAACAAGATTTTAAGAGATCACATAGGTCAACTAATAGCCAAAGCCTTCAATTGTAAGAACATAAAATGTTAGGGCTAAAGCGTTAAAGTCACCAGCCAATATCAACAAATTTTCAACACCAAATAGCCTTCTATGTATAAGAGAGAAGAAACAAAGACTTTTATATTTTGTCAAACAATGATACATGCATATAAGAAGATGTAAGATCTAATATACTATATACAAGATACATAATGTACAAGAGAATCCTTTCCTATAATGGAAAAGTGAGACTTAGGACTACATAGGATTATGACAAGTGTCATAATCATATGATATGAGATATAAAGAGATAAGCATCCTATGTGTAACCTAAAAGTTCCCTAAGTAACCTTAATAGCCTAGTTGTGAATGGGTCCTAGAAGGAAACTAGTTAGGCAATAACCCTTTTCACACCAACAACCCCCTAAGTGCAACTTAGGGAGGAACCAAAAATACAAAGATGCAAAGACGGGTCTTGGAAACAAGGCCTAATGAGGTACCCATGTATAAAAGATCTCTCACAAATAGAGAAAAGGAGAAAACCCGTAGAAAAACTCCCAAAAAGAGAGAAAACATGAAAAGAAAAGCATGAAAAAGTGAAGGAATGAGGACTCAAGAAGAACCCCCATGGGCAACTTCCTTCACCCAAAGCATCAATCATAAATGAAGATAACATGTCAATACCAAAGGCTCAGTGAAGATGTCTTCAACCTACTCCTTAGTAGGTAAGTACTCCAAGCCAAGAACATCATCCTAGATGAGCTTCCTAATGAAGTGCATGTGGATATTGATGTGCTTAGTTTGCTAGTGCTCCATTAGGTTGTATTTAATGTGAATGTCACCTTGATTATCACACCAAAGAGTAGTGGGGTGATCAGGAGGAAATCCAAACTTAGTCATCAAATTTTGAAGCCAAAGAACCTCTTAGCTATCCAAAACTGCACCTTAATACTTAGCCTTCATTAATGATATAATGTAATAGAAGTATTCTTATAAGTCCATGTAATCGATCCAAAACTAAGATAGAAAACAAAACTAGAAGTAGAATTCCAATCATCAACATCACTAGCCGAATCTAAGTTGATGAGGCTCACAATCTAAGAAGCTCTTGATGTGTAGTGAATGCCAAAATGTGATGTGACCTAGATATACCTCAAGATATTTTTGGATTCATTGTAATGACTCTCATGTGGGTCCTAAGAGAAATGAGAGACAAGTCCAACCATAACTTAGGAAATATCAGTATGACTATGTGTTAATTATAGAAGACTACCAACCAACTGTTGATACAAAGTAGCACCAACTGTGGGAGTAGTGCAATTGGTAGATAACACAATACCTAACTAAAAAGGTGTGCGAGTAGGCTTACAATTAGCCATGCCAAATCTCTAAAGAAAGTCAAGAGCATACTTCTATTAAAAAATGAAGATCCCCTCAAAAGTCTGGAGAACCTATAGACCAATGAAGAAGTGCAAAAGACCAAGTTCCATCATATCAAATCACTCCATCAATGCTCATTGGGCACTCTAGAACATAGAGGTGGAACTCTTTGTGAGAATCAAATTATCCACATATAGCACAAGAATCAAAATATCCTTTCCACGTATTTGAGTGTAAATTCTAGGATCAAAATAGTAGTTTGTGAAACCAAAAGAAAGCAAGAATCTATCCATTTTCTCATACCAAGACCTAGGGACTTGTTTGAGACCATACAATGAATTATGAAGCCTGCAAACAAGTGAATGGTCTTGCACAAAACTTGGAGGCTACTCCATGTAGATCTCCTCATGAAGATCATCATGTAGGAAAACACTCTTCACATCCATCTGATATACTACCCATCCTTGAGATGTAGCTAGATAAAGTACAAGACAAATGGAACGCATCTTGGTTCACCATGAGAAAAGGTTTCAAAATAGTCAATACCCTCAAGTCGAGAAAACCCCTTAGGCACAAGATGTGCCTTGTACTTTCCATTACAGCCATCAAATACATATTTGGAGTGGTACACGCACATGAACATAACCAACTTTCTTCCCTTGGGAAGAGGAACAAGATCCCTTGTACGATTCTTCATCAAAGAAGAATACTTCTCTACCATAACACTGTCCCACTCTAGAATACCTATATCATCTTAAAAGATCTGAGGATCTACTAAAAGTGGATAACTTAGGAGACTAACAGCTACTATCTATGAATGAGTACAAAGAGAACCTATGGGATTACCAACTAGAGGTCTAGGCTTCTCAAGAGTAGTGTAGGACAATAGGGAAAAACTGGTGTAGTAGGAGGTAGTGGAGTAGGATCATCATCTGTAAGATTTGACCAATTAACCATACATCAATTTTTGACTTAATACTACAATAAGTCTCATAAGCTTTAATATACCACTTGATCTCTATGTCAAGGTAGGTTTATCATGTTATGTTATCGTCTAATGTTAAATGATAGATTTTCGTAAGGTATCTTCATAAGTTAAATCCCTTAAAGTAATGATATTAAAATGACAATCAACATGATATACATGATCCTTTAACAATATCATTTGACATCTAGAAATTCAAATCATAATAATAACAAATTTAGAGTTATACAACACCAAAAAAAACCTTTCCTTCAACCATAAGTATAATTCAATTCATAGAGTGCATGCTAGGTGTATGAACTTAACCATGAATTCTACCCATTGCCCAAATGCAAAACATATTGATATGCAACCATAAATTCATGAAGTGGCAACCATGTTTCCAATCCTTTGTAATTATTTTGCTTGGATAAATAAGGAAATGATTTACGTCTCTAGACTTATTAGATCATGATTTACTACAACACATGATCATTCAATCAAGGTTACAAAGAATGTATTTCTTATTTCATTGACTCCATACATATGGCACACGATGAAATCAATAATTACATAATGATTCTTGAAATAATATTGTTGTAATACCTTATCTCATAGAAACCCAACAAGGTAAGGAAAACTCATATTCAGTAATATAATAAGGCTAGAAAACTAGTCCACATCTCCTCTACCTGAGTAAGTTATCTGGTGCTTCACCTCACCAAGGATCTTGAGAACTTACAAAAACAAAATGACTTATCCTAGGGGCAGACCTATGCCTTGGGGCTCATCCCGGATGGCCTTGCCTATGTAATGCACAAAGGCTTTGTAGTTTGACGACTAAGTCATTGAACAAGTCTAGGTTATCCTAGACACGTTTCATCAAATTTAAAACTAATAATTAGTTCAAACCAGGTTTCATAACAAGTAACTAGGATCTCTTCCTGAGCCAAAAATATGCACAACAATTGGACATTTTGTAACGTTAGAAAATGTCCCCTTGGGGGCTTTTCCCTCATAAGGTTTAGCTCCCGGGTCTTTTGCGTGCATTTAGGACATCTTAGTTCATATTTTGGCATCCCGATGGAATGAGACCTGGGTAACATGACAAATGGGACCTAGGAGGACCCCTTGAACTGTACCCTACCCAAAATAGGGGGAGGACTTGGGTGCCTGCACCCTAGTCCTACCCTATTTTGGGGCAGCCCCAAATTTTTGGGTGTCGGTTAGCGACCGTTATTAGGTCCCTTTGTCGACACGGTAAGTTTGAATTTTAAATAACTTGGCAAGAGTGCTTGTAGATGCATATATAAGCATGTGTAGGCATTCATTTGTAAACTAGATGATTACTAGCAAGCTATTGTGTTCTCAAGGTGATTGAAGTCTTTCTATTGTGTTGCAAGAGCAGACTTGTATGTTTTGTGTGTTAATATTTGCAGATTTGAACATCAATTCCTTCATGGCATGAAAAGCATCTTCCTCCATGAAAGCTTCACTACAAGGTGACATATCATTGTGTTTTCATCATTGATTCCTTTGGTTTTAGCCTCTGCCTCACAAGGGCATGCCCTCTTTATCTGACAACAGTGTTCGAAGACTTAAGTGTCCTCCGGGGTTTGACTGAGGAAAACCTCTAAACACCGCAACCCCCAAACCAAGTCTTGTGATTGCAGGTTATAGGTGTCGCATCCAGAAAAAGTGGAGTTGCAGGAAGGCTAGGCAGGCATCAAGGATTTAGGATCTGAAGAAAAGATAGACACAGGAGCACTTCCAAGACTAGGGTGCTTGCTCTAGTGTCCTCCGCAGATAGATTTCAAGAAACAGAAGTTACAGGGTTGATCAATATCCAAAGGAGGTCCAGATTCCCCCAAACAGAAGGTACCTTGGACTTGGGCACCCGCTCCAGTGTCCCTAACTATTCCACTTCAGAACCTCAAAAACAAGTATTCTGTAATTCAGTATTTTACTCCCGTCTGCAAGAGTTTTTTCCGTAATTCATTAATTTGTTGTTGTATTTGCATAATTAGGGTTTTAATGGTCAATTGGACATAAGAGAAGGAAACATTGATAATTAATTCCCTAATCTAAGTTTCCCTACATCTAAAAGTGATTCTAGGGTATGATAGTGCTCGCCACTTGACCCTAGATCCTTCAATGCTTAGTGGAGAGGCGGATTTTAACATCTAAACAACAAAAGATTAACAAAATCCAATTTTACACTAAACATTTTGGTGAATCCATGTTTTTAAACTTAAATTGCAACTTGTCGAGTGTTTGTCTAGAGATTTGGTGTGATTTCATTCATTCATATAGGCATTTACTCTATTGCATTGAGAAAATTTCAAAAAAATTGAAAAATTAGAAAAAAAAATTGCATTGTTGGACTTACTACATTGTGTCAATTCTTCCTAAATTTTCTTAATTCATGATATTTGCATCAGATCTGATATAAAATAAAGAAAAATTCAAAAATTTAAAATCTTGCTTTGCATTTAAATCATTTAATTGCTAGGGTTTTGTGGAAATTTTGTCAATTTTATATAACCTAGTAATTCCAAAATCTTTTATTAGATTTTTCTACTAATTTTAGAGGCTCATTTAAATTTGCATTTAGATTTAGTCTTTCATTTTAGTGTGAATTTGCATTTAAATTAAAATTATTTGCATTTTTGTATTGAAAATTTCAACAAAACTAGCAATTTTGGTGCATTTTCATTAAATTTGCATGGGAATTTTGCATGATTAAGTTTGAAAATTATTTTCAGATTTGAGAGTATGTAATTTACATAAAAAATCAGACTTCAAACCATTCTCATAGCATTTTGTTCCAAAATCTCAAACCTAGGGCTTCGAAAACAACGATTTTCACTAATTTTGGCCTTATCGACTTCACAAAATTGCACCATAAGTGTGTTGTGAAAGATATTTTGAAATTATTTTTCTATTATAAGGGTAATAATTTGTTCCCCCTCATAAAAATCTTCACAACACCCTTTTAATGGGCTCTTGTAATGAAAATTTGGCAAAAAATTACACTTTTTGATAATTTTTGCCCTAGGATTTGACCTAGTTTGCACTCCAAGTGTGTTGTGATCAATTTTATAGATTGAGGTGACTAATATTATTTATATTATTTGATTTGACTCCTTGAATTCATTACAACACCTCTTTTGCTAGGTCTTGGAGTTGAAAAACTGTGAAAAATAGCACTAAAAACATGTTGTGTTATATATTTTAGCACCAAGTGGTTGTTATTGATGATATTATTTTCTTTCTATCATAATTTTCCCACAACACCATTTTTTATGCTCCCTTGCATTGAATTTTGGTGAAAAAAGTGCTTATTTTGACATATTTTCACTATAAATCGGCTTGGCATTGCATCAAGAGTGTGTTCAGAGTGAGCATATTTTTGCATGAGTTTAATAACTTGCTGCCCTAAGAGAAATATTCCTTTAATAAGAAGCATACGACACATGGGATCGAGTGCTCTTGAAGAAGTTGGTACTTTGAACACCTTCTTTACAAAAGGAGAAACCTAAACATTACAAGACATTCCACCTATTACAAGTACAATGGAAGAACAAACTTGTCATGATGTTGATGATACCATTGAGGCAACAGGATATGTATCATATGAGAAAATAGAAAAATTGGATAAAGAGTTAGTTGAATTTCAATCATTTATGGAAATTGAGAGAATAGCTGAAGAAGTCGTTCCTACAATTCATAATATAAGAGAATTGATAAAAGAAGGACAAGATGGTGTTAATGCACTTCATGGTCTAACACATATTGTGCAACCTAACATTATGCTAGTGATTGAATATGCACAAGTGATAAAGAACACTCTATCACCATCCCATACACAAGTTTCAGCACCTATACCGACTACAGGAATATCTACCTTCACATCAACGATCTTAACAACTAATGCAAATGATTGTAGTAATGCTACCACTGGTATTGGAGTATCTAATAGCACTAATTACAAAGCTGTGGGATTTAATTATCAGAATTTGATTTCTAAAGGGACATCATCTATGAATAATTGTTCTCAACCTCCTATCTATTCCACTCATTTCCAACAACCTATTACATACTCGCAACCATCTTCCACCTACCAATATGTCCAACAACTGTTGACCTATTCCCAGCCTCTACCTGTCATATCTCAAGCTCATTCACCTCCTCACTTTGGTTCCAATTCCTCACAACAAATCACATCTCCAAATGATGCCATCCTAAACCAACTTTTACAGGGCATGACTGATTTGCAACAAAGGTAATAAATTTGATAAACTCTTTACAGCCTAGTCTACTGACATATCATGCCTATAATCCGTTATCCTATGAAATCTTGAGAACCCCTATGCCTGAGAGCTTTGAGAATCTTCGCTTTGAAAAATATGGTGGAAAAGGAGATCCTAATATCCATGTGGCAGCATTCACAACTATGTGTAGTGATTTCTATTTTGAAGAGGATTTGTTAGCAAAACTTTTTCTGCGATCTCTCAAAGATACTGCTTTAGAATGGTTTTGCTCTTTGCCTCTGAATTCAATACACTCATTTTCATAGTTAATTGATCAATTTTTACAATATTTTCAAGCAAATATCAGACCCCAAGTCACTCTTATCGACCTATTTCAATGCAAACAAGGTCCGAAAGAAAAATTGATGGAATTCATTAGTCAGTATCAAGGCCTGTATGTGCAAATTTAGTATCAAATGAAAGATGAGGATGTTCAGAAGATATTTATTACAAATCTACAACCTACTATTCATGATAAGATCCTCTTGATGAAGTACAACTCCTTTCAACATTTATGCACTACCCTTTGTGATTATCAACTTTCGTATAGTCAGTATGAAAACCAAAACTCATCGGCTCAAGTTGGACAATCCATGGGTGGAACATCACAAAACAACTTTAAAAGGAACAATAATAGGACTTTCATCAAGATCAATGGAGGACCAAATACAAATGTGTCTGCTATAAATAATCCAAAGAAACCATCGTATCAACCAAGAATGTTCACTCTGATATCTGAGTCCTATCATTCTATAATGAATCAAGTTGTGAGTAACAATATTCTGAAGCTTCTTCCAATCAAGCCTGTTGATCCTAGTAAACAAGGACCTTACTTCAATGCTACTGCCTTTTGTCATTATCATCGAACACAAGAACATGACACTGAACGATGTATACATCTTAAACATGAGATACAGGACTTTATTGATTCAAATATCATCCAGGTATCAGGTGTGAATGATAATGGAAATAAGTCGATTGCTCCATCGAATCAGAATTTAAAAATCTTCACTAACCCTTTTCCTAAGCATACTAAAAATAATATGGTGGAACAAGGTTTAGTGGAAGTAGATGAGGATGATTACTTGGACTATGATAGTATCATGGGAATGATTGAAGTAGATAAGAAACAAGTGGATAATCCACCTCGTCCACGAAGAAACAAAATTTACGCTGAGGTTCCTCCTCTATTATCCTTATATGGATAAGGAAATAATCAAAATGCCTTTGAAAAGAAAGCAAAACAATCGATACAGACAAGTAAGATGCTACATGATGAATCCTGCTACTATTCTAGAAAGACTCACCAATGAAAACTTGCCAAAAATTAGAAAAGAGCAAGACGACAATCAATAGTCAAAAATAATAGTGGTTCTCCCCTCATAAGCAACAAAGAGCCTCATTTAAACAAGAAATTAAAGAGCAAACATCATATGATAAGAACCACTCAAATTTTACAACAAATATGATTGAATACCTCTCTAAGAGGTTCGCAAGCTCCAACATATAATATGAAGACCCTATAGGTAAGTATCTCTAACCCTTTTTCTCTCTCATGACATGCTTCCCCCGTGATGTGTTATATATTGTTTAGGCCTCCTGGGATGACCTTGGATTCTCCCATAAGGTTCAGGATACCAGGAGACCGCCTCTGTTGTAACCTTCTTCTATTTGTATAATCATTCTTTTATATTGACTCTCTCTGATTTCATTGTTGTGTGTTGTGTCTGACGGACATAGAATTGTGGTTGGTGACTTGGGGGCACCCTCCTACATGACTATCCCTAAGACACTTGTTTCTCCTCTCTTATTTATTGTTTCCTTTCCTCTAGTGTTTCCATCTAGTAGGCGGATGACGCCAAACATTTATACTGATGCAAACCTAGTGTCCCTTTTGAGAGCAATCAAAAAATGGACTATAGTTCCTAATATGGTGATGGGGTTGTATATCTTATCTGAAGCTTGGCTAGCGGAAGCACTCATGCTTTCCATGTAGTGAATTTCATGATGTTTCTGTCGCATTTACAAACCTTAACAATATTGCTGCTATATGCACCTTTGTTTGCCTTTGAATATATCCTTGGCAGTACTTGATTCAGAGAGCTTCATGATATAGCCCTACGGTTATCCTCAAATTCTAGATTCATTGTATAACCTTGGCTCTTTGTATGGTTAATCATATGCATTGATGTTGTTGTTTATCATAATGTTGTAGACACTAACATGTTTCTTGCAAGGATGTGTTTGTGGGAACATTTAGTGATCATAAAGTACATGTCACCTCGAGGGGGCATAGGCTTTGTGAAAGTCAGTGTTCCCTTGTGTGTTTTCTTCCTATCTTAATGTTCTTGATATCGATGTATGATATCAACCACCTTAAGGTGGGGGCATATAAGGTAAGCTGTCTATTATAGATGTTAGTAATGTGTTTGACCTCAAATGTAGAGACCTGCGCTCTTGGGTAGTGCATCATGCATCTTGAGTTTGTTTGCAATCAATCAATCAATCATGTAAGCCCTTTGTGGAGGCGGAATATTGAGCATATCCTTTTTCTTAAGCCCTCTATAGAGGTGGGGATGGTGTATTTCTTAGAGCAGATTGTATCATCCTGTCATTTTCAAAAGTCCTCTACGGAGGCGGGGAGCGATTCTGTGACTAACTCAACTCTAAAACATGTTTTCGGTGATTGTTGTGGTGAAGTCCAATCATCGGTGTGTGCCTATAATGTGCCTGAGATGGTCTTGGACCTAGAAATAGGTACACTCCATCGCTTGTCTGCCATGTTTTGTCCATGTCTTCAAGTGTGTGTGTTTTGGCGTGCTTGTTTTGTATGGCGTGTTTGTTGCCCCATATGCAGACACCAGTGCCTTTGAGTAGTGCTTCCTACATTTTGGGAGGTTTTGCATGTATTACATGTGTGTTTCCCCATATGCAGAGACCAACGCCTTCGAGTAGTGCTTCCTGCATTTTGGGAGGTTTGTTTACTTTCCAGTACTTGCATTTGCATTTCATATATATGAGAAAAAGAAAAGAAAAGATATCATTTCTTTCTTCCATGCATTAATGTGTCTTCTATGCATTAACTGTTTGCTCTATGGTCTGCGTGATTGTAACTGTCTTCTCCATGTTTTGCATGCCTGTTGCTATTTTCTATGTGATTGGCATGTCTTCTCTATGTTTGATGTGTTTGTGACCTTACTTTAATGCATGTATTGGCCTCACGTTTATACATACATTAAAGTGGGGGCTAAATGTAACGTTGAAAAATGTCCCCTTGGGGGCTTTTCCCTCATAAGGTTTAGCTCCTAGGTCTTTTGCATGCATTTAGGACATCTTAGTTCATATTTTGGCATCCTGATGGAATGAGACTTGGGTAACATGACAAATGGGACCTAGGAGGACCCCTTGAGCTGTACCCTACCCAAAATAGTGGGAGGACTTGGGCGCCCACGCCTTAGTCCTGCCCTATTTTGGGGCAGCCCTAATTTTTGGGTGTTGGTTAGTGACCATTATTAGGTCCCTTTGCCGACACGATAAGTTTGAATTTCAAATATCTTGGCGGGAGTGCTTGTAAATGTACATATAAGCATGTGTAGGTATTCATTTGTAAACTAGATGATTACTAGCAAGCTATTGTGTTCTCAAGGTGATTGAAGGCTTTCTATTGTATTGCAAGAGTAGACTTGTATGTTTTGTGTGTTGATATTTGCAGATTTGAACATTAATTCCTTCATAACATGAAGAGCATCTTCCTCCATGAAAGCTTCACTACAAGGTGACATATCATTGTGTTTTCATCATTGATTCCTTTGGTTTTGGCCTCTGCCTCACAAGGGCACACCCTCTTTATCTAACAACGGTGTTTAGAGACTTAAGTGTCCTACAGGGTTTAATTGAGGCAAACCTCTAAACACCACAACCCCCAAACCAAGTCTTGTGATTGCAGGTTACAGGTGTTGCATCTGAAAAAAGTGGAGTTGTAGGAAGGCTAGGTAGACATCAGGGATTCAGGATCTAAAGAAAAGCTAGACATAAGAGTACTTCTAGGACTAGGGTGCTCGCTCCAGTGTCCTCCGTAGATAAATTTTAGAAAATAGAAGTTATAGGGCTAATCAGTATCCGAAGGAGGTCCAGATTCCCTGAAAAAATAGGTACCTTGGACTTGGGCGCCCGCTCCAATGTCCCCGACTATTCTGCTTTAGAACCTTAAAAATAGGTATTCTGTAATTCAGTATTTTACTCCCGTCTGCAAGAGCTTTTTCTGTAATTTATTAATTTGTTGCCGTATTTGCATAGTTAGGGTTTTAATGGTCAATTGGACATAAGAGAAGGAAAAATTGATAATTAATTCCCTAATCCAAGTTTCCCTACATTTGAAAGTGACTCTAGGTATGATAATGCTTGCCACTCGACCCTAGATCCTTCAATGTTTAGTGGAGAGACAGATTTTAACATCTAAACAACAAAAGATTAACAAAATCCAATTTTACCCTAAACACATTCATTGATAAATATCAAAGAACCATGTCAGCTACTGGCTATTAGTCTTATAAAAGTGAATTTAATAAAAATATTTCAAGAAAAATGTTTACTGGATAGTCCTCTAAGGATGCTATCCCATATCATATACAAAGAGTATTCATACATCCATCAAATCCTTAGTCTATACCTTAATAGCTGCCCCACACTTATCTAGTGCTTTGATCGTAACAAAGATGGAAATATTATAAATCCTAAGGTAAGAACATCACTTTAACGGTTTCAAGTGATAAGAGATATTAAGGTCACACTCAATGTTTTAACTTCTTTATAATTGAAATAACTAATAGGCGATGTTATAACAATGATGTCATCATGAGAGGTTAATGATATGATAACAGTATGTATATCACTATTATTGATGTATAAAGTTAAAAGATTTTCATGAATGTCACAGACACTTGACAAGGAAAATGCATCTTGAAGCATATAATTTTAATAATGAATTTCAAAAAGTCCATCATTCATAGTTCTATATCAATAAATCAATCTCTTAAGTCCAGAATTAGATAAAGAATTCCTTCTTTTCCAAAGTATACTTGAGCTATATACAGAATGAAATTAGACTCATTATGCTTAACTTCTTTAAATCCTTTCTATATTTTGATGGAAGATACTTTGTAATATTTGACCTTTTGATAAATTTTTATTTTTAAAATAAATTAACTTTACTCTCCTTTTGCATGAGTGTGCTAGTCTATTTATTTCAGACTCATAAGGTAGGTTTCTTTTTTTGAACATGATAGAGAGAGAAATTATAAAGAAGTTTATAAAAAGGAGAACATTGTAAAAGTACATATTTAAACTCTGTATATTTATTTTCTAAGAGGAGGTGCCTCTAATGGAGGCGTCTCCATTAGAGAGAACGCCTCTCTAATGGAGGCGTCTCCCTTAGAGGGCTCGCCTGCCTTGTATGGAGGCGCAACCTCTCAAGGGTTGCCTATAGTGGATGCTAGTTTTTTTAAGACTTTCTCTTGTTTTCCCCCCAAAAAATGAAGTATGCACTCCATTGATATATATACAGTTCAAATATATATTCATTTCTACATTTTACAGAATGTTTATAATATTCAATACTCACAATTTGGGTCTATCATCATTTGTGATTATCAAATGACGCACATCAATCATTAAATAGGTATGTTTTCTATAGAAATATGTTTCCTTGATTCCAGTTTATATATAACCATGAAACTATTTAACGGGTTTTGTACATTTTTGTAGGTATTATTTTTAGGTAGAAATCAACAAGAGTTGAACTAAAATTCAACACAATTCTTAATTTATGAATTTCATGCTATGGCCAGCTGGTATTAAAATCTGTCTAACTTGCTAAAATTTCAGACATTTTCAATGCATAATAAGGAAGTTACTGACATATAGCTATACATAATTCTTTATATTGAAAGAAAAAAGGTATTAATTGTATTTCTATAGATATGAAAGTTATGAGAGTTTCCTGTTAACTATGAATAAATTTCAATGATTAAGACTAGCATAATCCATACCTCAAATCACTTTCAAATTCTGAAAAACTTATTCTAGTGGTCGTTGATTCTTCCCAACTAGAATTTCCTTCCTTCTCTTCTTTTTTTTTGTTTTCCTCTATCTGACAATCCCCTCAATTTTCCAATAATCCCCTTTTGATAGGCCTTACCTCCCTTTTTTCAAAGCTCCAGGTGTTGAATCACATGATTTTTTATTAATAGGTAAAACTTTGAAAAATTCTTGGTGGCCTTGGGCCCAACAGTTCAAATTAGAGTAATGTACAAGTTTTCCCATTAGCATCACAAATGTCAGCCATGGGAAGCTATAGCTGCTTCCTCACAAATATTTAAATAATTTGAAACTATTCACTTCTAGCTTTCTTACGATGATAAAATATTATAAAAAAGAACATTACCTTTCCCTATGTTTTTATTTATTTTTATTTCCCACTAGTAATAAAATAACAATATTAATTGCTATTATCAATTTATTGGCAGTAAAACCAATATTATATTCATTACTATTCCAATCTCATTATTCATTTATTTGTTTTTCTTAATTTAAATAATAATTAAAGATATATTAACAATATCTCTATTAATTAACTTCATCATATATATATATGTGTGTGTGTGTGTGTGTGTGTGTGTGTGTGTGTGTGTGTGTGTGTGTATTCATGTATATTTAATTGTGATATATATATATATATATATATATATATATATATATATATATATATATATATATATATATATATATATATATATATATCCACACTTTCAATAGCTACACACATATATGTATATATATTTATATATGCATTATTACTTCTTGAAATTAATTAGTTGAAATTGTTTTAGGATGAAACTAAAACAATAGGGATCAAATCCAGACCTCACAAGACTAACCATAGAAACCCCCCATTCTATATGCAACTATGCAAATGATGATTTAGTAAGTGTGTGCGAACCATGCAAGGTGACCCTAGAAGAGTTAGGTTCCTCTCCTCTATAATACTCTTCCTTCCGGAATGAGGTCATGGTGGATCATGACATACTCAGAGAATCCAATTGATAGTTAATCTATAATCATGATATATATATAATCGTGCTATAATCCATAATCGATTTATGCCAATATAACTTAAAACATGTCCAATACTTCCTGATTGTGTGCTAAAACAATTCTTACATAAAAGCTTGCATGTATTAACAATATAACATCAAATATATCCTTGTGATATATACAGTTAATGTCAACACTAAGTGTAAATGGAAGAGGGTTGTGACATCATCTATATCATCATTAAGAAGCAAAGTGTCCTCAAGTGATGAAGTAGAAGGCAAAGTAGGTAGTGATGAAGAAGTGGAGGGTAGTCCACCTTTGTGAAGATCTCATCAAACTGGACATCTTTGAAAGTAGACATCTTGAGTGATGTGATCAAACAAGTTGTAAGCCTTCACATCCTCACAATAGCCAACAAAATTAAAGTTTGAATCTTCTTCTCCATTGCCTTACATCGACCATCTAGAATGAATGCTCAAGCTTTACTACCCAATACTCTAAAGAAGAGAACATTAGGCTTGACATGGGACTAAGCCTCTTTAGGAATCATATTTTCCACTACATTGTGGGGCATATAGTTTTGAACAAAGTTGGCATAATTTACTTCTTTAGCCCAAAAGGTAGGAGCCATAGACCTAGACTGGATCATAGAATTTTCCATCTCTTGTAAAGTCTTATTCTTTGTTTCATCCACACCATTTTGTTGAGGAGCATAAGGAACTATATGTTGATGTTGAATACCATGCTCACTACAAAAATCCTAAAAAACTTGATTCGCTTACTCCACTTCATTATCTCTATGTATCTGTTGAAGAGAAAGACTTGACTGCTTCTCCACAAACATCTTGAAAGTCTTGAAAGTGGTTAAAACCTCACTCTTGTACTTAAGAAAGTACACCCATGTGCACCGTGAGAAGTCATCAATAAAAGTGAGCACATACTTGGCCGCTACTCATGAATAATGAGTCGATGAATTTGACTAAAAAACTACACAATTAAATCCCAATAAAACATGATAATTTAACACACTGCAAAAAATACCTCATACTCATAAATAATGAACCGATAAATTTAACTCAAAAATAAGAGAGTTAAATCCTAATAAAACATTGTAATTTAACACACTAAAAAACCCTCTTACTTACCTATAAATATACTCATTTCTAGATTAAAAAAGGATACCAATTCGCTAATGAATAAGTACTCGCTATTTCAAAAAGATTAACTGTTGCAAATTTAACATTTATAGTATGATTTTAAATATATGGAATTTGCCTGCAAGACTGATTTTGCAAAATTGACTGTTACAAATTTATTGTAAGCTTCTATAATTATAACATTCACTTGCGGAATATAACACTCCTCAAATCAAGCCCTACCTGACAAGGCACCCTGCGACTCGCGAGAGAGGAGCTAAACATTTTGACTGAAACTTAAAAGAAACACGCGACAACGGGAATCTATTCGAGGTCCACTAGATACTGTAGAGATCTCATGACTACTTGTGTATCAGCGTCCATCTTTCCTTGGAGCATCAGAAGAACTTGAGCCATGCTTGGCCTCTCATTCTCATCCTTTGCAATGCATACCAAGCTTGCAACAGTAGCTCTTCTCACCTCCTCAACATCCGCATGCTCTTCAATTCTTTCATCCACAATGCTCATCATGTTTCCCTTTTGAATTTGAGTTGCGGCCCACGACGGAAAGTACTGCTTACTCTTTTCCTTCACGCTCATGTCCACATTTCTTCGACCCGATATTATCTCGAGCAGCATCATGCCGAAGCTGTACACGTCTGCCTTGGAAGTGATTGCTAAGCCGTCCAGCCACTCGGGAGCAATGTAACCTCGAGTTCCTCTCATGCTTGTCAAAACCCTACTGAAATCTCTTCCCACTAACTTTGCCAGCCCAAAATCAGCCACCCTTGCGCTGAAATGGCTATCCAGCAGAATGTTCTCGGGCTTTATATCGCAGTGAATGATTTGATCTCTGCATTCCTCATGGAGATAAACTAATCCTCGTGCAATGCCTAAAGCGATCTCGAATCGCGTCTTCCACTCGAGCAGCTTTTGTGATCCATCCGATTTAGCGAATAGAAAGGAATTGAGAGAGCCGTTGGGCATGTACTCGTAAACCAGTAGCCTTTGTGATCCATGTGTGCAAAATCCACAAAGCCGGACCAAGTTGACATGTTGTATGTTTCCGATTGTGCTTATTTCTGCACGAAACTGCTTTTCTGTCTGTATAGAGCCCTCTAATTTTTTAACTGCCACAGGTGTATTGTCTGGGAGAGCTCCTTTGAAGACAGAGCCGAATGCTCCTTTCCCTAGCTTATCCCTGAAATTGTTGGTTGCAGTTCGCAGCTCCTTGTAAGTGAATGTTCTCAGCGAAGACGGCAGCTCATCTTCCGTGTCTCCTCTCTTACCGAGCATTCGCTGCCTCCGACGTAAAAACATTACAAGAAGGAAAGCAAAAACAAGGATGAAAGCAGCGCCGACGGGAAGTGAAATCGACAGGACACGAACTTTGGTACTTCCTCCACTGGTTATCGACTGTGGCAACTCAGAAGCAGCCATGCGGAGGAAGACGGGCTGGCTGTTTGATGCATCGCGAATATTGAGGAGATCGCCAAACCACATTCTACAGACTGGGGAAGTAGAAATAGTGAGATCGTAGGCTGTGCAGGAACAATTTTCCAAACATGCAGCTCTGCATTCTGGTAGAGTTGGGTATTGGGAATATGGAACAGCTTCTTCCTCGGCTAAGGATATGTCATTCTGTTGCAGGAAACCATCGGTAGTGCCGTTGGTGGGAGAGCAGTGGAGAGGGCTACTACGAACACATCCGCTTGACCACCAATCTTGTGAATACCAGGCGCGATTGTCTTTTGGGTTGAAGCCCTTCAGACAGCTGCAGAATTGAAGATTGTTTCTGTTGCATGCTCCGTAAGCCCCGCATACATCGTAGACAAGGCACAGGTCTCGCGGCACAGACCAGATAAGACTCCAGCTTCTATTAGGAATTCGATAGTATGTTCGTAGATCTCCAGATTTGTCCAGGACT
Organism: Cunninghamia lanceolata; assembly: GCA_027924645.1. Lineage (NCBI taxonomy): Eukaryota > Viridiplantae > Streptophyta > Pinopsida > Cupressales > Cupressaceae > Cunninghamia > Cunninghamia lanceolata. The sequence goes on along the minus strand of BSBN01000791.1, from coordinate 3,829,461 downwards.
GTACGCTGAATGAAACTATCAAATTTTGATATTTGAATATACGTGAAGTACATCCTTGTAGGAGAAATCCTTACAAAGGTGTTATTAAGAATCGTAGAATACTCCTTATTCGACATCTCTGGCATACTGCTGAAATGGTCATCAACCCACTCTCCACTGTTCCAGTAAGTAATATTATTATTATATACCAGGAAAAACTGCGTCTTGCCTGAGGCTGGATCCATTTCGAAAGAGAAGGGTCCAGTTGCTGGATCCAACGAACTCTTCCAAGAAGTTAGCTTCATGCCTTTCCACATCTTCATTCCCCACAACAATGTGTCCCCTGGATACCAGAAACTCTCCCAAACAATCTCAGAAATGTTGCGGACGCCCAACATAACAAAACTACCAGAATCCAATATCATAGCTCTCGAGGCTATAGCTTTCTGGTTCTTCCTTGTCGACCAAATTGATCCTCCCTCTGAATCATACAATTTAAGATAGCCGTCTGTTGACAACTTCAAAACGCCGGGCTTGTTTCTGATGGGAATTTCTCTATTAGCCACCCAAACAATAGTCTTGTCGGAGATTTGGGCATACCAAATGCCGATATACCAGTTATCGGTTCCATTAGGACAGAAAAATCCCAATTCGAAGGTGCCATTCTTTGAAACTATGCTCTGATTTGCAGTGAGAGAGGCCCCCAAAGCGATGCTGTCTCCACCATCAACTGCTAGGGAATCACAATTGTGAGGTAGAGCAATCAAATAAAGCGCTGAAAGAAAGCAATAGCATGTACACAGACTATCTGTGGCCATTTCTATATTCTATATGAAACGTAAAACGAGTTTGGAACAAAGCCCGAGATATATGCCTCCTGATTATTAGGCACAGGTTTGGTGTTGTCTTATAAAGGGCAAATGCAAAAAGCGAAGGTAGTTCATTGTTCGTTTTACAGGGTAGATTACCTAGGTCCGTCCGACAATCACTTTCACGTCTCGTTTTTTTCCGAACAACTAACTTGGAAATCTTTTTCTTGGTGTTGGAAACATCCATTGGCCTGTTTTTCTGCAAGTCTAATGTATAGTACGTAAGAATTTACAAATTGGCCGCAATGTTATTTTCATGTGCGGGAGACGGCAATGATTTTCAAAGCGATAATAAATTTTGTCAAATTTGGCTTCAAACATGTTATTTTCATTCGTGGGAGACGGGCCAGACGGCAATGAGTTTTCTTAAAACTCTATTTTAAACAGAGTTTGACCATAAATTTTGTCAAATTAGGCTTTAAAACGTCATTTTCATTTGTGAGAGATTGCAACGAATTTTCTCAAACTATGCTTTAAACAAATTAATTTATTTACAAGAGATGATAATCAAACTATACTTTAATTGTGTAGTTTTTTAGTCAAACATGTGACCCCTATTTCATGAGTAGTAGTTCACATGAATCCATCTTTCATGAGAATGAATGGTCCACTTAACATTCATTACATCTAAGTAATACTCACAAGGGTGAAGCATTGGGACTTCCTAGGAGGTCACCCATCCTAGTACTACTTCGATTGAACCGCACTTAACCATGGAGTTTCCCCCAATACCAAGCCCACTTAGCTTGCTACGTCATTTGCAAAACCTTAAGCAAGTGTTGTGCCTTATATACTTTACTTCATTGGTAATAAGTTTTGTCAAACTATACTTTATTTAAGTATTATTTAATTTAGTGGTTAAATTATTTATACTAATTTTATATTTTATTTATATTAAAATTTGATAAATAATTCTTCTTTATTTTAGCTTTCAATTACGTCTGTATAGAGAAGCGAGTTAAAAAAGTCTTGTTTAACAATCATAGTCAACGTAACATATTAAATATTATAAATCAAAATGCTTAAAACTTCTACCCCCCATAGGTAAAGTCAACTTGAGTTGAATCAAGATAAAAACTTTGAATTGATGAAACTCTCACGATAACCATCATTTCCACTATAGCTATCTCATTTGAAAAAACCATGGTAAGCCAAACATCTTAGGCTAATTTATGAGAACACATAAACCTCAACAAACCAATTGAGTAGGTACATAATATGATATTTGAAACTAAGAAGTGGAAATAGTAATTTGACTATGGATTATTTTTAATTGGCATAAGTGTCTTTATTTTTTTCTTTTTAATTTTATATATGTTTTTACATTTGTTTGTAATAAGTATGATATTGATAGTTTTAATTTTTGAAAAGTGTGAATTGATTTGAAATTATTTTATTTTAGATACACCGTCTCTTGTAAAATAAAACTTATATTTTTTTTATTTTTAGTTTTTTTCTCATCTGAAAAATTAGTGTGCATTATAATCTTATCTTTTGAATACAACCATGTGCACACATGTTCGACAATTTCAATTATTTATATTCTTGTCTAGACACTTGCCTTTTCATAGGTTGTAAGTCATAATTTACCTCCGATGGTCAAATTAGGCACATGAATGCTTGTTACAGTGGTTGGATTAAAATGGAAACTAACTAGCAATCACCTAGCACTTGAAGCACACACTTACTATTCTTAGGCAATTAGAACACTATTTTAGCTAGATAAGGCTTCTTCCATTGCTACATACATTACCTAACTCTATAACTGCATACACCCACACTTGCACCTAGGGCCACACACTCAAATCCTACTTCATGCTACTTCTTGATCATTCAACCTTAGGATCTTAAAGCAAGTCCCTAAATATTCCATAAACATTACATTTTCCCATTTAGACACTTGTAGGTATTGTAGGAGTTGAGGTTGCTTATAGGCATAAAGAGTTACATCAAAAGGTATAGAGGACAACACAAAGCCAATACAAGACATTGATGTGTGGAAGAAAACATATATGTGCACAATTCAATCCTTGATGAAACTTGGTAACAAAATGCACAATCTTTCAATTTTAGTCTAGTAACATAGTTCCCTTTAGGCTTCTTATACTAGACCACCTGATAACATAAAATCAAACATATCTCTTATCCCTTTTCATCTCTATAGAAATTCTAATGCTAGTTTAATCAACTCCACATTTGCTCCTCTAAAATAAATTTGAAATGTATTTGATGCTTTATTCGATGTTTTAAATCACATTTTAGGTGAATAATCATACTTAATAATTAAAAGTAAAATATACATATTAGTATATTTTTAGTTACATTTTTGTGACCTTGAAGTTCTTTCTCACAATCTTCTTGCATATTTTCTACACTTACAACACAAAAATAAATACAAAACAAAAAAGATCTCTAAATAGTCAACCCTAAATATAAAAAAACAAACACAAATACAACCCAAAACACCTCACTCAAACAAGTCTCCAAAAATCCTCAACTCAGCTCATAATAGAACTCTTGCAATTGGTTAATACCTTTCTCTGATGCTCTTGTGGTGCATACCTCCTCTGCTACACACTTCTTAATTTTAAAACTCTTCATACCACTTCATACCCACCCCATTATCCTTATTCTTTTTTTCAACCATTTCACTTGAGTGTATGCAATATTATTAATCTTCTCTTCTCCCATGTTGTAGCCCTTGCATCAACCTCTCATCTACCATGGTTCACACTACCCTCCCTATTATGGAAGATGCATGAGCACTTCACCTTTCAATAATGGAGATGATAACTTTTGCCATGATGGAAACTATGAGAAGATTGAACACTCAAAGTGTTTGATGGTCACTTCAAAACTCTAGCACCTAAGAGATGGGGTAGATAGGATATAATATGGAATCAGTCCCTCCTCTTTAGTTTATACCTTGCATGTACATTATTGGTCTCTACCTCCTATTATGGAGACATTCTTAAGGGCATTGACCAAATTGTGAATGAGGTCCATCCTTCCCACTACCAAGCTTCTTCTTCTAATTTCTCATCCTATTCTCTTTCTTCCTCCACCTCTCTCACTATTCCAACCACTTTCCATACCATCCCTCCCTTTCATGCCTTCTCACAACAATTATCTCTACTTGATCTATAAAGAACCATGTTTCTGTACATGGAAAATGAGGATTTGTAGTGTAGGTCTAAAACTAGGTTTGTAGTGGCATCAAACCCTAATTTTTTATATTTAAATTAATCTCAAAAAGTATGTAATTTTAAAAAAATAGTACATCATGTTAAGACCATGTGAAAATTTTATGGCTTCTAGAAGGAGTATTGTTAGAAACTTTTTTTATTAAAAATTGCCAAGTTATTTTTGAAATCAACAATATATTGAAAGAGTTAGTTTTGTCATGAAAGTTTCTAGTTTCTAAAATTTATTTGATTGATTTGACTTCTAGTACCCACCTATTTCTTGCAAGTCTATTTATACACATCATACTTGCTTGAATTGAGCATTGTAAGGGAGTCATTTGGGGATCTAGAAGTAGTATTTAAATAACAAATTTTCTAAGCTCTTGGTGACTAGTGCATGCTTTTAGCATATTTGTAGGGTTGTTGAGAGATTCTAAAAGGTTAGATGCTAAAACTAGTTGTTTAATGTTTATTTCTCGAGTTGAAGAGGCTTACACCATATTGTAAGTGTCATTTGGATTGATTTCTAGTTGATATGTACACTCACATTTTGTTGGATTCTTCACTTAAATTAGGTTTCTCCAAAGCTTATTAGTGTCACTTTTGTGATGATATCTCTTTATCTCTTATTTTCCTACATTTTCCTTGTCTATACTTGCAAGTTAGTGTTAGTTAGGTTATTGATTTCTAAGATATCTATTGTCAAATGAATTAATTGGAGGAATATAGCTTGATTTTGATATCACTAGCCCTCCCTAGAACTTCCAATCATATCTATTCACATTTCTCCCTATTATGTTTACAAAGAAAAATAAATCCAAAACTAGAATGCTTGGAAATTAGCTATAGCAAACCCTATGTTGAGAGAATAAATTGAACAATAATGGCTATTATTTATTGATTAAAAAATTATACATATATACCCTCTCAAATAGATAACTCATGGTGACACATGTCCAAGAGGATATGAGTTCAATTAAGAGAAGAGTTAACTCAATTAAGTAGAGACACTGGTGGCACTTGACTAGGAAAAGGTGACACCTAATTACCTAATGTCAAGGATGTATGAGGCCTAGGTGGAACTTAATTGCCCCATCTCAAGGGCAACATATGTCATCATTAACTACCTAGGATATATATGTATTTTCTAAATAAATACTATAAAATAATAGGTTCAATATACTTTTACACCAACAAACCCTAAATGTAATTTAGAGTGAAAAGGAATGGATCTTAGCAATGTAAGGATATATTATGTACCCATGGAAAAATAAAACCCCCATACAAAGATTGTAAGAGTTGGTATAGAATGCTCTATACCATGCAAAATTTGTCTATGGAGGTAGCCACCCAAGATCTAGGAGCTCTAATGAAAGAACAAGAGGGACCTAACATGAAAGAATAATTTTATTCTATCAAAGGATGTAATATGCATACAATATGTACATCAATATGAAATTACAATGAGAAGCCCTTGGTTATATAGGCCAAGGTGAAACATAGGACAAGATAAGATTATGACAAGTGTCTTAATCTTATGACTCGAGACACAAAGAGATAATCCTAATTATTCCTTAAGTAAAATTAACTAGACAAGTGTGAATAGGACCTAATCTGGAGCCAATAGAGATAATATACCACATTCACACCAATAGAGATAACCCCCTATAAATAAGTATCCTCCCACACCAAAAATGGTTGAAGATGGATGATAGTTGATGCTAAAGAAGATCCACTTGCATGAAACACATTTCTTCCATTAGGAAGATATATAACCATATGTACACATGTTGAAGGTATTCCAACTCAGCAAAAGGATATGAGTGAAGGAATAGTATTTTTTTTGGGGAAAATGTTTATTGGTCCCCACCGTAGTGTTGAGATGTTTCAATATTTAAGTATGAGTCTTGAGTATAATTTTAGTATGTGTCATCACAAAGATATGTAGAGGAGAGGGAGTATGATGGTTTATCAGTGCCATCATTACATCCAAATATTAAAATACAACTACATAAGAGTTGCTAACAAAGAGGAAAAATAGGTCCTCAATGGTTTAAGATGAATGATAATGGCTATTGAACAATATTTCTTCTATTAGGAAGATATATAACCATAGGTTCATGTTGAAGGTCTTCCCACTCAACAAAAGGATATGTGGTAAAGAATAGTATAAAAATTATTGGAAAATATTTATTGGTCCCCATGTTAGTGTTGAGAAATGTGAATATCTAAGTAGTATTCTTGGCCCATGTAATTGTAGGATGTGTCATCACAAAGGCATATAGAGAAGAGAGAATGTGAGGGTTTATAAATACCTCATTACATCCAAAGAATAATGTGTAGCTACATGAGACTTTCTATTAAAGAGGAAAGGTAGGTCCTTAATAGTGGTATCTTGTTGGTAAACATATTTGTCACTGCAGATTTGAATGTGACTCACCCAATGGACAATGACAAATATCCCAACAGTTGGAGATGCTGTTATTAGACTAATAGCTTTCCTCTGCATTTGAGAGGGGCAACTCCCTCATATGATGGGGGTTTTGTAGTTTTTGTGTGCTTTTGACATGAAAGTACAAAAAGGAGGGAAAGGAAAATTAAAAGAAAAATGGATATGCAAAAATCCTAACAACAAACACAAGAATGCTGATTTGGATTTCACAAACTTATAACAAATTATGAGGGGGTTTCACCATAGAAGTTAGAAACTAAATTCCTAAACCTATATGATGAATTGCACAACAATAAGTTTTACTATGCAATGATAATGAAAAGAAGATGACGAATATCAACATATGAAGAGACATGTTTCTCTAGCACATTCAAATCAAAATACCAAGATATGACTATGTTTCATTACATCAATTGCATGGTTTATATTAATGCTTCAACATATGACCAATGATTTACACAAAGACACAAAGGGTTACTAATTTAACGTACAAGAAACTAGTAATGATAACTCAAAAGCACAATTGGAACATATGAACCAAATACACGTCTTTATTATCTTCATGATTATACAACTTCATAAAGTCCTTTGTAAAAGATGTGAGCTTAAAAGTCTTTGAAAAGTTCTCTAAAAAGCCCCCCCATAAGAGTCTCTCCAAAAAGTCCCCTTTACATTTGAAATGGCCTTGTATTTATAGGCTTACTCCTAATAACTACTTGATAACTACTTTTGTAACTACCCTTTTGTAATACAATAATTTAAAAATAAGCTTTATTCCAGTTAGGTTTTACCTAACTTTTCTAGAAACAAAGCTCATTTTTTAACTTTTAAATTACAATAAGTGACATAAGTCACTTTTAGAAAAAGGTAACTAAAAATTTGTAGGTTTCGAGTTGTGGATTTTGCTAAGTCCTTTCCATTTCTATTTGCTCCATTTTGGATAGCCAAACTTCGCCAGATTTTGATAACTCCTTTGAATACCTAAATCTTAGACTCTTGTGTTTGCGCATATTTGCAATCATCTTTAAGAAACATTTAACTTTGGTGATGCTTGTGGACCATTAACAATAACTCGCAGATGCCCATTCTTAGACGTTGAATGCCCATTTCCATTTACCCCATTCTTCAACTAACCATTTCCATTTGCCAGTTGTTGTTGATGACCTGAACACTCTAGCTTGATAATGAAATAATGAGCTTTCCATGTTCTTTAAATTCAATAACTCAATGAGAATCTCAACAACCTCACTCATTAATGGTCTTCCTTTTAAGATCTTGACTAAGGTAGAAGTGAGTCAACTAGGCAGCTTTTCTTTTTTTGAAACCCCTTAATAGAAAGTCATCCCTCCAAACAAGGATCTATAAGACAATAAAACCTCCTCCTTTTCTTTTCAAGATATGTACGAGCCTATTCCACTAGATTGTGCTCTACACTAGGTATGTTCTTGTAGATTTTTGGCTAGTTAATATTTCGGGAAGAACAACACCGAAGCCATAGACATTACTCCTCCATGTCAAATGCACAATCATCACATACACTGGGGCAGCATAGCCATAAGTTCTCATGACTCGAGAGGAAACATGATTCTTATTTCCTTCAGGTCCATCTTTTGCTAGCCCGAGGTCAGAAAACTTTTACATTGTACTCAAAATCAAATAGAATGTTGGGTGCCTTAAAATCTCCATAAATCATAAGCCTTTTAGCTCCTTTTCTACACAATGCTGTGAGATTGAGATGAATAGAAAATGCCAAACCATCCACGCTCCTTATCTTATGCTTCCATATTTTGCATACATGTCTGCTAGCTCATCAACTTCATTTGTAAATCGCATTTGTTTGAAGATTTCTAAAATATTTGAAGCAAATCAATTTAATGCATATTTTGCGATCATTGGATAACTGTGAGATAACAAATCATGTGCTATGTATATACTTCAACATTTTCATACAAGTCCACAAGGGCACTTGCACTTGCACTCATTTGTCAAAACCCCCATTCTGTTATTCTTTGATGGATGCCTATACACTGTCCCAATGCTCCATTTTGACTGCGAGTATACTTGCAAAGGTTCTGGAATTTAGCTTTACACCTGAAAATTGTATTTGCTAGAAAGTTTTTAAAGTCTTTAACAAATACATTTTGTGCATACCCTACACCAAGTTTAGATAAATTTCTAGTGGCGTGAGACAATTTTCCGAGCTCGATAATTATAAAGCATGTCAGCTAAATAAAGCCTGTTAGCTAAATATCTTTGCGGCGTTCTGTCAAACAGTTTGTGTGCCTTGTCTCATACTTCCACGTTTAGCAAGGGTGAGGGGCATGGTATTACACGAGCCAATTCCATTTGCTTTATAGTTTTGAAAGCCCTTTCAACAAAGACATTTTGTGCGTCGGCTATGCTTCCACATTTGACAAGAATCCTCTTCTGTTACGTTGAGAGGTTGCTGGCAAAAGGATTATGGACTTTGGCGCTACACCTGCCGAAAAATACATTTTCTTGATAGTTTCTGTAGCCTTCTCAATAAAAACCATTTTGTGTGTTCCCTATAATCATTGCAGTCCATGAGATTACATCTTTTTGAGCCATTCTATCAAACGTTTCACAGGCTTTGTCTACACTTTTATATTCCTCATACATGTTTGCCAGGGTGGCCGTAGGTGTCGGACATTTATTTGGAAGTTTGTAAAGTCTTTCCAACAGACTTATTCACCTATCCTTCACTCATTGAACTCTATGAGACCACATTTCTTTTAGGCATTATATCAAGCAGTTAAGGCGCCTTGGCTATGCTTTCATCTCTTACGTGCCGGGCTTAAATTTGACAGTCCACCTTGCCTGTCATGGAATTTTTTTCCTACAGTTTAGTCTTGACAATTAATTTTTTTAAATGCAAGTCAAATTTTATATATTAAGCTGGACGTATAATAATTTAATATCACTATTTCCAATTTTTTCTATTTCACTATTTTTGATGTACAACAAAAGCCTAAAAAGTTGTGTTAAAAAAACTTAGAATAAATAAAATATTTTATTAAAAAAAAAATCTAAGGAATTTAAAAAAAAAATAGTTCCTATTAAAAAATATAAAAATAAAAGGAATATATATATAAAGCTTAGAGAGTTGTGCTAAAAAAGCGTAGAAATTTAGAATGACTATATTCTATTAAAAAACAAATCTCAAAATTGGAAATTTTTTTTCTAAATAATAGAAATTCCTATTAAAAATTTTAAAAATAAAAGGAAAAAATATATATAATATATAATTTAGAATGAATATATAATTATATTCATTAAAAAACAAATCTAAAAATTTGGGAAATTCTTAAATAATAGAAGTTTTTATTAAAACATTTAAAAATAAAAGAAAAAACTAGAAATTTAGAATGAATATATTCTATAAAAATGAAATCTAAAAATTTTGAATTTTTTTCCTATTAAAAAATTTAAAAATAGAAGGAATATATATATATATATATATATATATATATATATATATATATATATATATATATATATATATATATATATATATATATTAGAATGAATATATAATTATATTCATAAAAAACAATTCTAAAAATTTGGAAAATTTTCCTTAAATAATAGAAGTTCTCATTAAAAATTTAAAAACAAAAAGAAAAAAAAAATATTATATAATTTAGAATGAATATTAAAAAACAAATAATAGCTTCTATTAAAATATTTAAAAGTAAAAGGTCTATATATGCATATATATACATATATACATATATATACATATATACATATATACATGCATACAATCATATTTTCATATTAATTATTTTTTTTACAGTTTTTAAAATAAATTATATGTATATCAATACAATCAAATATTTATTTTCATTGTATTTTACAGTTAAAATCTTCAAATACAGCTGTACAACTGTCAAATTTAAGCCATGCTTGTTTGCATGCCCGCCAGAGGGTTTCCAACAATAATATCTGACAAAAATCCATTCCGTTATGTCTTGATGAATGGCCCTACCATTTTCCAAAGCTCCCATATGGGTGCTGGCTGAGAGGATGTTTCAAAGGGTCATAGAATTTGGCTTTTCACTTGCCAATCACAATTGCTTTAAAGTTTCGAAAGCCCTTTCAATAAATCTGTTGGCGTTCCCTGAGATGACATCTTTCAAAGGCATATTGTCAAGCAGTTCATGTGCGCTACCCATGTTTCCACATCATGTATATATGTCTGCCATAACATTTTGAACTATAATATCTGACAAAGCTCTCCATTTCCCTATGCTTGATGAATCTTCATATCCTTTACTTTCAAAGCTTCCAGTTTGGCATGGGTAGGGTATTCAGCTCTACAGAGGTCGTTTGTATTTACATACGCTTCAATTACTAGAACTTTGCATACACCTGTGTTTCACGAGATCCATTTGCTGAGTCTTGCAACCATGGTGGCCCAAGAAACCACATTTCTTATATGCATTTTACCTAAAAATTCATATGTCTTGTTCGTGTTTCCACATCAGGCCGAGAGGATGTTGGTGAAAGTTGTGAGTTTGGCATTATACCTGCCAAGCGCATTTGCTCGAAAGTTTTAGAAGCATTTTCAATAAATCCATTTTGTGCATATCCTGAGGCATTTAGTTTCTTTGAGTAATTACAATAACTACTTGATTTTGTCATCGGCACTTTGAGTGTCTTCCTCAACTAGTTATAACTTGTGACTTGTGCTTTTGGCAAACTTTCGTTTTAGTTAGCAAAAATTGCAAATTGCTTCCTTCTTTCACTTTTTCCCAAGTAATGGAAAACTTCACCTTTTTAGTGTAAAGATGACGACTTCACCAAAATCGAAAGTATCCTCCCACTTTCACTTTTCCAAAGTAGGCCAATAACAACTTGCTTTTGAAAGCAAAGGCTCCACTTAGCCAAATTCAAATCTACAAGTTAGAATAACTAACTTCTCCCTTTGCAAGTTTCTTTTTGAGGTTAGCCAAATTTACAAGTCACCTCTCACTTTCACTTTTTCCTAACTAGCCCTTATGTGTAATCAAGTTTGCCAAAATTGAAAATAGTTGTTTACTTTCACTTTTTTAGAAGTTATCGAAGACTTTTGATTTTGACTAACCTTTGCACAACTTATGAAAATTTATAACTTATTGAAAATTATAACCTAATAAAAATTTATATTAACATTTGCTCATCAAGCTTGCACATGCAATGGAGAAGTAAAATTGGCGTGACTTTTAACAAAGATATTATTTTCTCATGAAATCTTGCCACATCAAAACACACCACAAAACACCACAAAAGGAAGACAACACAATTATTTGACTTTTGGCATTCAACCAAGAGAAAATAAGCCCTAGAACATACAACTAAGTCAACATAGAGATAACATATCAAGTAGAAGCAATGGAATCGGTTAAAGATTTAGGAGTAGGCCCATAGAACTCAATTGGACAAAGGATAGGTCTAGGATGAAATACAAATCACAAAATAAATCAATGCACTTGTTATCATTCTACCTAGATAACAGTTAGGAATGCAATACAAAGGAACCATAAATGTTTGATAAAAAAGGAACCAATTCACCCTCTTTCCTCCATTTTTGCATTTTCCTAGACGAGAGAGAAAGGATGATCATGTTAATTATTACATATTCCTATGCTCAAACAAACTTCTACCCTTCTACTTGCCTAATCCAAATTGCTCTACTATGATCCTTCTATTAGCTAGGGGACAACTGATATTTATAAATATATTTACTAGGTTGTTGTATGATTAAATCCATGAGGACACATTTCCTTAACTAACCCTCTAATAGAAAACAAGATCGAAGACAATGAATAAGTCCTAGGTAAAGGGGGGTTCACTTGGCCAAATTTGAATTTCTAAATTTGATGTTGGGTGGAACAATGTTTTGCTCGTGAGGTCAACCTTGTGAGCATGGACCCAAACTAGGATAAAAGACAAGCTAGATCATAATAGACTATGATAACCTAAGAATTAGTGTATGGATGGACATGATAATCATACAAATAGGTTGAATGTATTGTGATAATGATGTATTAAACTTTATAAATTGTTTACTTGACATTCAATATCTAGGTTCCAGTTCTAACTCTTTGGATTGATATAAATGCTCGATATAGAAAAATGTGTGTTTTAATTTTCATCCAAGACCTTTTGAAAGTGATTAGCAAATAATATGGAATGAAGGGGAGGCTCAAATTGTTTGTATTTTCTGACATAAATTAGTCTAAATTTTCATTAGATGCATTTTTTAATGTTTTAAATTGAATGTGTCTTCAAATGACATGTATTTTGAATTTGTCCACGTTCAATGTGATTTTTAGTTCAAATTGTGTACATGTTATTTAATTAGTTTGTTGATATATATATTTTTTATTGTTTAACATGCAGTTGCCCTTTCATCACATGGAGCCAAATATAGCTGTAGTCAATGAGTTTTCCATAAAGGATTTCATACATATTCACCATCCCGAAAACCCCTTACGTGGACCATCACCTCCACATAATGGATCACCACCACAAAACCCCATGCCTCCACCCTCTCCGCCTCCTAACCCTCCACCTCCTAACCCCCCACATCCTCAAATTGATCAAAATCAGTTAAGAGAAAGCATAAATGCAAACCTAAATGTCATTCAAGAAAATATAAATTTGATAAAAAATGAGCCCAACCTTCCCCCCATGTAGCATTATTTGCATCTTCAATGCAAACTATTGTTGACTCTGTTCGATCCATTGATGTGGACCTAGTTAATTTCTATCGGTGGAGAGAAGAGAGAAGACAATTTTATGCAGATGGGTTGTCTTATAAAAACATCCATGACCTTCATATTACCAAAGAAGCAATTTGTACACATTTCTTTAACCCCAATACAAAAGAACCAATTCCATCCAATAAAAAATGACTTTCAATTAAATGGTGTAGGTACCCACAGATAGCTACACATTTTTGGGATAGATGGTGGATGGTCTTTGATACTCCACCACATGGCAATTGTGAGGTGCCCCTTTATTTTTTGAGAAAGTTATGGGCTGAGTTTGAGATGGGTAAAAAACCCAACTATTTTGATATGAGGTCATTTCAGGGAGTTGGTCATGGCATGCCCCAAAATAGATTAGGAGCACATGTTGATCCTTAGCGACATGCTCTGATTCCATCGATTGTTGCTCCTCTAGCTCCTAGTATTCCTGCTACATATCAGCAGCAGACAATATTGTCCACATTAGGAGCATTGAGTTCTCTCTCAGGAGATCTCATTCATCAGACTACCCACGTGGCAACTAAAGTGGGTGATAGAGAGCATGGAGGTTCATCCTATGGGCATACTCAGGCATCCACTATAGGTCCACCTATATCTACGACAGAATCATTTAAGGACTTACTATATGCTGACAATCATCCTACACATGTATGTACATCTTTTGAAAGGCATGTATTTTAATTTGTTTGAAATGTGTAAAATTCATGTAAATAATATTAAATTAAATTATATATATAATATAATATTAATTTTCAAGAAGTGTTCGGTGTAGATGCATGATTAGAGGAGGCCAGTTTCTCAATATGATTGTGTTTGTTTTTTGAGAGTTGTAGAAATGGGCACACCTTATGGTCAGGTAAACTAATATATATTTTAATTTATGTCCATATCTAATTTAATTTGAATTGTACACATGCGTGAAATTATGATATATTGTATCTATGCAGGGAGGTCATGTGATACCCATGACCGACCAACCACAAGGTGTGGCGAGCACTACTGAGTCATCATCAACTTTTATGCATGGGCTATCTCAGGTGCATGCTTTCAAAATTTATTTAAGTTTGAAATTTACACATGCTTTAAAAACTCACTACATGTACTATGATTATTTTATGCAAGATGATAGTAGTATCCTTATAGGTGGTAGGTAGGCTCCTGATCATGGTCATGACCATGAGTCCATCTCATTTGAGGTCCTAAACTATACTAAATATCCTATACAATTTTTAGGTCTTTTAAATATATATTTAAATTCAATTAAAATCATTTTTTATCACTAATATTTTCTAGCCTATTGTTTGCTTTATTTGAATATCCAGGAATTAGTAGCTCAATCATTTGGTCCTCAATTGACAGTTATACCACCCGTTGAACAAAATGTGCCAGTATATTCACATGATCAGATGGTAATTTATGCATACTTAAAATCATTTTTACTATATTTAAGTTATATTTAATTAAAATCAAATTTTATCAAGTTAATATAAATTCTAATCTATATTGTTTTCTTTATTTCAATATCTTCAATTAAAATCATTTTTTATCACTAATATTTTCTAACCTATTATTTTTTTTATTTGAATATCCAAGAATTAGCAGCTCAATCAGTTGGTGTTGATAGACTTGATTTGACCGATCATCTTGATAGACTTGATTTGACTGATCATCCTAGTAGACTTTAGATAGTTTTATTTTATGGACTATAGATAGTTTTATTTATATGTGTGCCATTTGGCATATACATTTTGAACATGTTATTTCATGGACCATTTCACATACATTATATACATTATGATCATGTTTGTGTTTATGAATGTGTTCACATACATGTTATGTTCATTATGATGATTATATGCACTCATATATATAATTTTCAAGTAATATGCATTATAACTTCTTATCTAGAATTAAATTGCATAAATATTTACATGTCATTGTTGAATGAATTTTAGATGTCTTAATTTAATACTTTAGATAACTTTTTATTTTATGGACTATAGATAGTTTTATTTATATGTGTGCCACTTGACATATCCATTTTGAGCATGTTATTTCATGGACCATTTTACATACATTATAAACATTATGATCGTGTAACTTGTGTTTATGAATGTGATCACGTACATGTTATGTTCATTATGATGATTATATGCACTCACATATATATATTTTATCTAATTTTCAATTAATATGCACTATAAATTCGTATCTAGAATCAAATTGCATATATATTTTAAACATGCCATTGTTGAATGAAGTTTAGATGTCTTAAAATGATTAACTTTCAAATTTCAATAAAATCACATGGTTAGGTGACAAATTAATACATTCCTTATAGTTTAGATCATATTCATAATAAAGTAAGGGTAGGTAATTTTAACTATTTTCCAATTCTAGCAAATATTAATCACTAAAGAAAAATCTATGTAATTGCAACAATCATTCAATGTATCCAAAAGATGCATTCATTAACAAGGTTCTACAAACCATATAATAGGCCCTTGAGAAAATTCTTAGTCTTGCAGACACCATAACATCATATATTTCAATTGCAAAAGAACCTTAAAAGGAACAAGGAGTTTATAACAGGACAAACAATTTATCCATTCAATCCAATCATGAAGCATAATAGCTAAAACATTTTATCCATTCAATCCAACCTATTCTCCAATTAAGCTAAACACTTTATCAAGTAATATAAATCCTATGATTTTCTTCTAAGTCTCTAATCACCAATTCTAGTATTTTTCCATTCTTAGATTTAAGTTGCAATTCCTCCCTTACTAGGAGGAGGAAAAAACCTAAGGTCTAATGTCTCATACTTAGGTTTACACAAGATTTCATAGAACTTAGGTAGAAGAACATCTAGCTTAGACATATAGAAAAATTCAATATAATACTAATAATGCAATATGATGTTGACTTCCTAAGAAGATCATAATCTCCAAAATCTAACACCAATCATTTACAATTCTTCGACTTGATATTTATTATATAAGACTTAGAGATCTACACTTTCTTATGAAATAATCTGGACTAGATGACTTTGCAAAAGTACTTTAAGCTAAATTATCCTAACACTAGTAACGACCATAACTTATACTTGACATGTATAAAATGTATACGATACAATTGAACAATTTTATAATATGTGGTTTATAAGACACAATTTGTATAAGATAAAATTGGAACGAGATATAAAAGGTGATTTATAAGTTCATTGAAGTTCACACATCGAACAAACATATATAATGTATATTGATGTTTAATACAACTATATTGATGTTGAAACATATGTGCATATAAATACAATTAAAGCTTATCCACTTTTAGCTCAAGACCATAAATAATATTTAGATAATTTATATGATGAAAATTTTTTACAGTGACAATCATGGTAGATCGACTTGATGAGAACCTGCACAAATAATTAATGTAAGTAAAGTAACTATATTTTATGAGTCATGTAACTAGATAATTCATACGAGAAAAGAACAATACTTACTAAACCTAGATATCCTAGATATAGATTATATGAGTAATGCATCTCGTGAACCCTACAAATCCTAGAAATCCTAGATATAGATTAGTTATTCTGAGAGGATGGCTTAAGGGGAGTTAAGAGATGTACCCTAAACCCTTAACCCATATAGATTTTTTATTCTTTGCATCTCATGAACCCTACGACCTAAAGCCTAGGAGATGCAAGATGATGGATTAAGGGTTTTAGATAAGAGGATATGGCCTAAGGGGTCCTAAGAGGATGGCTTAAGGGGAGTTAAGAGATAAACCCTAAACCCTTAACCCATAATAGATTTTCTATTCTAACCATCTTGTGAACCCTATAAACCCTAAAACCTTAATCCTAGGACTTAAAGCCTCGGATATGAACTCTTAACCCTTAACCCATAATAGATTCAAGTTATTCTAAGCATCTCATGAACCCTAGAAATCCTAAACCCTTAACCATAGGACCTAAAGCCTAGGATATGAGGAGGGATTAAGGGTAGATAGGAGGATATGGCTTAAGGGGTCCTCAGAGGATGGCTTAAGGGGAATTAAGAGAGTGACTCAAGGGGATGAAAGAGGATAGATTTGTTGCAAGTATGAGGTTAACCAGTGTTTTCATTGATGTCAACATACTCATATTGCATTGATAAGAAGGATTGGATGAGTTGTGTGCTGAGGTTATTGAGGAAATCAGTCTCAATCAGGAACAATGAAGAATAGTGATGAGAAGAAGGAAAAAGTACTCAATAGGTTGAGGATCAGAGGATGCGGATTAAAGGGTTTGTAGATATGAGTCTTGAGATGTTCCAGTTAAGATTTCAGAGGTCCACATGAAGATATGAAGAAGTTGTGATCAATCAAGTAGAACCGGTTCTGGGAGATGCTTCGGAGTGACAGAGTGTTACAAAAGGGTCCGGTGAGATTTGGAAGTGCATTGTCCTATTCTACAGATTGGAAGGAGTGTTTAGGATGTCCTTGTGATGTGTCATCTCAATTTGTACATAGTTTGGAGGTTCGGAAGAACCTTTCTCAGTATGACAGTGGCGGTAGACTGTGTTCTTGAAGTTCTGGATGAAGAAGAGAAGAGATTCTAATAAGTAGAGGAAGTGCGGATGTACCTAGTCATTTAGGCAAGCCTGTGAAGGTTCTTGGATCATGTTGAGGTTGTGTTGTCAGTCCGCATTAGTGTTAGAGCCCAGAATTGGAGATATACTTCCGGATGAAGATGTTCTTGTTCAGACTGTCCGACCGGATGAGTTATTCATCTTGCGAATGTTCTTGTGGATGATTGTCAACTTGTGAATGTTCTTGTGGATGATTGCCGACTTAGATGATTGTTCCTAAGTCGATGCCTTGTATAAATAAAGGTTTGTGAATTCATTTCGTAGTGTGTTGTGGAGCAGATGAGTGTAGTATAGCAAAAGAGCGAAAGGTAGAGCAGGAGTGTCTCGGGCTTAAATGGAACTGATCCAGACATGGTAAAGATGTCAATCTCTAGTTCAAGTTTGTAATACTTGTGATCTTGTAGACAGTGTGTCTCTTGTAGGTAGTGTGCCTCCTTGTGAGCAATGTGCTCAGGTAGTGAGCCCTAATTGGCATGTGCCATCCATTTTTCTTATTCTTCTAACAGAGAATAATAGTTGGGTTAATCACCCTGTGGTTTTTCCCTTAACTGGGTTTTCCACGTCAAAAATCTTGGTGTCTAATGTGTTGATGTTTATCTGCTCCGGTGTTTATGTTTTATGCTTTCATGAATGGTTAATTGATATGCTGTTAACTAACAAAGAAGAATCAAGTGTTTAAAAAGAAGCAAGTTTTTGTACAACTGATTCACCCCCCCGTCTCAGTTGTGTGCCCTAGATCTAACAATTGGTATCAGAGCCAAGTTCCTCTAAAAGGAGCTTAACCACTTGAGGAGATCTAGGATATCGTCATACAAGAAGGATAGTCTAAAGTTTGATGGAACCAATTTCTCTCTCTGGA
This sequence comes from Cunninghamia lanceolata, assembly GCA_027924645.1. Classification (NCBI taxonomy): domain Eukaryota; kingdom Viridiplantae; phylum Streptophyta; class Pinopsida; order Cupressales; family Cupressaceae; genus Cunninghamia; species Cunninghamia lanceolata. Next base: position 3,810,704 of record BSBN01000791.1, on the reverse strand, counting down.
AAGGTCGCATGAAATGTAACTTGGAGTGTATGGGAAAAGCATACTTGGCCATGGTCACAAAAGCATATGTACCTCCACAGGGTGGTCCGACAACTCTAAATGAAATCACAGATGCTAAAAACAATCTGCGGACCAAAGAAGCTCTTCTAAGCGTATTGACTGACTGAGAACTCTCAAATGTTATTGACCTACCAACTGCCTATGAGATTTGGGTTAAACTAGAACTTTTGCATGAAGGAGATGAGTTTGTTAAGAGTGTAAGATTGCAAAGTCTCAAAGGGAAATTTGAAAGATTGAAGATGAGAGATGATGAAAATATCACTACCTTTATGCCAAGAGTAAATGAGCTGGTGTGTGGAATCAGTAATGCTAGTGGAGTTCTTGATGAAAATGAGATTATTTGCAAAATTCTCAGATCCCTTCCTGCTGCCTACAAAATCAAGGTTGCTGCCATTGATGAATTCAGAGCCCATACAACTGTCACAAGAGAGCAATTGGCTGGCAAATTGGCTGCATTTGAAATGACCGAGTTTGGAGATGATCCCCCCAAGACTGAATCTGCATTCAAAGCCAGTGCCTATGTGAAAGGCAAACAAAGATTTGATCCAGGAGAAAAATCTTCAAGGAAGCTGCCATGGTATGATCAAGCAAGAAAAGACATGGAAGAGGAAGAAGCAGAAACAACTCATCTTGAAGCTCTCTTTGCAAAGAGACTGCCAAGAGGATCCGGTAAGTATGAAGGAAAATTACCCTTTAAGTGCTTCAACTGCAATAAGATTGGTCATTTTGCTTCAAGATGTCTGGAAAGATCTGCAAGGTCAAATTCTAACAGACAAAGGTTCTAAAAGAACTGCTATTATGTTCATGAAGAAGATGATAATGAAGGAGTAATAGATGATGAATCAGAGATAGGAGACAAATCCAGAAATGAATGGGTGTTTATTGCCATCAAGGAAGAAGATCCAATATCTGTCAATCATAAGGTTGTAGAAAGAGCTTTGGCTACCCAAGTTGAAGAAAAGGATGATTGGGTTATTGACAATGGATGCTCTCATCATATGACAGGTGACAAAGACAAGTTCCTAGACTTGGAAAGGTATGAAGGAGGAATGGTAAAGTTTGGTGATAATTCTGCTAGTAGAATCAGAGGTAAGGGAACTATTTCTTTTGATGGGAAGAGCAAAACCGGTAATGTACTGTATGTTGAAGGATTGAAGCACAATCTTCGTAGTGTTGGTCAGTTGGTGGACAAAGGCTATGATCTCCGGTTCAAGAATGGAAGATGCAGGATCTTTGAAAGCTCCGGAACTGAGATTGCATCCGGTACTCAAACAAAAGGTAATATCTTCTATCTAGTTGGTTCTAATAAAAGTTGTTTGTTTGTTCAAGTTGATCAGAGTTGGTTATGGCATAGAAGGATGTGTCATGTGAATTTTGATAACATCATCAAGATGAGCAATACTCAGGCTGTAAGAGATCTTCCAAAATTGGTGAAACCTACAAATAGTTTGTGCAAAGAATGTCAGCTAGGTAAACAGAGCAGAGTCTCTTTCAAAAGCAAGGATCAGTCCTCTACCAGATTATTAGAATTAGTTCATATTGATCTATGTGGTCCGACAAGAATCAAGAGTATGCAAGGTGATAGATATTTCATGTTACTAATTGATGACCATTCCCGGATGATGTGGGTTACCTTTCTAAAAGAGAAATTAGAAGCCCTTGAGAAGTTCAAAATCTTCAAAGCTATGGTAGAGAATCAAACCGGATTGAAACTGAAATGTCTGAGGTCTGATAGAGGTGGTGAATTCACATCTGGTGAATTCATAGACTTTTGTGAGAAGCATGGCATAAAGAGACAATTGTCTACTCCTAGGACTCCACAACATAATGGAGTAGTTGAGAGAAAGAACCGGACCATCCAGGAAGCATCCAGGACAATGTGATGGAAGCAAATGTTCCTCAGATGTTTTGGAGAGAAGCTGTCAGCACTGCAGTCTACACTCTTAATCAAGTTCAAATTAGAAGTAATACTGGTAAGACTCCTTATGAACTTTGGTTTGGTATAACTCCTACTGTGAGATATTTCAGAGTATTTGGTAGCAAATGTTACATTAAAAGAGATGAAGATCTAGGAAAGTTTGATGCTAGGAGTGATGAAGGAATCTTTTTGGGTTACTCCACTCAAAGTAAAGCATACTGGTGTTACAATAAGAGATTGAGAAAGATGATAGAAAGTACAAATGTGAAGGTTGATGAAGGAATTGAGAAGCCCTCAAGGTTTTATGAATATGATGAAGATGATCAGAATGATTCTCTGGTTCAAGGAGCTCAATCCTCCTCTCAAAGTTAGATTCAGACTGATCTGGTAAATAAGGAAGAAGAGGTTTGTTTGAATGAGTCTGATCAAGAAACAGTAGTGCAAGAAACTCCCAAAGTTCCAAGGTATGTAACTCTAAACCATTCTGAAGATTAGATCATAGGTGACAAAAGCAAAGGGATACAAACAAGGAGGAGAATTGCTCAAAATTCAAATGAATACTGTCTGATTTCAAAGATTGAACCTAAGACAATAAATGAAGCTTGCAATGATGAAAACTGGACCAAAGCAATGGAGGAAGAGTTGATGCAAATTGAGAAAAATCACACTTGGGATCTTGTTCCCAGACCTAGAAACAAGAATGTGATTAGAACCAAATGGGTCTTTTGGAACAAACTAAATGAAGTTGGTGAAGTAATAAAAAACAAAGCCAGATTGGTCTGCAAAGGCTGCTCTCAAATAGAAGGAATTGATTTTGAAGAAACCTTTGCTCCGGTGGCAATAATTGAAGCAGTCAGACTATTTCTTGCATTTGCTGCTTTCAAAGACTTCAAGGTATATCAGATGGATGTCAAGTCTACCTTCCTAAATGGTGATTTGGAAGAAGAAGTTTACATTGAACAACCGGATGGATTTCAATTGTCTGATTATGATGATATGGTCTGCAAGTTGAAGAAGGCACTGTATGGATTGAAGCAAGCCCCAAGAGCATGGTATGAAAGGTTAGATAAGCATCTTGTGCAGATTGGTTTCAATAAAGGTATTGCTGATAGTAATCTATATTTCTAAAGAGATAATGAAAACATCTTGATTGTTGAAGTATTTGTTGATGATATCATCTTTGGAGGAAGAGATAGTTTGTGTAAAACCTTTGCAAATCAAATGAAAAGTGAGTTTGAAATGTCAATGCTTGGTGAAATGAATTTCTTCTTGGGACTGCAAATTACTTAGACAAAGAAAGGCATCTTTATCTCTCAGACCAAATATGTGAAAGAATTGTTGAGGAAATATGGAATGGAAGATTCAAAGCCAATGAACACTCCTATGGCAACTGGATGTAAGTTGAGCAAAGATGATGACTCTCCTAAGACAGATCAGACCAAGTACAGATCAATAATTGGAGGACTATTGTATCTCACTCAGACTAGACCATATATAATACAGGCTGTTGGTCTTGTGGCAAGATTCCAGGCTGATCCCAGAGAATCTCATGTCATGGCAATCAAAAATTTTTTTAGGTACTTAAAAGGAACAATTGAGTATAGCCTATGGTATCCTAGAGATCAAGATTTTTCTCTTCATGCATATACAGATGCAGATTGGGCAGGAGATGTGGATGACCGGAAGAGTACAAGTGGAGGAGCATTCTTTTTGGGAAAAATGTTGGTTTCTTGGTTAAGCAAGAAACAAGAGGCAATATCCTTGTCTACAACTAAAGCAGAGTACATTGCAGCAGGTTGTTGCACTCAAATCTTATGGATGAAGCAGATGCTAAGAGACATTAAAGTAGAATATGAGGAGCCTATCACAATTTTATGTGATAATTCAAGTGTAATAAATATTTCTAAGAATCTGGTATTGCATTCTAAGACCAAGCACATATCTATCAAGTTTCACTTTTTGAGAGAACAAGTGAACAAGGATGAAGTCAGATTGAAGTATGTACCCTCCAAGGATCAGATTGCAGATATTTTTACTAAACCTCTTCCCAAGGACTCTTTTGAGTATCTCCAGGAGAAGTTAGGGGTCATGGCCCCTTCAGTGATGAACTAGGATGAACTGATGTACATTAGTCTGGTGGATATCACAGTCATATCTTATAAACTAGATTGATGATGGGGAGCTGCTATTAAGGGGGAGCAGCCGGTATGATTTTGATGTGTTAGAATTGCAAGTATGAGCCCTTTGCCATTGATGTCAAAGGGGGAGAGAAGACATGTGAAAAAAAAGTGGTTGATGATCAAAGGGGGAGCAGTAAAGGAAGAGAAGACATGTGAAGAGTTGTTGTTGATAGGGGGAGCTGTGACAGAAAGGAGAAGTTCTTGTCTTAATGGTTTTTCACATCATATGTTGCCATCAATGACAAAAGGGGAGATTGTTGCAAGTATGAGGTTAACTAGTGTTGTCATTGATGTCAACATACTCATATTGCATTGATAAGAAGGATTGGATGAGCTATGTGCTGAGGTTATTGAGGAAATCAGCCTCAATCAGGAACAATGAAGAACAGTGATGAGAAGAAGGAAAAAGTACTCAATAGGTTGAGGATCAGAGGATGCGGATTAAAGGGTTTGTAGATATGAGTCTTGAGATATTCCAGTTAAGATTTCAGAGGTCTGCATGAAGATATGAAGAAGTTGTGATCAATCAAGTAGAACCAGTTCTGGGAGATGCTCCGGAGTGACAGAGTGTTACAAAAGGGTCCGGTGAGATCTGGAAGTGCATTGTGCTATTCTGCAGATTGGAAGGAGTGTTTGGGATGTCCTTGTGATGTGTCATCTTGATTTGTACATAGTTTGGAGGTCCGGAAGCACCTTTCTCAGTATGACAGTGGCAGTAGACTGTGTTCTTGAAGTTCTAGATGAAGAAGAGAAGAGATTCTAATAAGTAGAGGAAGTGCGGATGTACCTTGTCATTCAGGCAAGCCTGTGAAGGTTCTTGGATCATGTTGAGGTTGTGTTGTCGGTCCGCATTAGTGTTAGAGCCCGAAATTGGAGATATACTTCCGGATGAAGATGTTCTTGTTCAGACTGGCTGACCGGATGAGTTATTCATCTTGCAAATATTCTTGTGGATGATTGCTGACTTGCGAATGTTCTTGTGGATGATTACCGACTTAGATGATTGTTCCTAAGTCGATGCCTTGTATAAATAAAGGTTTGTGAATTCATTTCGTAGTGTGTCGTGGAGCGGATGAGTGTAGTATAGGAAAAGAGCGAAAGGCAGAGCAGGAGTGTCTCGGGCTTAAATGGAACTGATCCAGACATGGTAAAGATGTCAATCTCTAGTTCAAGTTTGTAATACTTGTGATCTTGTAGACAGTGTGTCTCTTGTAGGCAGTGTGCCTCCTTGTGAGCAGTGTGATCGGGCAGTGAGCCCTAATTGGCATGTGCCATCCATTTTTCTTATTCTTCTAACAGAGAATAATCCTTGGGTTAATCACCCCGTGGTTTTTCCCTTAACCGGGTTTTCCATGTCAAAAATCTTGGTGTCTAATGTGTTGATGTTTATCTGCTCCGGTGTTTATGCTTTATGCTTTCATGAATGGTTAATTGATATGTTGTTAACTAACAAAGAAGAATCAAGTGTTTAAAAAGAAGCAAGTTTTTGTACAACTGATTCACCCCCCCTCTTAGTTGTGTGCCCTAGATCTAACAAGATTAAGGGTAGACAAGAGGATATGGCTTAATGGGTCCTAAGAGGATGGCTTAAGGGGTCCTAAGAGAATGGATTAAGGGGATATGAAATTAATTATAAACTTTTATAAAATGACAATGAATTATTTAGTTTTATATTTTGACTATCAACTAAATGTATCTAGAACTATATATAGTTACCTGTATCTAGATTCGAATTCCATTGTAATAAATATGCATGGGCCCTCTCTTTTTTGTAATGCATCTAGTTTTGGGAGACCTGAAACAAAAAATGATTTAAAACTATAATTGGTAAATGACTAAAGACTAGCATATATATATAGACATGTATATGCGATAAATTTTTAACTATATATATACAACTATATACTTACTTGTATTTATTTACTCCGTTGTACCATCTGCATCCTCTCTTTTTTCTAATGCACCTATGATTATCTCATGATCATCCATTGAAAGTGCCTATAACACTTTATTAGTAGGCCTCCCTTTATATCTAACTAGTTTTATATTGGTTTCCAAAATCAAATGTGAGTAATGTATAATCTTCTTGTGTCTTTCATAGTCTTCAAATGCAGGCAAGCCATTCTTTCTTATTAGATATTTTCGAAGCTAGGTGCCAACAACAACCACAGAGCTAGTTGGATACTCAAAGTTGTCATCATCCACTCTAGGATGTACCAACTTATGTTTTCTCTCAACACATCTAGCCAACCAATACTCCATCTCCTCTTCATTCCCCTTAGGTGCAATAATAACATACACATGTCCAGCAGAAAAAAAATTAATTCAATAAATAGTGGCATATGTTTAATTCACATATAAAAATGCATACATATATAATTGAATTCAATTTTTAATGCACCTTCTTGTACAAGGTCTGAAACACGATCATAATCATCTAATGCAAACAATTGATTATCTTCGATTGTTGTTCCATGTTGATCGTGCGTCAATGTAGGTGTTAAGGCTCTTTGTTACCATTCTTTGACCCATTCTGTATTTTCACACACCTCCCAATCATCTGCAATACAACATTGACAAAAACATGCAAGCTCCCTTGTCCATATTATCTATGTGTTTGCATTGGAACTCTTAAATGAATGCCATTTTGCAGATGCATTAATTGTTTCACAATCTTGTCGAGTAAGAATATCATTTTCTTCAACTAGCCAAAAGAAACGTTGAATTATTGAGCTGTCACTTATTCTTGTAGATAATTTTGCATTGCACCAATCTACAATTGCACGTACATCTCTGAATTTCGTTGCATCCTCAAATTTTAGTTACTCTCTAGCAAGAGCTCTTTTCACACATGCACCTGCTCCATCATGTTCTCCTTTACCATGTTGAGCTTAAAAAAAACTCCATATGTGCTGGATATTATTTTCCTTATGAACTCTACATAACCAATAAAATATTTTAGCATTCTTGAATTGACCCATGCAATTATCCGACCATATGAGATGTTCTCTCATTTAAATTCCTCTCTTTTAAATTTTTATAAAATGTGTCAAAATAATATTGAACAAACTCAGATGAATGTAATCGATTATCACTCACATAAATATGGTACTCTCTCAAAAAATTTCTATTATCTTCTCTACTATCATCTGCATGTCTATATACAATATGAACAAATATAGCTACTTGCATTGAATTATAATATTGTGATTAAATTTCTTCTTGTGGACTAAGAGTATAGTTTTTAGCAAAATCAACATCTGACAATATAGTTCCAACTGGGAATGTGTTTTTACATGTATGAAATTGACCATCAAGCCAATGAGCATTTTGAGAGTATTTTACATATTTAGGTACAATCTTATCTTTAAATTCTTTAATAAATGCATACACACTAAATTTTTCCACAATTAACTCACAATGTTTTCTAATTTTTCTATCTTTTAAAGAATATTCAACATTTTTAAATTTTTTAACATCCACTAATTGTTGTCTAAATTCATGTAAACTACTATCATGCATACATTCTCCTAACAATAAAAAATTACCACATCTATCGTATTGTCTAGAAATACATGTATTTAAATAAAATAAGTTTCCATTAAGGGGTTCACAAAACAAACCTACTATCAATTCTTTGATTGTTTTAGGTGGCATATTAATACCACAAATGTCCTGCATAATTTGGTTAGCATGCAAAGTACAACGTATATATCAAAAAATATCATAATAATAATGAAATTGTACATGAGTTTTACAACAACAAAAGATTCGTTGTTCATTAATTCTAACATACCAAGGTTTACATTTTTTAATGATCTTTGACTTATGCTAATATTTGGTAAGATTGAATCATCTAAATTTTTTTTATATAATTTAGTTTGAGTCATATCTAATAGATTCTTTGGATGAGGTTCATGTATTTTTGATCCCACCCTTAATTTTAAAACATCTCTAATATTAGGTGATACTCTTGTATTATCATGCCAAATTTTTTTGATTAAATATTTGATTTCATTAGTTAATTTCATATCTGACCTTGGGAGTCTACCACTAAAACTCTAACATTGATTGATTGGATCTTTTCCAATACTTTCTCTTCTTTTAGTCACTCTTATCAAAGTGTTAGGATTTACTTTTATATATTTACTAATCTTATGTAACATTCTTTTATTTGAAGTTGATTTATTAACTAGAGCAGTTGTTATTGCACGACGAGCTACATTCTTATATTTAGATAAACTTTTCTTTCCTATAGAATCAATAGCATTGGCAACACTAGATATGACTTGTTCTACTGAATAATATTTATTTTTTAGTTTTAAAAAATGCCTAATTTTTTTCATCACTTTTCACATTTTCCACATTTTCATCAATTGCATCATGAGTTGACATTGAAATCCTAATTTCTTTCTATAATAAAACATTTTATATAATCTATTTCCATGAGTTCTCATTTGTCTCCAAGAAACTTTAGTAGGAAGGTTATCTAACACATCTCTTTCAATTGTAAAAAAAAATTTTCATTTTCATTCATACAAGTGGTTTCATTTTCATTGAACATGCAAGGGGTTTCATTTTTATTTTCAAACATAGAAGGGATTTCATTTTCATTTTCATCAATATGAGGGATTTCATCATTATTTTGTTTTTGCATTGTTTCAAAACTATAATTATTGATACCATCAATGGTGTATCCAGCTTCAACTAAATAACTAAGATCATTATTATCAAGACTTGAGTTTGAAGACATACTCGCATAAATTGTTTCAATACGTGCATTTTCCATATCATTGGGAGGTGGATTTGAAGACATACATGAATTTGTTTGCATAGGTACTATTTCTATATCATTTAAAGTTGAAGTTGAAGACATAGTTGGGTTTGTCTCCATAATTGCATTTTCTTCCATATTCATCATCTCCACATTTGCATCATCTACATTCATTTCACCCTTCATAGTTTCCTCTTCAACATTCATAGAACTAGATGCTTCCAAATTTTTCATTTGACAGATTCTTTCTCTTCTATCCCTTTGTCTTTTGTCTCCATTTCTCTATTTGCTTCAATTTTTTCGGGTGTCATTAACTTTCTACATCTTTTTCTTTGTCTTTGCTTTGATCCCATGATTAGCAAACCCTCTTGATAAAAATACAAATGATTCTTAACAGATATTTTCCAATTGCCACCTCCTTCAAATATTGAAATTAAACTATATAATATGGAGATCCTTTCTTCTATAAATTTTGAAGTACAAAAACATCATGAATACATTCAAAATCTCTCTTTTTTAAATCTTCTTGTAAAAATTCCTTGTACTTGATTCCACTTCAGAAAATTCAATTTGCAATTGTTTTTTCTAAAAATTTGAATAGAATATGACCTGTTAAGAGATTGTACAAGACAAGAATGCAATAAAATATGCAGAAATTGGCGCTTTCGGTCCGTATTGCAAAAAGAGAATGTTGCAGGAAAAAAGTGCTCAGTTGGTTTTTTTCTAAATCAGGGAAAAATAAATATATTAGAAATGCATATGCGTTATAAAATGCGTACACGTTCTAATTTATAAACGTGTAGGCATTGCCTTTTTTGAACGACCAAACAGATAACGCATACGCATTTTTTAAGAACACGTACGCATTTCTTTTAAGAACGCATATGCGTTGTATAACGCATACGCATTTTTTAAAATTTGAATTCCAAATCCATATGCAGCCTCGATTTTAGGCTCAGGAAAGGTTTGGCAACCCAACCCTTAGCCTTTGACCTGCAATTAAAAAACTAAGGCATGTTCAAGAGAAATGTCAAACTTTGACAATATAGTTGATGGACCTTTGTTATGAATTAATCTACGAAATTAAAACCCATTATAGAACATGATGTTTAGTTTCTAAATATATAATTTTTTAAAGGATTGGTTTATGTTTGATTTTTTAAATTAATTTCTAAGCAAACTGCTCCATAAACTTGGAATATCAATTTTTTTTATTTTTTAATAATATTTTTTGGTTGATTTTTTTGTAAAAAAAATTATATGACATCAATCTTTAGACAATTCTCTACACAATAAATTTTAAAAAAATGTTTAGTTTAGGTCCAATTATGTTGTTCATACACGTTGATTTTTAAAAATAGCAATTAGGGGCAATAAAAATTCAATATAAAAAAATATTTAAAAAAAATTACAAAAAAAATATCCTAATAAATCTTCATGTTGTTAGGTATCTTTTCCCAAAAGGAATTAGAAAAATACTTTCATTTAGGTCAAAAAGTGGTGTTCGTACACGTGCATGATATGGTAAAAAAATAACTTTTAAAAAGTGGTTTTTATACATACCTATCAAAATTAAATTTATGTCATCTGAGTTTTTGAATAAATTACATATTTGGAAACTAGATTCAAAATAATAAATTTCATATGCCTAACGTTTTTCAAGATTCATTGTGTAAGTGCTTCAAATTTTCAGTCCAAGTGTGACAAATTCCAAAAAATAACAAAAACACTTTCACTTTTTGAGCTTTTCGTGGACCCAACTTCTTGCATTAGCCCATGTACAGATGACACAAGAAGTACAAGTGGTGATACTTTCTTTGTAGGAAGCAGACTTGTCTCTTGGCTAAGTAAGAAGCAGGACTCAGTATCATTATCTACTGCAGAGCCAAAATATATTGCAGCAACATCTTGTTGCACACAGGTGTTATGGATGAAGCAGACATTGAAGGATCTCAAAGTGACAAATGATGAACCTATCCCTATCTTATGTGACAATACAAGTGCTATCAACATTTCAAAAAATCTAGTGGTGCATTCAAGGACAAAGCATATTTCAATTCGGTATCACTTCTTAAGAGAAAAGGTTGCAGAGAATGAGGTGAAGTTGGAGTATGTGATTGCTAAGGATCAAGTTGCAAACATATTTACAAAGGCTCTCCCTAAGGATACTTTTGAGTATCTCCAACAGAAGTTAGGGGTTATTACCCCTCCATCTCTTAACTAGATGCTTGAATGTATGCATATGTCCAAGAAATATTTCAAGATACATTTTTATGAACTTGGACTGATGTTGAAGGTACCTCTCAGGGAGAGTAGGTAGAGATACTTTTAGTTGATATAGTCAGATGAAGTACATCCTATGATATTAAGGGGGAGAGTAAAAAAAGTGAGAGCAGTAGAAATGAAGCACATACTTGTTGGTGTTGTTGCCCTTTTCCATTGATGTCAAAGGGGGAGAGAAAGTTAAAGAGATTGAAAAACCATTGTGCAGAAAAGTGTGTGAAGAGTAAGAGTTGTTTCTGTTAGGGAGAGTAAGAACTACTTTTGGTCTTGATGGTTTTTCAAAGAGTTGGTGTTGCTATCAATGACAAAGGGGGAGATTGTTAGAAACTTGCTGGTGTTATCATTGATGTCAACTCCCAATAGATGGTTCACTTGGTTTCCAAGTGCTTTTGAGAAAATTTGATAAAAAGATGTGTAGTATGATAGAGGTACCATTAGTAGTATGCTTTTCATTTCTTCCTAATTGAAGATATGTTTATGCAGTTTGGAAGTGTTAATTAGAGGTGTTCAGAGGTATTATATCCCAAGTTTCAGGTTCTATATTGTGCAAAAGTAGAATATGTGTTTGACAGAGTATTTGACTATGAAGAAGACTGTCTAGAAAAAAATGAGATTGCTCTACATTTCTCTGCATTGAGCTTTTCTATCTTGCAGATCTAGGAGACTGTAATGTCCCCATTTTCAAGATTGGCACCGGAATGGGATTTTCAGAGTGGGGTTGGATGTGTCTTGTCGAGACCTTTCTGGCGAGCTATAGATCACTGAATTCTGACATAGTTTGGGCCTCTGTTTTAAAGTCCATAAATTAATATTAATATTTAATGTTGGACTTTGGGTTTAATTGGTTAAGTGATGAAACAATGAAATATTTAAAAGTCACTTATGTCATTTTTTGGAGTGCTCACATTAGGAAATATTAAAAGTGAAATTAAAAAAAATATTTCCCTCCAAAGTGAAATGCCCATCTTGGAGAGTTATAAAAGAGGGAAAAGTGCCTCATTTGGAGATGCTTGAATATATGATTTTGTTGGCTATTTGCTCTGCTAGGGTTTTCCTTGAGAGGGTTTGAAGAGAATTCAAACTAGAGGCTTGTGGAGATGGAAACCTCCATAGGTAACGGCATTCTATAGGTGTGAAAGACCACCCAATGGTGCCATTGTGAGTGGATGCATTCAGAATTCACACATGTGTGCTTCAATGGAGTTCGTTTGATAAAGATTCGACATAATATTGAGAATTTCTCTTGCATTTCACTCGAGTTCTTCATAGCAGATTGGAGAGCAGTTCATTGGAGATCTGAGGCAAAATATACATATTTGGGGACTATATTTTATTGCAACGAGCTGGACGTACTACCCAGCTCAGTCGTACCATGCTTGAGGACATTTTGAACTTTTTTCTTGCATAAATCTCTTCTAAATCTGATCATCCCTCCTTGTTGACAGCCTACAACACTTTGCAGAGATATTTTAGTGGCTCGTGAAATTTCTTTCTACTGTTCTATCCTTCCAGCCATGGCTGTACACCACCAGGCTTGACATGGGGAAGTGGGAGCTTGTTTCTCATTGTGAGAAGTGTTTGTTTTGCATTGTATGAGGCCTCCAAGGCCTATTGTATTGCTATTAACAATGAATGCATGATACTCTGTGATTCTTGATGATTTGGAGCAATATTGTAATATCAAGTGGCTAGTTCGGCAGTAGCCAAAAACTGAAGTTTCAAATTTGCATATGGGTATGTGATAGTAATTGTTTATTAGCTATTTTACTATCTGGGTATCTATTAGTTTCTACATATCTATTGTACTTTTTTTGAGTTTGCATTCTATGCTCTATATTGTATGCTCCGGCAACACATTTGCAGGAAAATAGAAAACCCCTTCTGCATTCTTCTGTCTAGTTTGAAAGAACACAATAAAATAATAAAATAACACATAAAAAGATTTTAAAAATATACAAACATGTACGACACATTACAGTGGTATCAGAGTAGTGTATCCTGCCATCCTGTGTGGTTATATATGACATGCAGAAGATGAAATAAGACATGCAGCCTACACATCAGTATTATCCCAAATGCAATAGATCGCAGCGAGACATTTGAGTTCCCCATATTTATCCCTTTGCAAGTATAGATATAGTAAGGGTAGAGGAAATGGATGGTGAAGATTGTGAAGGGCTCAGTATCCAAGAGATGCTGAATAATTGGTGTAGGAGATAGAAAGAGGATCTGAGAGTGTTACGACAAAATTCTAATCAATTTCAATACAGAAGATAGATAGGTATTGTCTCAGGAATCCTGATAACATTGACATTTGTGAAGATACGATTAAAGAAGATACTACCATGAATGAGGTGGTGCATGAAGAAAAGGTTAAAACAACAGCTATGGATCCTAGTTCGGATTCAACTAGTGATGATTCTAATGACTTCCTTGATGATTCCTATGGGGTTGATGACTGTATCGAGTCCACTCATACATTTTCAGATGAAGGGCATGAAGAACACAAATTTGATGGTGACTTCAAAATAGTTTTTGATGATACTTTATCTTATTTTGGTAATGTTAATTCAAGTGGCCTTGGGTTTGACTTTCAAACCAAGCCTATGGAGAGAGATACTTACATTGATACCAGTGCTGGTGAATTAGAGGCGGTTGTTGATAGGCCTTGTGAAGAGATGAGATCATTGGATGATATTCTTTTGCCAGCTAGAGATGATGGTTTCTTTTCTTATTCTAGTGTTGATGACACAAGTGATTGTTGGTTTGACTCTCAAACCCAGCCTATGATGGGGAATGATTTAGTCGCAAAGGGCACCAGTCATGAGGAAAACAGTAATCACATTTTCCCTAATCTGGGCAAACAATACTTTAGCACATGGGATCCGGGTGTGATGGTCCCAACATTGGAGGTGGGTCCTACTTGGAATGGATCTACTTTTGGTCATATTGCAGCTCCTACTTCATTTACACAGTTGAGCTTGAGGGACGGCATTGATGACATCAATGATGTTGAAATCAACCTTGAAAACAAATTAGATTTGGTGTTGTATGGTGTTGATCATAAATTAGAAAATTTGTATGAAGTTGACAAGTCTTAGGGGTCCTATCCTTTGCCAGGACAACTAAAGGTAAGTGAAGACTTGAGAGTTGAAAGAATTGAATCTGAGCCTTTGTATGATGAAATCAAGATCGCTAATCAAGAGACATGCAAAGAGGAGCTTGCTGATTTGGATGAGAATACAACAGAAATGTGTCAAGTTGGGCCTCGTGTTGATGAAGATCTTGGAGTCACTACTTCTGAGAATGAGTTAAAATGATTGATAGATTGTTAGAAGGTGACTTTGCAAGCGAACTTGAGAGTAGTGATGCTGAAAGTTTTAAGTCCTCAAAGGACATAGGTGAAAGGTATGCGGATAAAGATTTTAAATCAGCCATGGGTGACAAATTTGATGTTGCCATAACCTTTGACCAGAGTAATGAAGAAAATTATTCATTTCCCTTGCAACTTGAAGAACCAAGTGACCTTTTAGAAGAGTTAGTTGATAGCACCCATGAGGATGCTTATCAAACAGGGAATGATGATATAGGTGGTGTTCTTGATTTTGAGAACAAATCTGATTTCACATTGCATGTAGCTGATCCTAAACAGAGACCTTGTGGCTTTGTTGAATTAGATCCATAGTTCACTGTTGAGGATGATAAGGAAGAGGTACAGGTGATTTGAGACAGCATTGGAGTCATTGACGATAGGTATTAAGGCTCTGATTTTAGTATTCGCCATAACAACAATTCATTTCCTTTGCATGATTATGATTGCAAGAATAAATTTGTGCTGATTACTGCTAACCCATTACTTGAGATGGGTGTTGACATGACATACGACAATCCACCTTTGGAGTTGGATGATAGAGTTGTTTCTGGTTGTAGCATTGCAGTTGAGAAAAATAACCAGGCATGGGATCCAGGAGAAGATTTAGAATTTGAGACAGAGCGTGACACTCAGCTTAGTTGTGATGCATATTCAAGCTGCAGCAAGTCTGATTTTGCAAATCAGACCTTAGAAGGGGAGAACAAATTAGAAGATTTACTTGTTGATGATGGGTCCCAAGATAGCTCTTTGGTTGTGCATGCATCTACATTGGAGGCAACAGTGTGCGATGGTTATCAATCTACAACTTCTATCATGCCATTGGAGCCATCCCATGAGGTACATAACAATAGTACCTTTGTTGAGGAAGTGTGCAGGGCTGATAGCATACATAAGGATGCTTATCAATTGGTGAGTGATGATGATTCGGCCTCTTTCCATAGTGTAGATTGCAAATTGAAAGATTGGTGTGGAGATGGTTTGTCACAAGGGCATCATCATTTGACTGGGCAATTGAAGGTTAATGACAATATGATTGCTACAGCTTTGGAACATTTTGATGTTGCTAGACAGATGTTGGCAACCTATGGTTGGAGTACTCCTGAGATGGAGGAACATGATGGTAGAGGACTTTCCCTTGCTAAATTTTAGGCACTTAGAGATGCAGTTGGGATCATGAAGAATAATTACCTACAGCTGTTATCAGATAGAGATCATCTTCTCAGGCTTGACGGTATTTTTCATGATGCTCTAAGGGGAAAGGAAGAGGAGGTTGATGAGCTCACTTATGAGCTTGAGGTTACCACAGACTCTTTGAAGAGCACTCAAACAACCCTTCAAGAGTCAAAGCTACGGATATATGAGCTTACCGTGGAGTTGAGCTTGGCGCAGTCTTCATCACCTACAGAAACAATTCAGATATGTATGGCAGCGAGTGGTGATGAGCATACATCCACGGATGGTGGTAATGAGTATGTGGAGGATGTGGCTACATCCCTTTCAATTACTAGCGCGGGTGACATAGATGGGACGATTATTTTGGATGAGTGTAATAAGGAACAATATGTCGCACCAGGTGGTCCTGAGGTTAGTCCCATTTCAGGTGATGCAGAGTAGATGATTGATGGCTCTTGTGGTGTACTAGTGAAATTTCCAGTGAGTTGTGTGACAGATCACCACACTACTTCATCATTTTCATAGAAGATATGCAGGGAAGCACCTAGTGGTGTGATCGGTTCTCACGTTGATTTGTTTCCCTCTCCTAGAAGCAAATCAAATTTTGCATCCTATGTAACTAATTGGGATAGACAACTTATTGAGGCATAGCAATGGAGAGATCAGCTAAAGGTTACCGAGGATAAGGTTGTTCAAACCTTAACTCATATTGACAATACCCACAAGTTTGTGGAGGATCTCTTGTGGATGGCACAATTGGAGGAAAGATAGATAGGAGTAGTAGCATGCACATCTACATCTGATTTGTAAACTATCTAGCATGCATTGGAGTGGATTAAATCAGAATACCTCCAATTGCTTTCAGATCGGGACTTTGCTATTAGGTATGCACAGAGGACTTGTAGAGTATCTACCCAATTAGCTATTCAAGATCAGAGACATGAGCCATCTTCTGATTTGAGTGATGAGGAGTCTGCTGCCCATGACTATGACGGTCAACCATTGACACAGGGAGGTGCTTTTTATTTTGATTGCATAGTGAGGAGTACTCATCATTCCTCTTTTAGACCACACACGGATGACCTGATGATGCATAAGTGTGGATTGGCTCAGGATTTATACCATCCATTGGGGGATGAAGGGTTGCCATCTACAGAAGATGGAACTAGAGATTACAGGTGGCTGAATCAGACACATTCAAAGGATCACTTGCAGGGGTAGAGAGTAGAGTACCATCATGGTGATATGTACCAGATAGAGTTTGCAACTTCATTGTCTCAAAAATTTTCATTAGACACATGGCTTCAGAGAGGTTGCAGTGTCAGCAGGCATGATGGCATGTTTAGTTTTTATAGCGGTGATGGAGGAGAGTTATATCATTCCCTCGAATTGAGAGGGGCAACTTCATATCTTCCAGCACATATGTTGGATAGTCAGCACATCCATAGGAGTTTTGTAGAGGATAAAAGGGGATATTATGGTTCAGACACTTCAAGATTTACTTACCCCTTCATGATTGTTGTATGTGAGGTTATGATGTGTTGGGATCCAAGTGGTGACATGTTTGGCATTTCAGTTCAGTTGGATTTTGTTGTGTTGCTTCACCACTCTCTGCATGGTGAAGATTATATTAGAGTAGCGTAGTGGAAGTCAATAAGTGATGTGTATGGTAGACTTCCATATTGGCTTTGGGACCTAGGGGCTCCTATGTCTAGCAGATTGTTTGACATTGGGGTAGCTACTTACATTGATGTTGAGCATGGTTCTACATCTACTCAATAGATGTAGTGGAGATGCTACTGTACATTCTTCAGATTGATTTGGGATCCTAGTGTTCAGCTTTGGCATGTAGGTGCAAATTGCTTGAGGGCAAGTAATCTTTGGGAAGGGCAGGCTATAATGTCCCCATTTTCAGGATTGGCACCGGAACGAGATTTTCAGAGTGGGGTTGGATGCATCTCATCGAGACCTTTCCGGTGAGCTATAGATCACTGAATTCTGACATAGTTTGGGCCTCCGTTTTAAAGTCTATAAATTAATATTAATATTTAATGTTAGACTTTGGGTTTAATTGGTTAAGTGATGAAACAATGAAATATTTAAAAGTCACTTATGTCATTTTTTGGAGCGCTCACATTGGGAAATATTAAAAGTGAAATTAAAAGAAATATTTTCCTCCAAAGTGAAATGCCCGTCTTGGAGAGTTATAAAAGAGGGAAAAGTGCCTCATTTGGAGATGCTTGAATATATGATTTTGCTGGCTATTTGCTCTGCTAGGGTTTTCCCTAAGAGGGTTTGAAGAGAATTCAAACTAGAGGCTTGTGGAGATGGAAACCTCCATAGGTAATGGCATTCTACAGGTGTGAAAGACCACCCAACGGTGCCATTGTGAGTGGATGCATTCAACATTCACACATGTGCTTCAATGAAGTTTGTTTGACAAAGATTCGACATAATATTGAGGATTTCTCTTGCATTTCACTCAAGTTCTTCATAGCAGATTGGAGAGCAGTTCATTAGAGATCTGAGGCAAAATATACATATTTGGGGACTGTATTTTATTACAGCGAGCTAGATGTACTACCTAGCCTTGTCGTACCATGCTTGAGGGCATTTTGAGGTTGTTTCTTGTATAAATCTCTTCCAAATCTGATCATCCCTCCTTGTTGACAGCCTACAACACTTCACAGATATATTTTAGTGGCTTGTGACATTTCTTTCTACTGTTCTATCCTTCCAGCCATGGCCGTACACCACCAAGCTTGACGTGGGGAAGTGGGAGCTTGTTTCTCATTATGGGAAGTGTTTGTTTTGCATTGTATGAGGCCTCCAAGGGCTATTGTATTGATGTTAACAATGAATGCATGATACTCTGTGATTCTTGATGATTTGGAGCAATATTGTAATATCAAGTGGCTGGTTCGACAGTAGTAAAAAATTGAAGTTTCAAATCTGTATATGGGTATGTGATAGTAATTGTTTATTGGCTATTTTACTATCTGGGTATCTATTAGTTTCTACATATTTATTGTACTTTTTATGGGTTTGCATTCTATGCTCTATATTGTATGCTCCGGCAACACATTTGCAGGAAAACAGAAAACCCCTTCTGCATTCTTCTGTCTAGTTTGAAAGAACATAATAAAATAATAAAATAACATATAAAAATATTTTAAAAATATACAAATAGGTATGACACATTACAGAGAGTGCTTATATTATTTGTATCCACCTTCCTTTGGAGTTTCTAGTGTTGGGATGCTTCGCAAGTTTAGTTCTTGTGTTGGTGATCAGTAACAGTGTGACCTGATGTGGATAATGAATATATTCTTTGATTTAGATGGTTATAGCAGTGTTGTAGAAGTTTATGATGATGATGATGAGTATTTTAGGAAGGTGTGTGAATGTTTTGGAGTGTCTCTCTCTGGTCTGAATGATGTTCTTGTACTTGTCGAAGCGTGGATATGGTCATTAGCTCAGGTTTGGCTAACCTGGCTTACTAGTGCCATTTGTGGAGGTACCTTGTGGATTGTGGATATGATGAGTATCTTGGTGATATAGATTTGAGTCCTAGTTATCCCTTGATATGGTCCAAGTTTTCACTTCTTTCCACCACGAAAGTGTTTAGTGTTGACCTATGTAATGTTGTATGTATGTAACTCACATGCTTCATTAGGACCGACCTAATTGAGATAGGTCTTGGTTATAGATGCTATAAATACAAGATGAAGTTGAATGGAGCAAGGTAGAGAAGATTATGCGTATGTGAATCAAGGGTTTCCAAGCCAATTCTAGATATGTATGTGATTAATTTTGGGATTTGTAGTGTAGAGGTCTATGTAATACTCTAAGAAATGAAATAGGGTTTTATTTTCAACGCAATATTATACAATTTACATTGTAATGTTTTCTTGGTAAATCAGTGTATGTCCACATTAGATTTTTTTCTATCTTGCAAGTTATCTCCAATCTCTTTTGTATGCTTCAAGGAACTTGCCAAATTTCTAGGTGCACATTTATTGCACTATTATTAGGGATTAATTAGTTTGTCATTCACACAATGCAATGAAATTTTCTATTATAAGTTTTTATGATAGGAAATATTTCTAACCTAGTATGTGGGGTTTGCAAATTAGGAGAGGATAACTAAGAATGTTTGTATTGTTATGAAATAGAAGACATTTGAGGATCTAAAGCTTCTATAAGGTAGAATTCAAGTCAACTAGGTTCATCCAAATTAGAGTTGAATTGCTATTGTAGTCATTTGTCCTAGGTAACTTTGTTTCTATAGGACTAGGCATTGGTCTCTGTTAGTTGCATTTGATCTAGCACCTTGAACTTACAAAAGGTAAACATCTACAAAAGGTATAAGTTATTTGATGTCTATTTCTCTCCATGGAGTTGAAAGATGTAAATGATATTCTTAAATTATTAATTCATCATCACTTTGCTTATTTAGAATGTAGATAATTTGTTTTTGTAAGTTATTTATTCACAATGTTTTTCAAGGCACAAAGGATCATACCTGCACATGTTGAACATTAAATCATTTCTTATACATCTATGGATGTGTCAAATATCTACATATTTAGGCTCTTTAGCTACCAATTTGTTTGAAACCAACACAATATGAGTTAGTGATAGTGAATTGGGCTTGTGCATCACACCAGTTGGACTTGGTTTTGTCTTTGCAGTAGTGCTTGTCAATGATCTCAATTATTTTTAAGACCCTCATAAGGATTACTCTCTTGAGTTTTCTAGAGATCGAAGTGTAGAACACAAGGTCTAGTCTTATCAGTCAGCTCTTCCTTGTCCTTGGTTTAGTCATAAGGTTGTCACTTCACCTTGATTGAATTGATCCCTAGGTCTAGGTATCGTGTCATCTCTTAGAGCTAGGGGTACCAAGGAAAAACCCTAATGAATTCAACCACAAATATTTTGATCTAGGACTCGTAACCTAGTTCAAATGAGAATGCACATATCCAATGTCTTCTTTAAACAAGTTACATGGAAAACATTGTCGACATGATTTGATCTTTGTAAATCTAATGCATAAGATACAAGAGAAATCTTAATGGCCCATAAAACTTTGTAATAACTCAAAGTTTCCACTACTTTGTTGAAGTGATGTTTCTTTGTATTGTGGAAGATATATAAAATCTTAGTCCCTTCCAAATTCTCATTTTTTTAAATATAATTGTCTTGTTGCTCTATGTTTATGAGAACATTTCAAGTATTTCTTATGTAGATTATCTTGTGAGTCTCTTTCAAATACTTTTAATTGTTGGTAGTTTAATGCTAATACCAATGAAGTCCTTACATCATGGTGCAACCACTTAAACCATTGGTTAAATGTCCGTAAAAGGTAAAGCATTGTATATATCATCTTGAAGACTTGTTCACAAATTCTATCCAACCATTAGTTGTGTCACTAAGGATGCATGGTCAAACATGTGCCAACTTCTAAACATAAATATTTCATAAGTTATTCACAGATAAAGGGTCTTGATTACGTAGGATTACTTTTAAGATATTTTATATATGTAAACATTTGCTTGAAAATCTTTCACACTATCTAGTGTATGGGATATTTTCTTTAAATTAGTATCAAGTTAGCCTATTTAGTTTGGTAATTTTTCATAACAAATTACAATTTTACCATCTAAATTAGATATGTTTTTATGATTAGTTTACTTTACGAAGTAGGGACTGTAGCTGCAATGCAATTAGTGTTTGAATTTTTCAATGCACATTCAAGTTTGGTTGAGACATTTTGTATTATTCTTTCATTCTTATGAGAATATAAAAAAATGTTAGGATGGAAGAATGCAAATTGCATGTAGGGTCAAATTTTAGTTTAGCCTTATTATGTAGGCATGAATATCATAGTCAAAATTGCTTCAAAATGAACCATTTTATATTTTTGATATATTTGATATCTTTTCAATTTGATACATTTTGATCTAATTTGTGGTCAAAATATATTTGACCTTGACCCTACCTACAATTAACTAAACAATAGTTTATTCCTTCTTAAATCAAGCATTATTGAAAGGAGACTTAAAAATTTTAGCTATAATATAGGCCTTAAAAATTTTTGTTAGAGGGTTTTATATCAAGTCCATAGATTCATTTTAGCTACCCAATAGAAGAGCATGGGCCCTAGGCTAAAATCTCTTTTGCTTTTAACTATAATATAGGGCTTAAAACTTTTGATGATGTAATCAAGGAACATACCATCACTCTTACCAATTATACCTAACAAATTAAACTAAAAACACAAGCCACAATAAGAATTTAACAGAGGTCATAAGAATCTAACAGAGGTCCACGAGGTCCACGAGATACTGTAGAGATCTCGTGACTTGTAGTGTATCAGCGTCTCTCTTTCCTTGGAGCATCAAGAGAACTTGAGCCATGCTTGGCCTCTCATTCTCATCCTCTGCAATGCATGCCAAACTTGTAAGAGTAGCTCTTCTCACCTGCTCAACATCCGCATGCTTTGCAATTCTTTCGTCCACAATACTCATCATATTTCCCTTGTGAATTTGAGTTGCGGCCCATGAGGGAAAGTATTGCCTAGTCTGTTCCTTCACGCTCATGCCCACATTTCTTCGACCCGATATTATCTCGAGCAGCATCATGCCGAAGCTGTATACGTCTGCCTTGGAAGTGATTGGTAAACCGGTGAGCCACTCGGGAGCAATGTATCCTCTTGTTCCTCTCATGCTTGTCAGAACCCGGCTGAAATCTCTTTCCACCAACTTTGCCAGCCCAAAATCAGCCACCTTTGCGTTGAAATCTTTATCCAGCAGAATGTTCTCGGGCTTTATATCGGAGTGAATGATTTGATGTCTGCATTCCTCATGGAGATAAACTAAAGCTCCTGCAGTGCCTAAAGCGATCTCGAATCGTTTCTTCCACTCCAACAGCTTTTGTGATCCAGCGAATAGAAAGGAATTGAGAGAACCGTTGGGCATGTACTCGTAAACCAGCAGCCTTTGTGATCCTTCTGTGCAAAATCCGCAAAGCCGGACCAAATTGACATGTTGTATGTTTCCGATTGTCCTTATTTCTGCCCGAAACTGCTTTTCTACTTGTGTAGAACCCTCTAATTTTTTAACTGCCACAAGCGTATTGTCTGGGAGAGCTCCTTTGAAGACAGAACCGAATGCTCCTTTCCCTAACTTATCCCTGAAATTATTGGTTGCAAGTCGCAGCTCCTTGTAAGTGAATGTTCTCAGCAAAGACGGCAGCTCATCTTCCGTGTCTCCTCCCTTACCCATTATTCCACGCTCCCGACGAAACTTTTTTACAACAAGGAAAGCCAAAACAAGAATGAAAGCAGCGCCGGCGGGAAGTGAAATCGAAAGGACACGAACTTGGGTAC
This sequence comes from Cunninghamia lanceolata, assembly GCA_027924645.1. Taxonomy (NCBI): domain Eukaryota; kingdom Viridiplantae; phylum Streptophyta; class Pinopsida; order Cupressales; family Cupressaceae; genus Cunninghamia; species Cunninghamia lanceolata. Next base: position 3,787,553 of record BSBN01000791.1, on the reverse strand, counting down.
TTCCTCCACTGAATATCGACGGTGGCAATTCAGAAGCAGTCATGCGAAGGAATATGGGCTGGATGTTAGGTGCGTTGAGAATATTGAATAGATCGCCAAACCACATTCTACAAATGGGGGAAGTAGAATTAGTGAGATCGAAGGCTGTGCAGGAACAATTTTCCAGACATGCAGCTTTGCATGCTGGTAGAGTTGGGTATTGCGAATCTAGAACAGCTCCCTCCTCAGCTAAGGATATGTCATTCTTTTGCACGAAACCATCGGTAGTGCCGTTGGTGGGAGAGCAGTGAAGAGGGCTACTACGAACGCATCCGCTTGACCACCATTCTTGCGAATACCAGGCGCGATTGTGTTTTGGGTGGAAGCCTTCCAGACAGCTGCAGAATTGAAGATTGTTTCTGTTGCATGCTCCGTAAGCCCCGCATACATCGTAGACAAGGCACAGGTCTCGCGGCATCGAACACATAAGACTCCAGCTGCTATTACCACTTAAAAAGTATGTTCGTAGATCTCCAGACTTGTCCAGGACTACACGCTGATTGAAACTATCAAATTTTGATATTTGAATATACGTGAAGTACATCCTTGTGGGAGAAATCCTTACAAAGGTGTTATTAAGAATCATAGAAAACTCATCATTCGACATATCTGGAATACTGATGAAATGGTCAACAACCCACTCTCCACTGCTCCAGTAAGTAATATTGTTATTATATAACAGCAAAAAGTCCGTCTTGCCTGGGGCTGGATTCATTTCGAAAGAGAAGGGCCCAGGTGCTGGATCCAACGAACTCTTCCAAGAAGTTAGCTTCATGCCTTTCCACATCTTCATTCCCGACAACAATGTGTCCCCGGGATACAAGAAACTCTCCCAGACAATCTCAGAAATGTTGCGGATGCCCAACATAACAAAATTACCAGAATCCAATATCATAGCTCTTGAGGCTATAGCTTTCTGGTTCTTCCTTGTCGACCAAATTGATCGTCCCTCTGAATCATACAGTTTGAGATAGCCGTCTGTTGATAGCTTCAAAACGCCGGGCTTGTTTCTGATGGGAGTTTCTCTATTAGCCACCCAAACAATGGTCTTGTCGGAGATTTGGGCATACCAGATGCCGATGTACCAGTTATTGGTTCCACTAGGACAGAAAAACCCCAATTCGAAGGTGCCATTCTTTGACACTATACTCTGATTTCCAGTGAGAGATTCCCCCAAGGCGATGCTTTCTCCACCATCAACTACTAGGGAATCAGCAAGCACATAAAGCGCTGCAAGGAAGCAATACCATGTAAATAGAGTATCTGTGGCCATTTCTATGCTCTATATGAAACCTCAACTCCACCATCAACTGCTAGAGAATCAGCAAGCATATAAACCTCAAACGCGCTTGGAATAAAGCCCGAGAAATGTCTCCCGAATATTACGCACAGGTTTAGTGTTGTCTTATACACGGCAAATGCAAAGAACGAAGGAACGTTCTTTGTTCGTTTTACCGAGTGGACTAGGCAGTTCCGACCATCACTTTATCCCTTGGGAAGTTGGAAAACGTGGCCATTGTCTATCCAGCACTCTGGATGCACATTTGACCGTATTTATTATTTAATTGAAATTCACAATACGATTGTATTCTGAATTTCAATTAATTAATAAATACGGTGTGAATTTCAATTAATTAATAAATACGGTCAAATGTGCATCCAGAGTGCTGGAAAACGTGCATTGGCCTGAGAACATTGACTTATTTACATTAGTCGGAGACCGCATTAACTCTGTCAAACTACGGGGACCATTGACGGGACAGAGAGGCAAGCTAAATGAGTCTTGCTTACTAATCATAGTCAATGTAACGTATTGAGACCATAATTGGAATTCTTAAAACTTCTACCAGCCAGAAAGAAAGTCAACTTGGGTTGAATGAGGATAAAAACTTTGAATTGACTATCCATCGTTTCCACTACAACTATCTCAATTTTAAGAACCATGGTAAAGAAGACATCTTAGGCTAATTTATGAGAACACATGGACCTCAATTTGTAACTAGAGGTGGAAAAAGATATTTGATTGTGGAAATATATAGTTGATTATGGAAATCAATTTTAAGAACTATGGTAAAGAAGACATCTTAGGCTAATTTATGAGAACATATAGACCTCAATTTGTAACTAGAGGTGGAAAAAGATATTTGATTGTGAAAATATATAGTTGATTATGGAAATCTTTTGGTTTACAGGTGTAAGTTTATTAGCACATTTTATATGCTTTTTATGTTTGTTTATGATAAGTATGATATTGATTGTTTTGAGATTTTAAAATTGAATTGTTTTCAAATCATCTAATTTTAGATAGACATGATCTTTTGTAATTAAAATTTCTATTTTATTTTTATATTTAGTTGGTTTTCTATATTTAGAATGATAGTGTATGTTGTAGTTTTGTCTCTTGAATAGGATCCATATATATGCTTTAGAAATTCAAACTTGCATATTTCTATCCAAACACTTGTCTTATCATAGGCTTTATGTGATAATTTACTTTTGGCAATCAAATTGGGCTTCATGAATGCTTATTCTATTGGTTAGATTAAAATGAAAACTAACTAGCACTCGCCTACCACCTAAAGAACACACTTACTATTCTTAGATTATTAGAACCCTATTCTAGCTACCTAGAGCTTCTTCCATTGTTGCATACATCACCTACCTCCATAGCTACATTCACCCACACCTACACTTAGGGCCACACACTCAAATCCTACTTCTTGTTGAGTCAACTTGCATACCTTATTGAGGCAAGTCCATAAATATTCCTTGTAGGTTTTGGAGCAAGTGTTGAGGTTGCTAGTAGGCACAAGGAATTACATTAGAATGTACAAAGGATAGGACCAAGCTAATACAAGACACCAACATGTGGAAGCAAACATAGATACACACAATTTAGTGCTTGACAAAACTCTGACAAAATACGAAATCTTTCAAATTTAGTCTAGTAACATAGTTCCCTTAAACCTTCTTCTAGTGGACCACCTAACAACCAAAAATTTACACACATGCCTCTTATCCCCTTTCTTCTTCTGTACAAATTCCATTTCATATAGTAGTTAATCAACTCTATGCTTATTTTTCTAAATAAATTTGAAATGATTTTGATGCTTTATTTAGTATTTCCAATGACATTTTATGTGAATAATCATACTTAATAGTTAAAAAAATAAGCATATTGGTTTTTTTAGTTACATTTTGGAGTGAACCCAAAGTTCTTTCTCACAACCTTCTTGAATACTTTCTACACATAGAACAAAAAAATGAACACAAAACCAAAATGATCAGCAAACACTCAACTATAAACACCAAGGAGAGAACAGGGTAATGGGGATCTAAAATGACCAAAAAGTGGAAAATTTTCACCTAGAAATTGACTAGGTGATGAAAAGTTGAGATTACCACCTGTATATACAAGTATTTATCTCATGTGATGTTCTCATCATAAAATGTAATCAATGGAGGAGTAGTAGAAGAAGAAGAAGAAGTAGTTTTAGTCTCAATTGTACCCACAAAAGTAAGTAAATGTGATGCATCTTGATATTCAATGTAACAATCATCCATATTATCACTATCTTCATATGTAGTATCCATAACAATAATATCTTGTGCCTCAATATTATTGGTGTGACTAGGAAAGGGATTTGTATTGATTTTCAAGTTCCTATTTGGACATGCAACCAAAGGATTCCCACCATCATTAACACCTTCAACATGAATCATGTTGTTATTGATAAGATCTTGCACTTTATGTATTAAAACCATGCATGATCTGTGTTATGACCTTTGAATCTATAAAGACAAAATTCTTGCTTATTATAACTATTTGGAAGTGGCTTATTAGGATCCAATGGGCTAATAGGAGGAACAATAGTCAAATTAGCACTCAATAAATATTGCATGAAACTCTAGTTTTTATATTATATTAGTGGTAGCTACTTGATTAAAATTTTCCTTTAAGTCATAACCCTTTGAAAAAATATTATTTTTCAAAACTTGAAGGGTAAGATGTCTGAGGTGATGAACAATATTTGAGTGTATTGGATGCAAACATGTGGCCTCAAGATCTATCAAATGAATGTACATATCTCTAAAATTTGAAAAACTATTGAAATGTGCATTGTTGTTAATGATTGGAAGAAGTCCCTCAACAAATAGAATTTGAATCTTGTCATCATCACATTGGTGCTTAAGTTTTTCACATAAAGAATGGAAGCATATAACATAATCATTAATAAGTTCATTTCTATGTTGGGTACCTTTGTTCAAACCACTCATAGTTATCTTCAAATCAATATTGAAGTGAAAGTACTTGAGGAAAGCAATGGACAAAACCCATAGGTAAAGAATAAAATCATTGAATAACATAATCTCTTAATGTCTGTTAAAATAACTTAGCTAAGATCTTATGGTCATATGAAAAATCCATACATGCTATAGTGAACGCTTGTAAATGAACATTTGGATCTCCTTTTTCATGGTATAATTCAAATCTAGGCACCACAAAGCCCATAGCTAATGAATATGTAACAAACTCATATACAAATTTTATGTGAAGTGGAATATTATATGTTGTAGAATCACTCTTATTATTATTGATTTCCTTCTTAGGCTAGCCATTTCTTCCAATAGTGTATCCAAGGTGGAGGTAGAGAAAAGGGTAGTATTAGGAGTATGGGAGACAATGGGAGAAGTGTAGTGAGGGTGTGAGGTAAGGGGTATGGACATAACCATGGAGGGATGAACCACACTATAGGATGAGTTGGTCATGGGGTGAGATGGATGAATAGTGTGAGCCATGGGTTGGGAATAATGGTATGGAATACATGGGGTGTAAGGTATAGTACTAGTGAAGGGATGAGATGCAAATGGAACACTAGGGGAAACAAAAATAATAGATATAGGTATGTTAGAGGGAGTATAACTAGGAGGTATGCCATGATGAGGAACAAAGCCAATAAAAATGGTGGAAGGTAATGTGGTAGAGGTGAGAGCCATGTTAGGTATAATATGAGAGGTAGTGGCCATGGAGGTGGTTGTGGTAGGGTTAGGATTAGAGGAAGAGAATGGATGAGGTAAATGCATCAACAAGTTCTTGTTAACTAAGTGAAAGATCTTGCTTAGCTAAATGTGTATCATGATAAAAGTCTTGTTCATCCAAATGGTTCTCAACTTGAGCATCCAAAAATACTTTATTATGATTAGATTGAGCTACCATAATAGGTTAAGTTGAGCATTCCTTCTCAAAGGAAGATTAGAAGGAATGTAAACTAATATGACTACAACAAATAGAAAAATAGGCAATATAAATCACTCTAAGATTTAAAATTAAAAAGGAGAGATGTATTAGATTTGAAGATGAAGCCCTAGAGAGGATTTCAAAGGTGGGAGGGTGAGCAAAAGATTACACAATGAAACATAGACCCTACAAGTAAAAATATAGCAATGGAATAGTAATAAACAAGAGCACTATAAATAAAATCTAGAAATGATAAAGTAATCAGAAAACACAAATATGAAAACCTTAATTGCAAAGAAAGGTAAACCCTAGAGTAAAACCTTAGAGATGTAACATTAAACAATTTCACAAAAAATAGAAGGGGATAAACTCCCTTTTACATAAATATAGGCTAATTAAATAAATGCACATAAACAAGCACATTTAACCTCGATTTAAATATATGCATGCATGCCCGTAAGGATGCAATGTGGTGGTGAGTTCATTTGGTTTTTCTAATCACCGCCAAGGTTCAAACCCCTGTTGAGTTGGTGTGCTTGTAGACTGTGTGCCTTTGTTGGACCAATGAGCTCATGGGTTTGAACAAGGTGATAATGCCTTGGGGACTGAGACCCCCCAATAGTGGTCTCGGTGATAAAATTGTGGGAAGAGATCCCCCTTAAGTAGTCTCTCTAGACATGCCCCAGTCTAAAAACCTGAATAAACCAAACCAAAAAATATATATGCATGGAAGAAGTCTATGTTTCCTAAATAATCTCCCAGATTTACTTGTACAAGCTAAAGTACCTTTTGATCAAAATTGAGAAAAATAAATGGTCCACTACATTGTAAAAGAATAAATTTTAAAATTACGTGACATATTTCTTGTGCTCCGATATTATGGACAGTAATTTTTTGTAAAAGGAATCTATATGCACACAATGTGATGTCATCTAAAATACTCATAATTCAAAACTCCTCGGTAGATATGTCTGATAACTCTGAGATACAAAATCTATCGCAAACAATAAACAACGTGCTCGATTGTAAACTTTTCAATGGTGTTTTGAAACTGTCGAGTGAAGTTCATATGAAATTATTTAGTGCAGAGGGCGCATTAAATAGTGAAGGCCACTTAGGGTATAATATTAGTTTCTGGTAAACGTTTTTAATGGTGAATTTGAGGCTGTTCGGCAGAGCTTCAACCGTCCCGTGGACACTCGGTTGCCCAGAAAGAAGTTCCTGGGACAACAGAAATTCGTTGCTCAGAAGAATTCATTGGATCCAGCTCCTGGACTTTTCTCTTATCAATCTAGAACAATTCTGAGGGTATTGGGAGATCGGAGTTTGGGATGGTAAAATTTTCAATCAACTTTCAGACTATCAGGTAAAAATGTCGTCACTCTCAAAGTTGAAAATACTAGCTCTGTGTTTGATCTCACTTACACAATGACGGGTGACTCGAATGTGCTCTCACGTTGGGTAGCATAGCCTATAGCCTACCTAGATTGGCCAAGTTTTGTATTCAATATAAGTAATCGCTATTTTCAAACATATAACTGTTCAAAATTTAATATTTATAATATGCTTTTATGTATATGGAATTTGCCTGTAAAACTAATTTTGTAAAGCTGATTGTTACTAGCGCTTAAATTTGTCAAGAATTTTTTTAAGGCATGAGGTTGTTCTTAAACACTCTACTTAAATATCATTCATTTCAATAGTTAAACATTATTCACTTCAACATCCAAAGTTTAATTTTAGCCAATAAAAATAGGGCAAATATTTACTACTTTTTGTTGTGAATGAGTTGTAAAATTTCTATTGACTGTTTAACCATTGAAATGGATGATATTTAAGTAAATACCATCCGAGTGTTCTTAAATATCATCCACTTCAACAGTCAAAGGTCAGTTTTGGCCAATAAAAATAAGACAAATATTTAACACTTTTTATTGTGAATGAGGTGTAAAATTGCTATTGATTGTTTGACCATTGAAGTGGATGATATTTAAGTAAATACCATCCACTTCAATAGTCAAAGGTCAATTTTGGTCAATAAAAAGAGGACAAATATTTACCACTTTTTGTTGTGAATGAGGTGTAAAATGGCTATTGACTGTTTGACCATTGAAGTGGATGATATTTAAGTAGAGTGTTTGCATGGCAATTAATTTTTTTAATGCAAGTCAAATTTTATATAAGAAATATACAAAAAAAAATTACAAATGATTTTAATGTATTCATACCAAGGTATTCCAAATAAATTTAGATACTATGGCAAGCCTTCTAGATGCCCAATATTTGATATGGCCCATGCTCTACATAAGAGCACAAATGAGTTGCATAAGACTCTTGGGCACATAAATTTTGGAGTGCCTATTCAACACTCTTTTTGAATCATTTGAATGAGTTACAATAGGGGATGCAGCTTGCCATCTATGTCTAGTGTGCTACTCGGGGTAGTTTGGCAATAACAAGAAATGGATTCATCACATTGGGATGAGATTGCATGCAAATTGTAGCATACCTAGAACAGGGACTTATGTGTTTAGATGGTCTCATGAATGAGATCCTTCAATACTAATAGCAAGATTTCTCTTCCCTTTACTTTGATGTGTTTAAAATTAAATAAACGTACTAGAGATAACCACTATACTAAGATAAACACAAATTACATAATGGAAAATTTTTTATTTGTATGGTTGTGTGAAACGACTCATTGGTAACTTGTTAAGAGATATTTGGTTACTGGCAAATGTTAACTTGCTAAGTCCTTCCCTGAAAAGCCCTTATCTCTTTCCCATTTTTTGTGTTTTTCTTTCTTGTAGCTTGTCTATAACTTTGGATAATCAAGATTAGAGTCTAAAACTAATTTAATAGAAGAAATATGAAATATTGTGCAACTTGGTTAGATTGGTACAAACAAAAAATTCAATTGTTTGATGTGCTAGAATGAAAGGAAGACCATTATTTATATAAACTATTCTATTAAAAAAAATCCGAGTATTTAGAATTTTTTACTATATTTTACAGTTAAAATCTTTAAATACAGCTATTCAACTGTCAAATTTAATCCGTGGCGGTTACAAATTTATTGTAAGCTTCTATAATACAGCATTCACTTACTGAATATAACTTACATAATCACTTGGAACTGGAATTAAAAGTCGAAGTTTATTCCCTCCACAAATCAAACCTTACCTGAAAAGACATGCTTCGAGAGAGGAGCTAAACATTATAACTGTAACATAGGGCGTAAAACTTTGAAAGGCAGGCGATAGGGAATCTAATAGAGGTCCGCTAGATACTGTAGAGATCTCATGACTAGTAGTGTATCAGCCTCCACCTTTCCTTGGAGCATCAGAAGGACTTGAGCCATGCTTGGCCTCTCAGTCTCATCCTTTGCAACGCACACGAAGCTTGCAAGAGTAGCTCTTCTCACTTGTTCAACATCAGCATGCTTTGCATTTCTTTCGTCCACAATACTCATCATGTTTCCCTTTTGAACTTGAGTTGCGGCCCATGAGGGAAAGTACTGCTTACTCTCTTCCTTCACGCCCATGTCCACATTCCTATCTCGAGCACCATCATGCCGAAGCTGTATACGTCTGCCTTGGAAGTGATTGCTAAGCCGGCGAGCCACTCGGGAGCAAAGTACCCTCGAGTTCCTCTCATGCTTGTCAAAACCCTGCTAAAATCTCTTCCCACTAACTTTGCCAGCCCAAAATCAGCCACCTTTGCGCTGAAATCGCTATCCAGCAGAATGTTCTCGGGCTTTATATCACAGTGAATGATTTGATCTCTGCATTCCTCATGGAGATAAACTAAACCTCGTGCAATGCCTAAAGCGATCTCGAATCGCTTTTTCCACTCCAGCAGCTTTTGTGATCCATTCGATTTAGCGAATAGAAAGGAATTGAGAGAGCCGTTGGGCATGTACTCGTAAACCAGCAGCCTTTGTGATCTTTCTGTGGAAAATCCGCAAAGCCGGACCAAATTCACATGTTGTATGTTTCCGATGGTGCTTATTTCTGCCCGAAATTGCTTTTCTATATGTGTAGAACCCTCTAATTTTTTAACTGCCACAAGCGTATTGTCTGCGAGAGCTCCTTTGAAGACAGAACCAAATGCTCCTTCCCCCAACTTATCTCTGAAATTGTTGGTTGCAATTCGCAGCTCCTTGTAAGTGAATGTTCTCAGCAAAGCGGGAAGCTCATCTTCCGTGTCTCCTCCCTTACCCAGTATTCCACGCCTCCTCTGAAGAAAAATTACAACAAGGAAAGCCAACACAAGAATGAAAGCAGTGCCGACAAGAAGTGAAACATAAAAGGCAAGAACTTGGTACCACTGTATATATTACTTTTTGCTTGTTTGTTGCCATTGTGCTCTATGTCACACCTTTAGAGTGATGGATTTGATTGTAGGCTTTTACATATTGCACCATCCTCGATTTTGATACAAACTTCCTTCTGTTCCACTCAATTTCTTCAGGAGGTTGCCTACACGAACAGATTCTTTGTTGTAAGCAATTTAGCCTGTCATTCATTTCATGGGTTATGTTTTCTTCTTCTTCTTCTTGTTAAATATCAATCACTATTCCTTTGCCAACAAGCCCAACTTCACAGGCTACTATTTCATTTGTCACTTTATACAAAGTATCAGTCAGGATGGCATATTAGCTTGAGAAGGCAGATCATTGTTTAACTTTTGTTTTGAGCAGAAAACTTAATTTCAAATTTTTTGTTAGTCCATTTATGGAATTGATATTAGGCAGAGATTATCGTACTGGGATGATATGATTTATATGATGATATGATTTATGTGTTCACTGTATGTTGGTGGAGCTTGTGAATTATATGTATTTATATTTTATCCTGGAACTTTATACATGTCCAAGATTTGTACAGTGATGTGGGCCCTATTTTTTGGCAATCCATTTGCTTTTGAAATGGTTCATTTCCTTTGTTCTTATGAAGAATAAAATATCGAAAGGGAGGAACCCTCTGCCACTTACTGTAGGCTCCTTTGGCTTAGGCACCTTTATATTGTGTCCCTTCGAATTCTTTTTGGAGAAGCAATGCAATTTTTCACCCCCTTCAATTTAATTGTGAATGAGTGTCACAACCCATATTTGAATTTTGAATTCGAATTGGAATACTATTGTAATAATATAAAAGCTAATAAAATTAAATAATAAAAACAAAATATAGTCCCAATTTAAAATTCTAAAAATGAGGACACTTCTAGAAAGGGCAATAAATGAGGAACTTTCCCCTCGTTCTCAAGTCAAGACTCCAATTTATGAAATGAGTCCTTTTTCTCCTTGAACTTAAGACCATTGGAAAATTTGAGAATACATTTAAGATTTGCAAGTCCTTTTCCATAAAAATTGAATGACAAGTTGGAAAATGGAGCAATCTCATTTATGGAAGAGACTTGACTCAAGGACTTGGAGTTTCCTCCAAATGGGTCAAGTTTTTCTATAAATTGCATAGATTTTTGAGGAAGAAGACACTCATCTCTAGTTTGGGAGTGCTGGAGAAAACTGTAAGAGTTCTCCTCCCCTCATTTTGTTTTCTTTCTTTTGAAAATTTGGGTCTTGAATGCTTGTTAATTTTAGATTTTAAATTCATTTTGATGAATGTTTAGGATGATGGAAATTTGCAATCTGTAAGTTTTGTGAATGGATGTGGCATATGTAACTGTTTCGTTTGTCATAAACCCACCGCTTTCCTTTTTGCTTGAACGATTGTCCATACCCTGTTCCAGAGCCATGTAGGCATAGGCAGGGAGGACGGTAGTGGAATCTAGCTTTACACTCGCCAGTTGCAATTGCTTAAAGGTTTCTAAGGTCTTTTCATGAAACCCATTTTGAACGTACCCTACAGATCACATTTCTTTGAGTCATTTTGTCAAACTGCTCTGCCTTGTCTAGACTTTCACGTCCTGCATACATGTCTATCAGAGGATTTCCAACTATAATCTTTGATGAAAATTTCCCTTCTGAATAGCTTTATGTTCATGCCCTGTTCAAAGGCATCCAAGGGGAAAGCTGGCAAAGATTGTAAATTCAGCCTTACGCCCACTTGCCAATGTCAATTGCTTGAAAATTTCAAAAGCCTTTTCAACAGAACCATTTTGTGCATATACTACAATTGTTGATCTCTCTTTAAGGCATTCTGTCAAACAGTTCGCGTATATAGCTACAAGAGCATTTTCATTAAGTAAATGTCTTGAATCTGGAAAATACCCTGTTGTCTTCATCTTTTCAAGCTAATTTCTCCAACTTTGCTTGCATCTCTAGTGTCTATGGATGTAGTCGGTCTCCTACATGAATAAAGTGTATTATTGTATGGCCTTAAATCCAGTCACATCCAGGGATCCTTTTAATTCCTCTATCGTTCACCAACCTCCTTACCATTTGAACCTCAATGCACCCGCCCACTTCTGCATAGATGTTGGTCGCTACAGCATGCAGCATCACTGTAAATACCCCTAAGCCTATATTCATGTGTGATCTACGAGCATAAAAAAAACACACCCACACAACCACCACAGGCTTAATTGGCATCTTAATGACAAAGTTTAGGGCATCCTCAAGATCGCCAGCACTGTGAAGAAGGTCAACCACACCGCACATAACCATCAACTGTAGTTGTAATGCAATAAGGGGTTACTCATATGATTGAAGCATGTACAACTCTAATCCGCTAAATCTGCATGGCTGCATGCACCTAGAACACAAGCAAAGCTTACAATGTTAGGATATGTTCTAGAGAGTTTCATTTTGAGAGCATTCCCATTTTGTGCTTATCCCGGAATCATTATATTCCATAAGATGACATCTATTTGAGGTATTCTATTAAACAGTTCATGTGATTTGTCTATGATTCCTTATTTTTGCGTATATGTCTACCAGAATATTTCCAACTATAAGATCTATCAAAAATCCCCCTTCCGTTCTGCTGTTATGGATGTCCATACCCTGCTTCCAAGCTTCAATTTAGCACAGGAAAGAAGAACGCTGGCATAGGTTGTGGAATCTGGGTTTATGTCCACCAAATTACATTTGCTTGAAAGTTTCAAAAGTCTTTCCACCAAATCCATTCTATGAATACCCTGCAATCACGTGAGGCATCCAGTCAAAGAGTTCATGTGCTTGTCTATGCTTCCCTGCTTTGCATACATGTCTACCAGGGCAGTCGCAACTACAACATTTGACAAAATTCCTCCTTCCATTATGTTTTGATGAGTGTGTACCCTGTTCAAAAGCTCCCATTTTCACATAGGCTGTGAGGATGTTGGCAAAGGCTACGAAGTCTGATTTTAGACTTGCCGATTGCATTTGCTTGATTGTTTCTACCATCTTTTTTTTAACAAATCCATTTTATACATAGCCTGCAATCATTCTATTCATTTGGATTACATTTCTTTGAGGCATTTTGTCAAACAGTCCACGTGCCCACAAACCTCCTCACCCCAAATGGTGACGAATGCAATTTCATGCATATACTCAGGGAGAACCTATGGTGGCACCATCATTCCATTGCCCCCATCTTATTATCTTTTGATCGTCCCTAGAAGCAACGAACACCATTGTGAGTTTCGGTGCATGTTCAACTCCGTAACGCTCAGACCCACAAGAGCATACAAGCTTCCTTGGCTTCTTCATACCTGTAGTCATTCTGGTTTTGCTAAACAGAAACCAATGGAAGGGAATTCTTTGATATGGTTTAGAAAGAGGCCGAGAATCCATGACAACCCTGCTCTAGAATATGCATACCAGGATGCTAAAACATATACCCAATGTTTATTTTTGGAACCAAACCCCAGTGCTCCTTCTCTTGGGTTGCTCGTGTGGATATGAACAGAATTCATTTTTTTATTGGAGTGCCTTGATGACTTAGATGGTAGTCTCAAAGGAAGAGGATCTCGTCTGCTCCTATTTAAGGGAGACCCTACTGACGTCATTCCACAGCTTTTGGAACAAGTATTGTTCATAGCCAGAGATTGCATTGTTCCAGAAAGTTTTAGACCGTATAGCATAGGCACATGATTGAAGAGTTGTTTGTTAGAGCTGGGAGCCTTGATCAAAGTTTTCAAGGAGCCCAAAGTGTATATTGAATTCTCTATCCCTCGGGCATTTATTATATTTATTATAATGAATGAGTCTAGTATGTATAAATTAGTGAAGAAGTTTTCTATGCAGAGTCTAGAGTCTATTTAATCCAAAATCACGATCATATTATGGGTAACCTTTATAATTGACTCATGTAAGTTCAATAGTTGGATGATTCATGAATCTCTAAGAAGACTAATTTATACATCACGAGATCTCAATAAAGAGATGACATCATTAGTAGTATTACATTTAACTTTTCTATTTAATTAGTACCCTATTATACAAGGAAGTTTTCTTCAAAATATAATTAGTGAATTAATATTCGTAATGGTAAAGTTTGTCTATCCATGCTAATTTCCATTTGGTAAATTGTATCCATTTTGGAGAAACTAGTTTTTAGAACTAACATCCTAATTTCTTACTCAAGTCAATTTTAAGTTGCATTATGGGCCCATAACCCGTCCCTCTTAGGATCATTTTAATATTGTAAACTTTGGATAGTATGACATTGTTTGAAGGAGTGGGTTGGATTAGAATAATACTTTTAAAGATGCGGAAACCAAACAAAATTCTCTTAGGATTAGACAAGAGAAAAAAATCTCTAAATATATTTTGATATGGAAGTCCCACAAAAATTAGTTATTAGTATATACAAGTTTAAAGAGTATTTTATACAAAATAATAATTAAACAAATCTTCATCCTTGAATTAAATTAAAATTCAATTAATATTTTTACTTAAAAGAAAGAAATATTAAACCTAATATTTCTCTATGAAGTTTCTTCCTTCTTATATTGTTGCTTAAGATACCTCGAGGGATTCGTTATACCATATTTTATTATTGTACCTTGTTATTTGAATTGATCAACTCAATAACATTGTATGTGTACATCTGCTTCAAGAAGTATTATAAGGGACCAATATCCTTGGAACGCTATATTATATCATCGAGGAAATACACAAACTTTTGTTCCTTGGGATTAGATTCCAACGTCAAGGGTTGGGTCAAATACTTAGTAGAAGCCTATAGTGAGAATCAAAGATGGATTTGCAATAATTCTTTCAACAATTGTTAATCTTAAATGCTTTAGAAATTACAAAATGAAAATTTAGTGTTTTTGAAACAATTTCCCCTAATCTCAAAATGCGACTAATGAACCCCTCATTTTGACCTATGAATGAGAAGTCAACATTATTTATCATGGTTAGGAATTGATAATCTCAACTAAAGAAGTTAAGTTAAACTCTTGTTAAATAACTTATCTTGTTAGATTACAAGCCTTAATCTGGTTCCATATATATAAATATATAAGTTGAAACGATTATGTAAGAAAAGGATTTAGTACCTTACATTTGAAACAAAGATTAATTTGATATGCAACTACCGATTATTGTTTTATTTTGAATAAAGTTTACTTGATGTTAGACCAAGTTATTATCATATCATTTTAGATTGAAAGCTTAAGTATCTTTTCTAGTTTATGTTTACGAATAACGTGAAGTGAATTAGTATCTTCTGGCATTATGTGTACAATTGTTTATAACTAATCTTATTCTTTACAGGCAAGCAAAGAAGTTTATTTCTTCTCATTTCCTTTTAAGTTATCATATAAGTTTTTCTTTTCTACTTAGCTAGGTAAACTTGTAAATAAACGTCCAAACTCAAACAAATCGCAGTGTTCAGTATTTATGGTACCTCTATGTCACGTTTACGGGTAATGCCGTCGCGTTGAACCAAGTATCTCACGCCTAACATAGCTGCAACAATGACGTCTGGGTACTGTCCCTCTAAATCGTTGGGGAGTAATAAGGGACATGTCAAGTTAAATCTGCAGCAAGGGAAAATCTCCTCGGATATCTCATTAAGAAGATTAACTAAAAGAAAAGGATGAGTCTATTGAAATAATTAGCACGTGAGGCTTACTAGCAATGCGAGTCTAAATTAGAGATGACTTTTAAATGGGGTAACTAGTTCGAATTAGAAATCCTATCTGCCATATGCTCTCACCTCATCTTCACGAATCTTAGTGATCAGAAAGCACTAGGGAATCAGGAACGAACTTAGTCATGAAATTACCTAATTTGGCTTAAGGAAGCAAACTAGATTTTATGGGCAGACACCTGATAGGGATTCCTCCACACTAGGACTAATTGACAAACACCCATTTAGGTGTTTGTGGTAGTGGACTAACTTCCGTCCTTGTTTCACCAAGTGGGTGGCAGCCGACGGAGAACTGTCTGGGGCATGGAATAACCCTAGAAAGGGCTGGGTACCCGCTCACAATTACACCAAACATAGTGCAAAATAGAACTACATATTCACATTCCCCACGTTAGTCACATCTGAAGGAGGGGGCCTTGATCCCGTGGATGGGTATGTAGGCAGTCTGGACGGCGAAGGATGCCCCCAGTACTCAGGTCCCCTGGATGTAGGGTATTCTTTTATAGATTCTGTGTAGTGATTTCTGAGTCATGTTAACAAGAGATTGTTTAGTTAGTTTTGTGCAGATGATAAGGATATGGTCACTGGGAAGAAAGAAAGTTGTTAGAAGTGAATGCAGGGCGTAACAAAGAACTTAAGGTATGTGTGATCTATTTTTCTTATAGGTTATCTTGCGTAACGTACTCCCTCTTCACTAGGTTTAAAATTGGTGATCCTTTAGGACATGATGGTTTTAGAAAACTCAATTCAAGTTGTCCCATCTCTATAACATGCATTTAGTACTTCTGAGAAAAATTTCTCATTTCTTGCATCTATTAGATAAAAAATTTTATTCCTCGGTATTTTTGAATTTAGAGTTTAGTATTATTCGGTTTAGGATGAGTCGGGTCCTTACAATGCGTTTATTTAATTATATATTTAGGCAGCATGGGGGAATGCAATTTAATTATGAATCACTCTTTCTTTCTATTTAATATTAAAATTTATGATTAATTATGAGAATAATTGATGAACATAGATATAAATCTTGAAGGAATTTTAGTGATAGAAAGCCTCTTTGCATAGAATTCTCCATGAAGAACCTTTATGTAGAATTGTTGCTTTAAACATAGATTTTTTTTGGATACCCTGTTCATAATTTTTATCGATAAAACTTTTCCACTATATGTTATTTTATTACACAAGGATAAGCGGTCTAAGATGAGTTTAGGCCTGTTGGCTCAAGTGCTTTTGATATCTCTTAGTGTGTGAGTTCATTTCCAGTTGAAATTTAATTATAAATTGAATGTATATTATGATTCATCCATTCAAGTAAGATAATTTAAGACATAAGAATATAGTAATGTAGGATCATGATGTAAAATTAATATGAAGAAATGTTTGATGAAATAGCAATGTTAGATGATATGTTAACAATTTGAGATCAATGATCATAAGGCATGATATAGAAATGTGAGGTCAAAGTAGACACATGTTTAAGATCAATGATATGCAAGTTAAATTGGTAAACGATGAGATCATAGACATAATGTGGCCAATGTAGCTAGATATAATAATGATAAATGATAAAAAAAAATATGAGATCATGATTGAAGGATACTATGTAATGGATTATATATAAATATGGTCAAAATAGCTAGATTAAATACAATGTATTAAAATAAGACAATTATCTAAGAACCTAGATTAATCAAATTGGGAATTTATTTAAGTCAATATTGTACTATCAAACCATGCACCTGAACATAAGTGAATCTAAAATAATCATAAGGACTAGAGATGTGAGGATTAATTTATAAGCTTTGGTAAAGGGTCATGATAACATAGTTGTAGTCTAAACTTTCCAATAAAAAAATCTCATCATCTAGGTTCATATTTAATTAGCAAGTAAGGATATTAGGGTTCCAATTTATATCTGAAACACTAAATTTTGGAACCCTAAAACATTTATTTTGAACCCTAAAAAGTCTCATCATGTAGTGTCCCTCCATTCTCACCGTGGATGTGCTGGTAGTTGGCTTTGGAACTAGGAGATGAAGGTAAAATAATAAGGATATTTAAAGGTAGGAAATCAAGTTGGAGAACCTCGGTTTTCAAGTTTACTTTTATACATGCACCCATGTCATTATCATCATAGGCTTGGTGTATCAAAGGGAATGGTGGATTTGTATTGCGGAGAAGAAAAGTTTAAGCACTCTGAAAATGCTTCTTTAAAAATCTTAACCTTATTCAATACAAGGATGGTTTTGAGTTTGAGAAATGAGATTGGATGATTGTCAATCAAGAAGAATTGGAAATAGATATAGATTGGGATCAAATCCCCCCATTGGTGTCAATGTTGTCCTTGCAAATAAATTTATTGACAAGGCCTTGGAGATCCGACCAAAATTAGTCCTACTTAAATTGTTCCAAAAGAAACAAAGGGACTAAATGAGAAGTAGAGATGTTTCTAATGGAGAACCTAGGATCCTTTGACCCTGAACAAGAGTTTATTGATAAAATGATAGCATACAAGGAGTATTTGCCTACAAATGTTATTGACATGGCCTTCCCCAATGCAAATGTTCAAGTTCAAAGTAGTATGCATTGCAGAGTTGAGAACTAACATTCATGGTGAGAATCCAATCTGGATTCCATATCTGGTAGGGATTAATATAATGTGGTTATTGACAATGACCTAGATCTATATGTAAAGGCTCGAAGTTTTAAAGGGGTGAGGAGTGATATATTCCAATGGATCCAAAATACCATGTATATATGAAAGAACAATGTATATCTGAGAAATAGTTGTTCAGTAGCATTGAAAGACATTATAAGCCCCTTGAATAGAACAATCACAACTTGGATGATTGCAACTCTGTTATCGAAAATGATTGTTGAAAAGGAAATCTGAGTGATGCTTTTGTTGAACAGTACAGTCATAAAACTTATAAGGGAATTCATAGCACACTATTGTCATGTCCTTAATGGGACCACCCTAGGGTTATACCACTATCATTATTGTGTGTCATGTCCCTGAAATAAATCATAAAATCAAATAATGATTCTCAGCTGACCGACTCCTCAAAAGCGTCTAGAGGAGCAATTTCTATGGAGCAATTAAAATATATGAGAGACAGATCAATATATAAGACAAAAAGGTGTTTTAATATGCAAAGATATATGGTGCGATTAATTAATATGATTAGCTGATTATATATATATACACGATTCATTCAATGTTCATACATCAGCGACTGTGATATACAAGGCATCGATTATCATCTTCAGAGCAGTGAACAGTTGTATATGCTGAAACGATCAACAATGCAGCATCAAACAATAATCTTAAGACAACGATCATTGTAAAGAGAGATACGATTAAGATAAGAAGACAAATATTTAAGGAACAATAACGATATTGAAGGTGCAACAATTACAATTAGATAGCAGTGATTATCATTTAGTAAAAGAATGCTTGAGCTTATGAAATTGAGAAAGTCTAACAAGGATCTAATTAGAAATATCAAAGGGTTGTGACCTCATCAGTGAAAGGTGGCGTCTATTAAGGGATATGCCTCCCTTGAGATAATATAAATGCATAATGGAGGGAGCATTTGATGGGGAGGGAGGATGGAGGTGGAAAAATGGAGAGAAAGTTCAAGCTCGGCATCAAATTTCAGTATCTGCCAGGCGTTACAGGTTTTCCCATACGTGGTAACTTACCCTATCTTTCATTCCTCTATTTCTCTCAACTACTTGAAAATCTCGGTAAATCAATTGCTAGCTGATGTTTAGAAGTTAATTTTATCAAATCTGCATTGTAATTTATGGTAAAACATGTTGGCCACATCATAATTTTACATCAGACAAATTCCTATAGCTTGTATTGTTTTGTAGCCATAATGCGGTAATGGTTTCTCATGTGATTGAAGTATGAATAGCTCTCTTCGTCGAAACCTGCATGGCATAGCATTCTATATAATTCCTCAATTTTGGTATGAGAATAGGAGGACGTTGATTCTATAGTGCCACATTCCTTTGGAGGAGAAAACTAAGTCGGTGTGAAGACTGAGTAGATCATAGGGGAACCTACAAGTAAGAACACCTTGGTTGATTTGTCCATATCATGAAAATTCTAGTAGATTTTGTTTGATTAGACAATGGTTACATAGCAAATCATATCTGTATTTTGCACAAGTTGATTTGGTTATCATATTGATGAAATACATAACTCTTGGTTACATCGAGTTATTACTATTTACATTTTGGTATCACTTTGTTTATGGTTGTTAAGCTATGGAGCCGTAAGCTTGCATTGTCTTATACTATAAGGCTACAAAACGTTATTCATATTCATGTTATGTTAAGGTTACTTTGAGCTACGACTAAAGGCCATGAGAGGCTTATAGTCATGTGTAATAGAGAGCTTTAGTTTTGAGGATGCAGAAGAACTGTGCAGTCTTTGGTCACAACCATATGTTATCACTCTTCCATAGTTATCATTCATGGTTGTTCGATCTTCTTATTGTAGATGTTATTGTCACCTTTGTTGTTGCCCCATTTGGGTGGATGTTGTAATCATTACTTGGTCTGGTAGAAGTATTGTTAACTAGATGTAAATCCTATGTTCATGCAAATTGATTGTCATCATTGTAGGTGGAGTCTACACCTTTAGTTGGAGTCAATGTTTTCTTTGATATACAGATAGTTGTAGTTAATAAGTTTAGAGACCCTAAGTTTGGGTTGAACACTTTTGTGTTCCATATAAAGCTGAGTATGAATCTCCTTATGTTTGTGTGTTGTGCAAGAATGCAATCTAGGCATATATATAGTATTGTTGTGGTCAATTCTAGGCCAAACATGAGTTGATGAAGGTCTGTGTTCTTGGAGACCCATTCAAGCGTTATAATGTCCATGCAATCTCCAAGTGTGGGACAATCCATAACTCAGTATGGGGAAAGCCATAGGTCTTAGTTTAGTTTAGTCTTATTGTTGTGGTCTATAGACTCCTTAAATAAATCATTCTTTTATTGTTCTCTTTCATGGTGAGTTGACCTTTTGGCAAAGAGGATCACTCAATTTGATAGTTGCATAAAGCTACCTAACCTTGGCGAAGAAAATAGTCTAGTGAATGCTTTACAAAGTTACATAAAGCTTGCATGTGTTTGTTTATAAATAATGCATTGGTCCATATGGGTAATGAGGGTCCAATAATAGCATGCATTCCCATATAAATCTTATATGCCTAGTTAGCATTGATTTGTGATTTTATAATGAATTAACATTAGTGTCAATGTTGTTATGTGGATATAGTTCCATAGTTATAAACTAAAATTATTCTTGCATTATTGCATTCCATCTCAAGGTAAGAGTATAGTAGGAGAATGGAAACATTATTATTCTTATGCTTACATTATTGGATTCATTTAACTATCTCAAGGATAAGGTATACCAAGAGATCTGAAAACAATAGGAATGGGTATATTGATTTATGAAAGATTCTAGAGTGATATGTGATATTTTATGAGTATATTACATCTAAGCCAATCTTATGATTGCAGAAGGTATCTTCCTACTTGTTAAGAAAGATAGTTAATTTGTATAAGTAATATTTTTCTGACTTATCTTGTATTGATTGAGGTTTAAGACTTTAATTTTATTTTGATTGGATTGAAAAATTAAAGGTTTCTAGTTATGAAGTTTGTTTAGTTGTGGATTAAGAATGTTTGTCGACCATTCACACTTGGTTCGAAAAGGGTATCTATTTATTTGTTTGTCTATTATCTTTATTGTATGAAACCATTTTGTGGTTGCAAGTTTAGTTTCTCAACTATGATGTCTCTGCACCATGCGTACGTAGGCAAGGCCAACATGATCCCCCGAGACATTAGGTCGGCCCTTATGGCCTTAGGCTAGTATATAGTTCTCTTTTATATTTATTGATAATCTTGATTTGTGAGTAGCGCAGTCGAGGAACCTTAGAGGACCTAGGTTTAGATTATTATGTTATGTTATGTATTCTATTGTTATTTGCTTAAAAAAAAATCCTTTAATTTAACCTAGTTTAGTGTTGTCCTCTGGGGTTTCTTGTTACACCTGGTATAAGAGCCCATGTTCACACACTAGGAGCTCTGGCATACTTAAGCCTTCTATGTTTCGCTATGTTTGACATGTGTGGCATGAGCTTCTTATATTATTTTTATAGTCTTGATTGCTTTCATGCCTTAGCATGGTATTAGTGGGTTAAGTTACAACCCCATGCTTAGAAATCAAGGAGGAAATAGCTTCCTTGGCCTTACCTTACTCAATGGGACTAGAGTGTTGACCTTGGTTGAGAGTCTCCCATGGTTAAGAGTGATCACTCTCCCATGTTATAAGCTGGGGGTAGGAATGTTCTTCCTTGTATGTTTGTGGGTTGAAGGTAACTTGGGTTGCCTAATTACCCTTGTTTGGACAAAGCTCTTCTTGTGTCTTCCCTTATGTTGCTAGTAAATGAGATGATCCTAATTGGTCATAAATTACTCTTGTAATTCTTTCTTGTATTATAGATGTAAAGGATGAAAGTGTGTAGATGTTGTGGATGTGAATAGATTAGAATGAATGTTGCATGCTTTCTTGTAAGTGATGTATGGTTGTTGAAATTGGTGTGATGTGACCAAATGTTGCTTGTAACCTCTTGATGTGCTAGATTACTGCATTTATCATTCTTTAGTTAAAAATTGAAGTAATTGGTGCATTAATAGTGCCTTAAACTTTCCCTTAGTGGAATTTGAATCTTTATATGATGAATATTGGATGGCATGTAATGTCTAGACTAGAGATGAAATCTATCTTCTCTCCTCTTCTTAGTTGTCAATAATTGACAAGATGTTAGAATAATGGCATATGGATTTAATTAGTATGTTAAAAATTGCAATAAATAAAAGAGTTAGTGAGATAGGAGTGAAGAAGACCTTATGCTTTCTATGGTTTTGTGTTGAAGATGATTATATGTTAATTAGTGCCTCCTTGTTTAATGAGCTTGAATGAGGACGATAATTACTTAGTGGATATATCTTGTTGATGAGATTTGATCTCCTCTATTACATTGTGATTTTAATGAGATCATATAGGTGAACACTTGTACTTTAATGTAAACTAAAAATAGTGAATGCTAAATAATAAGAATGTTGCATATCTTGCTTTGAGTGAGCGATTGAATGCCATTACATAGCCAAGGAGGTGAATGTTGAGAAATGACTAGGGGTCCTCAACCA
This sequence comes from Cunninghamia lanceolata, assembly GCA_027924645.1. NCBI lineage: Eukaryota > Viridiplantae > Streptophyta > Pinopsida > Cupressales > Cupressaceae > Cunninghamia > Cunninghamia lanceolata. The sequence continues at coordinate 3,764,991 of BSBN01000791.1, read as the reverse complement.
AACTCATCTAATTGTGTTGCTAGTTCTCATTTTCTTGTGAATGAATGGTATTATTGTAACTTGTGATATGATGTTGCATTATGTGTTATTATGAGATGGGAGTGTAAGGGCTGTAAAATGAGATGTATATCATTATGTGAATATAGAAGTTAATGTAATGATGATTGTGAAGATGTTACTTATATTTTATGTACTAATGTAAATATGGTAGTGATGATGCTATACATGTTCATGCACTATTGTATTATGTTGAAAGCATTGCAAGTGAATCTATGATGATTATGTCTTGATGTTTATAAGTAGAAACGGGTGTAGGAATATTTGAATTTGGTGTTTAAAATGAATGTAGTTTTAGCAATGTTTGTAAGGAGGGTGATTTAGTCCTCTCCTTTTGGGTTGTATCTAATAGGTAATGATATGATTTTGGAAAAGGGAATCATATTGGTTATGGAAATAAATGTACTTATGGTATGTGATCTTTTGAAAGTAATGGAATTGAGTATGTAAATGTAACCCCCCTGTAAATGTGAGAAACTAGTAACTGTGCATTGGTTGAGTGTTGTTAATACCCCGTACTTGTTTTGTGTGCCCATGGGATGGTGATATTAGGTACCCATCCATGGGGATTATGTTGTATTTTAGGTGTGGGATTAACCATACCATTATGTGTGCGTACATGTTTGTTACCTGATTGAGGGCCAACCCATATGTGGTTGAAATTTATATATATGAGAGGAGCCAAAAGTTGGTCTCGTAGATTCTCTTCTTTTGGTTCTCCAGCCCCTTAGTCCATGAAGGGGTAGTAGCAACCACAAAGTTCCTTGGGCAGAGTGTGCAGCATACACATATTATAGCACAAAGTGGTCTTAGCTCAATCGATCCCAAGGAAAGTACTCACTACTTCCCCTTATGATGGATCAGGGCACTTGATCCATATGTGCTAGCCTAATGCCCACAATTCTTGAGCATATTGATAGTATTTTTTGGATGATCAACCTTGTCTTCATGAAAGGTATGATATACCACATGAGTTGTCAGTTGGGGGCCGGGGTCTAGGGTGAGAGGGACTTGCATGGACAACCCAACTAGAACTATGTGATGACATGTGTCCTCACTTGGGGGCCAGGGTCTAGGGTGAAAGGGACCTGCATGGACAACCCAAGTGAGACCATGTTCCCCATGTATATGTTAATGTCTAGCATGTGGAGGGAGGTTTGTTACCCATGCTGAGATAGATTTCGTATCTGCACATGTTCTGACATGATGCAATAGGTACGATGCCACACCCCATTGATGTTCCAACACAGTGCTGGTGATGATGTCATGTTTCTGATGGTAGCGAGCTGGGCTCGAGGACACGATGTCACGTACATAGACACATGAAGGTGCACTAGGATATTGTGTTATGATAGCCTACTTGTGTGATGAGCATAATGGGGCCTCGTAAACTTGTAGAGGGATACTCATGTTTGCTTTTGATAGTGTTTGGGTCGGTTAGCATATGGGTATGTCCTAGCCATGTATACCTCTAGCTACAATGAGTACCTGCATGTGCCTCCTCCATGAGGTATCTCTATGCAGGGTGTGTTTTGTGCGTTCTTGCTTCTGTGGAGCCACAAACACACTACCATGCGGCATACGACCAGTACGTGCCTTCTCTGACTAGCGTATGACCATGTTGCACTGAGACGTGATGTGGGATGTGGCCAAGGTGTACATCCCATGCGGGCAGCCAAGGAGTGCGTGGGCCACTTGGCTAGTCCATGCCGCGTGATGACGCGATGTAGGGTGTAGTCGAGGAGTACACTTTGAGCCATGTGGATGGTGTTCTCACTCCACACCACACAAGGGCTTTTGCTATAGCCTGATGTTGTTCCCTCCTTCCTCATTTGGTGGCTAGTATCTAGTCATGTAGTGTTGTACAGTGCAATTTTGAAGATTGTGGACTTTCTTTATGGTTGTTGATGATTTTCTATTGATTATGAAGGCCGACACTTTGTTTATATTTGATTGTGATGGTTTAGCCACACCTTGTGATCTTATTTGCACGTAGCCCTCATGGTTACATTTGATTTAGTGTTGAAATTGCACACATTTCTTGCTTTATTGTTGAAATTGAAATTTTATTTTGATCTTTCTTTATGACTTTGGTGGCTAAACTAGTTTATTCTTTTTATTTTTTATGTCAGCCATGTGTCGTATTGTGATTCCTCTCCAAGGACGTATAAGGTGGACTTGGTGAATGTATACAAGGAAGCATACTCAGGGAACCTTGAGGATGGGGGTATGTGAGGTTGTTTTACAGCTAGGACCACTGCCCACCTATGTGTGATGACTATCTCTTGGAGGCTAACCACCTTATACAGTAAGAGAGAGGTCATTGTGGTCTTGTTTGGATGGTCTCACCCTGTGTGTGTGGCCTAACACCAACAAGCCACTGAGTGTGAGGCATGGATTATATGAGATAGATATTAGCTCTAGCTCATGGATTATGTATCATGGTTTAGTATGTTGCTTCCCGATGTCTAGATGGACCCTTGTGATGTGATTCTAGGTGATGTGCATTCATGTGAATGTGAAGAATGTATGTTAAATCATGAATATAGTACTTATGAAATGATAAATTGTGTTCCCATGCTTCTAAAAAGGTGTAAAATCATGATCTTTGTTGAATATGTTATGAGATCTAGTGTTGTAAAATGAATAAAGTGGTATGTCTTGATGGATATTTAATGAAAAATGTGTGCTTGGTGTGTATAATTATGTTTTGTTTTATGGAAATGTAGCATTTTGATGTATTGACTATTTAACAATGTTTTGGAAGAGGAATTGTAATTTAAGGGTAAAGAAAATGAAATGGTAATGCATTTGAAATTGAATACTTTGATATGTTTCTGTTATGAGAAATTCTACTAGTTAGGACTAAAAGGATAGGTCATGTTTGAAATGGGCTATTTAAGTATATATCCTTGTGAGATGAATTATTTTCATAGGCAAAACTAATGTATATTATTTTGATGTAATGAATCAACTTTGATGTTGGTAATAGAAATTTGCAGTACTAATGTGTTATGTTTCTACCCTAGTTTGTGACTCCCAGGAGTAAGTCAAGTTTTAGGGGGAGAGGTTGTAGCGCCCCTCCATTCTCACCGTGGATGTGCAAGTAGTTGGCTTTGGAACTTAGAGATGAAGGTAAAATAATAAGGATATTTAAAGGTAGGAAATCAAGTTGGAGAACGTCACTTTTCAAGTTTAATTTTATACATGCCCGTATCATTATCATAGGCTTGGTGTATCAAACAAAATGGTGGATTTGTATTGCGGAGAAGAAAAGTTTAAGCACTCTGAAAATGCTTCTTTAAAAATCTTAACCTTATTCAATAAAAGGATGATTTTGAGTTTAAGAAATAGGATTGGATGATTGTCAATCAAGAAGAATTGGAAATAGATACAGATTGGGATTGAATCCTCCTGTTGGTGTCAATGTTGTCCTTACAAACAAATTTATTGACAAGACCTTGGGGATCCGGCCAAAATTAGTCCTACTTATTGTTACAAAAGAAACAAAGGGACTAAATGAGAAGTAGAGATGTTTCTAATGGAGAACCTAGGATCCTTTGACCATGAACATGAGTTTATTGATAAAATGATAGCATACAAGGAGTTTTTGCCTACAGATGTTATTGGCATGGCCTTCCCTAGTGCAAATGTTCAAGTTCAAAGTAGCATGCATGTGCAGAATCGAGAACTAAGATTCATGGTGAGAATCCAATCTGGATTCCATATCTGGCAGGGATTAATATAATGTGGTTATTGACAATGACCTAGATCTATATGTAAAGGCTCGAGGTTTTAAAGGGGTGAGGAGTGATATATTCTAGTGGATCCAAAATACCAAGTAAATATGAAAGAACAATGTATATCTGAGAAATAATTGTTCGGTGGCATTGAAAGACATTATCAACCCCTTGAATAGAATAGTCACAAATTGGATGATTGCAACTCTGTTATCGAAAATGATTGTGGAAAGGGAAATCTGAGTGATGCTTTTGTTGAAGAGTACAGTCATAAAACTAATAAGGGAATTCATAGCACACCATTGTCATGTCCTTAATGGGACCACCCTAGGGTTATACCATTGTCATTATTGTGTGTCATGTCCCTGAAATAAATCATAAAATCAAATAATGATTCTCAGTTGGCCGACTCCTTAAAAGCATCTAAAGGAGCAATTTCTATGGAGCAATTAAAATATATGACAAAAGAGAGACCGATCAATATATAAGACAAAAAAGGTTTTTTAATATGCAAGGATATATGGTGTGATTAATTAATATGGTCAACTGATATATATATATATATATATATGTATACATATATATATACATCTATATATATATACATATATATATATAGATGTATATATATATATGTATACATATGTATATATATATATATATATATATATATATATGTATACATATATATGTATATATATATACATACATATACACATGTATATATGTATATGCATACATATACACATGTATATATGTATATGCATACATATATACATGTATATATGTATATGCATACATATATACATGTATATATGTATATATATATATACATCTATATATATATACATATCTATATATATATGTATACATATCTATATATATGTATACATATATACATATACATATATATCTATATCTATATATGTATACATATATATACATATGTATATATATATGTATACATATGTATATATATGTATACATATGTATATATATGTATACATATGTATATATATATATATATGCATATACATATACATATATATATATATACATATATATATACACACGATTCATTCAATGTTCATACATCAGTGACTGTGATATACAAGGTAGTGATTATCATCTTCAGAGTAGTGAACAGTTGTATATGCTAAAACGATCAGCAACGCAACATCAAACAATAATCTTAAGACAGCGATCATTGTAAAGAGAGATGTGATTAAGATAAGAAGACAAATATTTAAGGAACAATAGTGATATTGAAGGTGCAACAATTACAATTAGATAGCAGTGATTATCGTTTAGTAAAAGAATGCTTGAGCCTATGAAATTGTGAAAGTCTAACAAGGATCTAATTAGAAAGATCAAAGGGCTGCGATCTCATCAGTGAAAGGTGGTGTCTATTAAGGGATATGCCTCCCTTGAGATAATATAAATGCATAATGGAGGGAGCATTTGATGGGGAGGGAGGATGGAGGTGGAAAAATGGAGAGAAAGTTCAGGCTCGACATCAAATTTCAGTGTCTGCTAGGCATTATAGGTTTGCTCATATGTGGTAACTTACCCTATCTTTCATTCCTTTGTTTCTCTCAACTACTTGAAAATCTTGGTAAATCAATTGCTCGCTGATGTGTAGAAGTTAATTTTATCAAACTTGCATTGTAATTTATGGTAAAACATGTTGGCTACATCATAGTTTTATATCAAACAAATTCCTATAGCTTGTATTGTTCTGTAGCCATAATGCGGTAATGGTTTCTCATGTGATTGAAGTATGAATAGCTCTCTTCGTCTAAACCTGCCAATATCTACACATTCTTAGAATATAAGAAAATCTTACAATATTAGGAAGCAATTTTGAGAGCATCCTTATAGGTTCTATTTTTGTGTATATCCTGCAAACATTGCACTTTGTGGATAATTTTCCTCAGAGGCTTAGTCTGCAAGGAGAGACTCATTTCTGCATGGCATAGCATTCTATATAATCCCTCTATTTTGGTATGAGAATAAGAGGATGTTGATTCTATAGTGCTACATTCCTTTGCAAGAGAAAACTAAGTTTGTGTGAAGACTGAGTAGATCATAGGGGAACCTGCAAGTAAGAACACCTTGGTTGATTTGTCCATACCATGAAGATTCTAGTAGATTTCATTTGATTAGACAATGGTTACATAGCAGACCATATCTGTATTTTGCACAAGTTGATTTGGTTATCATATTGATGAAATACATAACTCTTGGTTACATCAAGTTATTGCTATTTATATTTTGGTATCACTTTGTTTATGGTTGTTAAGCTATGGAGCCGTGAGCTTGCATTGTCTTATGGCGTAAGGCTACAAAACATTATTCATATTCATGTTATGTTAAGGTTACTCTAAGCTACGACTAAAGGCCATGAGAGGCTCATATTCATGTGTAATAGAGACCTTTAGTTTTGAGGATGCAGAAGAATTGTGCAGTCTTTGGTCACAGCTGTATGTTATCACTCTTCCACAGTTATCATTCATGGTTGTTCGATCTTCTTATTGTAGACGTTATTGTCACCTTTGTTGTTGCCCCATTTGGGTGGATGTTGTAATCATTATTTGGTGTGGTAGAAGTATTGTTAACGAGATGTAAATCATGTGTTCATGCAAATTGATTGTCATCATTGTAGGTGGAGTCTAAAACTTTAGTTGGAGTCGATGTTTTTTTGATATACAGATAGTTACAGTTAATAAGTTTAGAGACCCTAAGTTTGGGTTGAACACTGTTGTGTTCCATATAAGGTGAGTATGAATCTCCTTATGTTTGTGTGATGTACAAGAATGCCATCCAGGCATATATACAGTATTGTTGCATGGTCAAGTCTAGGCCAAACATGAGTTGATGAAGGTCTGTGTTCTTGGAGACCCATTCAAGCATTATAATGGCCATGCAATCTCCAAGTATGGTATAATCCATAACTCAGTATGGGGAAAGCCGTAGGTCTTAGTTTAGTTTAGTCTTATTGTTGTGGTCTATAGACTCCTTAAATAAATCCTTCTTTTATTGTTCTCTTTCATGGAGAGTCAACCTTGTGGCAAAGAGGATCACTCAATTTGATAGTTGCATAAAGCTACCTAATCTTGGTGAAGAAAATAGTCTAGTGAATGCTTTACAAAGTTACAGAAATCTTGCATTTGTTTATTTATAAGTCAATGATAATGCATTGGTCCATAGGGGTAATGAGGGTCCAATAATAGCATGCATTCCCATATAAATCATATATGCCTAGTTAGCATTGATTTGTGATTTTATAATGAACTAGCATTAGTGTCAATGTTGTTATGTGGATATAGTTCCATAGTTATAAACTAAAATTATTCTTGCATTATTGCATTCCATCTCAAGGTAAGAGTATAGTAGGAGAATGGAAACATTATTATTCTTATGCTTACATTATTGGATTCATTTAACTATCTCAAGGATAGGGTACACCAAGAGATTTGAAAATAATAGGAATGGGTATATTGATTTATTAAAGATTCTAGAGTGATATGTGATCTTTTATGAGTATATTACATCTAAGCCAATCTTATGATTGCAGAAGGTATCTTCCTACTTGTTAAGAAAGATAGTTGATTGGTATAAGTAATATGTTTCTGACTTATCTTGTATTGATTGAGGTTTAAGACTTTAATTTTATTTTTGAGTGGATTAAAAAATTAAAGATTTCTAGTTATGAAGTTTGTTTAGTTGTGGATTAAGAATGTTGGTTGACCCTTCACACTTGGTTTGACAAGGATATCTATTTATTTGTTTGTCTATTATCTTTATTGTATGAAACCATTTTGTGGTTGCAAGTTTAGTTTCTGAACTACGATGTCTCTGTGCCATGCGTACGTAGGCAAGGCCAACATGAGCCCCTAAGACATTAGGTTTCTTGGCGGGGCATTACACATCATCTATGTGCATATATAATTATCAAGTAAGAATATTAGGGTTCCAATTTACATTTGAAACACTAAATTTTGGAACCCTAAAATGTTTATTTCAAACCCTAAAAAATCTCATCATTTGTATGTGCATATATAATTAGCAAGAATATTAGGGTTCTATATAAATGTTTTAGGGTTCCAAAATTTAGTGTTCCAAATATAAATGAAATTAGGGTTCCAAAATAGATGTTTAGCCCAATTTAGTTTTCACGTTGTATGGTTTCAATTTGACATGTATTATGGTTTGAAATTTCACATAATGCAGTAGAAAAATGAAGTTTTAGGGTTTTAAAATCAGGTATTGGGGTTTTGAAATTAACATGTAACAGGATTTCAATTTGATGTTTTAGGGTTTGAAAATCTTGTTTAGCATTTGTGCATTCAAAGAAATGGTTTATAAATTTTGATAACAAATAGTGGATTTCCATATTACAATTTTCCAAAATTGACATTGAAGTAAAAAATCAAAATTTAATAGGGCAAATGAAAAATACCAGGTAAAAAATGCAAGTGTGAGTGCTAATGAAGATGGACATGGACACATTTGGAAAAAAACACACCAAAAAGTGGTGAAGATTCGTGGTATGCTTGGTCAGGTCCGTGAATCTCTATTGAAGGTTAATGGTTATAGTCACCTTCAGATAAACACGATGCCTTTCTTGTGCCCTGTCTGTTGAAAATGATAAGTGCAAAAGGCTTTTTTGGCATTATATAATTTAAAAAAAAAAAATAGACTATTATCTTAATTTGAATAAAATCTTCAAACAAAGGTATTATTTTATTATTTCATAATCAATAAAATAATACCTCGCTTGAAGATTCTCTTCGAACAAAGGTGGACCTTTGTTTGAAGGTGATTTCTGTGAAATCTTTGAACAAAGGTACCTTTGTTAGAAGACAAATCTTTGAGTGAAGGTAATGTGAAATCTTTTTGCCCATCCCTAATAGAAAAAAATGATGTCCCAAGTTTGGGACCCAGCATTGTGGGTTCACCCTAGGATGGTGTGACAATCAAAACATTAAAACTAAATTGGATGAAAATTGGCATAAACACACTTATAAACAATGCTAAGAAGGTAGACACTAAAGTGGTCACAAACGTAGTGTGAAATTACAAGGATATGCAGTTTCTGATGTTATAGATAGGACCAATGGGGAAATGCTACCTACCACCCTGCCATATTATCATCATTGATCGTAATAGATGTCTATGCCACTGTAGACAATCCCAGGTGAGCTATGGAGAAGATGATCATGGAAAAACTACTATCCAAGCCAAAACTCTCACACATACAAGGAATACATGGCAACACTCAAGCCAATGAATGCACACAACACACGTGGCAACTCATAATATAACTAGCATATAAGGCAAGATATGGCACACACACCAATCAGTGCATATGAAGACATAAACCACATAGAAGGTGCAACATGGTTGTCTCAATCACAAGATTGGGAATTCTCACAATCCAATCAATAAGGACGAGAGTAGGGTAACTAAGACATTACGGTGGACTTCCCCTTGATTCTCCATAACCAAGCTAGAAAGCATAAAAGACCACCAGGGTCTTAAGTAAGCACTCACTTAGTGAATGCTTCTCAAAGGTAAGGGAGTCACTTACTCAAGTGTGCATACACTTACCTTGGTAAGGAGAGTCTCTTGTAAGGTGCACATGCTTACCTTATGTAAGGAGGGTCTCTCGCAAGGCATGCACACTTACCCAAAAATACATCTCAACCAAAGGTGATGGGGTCACTTACTCAAGTGTGCTACTCTCACCTTGGTAACTGGCCACCCCAAGTCTCCTATAGGTATCGTCCTATCCTACATAGTTTAGGGGTCAACCTCCTTTTAAAAGGAGTCCAAGAACAGGAAAGGAGTGATATTCTTAGGAAACATGATTTCCAATGCACATTCAAAATAAAACCTATGGGATAATTCAATATTCCACATAATAATTGCTATCCAAAATTTTCAAAATTTAATAAAATAAAATATAAATATTTCACAAATGTCTAGGATTGCCATTGATGGAGTTTGGAGCATCCTTCCCTAGTCCACACCCAAAACTCACTTTCTTTGTAAAACATCAAATTTTAAAAAAGTAAAAATACCCTCTTGATCTAGATTAGCCCAACAATGTTCAAACTTTTCCAATCACATAATTTTTCCAACAAAACATGATAGGCAAAAATAGGAAAATTCATGCAATTTTCATATTTTCCAAGAAATGCAAGAACTAAATAATGCAAGCATGCTCTCTTATGCCTAATCTACCCAAAAAAAATCTTTTCAAATAAAATTGGCATTCTAAAAAAATTTGACACAACCTTTATAGGAAAATAAGTTTTTTAAAATTTAAGATTTGATAAATATGAAAAAATTAAATATTGTTTCTGAATCAAATGAAAATATGAAAATAATTACCTTAGTGGATTCTAAATCCAATTGAAGACAATATCTCTTCCAAAAAATTTCAAATCCAAGCAATTCCAAGAAATCAAAAATCAATTTCTTCAAAGAGGTGTAAAAAATGAGTCTTTTTTTCTAATTTTGCTCTCTAAAATATCAACAATGCATAATGAAATGAAAATACAAAGCCCTTTTCATTATATTCCACTAATAGGCTAACACTAACAATTAACTTTCCCAAAGCTAATTTCACTCAAAACAATAATCCTATTTAGGAAGGAAAAGAGGGGTTTCAATTTCAAGGTTAAATCCTCATTTCACTCCTTACATTCAAGGACATAAATCAAGTGAAACCACAATCTCTTGAAAGAGGGCTCTGATATAGATTTAGTGTCCCTTAGAACAAAGAAGAAACTTGGAATTTGCTAATTAATTAATCAATTAAAGTCCAATTATGCTCAAAACCCTAATTTCATAAAATTGTAAACAAACGGATAAATCTCGACAAATGCTCACACAAAGAGATATCAAATAACAATTAGATACATACCAGATTTTTGGATTTCAGATGTGGAACAGTCAGGGACTAATGAGTAGGTGCCCAAGTCCCAGGTACCAGTTTTTTTTGGGATCTCTGAAGAATGTTTGAAACTCAATTATGATGTTCCAAAGATTTCACTGTTTCAGGATCCAGAGGACTAATAAGTGGGCGCCCTAGTCCAAGTCCTGATTTTCTTCTTTCCACTACACTTCTAACACTCTGTTCTACTTCCCTGCAACTCCACTTCTTCCACTTCCGCAACTTGTAACCTACAATCATAGAAAAAAGGGTTGGGGTTGTGGTGTTTAGAGGCTTGCCTCAGTCAAGCCCTAGAGAGACATTCAAGTCTTTCAAAAATTGTTGTTAGATAAAGAGTGAGTATCCCTGCAGGATAGAGGTAAAATCCAAATGATAAATGATTGAAAACACAAGTAAATGTCACCTTGGAGGTGTAGCTCTCATGGAAGGAAGAAGCTCTTTCATGCCATGAGGAGATGTAGTCAAATCTGCAACAAACAAAAATAATAACAACACAACACTGCTCTGCAACACAATGAAATCCTTGAATCACTTTAGCATAAGATCACAAGTTCACAATATCCATCTAATTTAAAAATGAAGTCCTAAACATGCTTATATGTGCAACTAAACACATTCCTGCTAAGAATTTCGTAATTCAAACTTAAGGTGTCGGCATAGGGCCTAATTAATGGTCACATAACCGACACTTGAATTTAGGTCCTAACCTAAAATAGAGAAGGACTAGGGTGCGGGCGCCCAAGTCCTCCCTCCCTATTTCAGTCAAGACTTGTCACCATAGCACCCCCTAGGTCCTATTTGCCATAAAACTTAGGGGTCTCCTCATCGGGAGTCAACATGAATATGCAAGATGATAAAAATGCTTTCTAAAGGACCCAAGAGCTAAACCTTAAGAAGGAAAAGTCCAAGGGGGACATTTTCCAAAATAAAATTTAGCCCCCACTTTAATGTATGCATGAACGTAAGGCCCATACATGCATTAAAATACGGTCAACAAACACAACAAACATGCCAATAATTTAGAGCTGATGCATACACAAAGATTGAGAACTATTTCTAGCCCCCAATCTTAGGTAGACATTAGAGAAGACATGTCATAGACATGCCAAACACAATGAAGATAGTAACAGGCACGTAAAACATAGAGAAGACAATTACAGTCATGCAAAACATGGAGGAGACAACATTGAGGACACATAAAACATAGTGAATACAGTGAATGCAATGATTATTTTCTTTTTCATTTTCATATATATGAATGGAAATGCAAGTACATTAAAAGTAAAAATGTAACACACTACCCAAAATGTAAGGGGGGCATTTTGCCACACTCTTTGGACTACACATGGAGCAACAGACACACAATACAAATCTCAGAGTGCAGGAGGGGAATTTCACCATGCTCTCTAGACTACACTTGAGAAAAAAACATGCCATACAACTCCCAAAGCATAGGAGGTGCATTTCACTATGCTCTTTGGACTATGCTTGGGAACAAGCACGCCATACACACACATGGAAGACACAAAGAAAACACAACAAACAAGTGATGGAAGGAGCCTATTGCTAGGTTCACCACCATCTTAGGCACATTACAAGCACACTTGACGGTTGGGCTTCACCACAACAACTGCCAAAGACATGCTTAAGGGAGGATACACCAACCCCACATACTTGGAGGACTTTTAGAATAAAAAGGATGTGCACTAGCTCAAGAGATACACCATCCCCGTCACTGCAGAGGGTTTAAAATAAAAGGATACGCACGATATCCCACCTTCGTAGAGGGCTTAGTGATTGCAATATAAAATAAAGATGTGCACTCGTGTGGAGATACAACATCTCACCTTCGCAGAGGGCTTACAAACACGGCTTATCAATATCATCAGACAACTTACCTTATATATGGCCCCACCTTAAGGTGGTTGATATCGTGTATTGATATCAAGCATGTTAAGGTAGGAAGAAAACACACAAGGGAACACGAGCTCTTGCAGAGCCCATGCCCCCAAAGGTGACATGTACTTTACGATCGCCAAATGTTCCCACAAACACAAATTCTTGCAAGAAAAGGTGTTAGAAACCACATAATCATGATAAAAAACAATGCATGTTACCATTCACATAAAGAGCCAAGGTTATACTACAGGTGTAAGATCTGAGTATAACCGTGGGGCTATACTGTAGAAATCTCAAAACCAAGAGTAACCAAGGTGAGATTTAAAGATAACCAAAGTGAATGGAGTAGATGTATTGTTATGGTTTGTTAGTATGATAAGACAACATCAAGATATCACATGGAGTGATTCTACTAGCTAAGCATCAGATAATACATATCAACCCCATCGTCATGTATGGACTAGGTCCATTTTTGCTTACTTGTTGAAGGGACACGTGGTCCGTATTAGTATTATTTGTTTTTTTGTCATCCACCAGCTAGATAGAACTACTAGAGGAAGGTAAACCATAAATCAAGAGAGGAGAAACAAGTGCCTTAGGGTCATCATGTAGGAAGGTGCCCCCAAGTCACCAACCACAATGCTATGCCCCTAGGACACAATGTACAACAATGAAAATAGAGGAGAGGCAATATAGAAGAATGATGATACAAATAGAAGGGTCACAACAGAGGCGGTCTCTCAGTATCCTTGACCTTAGAAGAGTATCAAGGGTCATCCTAGGAGGCCTCAACAACACATAACACATCACAGGGGAAACACAACATAGAGGTAAAGGGTTAGAAATACTTACCTATAGGCACAACCGAGGTAATAGTTGTTGACAAGCAAATCATCATCTTCCCGCTCCTGAATGTTAGAAGAAAGTGGGACATAAGGTACCATAGCCCAACTTTTGTTTTTGTTTTCATGTTGTTCATTCTTAAGTTCTTCCTGGTTTGTTTCAATGTTAGGTGGAATGTTTTCTTGTTGATGTGCATTTCATTGGGAAAAGGCTTGTCTTCTTCTCCTTCTTTCTCTTGCTTGTCTATTTCTTCATGTCTTGTTGCTTATATCTTCAAAAGTATTGCCATGTTTTTCCATAGGTTTTTGCATGTTAGAGGAGGAAGCACCATGTTCAAATCTCATTTTTCTTGATGAAATGTTTTTCTCTTGACAACTCGCTCCCAATCCTTGTAACAATGACGGAGGAGGAACCTCAGCATAGGGTCCTTTTCCTTTCTCTCTAGGAAGTTCTTCCAATGTGGGTTGTTTGTCTCTTACTATTTCTTGCATAGAAGGACCGGCCACTCAATGTAATAGTTTTGCTTTGTATTTTCTATATCCAAAGAAGTTAAAATCCATTTGTGGCTCTGGTTCCTTATCAGATCGCTCCCAAAAATAATCAAGGTTGAAGTGTTGTCTTGTAACCAAAGGCTTATATCTATTGCGATGAATATTATGCACTTGTCCATTCAAATGAAATTTTACACAGTTATGAATTGCTGAAGGGACAATTTTCATAGCCTTTAACCATGGGTATCCTAATTTTATGTGAAAAAGGTTAGATAGAGGGACAACATCAAATAATTATTCTACAGATTTATCAAATACTGCAACCAATAAAGATATCTTCCCAGAAGTGTTTATAAAGGTTCCCTTATGTGTCTTAATGATCATGTCAGAAGGATCATAGAAATCTTGTACCAAACCATGTGAATAAAGGAATTCTTCTATTGCCAAATTAGTCATACAATTAGGATCTATAAGTGCTCTATCCACTGGATTTTCCATTATTTTCACAATGATATAAAGAGGTCCTTCAGTTTCTCCAGTTGTTCTATCATGAGGTGTAAACACAATTTCAGGTTTAGGGACCTTTCTTTTCATATAAGACCTAGGAGGGAACCTAGTGTTATTGTTGTGATTAGAAGCCATGTGTATATTCTTTTAAATCAATGTAAAATCAGATTTTTAAAATATTTTCAAAACTTATGCAAGAAACAAGTGCAAATTTGTGTAAGTTTATGACCTAAAAATGCTTAATTTTTCACCTTTTTCACAATTTTTCAATGCAAATCATTAAAAGAAGAGGTGTTGTGAAGAAATTCAAGAGGGGAAATGAATAATAAGCTCAATATAAACCCAATAATGCAACAATATCCTTCACAACACACCTTTAATGCAATTCTAGAGAGATGACAAGGCAAAATCTAGTGAAAATGCAAGGATTTCAAACCCTAGACATGAAATTTTACAAGAAAGACACAATGATGAAACACTACTATTAGAACTTAGACCTAAATGAGTGTTTAAAACAGTAGTAAAATTAAAAACAAGAATTTAACTACAAACCCTAGCTAATGGAAAACTAGGTTTTTATGAAAAATGCACAATTTCAATCAATTTTTAACAATTTAAGCACGAAAATGCAATGCAAATGAATAATAAATGATGAATTTATGTAATTTAAATCCGATCTAATGAAAATAACATAAATTAAATGAAATTAGATGCAAATTAATTCAAATTATTTGAAAATGCAAGCCTAAAATGCCATTTTTGTTAATTTTCAAATATTTCAATTTTTTTTGTAAATTTTCCAAATGCAATTAGATGAAAATTAAATGAATGAATGAAATGAATGCAAATATGAAGTACAACAATCAGCAAGGTTCAAAATTCATTAAAAACACAAGTTCATCAAAATGTTTAGGAAGGAAAAGAGGGGTTTCAATTTCAAGGTTAAATCCTCCTTTCACTTCTTACATTCAAGGACACAAATCTAGTGAAGCCACAATCTCTTGCAAGTGGGCTCTGCTACAAATTTGGTGTCCATTAGAATGAAGAGGAGTCTTAGAATTTGCTAATTAATTAATCAATTAAAGTCCAATTATGCTCAAACCCCTAATTTCATAAAATCGTAAACAAACAGATGAATCTCGACAAATGCTCGCACACAGAGATATCAATAACAATTAGATACATACCAGATTTTAGGATTTCAGATGCGAAATAGTCAGGGACTAATGAACAGGTGCCCAAGTCCCAAGTACCATTTTTTGTCAGGATCTCTAAAGAATGTCTGTAAGTCAATTCCACTGTTTCATAGATTTCACTATTTCAGGATCCGAAGGACTAATGAGTGGGTTCCCTAGTCCAAGTCCTGATTTTCCACTTTCCACTGCACTTCTAACACTCTGCTTTGCTTCCCTGCAATTCCACTTCTTCTACTTCTGCAACCTGTAACTTGCGATCATGGAAAAAAGGGGTTGGGGTTGTGGTGTTTAGAGGCTTGCCTCAATCAAGCCTCGGAGAGACATTCAAGTTTTCTGAACATCATTGTCAGATAAAGAGTGTGTATCCTTATGGGATAAAGGCAAAATCTAAATGATAAATGATTGAAAACACAAGTAAATGTCACCTCAGAGGTGTAGCTCTCATGGAAGGAAGAAGTTCTTTCATTCCATGAGGAGGTGGAGTCAAATCTACAACAAACAAACACAATAACAACACAACACTGCTCTGCAACACAATGAAATCCTTAAATCACTTTAGCATAAGATCATAAGTTCGTAATATCCATCTAGTTTACAAATGAAGTCCTAAACATGCTTATTTATAACTAAACACATTCCCACTAAGAATTTCATAATTCAAACTTAAGGTGTCGACATAGGACCTAATTAATGGTCATATAACTGACACTTGAATTTAGGTCTTGACCTAAAATAGGGTAGGACTATGGTGTAGGCACCCAAGTCTTCCCTCCCTATTTCATTTAAGACTTTTCACCATAGCACCCATAGGTCCTATTTGCCATAAAACTTAGGGGTTTTCTCATTGGGAGTCACTTTCTAAAGGACTCGGGAGCTAAACCTTAAGAGGAAAAAGTCCAAGGGGGACATTTTTTGATGTAACAAATCCAAAACTATAATATTTCCAATATGAGAAATTAAATCTATTTCAATCACCAATCAATTGAATTAAAATGCCTTTCATAATTAAATATTTTCTAAAACATATAACAATCATTTAAATGATCTCCTCTAAATGAGGAGTAAATAGCATAAACCAATGCTTTCCAAGGCATAATAACTCATTTTGCACTTACCAAGCACATGTAGAATCACACAAGTGATAAATTAAACATACCCAAGAAGATATTCACATGTCTATCACAAGGGGATCTAGAATCAACATCAATTCGAATGAGGCTTTCACTAGTTTTAACAACACAATGATAAAGGTGAGACAACTAAGCATCCCATGTCATCATTCTCCACATTTCACTCATTGGTCAACATCTATAAATTCTTGCACACTAAATGCAAAAATTAAATGCATCTATCCAATATGTGACAATAGTCAAAGCGAATGACATAAATTACATAAATAAATATTAACCATCTAGTATACACATTTCAATTAAATCAAGTATTCTAGAAATATGATCAAGATGCAATTAATCATTTAAAATAATCATACTAAAGGAAATCAGATGCCCTCCCAACATATTATTTAAATGAAAATAGTGAAGCTGAAACTTGAATAATATAAACACACATACACATATATATCTATATAAAGGCTTCATATATTAAAATATACATATACGAGAATCTAGATCTAACATTGGTATTGACTAGTGATCACCTATCTACAGTACAAAATAACATAAAAAAATATTGTACAACACCAATACATAAAAAGATGAAGAGAAGGGAACAGATGCCTATAGGAGTTACAATTCCCTTCACCTTTTAGGCCTCTCCTTCTAAGCTCTAGCAAGCGATTGTCAATAGAATTGAAAAGAAGTTCAACTACTAGATCACCAAGCCTCTTTCTTTGGCTAGTAAGTTCCATATTTAATCTAAATTATTAGCTTCCATTCATATCTATTATTCCTTTTGTTGGGTTCCCTCCAAGGTTTCCTATCTAAAAGTTGAAAGATCACTTAGAGACTTCCTTTGGGCTTCTAGTGAAGGGCATTAAGGCTTCCATCATGTTGCTCAAGGGAATTCTATTGCCTTCCTCATGAAGTTGGTGTTTTAGGGCAAGGCATTGGCTTATATGCCAAATGGATTATTAAAGCCTTAAAGGGCAATGGAGCCTATAAAATTCTCATCGGGAATTATATTTGTTCCACTGTTCCTTTAGGCCAACCATTTTAGAAAGGCCTAGATTTTGACACTCTCCTCACCATAAGGGAATCTATCAAGATTCAGGGTATGTTTATCATTAAGAGCATTTAGAAAGGTTGGGAAGCTATTAATCCTTGGATTATTTGGGCAAGTAGTGATTTCTACAGTGGCCTTTCTATCAATTAGTAGTCTATTTGGTGTTCCCCAATCATATCTTATCAAGACCGCCCTCTAGCTAAAGTGCCATAGATTCTTGCATTGAAATTCATTGAAAGAGGCATTTGAGTGTTGCCAGATTTAATAAACATAGCTAACAAGGATTTCCTTTCTTGGCTAGAGTTTAAAATGAAATTTAATCTTGTTAATCAAGGCTAGGAAAAATTCTAGATGTCATTCCTCACCACATGAATCACAAGACTGCGGTTAGATCATTTAAACATTTTTGGAAGGATTAGAAATGGTATCCAAATACACCATTTTAGAACTACAATTTTCACAAAGGCTATTTGTGGTTGTCTCCCCATCTTCCTATGGTGCATCAGTTAAACCATCACCATTTCTAGTATATCTATTTATCTATTTTGGAGCCTAAGTTGGTTCACTTTTCTTGGTGCATTCTTTATCAAGGTCTTCATCTTGGTGCTCATTTGGCTCATATGGGTATTCTTAATCCTTGTTGTCAATTATATGGATATATTGAGAATCTCAAGCATCTATTTTGGTTTTATCTTAGAGCTCAGGAAGCTTGGAATTAGATTCATCATTTCTTTAGGCCCTTCTGGCCTTCTCCTTTTTCTTATGATTTTTCTTGGGGACTGCCCTTGTCTCTCATTCAAGTATACCTAGATTTGGCATGCTTTCATGATGGAAATTCTCTTCAATATTTGGAAAGATAGAAATGTAGCTATCTTTATAGGATTCTCTATTGATGTTCATTTCTCTTTGTATACTAAATCCATGATTTTCTCTAATGTTCTTATGTAGATTTAGGTATAATCTAGTAAATTTGAACTTGAGGTTACTCATATTTAGGATCTTTTTAACCATTGGAGGAATGCTCTCTGCACTGTTTCTAGAGTTTAACCTAATCCCTCTTCTCCTTATTGAGGGTGTCAGCATGTTCATAACTAGTCTATCAAGAGAGATAGAGGCTCCCACTCTCATGGCTCCTAGCTTCCAAACCCTAGAGATAATGTAGCCTATGGTGGATGGACTCAATCTTCTAGGCCACCTTCCCTATCCTCTCATGGGTGTGGTACTCCTAGCTAGCATGACTTTGGCAAGTTTCCTCACCTAGAGTTGGCCATTTCTCTAGTTCATGTTTTGCAGCCCTCAGATGATGCTCTTGAAAGGAGGGGGCTCTCATCAATTGGGATCCTATTGATGAATTAGTCCCAAGGGATGTTTGGAAGATAGATGATAAAGATCCTTCTTTTTTTGGCACTACTTTAGCTTCTTAGTTATGTTTGGGCTTGGCCTTTTTTAATTCTCATCTTTATTTTGGACTTTGTCCAATTTAGACTCTATGGTGTGCCTCTCTACCACCCTAATCTTTTATTGTGAATATTGTACTATTAATTTTTTCTAAATATAAAGTTTAATAGGAAGTATTCATAAAAGAAAATATCTTATTTTATATAGACATTAATCTTTTGTAAAATAAAATTTAGATTCTATTTATCAATTCAAATATTAGTGTACCTTGTGATTTTGTCTTTTGAATATGACTCTGTGTGAATGCATCCCATAAATTCAAATTTATATATTCTTTTCAAGACACTTACCTTTCTATGGCTTGTAAGTCATAATTTACCTCTGATAGTCAAATTGGGCCCATGAATGATTATTATAGTGGTTGGTTTAAAATGAACACTAACTAGCATTCATGTAGCACCTAAAGCACACACTTACTATTCTTATGCAATTAGAACCTTATTTTATCTACCTAGGGCTTCTTCCATTGTTGCACACATCACCTATCTCAATATCTAAATTCACCCACACTTTCACCTAGGGCCACACACTCAAATCCTACTTCATGCTACTTTTTTTTGAGTCAACCTAAAGACCTTAAGGTAGGTCCCTAAATATTCCATAGACAACAATTTTCCCCATTTTAGACACTTGTAGGTAATGGCGTAGGAGTTGGGGTTTCTAATAGACATATAGAGTTACATCAAAAGATACAAAGGATGGGATAAAAGAAATACAATACACTAATGTGTAGAAGCAAACATAGATGCACATAATTCATTCCTTGATGAAACTCAATGACAAAATGTTGAATATTTCAATTTTAGTATAGTAACATAGTTCCCTTTAATATTCTTCTAGTATACCACTTAATAATAAAAAATCAAACATGACTTTTATCACCTTTTCTCTTATTTACACATTCCAACACTAATTCAATCAAATCCATGTTTATTTATCTAAAACAAGTGTGAAATGCATTTGATGATTTACCCAATGTTTTAAATAACATTTTAGGTCAATAATCATACTTATAACTAAAAGTAAAATATACATATTACTACTTTTAGTTACATTTTGGTAACTAGGAAGTTGTTTTTCACAACCTTCTATCATACTTTACACACATATAACACAGAAAAAACAAAAAACCAAAAATATTGTCAAACATTCAACCCTAAAACACAAACACAACTACAACCCAAAACATCTCACCTAAAAAAATCATGAAAAACCCTCAACTTACCTCACAATAGAAGTCTTGCAATTAGGAATTACCTTTCTCTTACACTCGTGTGATTCATATCTCCTCCTCTACACACTTCTTGATTTTAAAATTATTCATACATCTTCATACCTAACTCATTATCCTTATTATTTTCCTCAACCATTTCACTTGAGTGTATGCAACATTCTTTCTCTTCCCTTTCCTCATGTCTTAGCCCTCACTTCAAACCCTCATCCACCATGGCTCCCATCACCCTCTCTATTAAGGAAGATGCATAAACACTTTACTTTTCCATAATGGAGATGATAACTTTGACCATGACAAAAATTATGAGAAGATTGAACAACAAAAGTGTTAGATCATCACTTAAAAACTCCAACTCCAACAAAATGAAGTGGTTAAGATAGAATATGATACCAATCCCTCCTCTTTAGTTTATACCTTGTACACCTTATTAATCTCTACCTACTATGGCATAGACATTCTTAAGGGCATCAACCAAATTATGAGTGAGGTCCATCCTTCCCATTCTCAAGCTTCTTCTACTTTCCCATATTATTCTCTTTCTTCCCCCATGTCTCTCACTATTCCAACTGCTTCATATTCCACCCCTCCCCTTCATACCTCCTCATAACAATTATCTCTACCTTGTCTATAACAAATCATGTTTATTTACATCAAAAGTGTTTGTATTGTAGGTCCAATACTAGGTCTATAATTTCATCAAACCCATTCCTTTCAAAAAATTATATCATTTGAAAAATAAAACATCATTTTAAGAGCATACATAACAAATTTATGGCTTCCAGAAGGAGTATTGTTAGAAGTTTTAAAAAAGTTTCCAAGGAATTTTTAAAATCACCACTCTACTAAAAGATTCAATTTTATCATCAAAATTGTTGACATCCCATTACATTCTAGATAGTTTATTAAATTTCTTTGATTGATTTGACTTCCAATAACTTCCTATTGCTTGTATGTCCATGAATACACATTGTAAGCTTGAATTGAGCATTGCAAGAGAGTAATTTGGGGATCTACAAGTAGTAGTTGAAAACTAAGTCTTTTGAGTTTTTGCTGAGTAGTGCACACTTTTAGCATGTTTTTGGGGTTGTTTAGATATTGTAAAAGGTTAGATGTTGAAACCACTTGTTGTATGCCTATTTCTCAAGTTGAAGATCCTTATACCATATTGTAAGTCATTTAAAGTGATTTGTAAGTGATATATACTCACATTTTGTTGGATTCTTCATTTAAAGTAGCTTTCTCCAAAGTATTATAGTGTCACTTATGTTATGATATCTTATTGCTTCTAATTTACCTACATTTTCCTTGTTTTAGTCAAGTTATTGATTTCTAAAATATCTATTGTCAAATAAATTATTTGAGGAATATGTACTTTGATTTTAAGATTACTACCACTCCCTAGAGCTTCCAACACCATGTATTCACACTCCTCCCTATTAGATTTGCAAAGAAAAATAAATCCAAAACTAAAGTGCTTAAAAATGAACCATATCAAACCATATGGTGAAAGACACAATTTGAAACAATAATGGTTATAATTCATTGATTAACAATTCAAATAAAAAGTATATATATATATATATAGCCCATTATTGGTGTGAATGGTGTTAGTGTAGGTTTTTATTCTCCTAGTGGGTTATTTATTTTCCAATTTCATAGATTTTTCCTACACTTTTATTAAGCTTGCTTGTTAATAAAGTTAGTTTAATTAGGTGAGTGGGTAGTCGAGGTGTCACCATCCTATGAGGGATTTGCATTTACTATGTTTAGATTTTTTTGTGGTCTCTCCCTATTGGTCAATTTTCCCACCTCCACCCCTCTCCCGAGTCTATATAAACTCACTACCTAGCTTGTATTTTGTATCTTAGATGATAATATTTTTCTAATCTTTTGTGTACCTTCTTTGATCTCATAATGCAATTCTATCATCCTAACATTTGCATCACTCAGAATCACTGGTCTATTTTGTTTATACATTTACAACTTTTGTAGATTATAGTCTCTCTTAAAAAGTTCTTGGGTTATTCATCTATTTCAGATTTCTAACATGGTATCAAAGATTTTGTTTTGAGAAGTTTGAGTTCATAGATTTCTAATTGAGAGATTGAGTTCTTTGTGAGATCTCGTAAATCCCGTATGCTCGTATCTTGCATTTTTCAATGATCTGGAGAGATAGAAATGATTTATCAAGACCCATTAACCTCTTCATTTTGCATTGGTGTTTCTAAAATCTAGGTGTTTGTACCATTCTGATTATCTTGGCAGTGTTTTTGACTATTCCATAGCATCTGAAAGGCTAGAGAAAGTTAGATCTATCTTTTGTTTAGCTGAAATTGAAGCTCAAAGAATTAGTTTGCAAACAAGGGTTTGAAGCATGGTTTGAGAATGTAGCTATCAAATCAGGGCACTTTCAGCCCAAATCAACCTCGCCATAATGCTCAGAAGGCCTAAACACATTAAAAATGACTATCAAATCATTGAATTTTGTGAAGATGGCCTCTGAGGCAAAAACATTTTGATAGGAGGGTCGTATGACCCCCAACATGCAATTCGAGGTGGATTGAAAAAATTTTAAAATATATTTTAGAGCGCTAAGAACTATTTGTAAAGCGCTTGTTTAAGCACTATTTAAAAGTACCTTTAGTGCCATGTTCAAAGTGCTATAAAAAAAATTAATAGGGCTACACCCCTATAGTATGCTCTTGCAAGCCGAGTGGTCCCTTAGGCCACAAATCCTCCATCATGGGGTTTGGGGTGCGGCTTGTGGCCCTCCAACCTACATTTTTGTCACCTAAAATTTTGAGGCTCCATTCTGGGTCATATTGGCTTTGTTTTTCAAGCAATGTTTTTTGATTTGGGCCAATTTTTTGAGAGCTTCATAGTGGTGTAGACATTTTTTGATTTTGGTGCATGAATTTTTTAGAAATTTCAGATTCTCATAGGTGACATTGCACAGTTCTCATTTTGGAAACTTCAAAGACTCATAACTTTCACATACGACCACGAATCGAGGTGATTCATTTTTTGAAAGTGCATGATTTTTTGAGTAATTCATAGTGGTGTTATTTGCCTCAATTGGTTTTATTTGATTATTATATTTTCAACATTTATTCATTTGTTAAGAATTTATAGAGCATTGAGATCAAGTCCTTTTGACGTTTCTTACTGGTGATAGTTGTAATCGCATTAAATATAAAGTTCCAAATCATATTTTCTTAGGGGGTTCTTTGGTTGAGTGAAAAAAAGGGGGGTGTCTTGTGTGCCTTATTTGAGTTTCTATATTCTCATTTCTACACAACCACAACAAACAATCTAATTTTTTGCATTAAAATGGATTAGACAATAGTGCCTATACTCACACCCTATAACAATTATGAGTGGAAGTCCAAAATGACTATCTATCTATCTTAAAAAGAGCAGGTTGCATCGAGTAACAATGGATCTTGAAACTAAACGAACAGTAATTGCAGAAAAACCAAATTGGTTTAACAAATGTGATGAAGCATATGGTACTCTTTGCATGAATATATCTCCTGATCTTCTTTTCCATGTTGAATCTGCTACAACTCCAAATGATTTTTGGATAATATTGGAAGGGCTCTTTGGTAAAAAAGATGAATTAAGTGGTCACCAATTGGATAATGAACTCATAGGGTTAAATCCATACATAATTTTAATACAATTCAAGATTTCTTCATAAAATTAAAAGCCATTATATTACACTTGAAATAGGGTGGGATTGAAAGGAAGGACACTCAATTGGTCTTGAGCATTCCTTCCAAACTTCGTCCTAACTATTCAGTTTTTGTTTCTACATTTTATGCTACAAAATGCCTTACGAACCACATATAAAATTCCTTCTCTTAATGATTTTGCAAATGAACTTACAAAGGAGTATTGGTGGATGTTTTGACACATCAACTCTAAGTAGAACGAATGACACTCTACTTTCCTGAAAGGCAACCTAATGATATTATGATTGCCCCAAGGTCCCTATAAGCTAGGTCATAGCAGTGTTGGAGCAGATGAGTGGACAATGTAATTGTTTATTCAAGGGGCCTATTTTGGTAGAATTAATCTAGATTTTGATAATCTCTAGAAGTTAGATATTTCTTTAAAGTTCAGGGAATCTAAAACCTACTATTAACTATGTGTATGTAAAAAAGGAAAAAGGAGATTGGGGTTTAGAAGAAAGAAAATGTAAACAATCAGACATCTTCTACACCTGGCCTTTCACTTCATATGACAAAGTTAATGAGATCAAATTAAACAAGTAATGGATGACCATATGTTATGTCGTAAATTATGCTCCTACTTGGATTAGCATAATTTCACTATGTTTAGCTCCTACCTTTTGTTTAGTGGAAAAAGGGGGATGAGGTTGAAGTGTAGTTAAGGTAAATTCAATCAAATCTGCCTTTCACCAATAACTTTCAAGGACAACAATCAAGCTAAGTCACTGCACATGGAGAGGACTCAACTATAGGTTGATCTGTCACTTAGGAATGATATTGAAAGATAGATTAAATTTCAATAGTTATGTCAAACCCTAGTTCAATTAAGCCTTAAAACCTAATTATATGATTCTAGATCTAAATGAACAAGATAAGACAAATGATCACACAAGAAGGAACTAAATATAGATTAGAAACATATCACGATTCAGATTCTGAAAAGTGGAAACTACGAGGACACTGAGGCGGGTGCCCTAGTCCAGAAGAGAATATTCTCTTCTTTTTTCTTCAGATCCTAAATCTTTATCCTCTACTTTGATCTCTTACAACTCCTCTCTGCAAGATCCTATACCTGTAACCTACAATCACAAGAGAGGGGTTGGGGTTGTGGTGTTTAGGATCTTGCCTCAGTCAAGCCCCAGAATGGCATTCAAGCCTTCCAACACCGTTGTTAGATAGAGTGTGTGTCCTTGGTAGACAGAGGTAAAATCAAATGATAAGATAGATTGATTGAAACACAAATAGATGTCACCTTGGAGGTGAAACCCTCACAGAATAATGAATCTCTTTCATGCCATGAGATGGATTAATGATGTCAAATCTGCAACAAACAAACACAATAACAACACTAGTATGCCTTACAACACAATGAATGATTTAGAATCCCTTAGCTCAATATCACAAGTTCACATTATCCATCTACACGTAAAATGAAGTCCTAAACATGTTTATATATGCATTCCCACTAACATTCATAATTCAAATTGAAAAAGTCAACAAAGGGAAACCTTTTAACGGTCATAAACTGACACTTTTAAATTTGGGTCTCGGTAAAATAGGTTTGGACTAGGGCACAAGTGTCCAAGTCTAGAGGCCTATTTTTAGTCATGTTTAAGCATTAAAGTGGATGCCTAAGCCCCATTTGACATGGGTTTCAAAGAAATTTGCTCCGGGACAAGTTTTACACATGCATGATTAAACTAAGGGGACCTAGGAGCTAAACTAGGAGGTAAAAAGTCCTAGGGGGGACATTTTATGACATAACATTTAGCCCCCACTTTAATTCTGTATGGTCTTACAATCCATACATGCATTAAAGTATGGTCGAAAACACATCAAACATGTCGAGCACATGAAGCTAAGGCATATACAAAGGTTGAGAAACTATTTCTAGCCCCCAGTCTCAAGTAAGCACTAGAAAACACATTGAAGACATGCAAGACACATTGAATACAATAAAAAGCATGCCAAACATGAAGAATACAGTAGGAAACATGTAAAACATGATGAAGACATGAGATCAGTCACACAAAACATAATGAATACACTGATATAACATTTTCATATATGAAATAAAATCCCAAGTAAGGGGCCAGGGGAGCTCATCGCTATGCCCTTGAAATCACCAAAAACATGCAATACAAAACCAAAATATGGGGGGAGCTCATCACTACATCCTTGATACTACACCAGGGGTAAAACACGCCAAGAAAAACCTGAGTGTGGGGGGAGCTCATCACTATACCATTGACACCACACAAGGGGGAAGACATGCTAAACAAAACCTGAGTGTGGGGGGAGCTCATCGCTATGCCCTTGAAACCACACACGCGGGATGACACATAAATAAGACAAATGGAATACACAAGCATCATATAGCATGCCATAGACATACTATATGTCTTATACATGGAAAACATGAGTGATGGAAGGAGCTTTTTGTTAAGTCCCAGCATCTAAAACACGCTACAGACACACCTAACGGTTGAGCTTATGCTACAACAACTTCCAAAGACATGCTTAAGGGAGGATAGCTCAAGATCCAACCCTGCCTCTTGATGAGGACTTTATATAAAAGGATGTGCACTAGCTCAAGAGATACACCATCCCACCTTCCGCAAAAGGGTTTTGTATAAAAGGATACGCACTAGATCAAGAGATACGCTATCTCACCTCTCAGAGAAGGCTTTTTTGCTTGCAATTTAGATAAGGATGTTCACTAGCTCAAGAGATATAACATCCCACCTCGCAAAGAGGGCTTACAAAAATGTTTCATTAGTGCCAAAATCATTAGATAGATACCTTTATATATGCCCCCACCTTAAGGTAGTTGATGTCACTTACCGATATCAAGCACATTAAGGTAGAGAGAGAAAACACACAAGGGAACAAGAGCTCTCACAAAGCCCATTCCCCCCAAGGTGACATGTACTTACGATTACCGAATGTTCCCACAAACACATTGATATGATTTGCTAAGATAAACAACAAGATGAAAGCTATGCATGAAAATAGTCACATCATGGACCAAGGCTATACTCATGGGTTCGGAGCCAAGTATAACTATTGGGCTATACTATAGGTACCTCAGAACTGAGTGTAACAACAAGGTGAGATACAAAACAATCTAAAGTGCATTGAGCAACTATATTGCAAAGGCTTGTTAGAAGAGATAAGACAACATGATGCATCACATAGAGTGATTCTACTAGTCAAGCCTTAGATATATGTATATCAACCCCATCTTCATAGACAGACTAGGTCCATTTTTGCTTACTCATTGAAGGGACACACAGTCCTTATTAGTATTTGTTTTTTTTGTCATCCACCAACTAGGTAGAATCACTGAAGAAGGTAAACAATAAAAATGAGAGAGGAGAACAAGTGCCTTAGGATTACCACGTAGGAGGATGCCCCCAAAACACCCTCTGCAATGCTCTGTCCCTAAGGCATGACACACAACAATAAAATAGAGGAGAGGCAAGATAGAAGAATGATGAAACAAATAGAAGAATGGTCACAATAGAGGTAGTCTCCCAATATCCTTGACCTTACAAGAGTATCAAGGGTCATCCAAGGAGACCTAAACAACACATAACACATCACAGGGGAACACAACACATAAGAGAAGGTCACGTAAGAGAGCAAAGATATGCTATGACAAAGGTGACCAATAGGGTTAGAAATACTTACCTATTTACACAACCAAACTAGCTGTTGTCATCGAACAAATCATCTTCCTCCCAATCTCAAATGCAAGAGGAAAAAGGTATGTCGAGTTCACCAAAATGTAATGTGGAAAAAGTGGGAAAGTGATAGTTTGCATAAACCAAATCAAGCCCCTCTTTCACTCACATCACATTAGGAAATAGGAAACGATCTTGCTCACTATGAAGGATCAAGCTACTGACTTCTATGACCTTTTTATGCTTGTTGTGACTAAATAGATGCCTTAATTAGGTTTTACAAGCTTCAAGCAATCAACTAGCATGAAACCCTAATTGCAACGTATGTGATAATAGATTGATTTTTGACATAGATATTGACAAAAAATTTATAGAAATGTAGAGTAGGGATCACAGAGAGTATGTACCCAGAAATTGAGGGCCTGTTAGACTAGGACACCCACCCTAGTGTCCTGAAAGTTTCCTATAGCTGAAATATCATGTGCCTAGTGTTAGAGTGTCTATAGAGGGTTCCAGATCTAGAATTAAATGTCTAGTTAGACTAGGGCGCCTGCCCTGCCCCAGTGTCCTGATTATTTTGTGATGTCGAAACTCAAAGTTCTATGACAATTGTATCTGTAATACATGTCCTTCTTCCACTCATTTTCATTGGATCTTTTCGAATATGACCTACACATACAAAAGGAGGAGAAAGATGGTTGTGGCTATATAGGAGTTTGCCTTAGTCAAACCCTATCTTTGGTATTTTTACCTCAACAATAGCCAATGATAAAGATCTGTAGATGTCTGTGCTCATAGATCATATGTGTATGCAAAAATGTAAAAACCTAGATGACTCAAGCATCAAGGAAATATCACAATGTTTCACTCAAGTAAACAATAACAACATCAGCTCAAGGAGATGATAGCAATGAAGACTTGTAGAACAAGAAGGCGAGGTAGCCGTATCCACAAAGGATTCCCAAGCTCAAGTTGGAGGCTTCAACCCTTCTCCCAATCATACAAAGGGCTTGACAAAACCCTCAGAAGAGAAATATAGACTCAAGATATTGATTCCTAATCTCCACCGAATATCTCCATGATAGCAAATATTAATAACTTTAAGAACTTCAAAAAAGTGTTGATCTTCAATGGCAAAAGTGGCAGAATTTTGGCATAGTAAGTTTGCATATAGATTGTGTGTGATAAAATAATTTTCAATTCTCAGGAAAACCAAAATTTGAAATCAAAATCCCGAGGTGCACGGAACAAGTTGACACCACCCCGAAATTCAGGACTCAAAAAAATAGGGCTGGACTAGGGCATGGATGCCCAAGTCTAGACCCTAATTTTCACTTAAGGTCTACATTTAGGAGGTCTAGAATATCCAAAATCCAAACTTTGTTTCTGGGTTCAGTCAATTATTGCTTCAGAATATGATATTCCTTCAGTAGGGTATAGGTCAATTAGGGTTTAGGTAGGCCAGAAACAAAAAGGGCAAGAGGACACCAAAGGAGAGGAGCTAAACTAAGCAAAATTGTGCCATTCCATTCAGGAGGATAATTTCTGACATAAAATTTAGCCCCCACTTTAGCGGCCATATGACACTATGTCAATATGCAACTAAAGGAAAATAGATATATCAATCATGAAAAAGATACCCAAAAGGATATTGTAGAGGAAGGTGAAGTGTTATCACATGTGAGGAAGAAGCCCCCAATCTATGATCCTGCAAAGGAACACTTGTTAGATAATTGAAATCAAATCAACACGCAACCAACACACAAATAGGTCAGTCATAAATGCTAAGGGGTTGAGTGATGAGACATGATGAGGGATGAAATCAAGGGAGATATATGCCCCCCTTGTTTCTACTTGCTTAGTCTGAAAAGGAGAAACAAGGTGGTTATCTATGTGCATAGATTTCAAGGAAAAGTGATGAGAAATGCATTATAAGGGTTGTTTTTACAAAAAACACCAAAGTACAAAGCATTAGGTTAGATGGAGGGCAAAACCAGGATTCCAATACAATAAATGATGAGAAAATCTGAGTCTGACAACTCAAGATAGAGGTTCATGAGTAAAGCTGTATAGTTTTGCACCTAGATAGTGATAGGAATTCTCATCCATTTACTATATGCAAAGGGATTTTTTACATTTTCACTATTCATTCTTATTTTCATTGTGTAGAGGAGAGAAGGAGAAGGAGAAAGAGACTAGTCATGCTGACGTGATGTTTATGGACCAGCTTCTGAGATGGAGGTGCTTTGATCTCGAGTTGCAGACAGATGGATCAAGCAAGAGGTAGGATCTTGAAATTTGCTTATGTTGACTTTCTTTCCTTTTTTGTTGTTTTCATCATTTTGTGTGCCATTTAGAATGATTTGGACAAGGGTACCCAAATAGAGTGCCCAAGTCCAACCAGGGCACCCAAGTCCTCTTTGGGCACCCAGGTCCTCCTGGGGCACCTAGGTTTTCCTGGGGTGCCCAAGTCCAGAAAGGACAAGGGCCCCAGGGATAGGGCATAAAATGATTAGTTAGATGTTTGATGTTTTGATGATGTGGACTGATTCAGATTTGAATGTGTGATGCACAAGATGTCCCTGAGACATGGGAGCACACAGGTGGTCACCTTATGACACTATTATGGGGCCACATCAGTACTATCACCGATGAGGAGTGGGGTTTCCTATAGACAGTGGGCCTATGGTGGGCGTATAGGATTCACACCATGAGATTCCACTATAGTATGCTGACAGCACTCATGGAGAGGTGGGATGCAGATGCATCTACATTCCATCTACCCATAGGTGAGATGACGGTTACTCTAGAGGATGCGTATCGCATCCCGTGAGGAAAGACAGTGAGGATCATACATAAATGATCAGAGGAGTATACCAGAGAGAGTCACTTATACTGTTTAGGTTGCATCATCACTCAGGTGGGATGATGACATATTACACTCTGATGGTTAGAGCGGGGATGTGCTGACATTCCCTTAGTATGGCGGATCATGATCGCTACCATTTCCCTAGCGATCACATAGAATGGATGAGACACACACCTTCACGGGGTCCTTATTCACACTAGTAGATTGATGGAGTAGCATAGGATAGTGTATGCATGGGGGTGTAGTATGCTTGTGCACCTCTACCATGATTTGGGATGATACGTCCATTATGAGACACAGATCTTGATGGTGTGCACCCTGTTACGGGTGTAGATGTTTGAGCATATCAGGTGCACATGGCCTACATGTTTCCCCATAGAGCCAACATGGACATATCCATAGGCGCACGCTTATTCACTTGTCAGATGTTGGAGACATGGTGACTTGTTGTACTAGAGAGTGGTATTTGATAGGCTACAATGTGATGACATTGTTTGGAGACCATATCACAGCTAGAGACCATGGATGGAGAAGTACAGATAGCTAGCCAGGATGTAGAGGGATTGGCTGATGATTGGTCACCTTCATCATATAGTTATCTAGTTTTATTTTGATAGAGTAGCATGATAGTTTAGATGCAGACAAGATGTTCCTAGGATGCGTCCAAGCTATGCACACTCAGCTTGTAGTGCAATCAGGGTGAATGTCATCCCATGAACGATGATAACTGAGGTGGTGGTGAGTGATGATAATGGTATAGAGAATGTAGAGCCAATATCTAATGCAGATGACATTAGTGTTACCTAAGCATATCAGATCTGGTGGCAGAAAGCACAACCTACTCCTATCTTCCCTACCAGTCACCCCATAGATGATCCACAACCATGGGCAAGTCACAGGAGTGACACAAGAGTAGAGGACGATGTCAGTGATTTTGCTAGATACTATAATCTTGATGAGGATGGTGATGATGATGATGATGAGGAGATCCCGACATAGTACATCTTTAGAGCAAGACCACGACAAGATCATGAGGAGGTAGATAGCGACGAGGAGACCGAGTCAAGGCCATGGTCGAGAGCTCGTGGTCTAGCCTCTACTAGTGTTAGGAGATTGAGTCATCTCGATCAAGGGGAGATGATTAGTCATATGCCCCCAGTTGGAAAGCCAATTGTAGAGTTCATTATACCAACAATAGTTCAGGATCCATCCTGGCAGGATGGATATCCAGGTGAGACAATATTATGTTGATGTATTGTTTTGATGATTACTTATGATGTTATGATGAGATATTGATATCAACTTTGTCTTTCTTTTTGCAGTTGGTACTAATTCATGGTGCAATTTTGTGAGTCACGTTATAGCAGAGAGTTCCTACTGATGTGACTGAGTAGCGAGTGTGGATGATGTATTCACCACAGCACTCGGTAGGACGACATGTAGAGATATTTATGCCTTTTATAATATATAGAGTGGCAGTGGAGGCCACCTTAGATCATTCTACATAGGAGAGGGATCTTTCACTCTAGAGAGCTGAACGCATAGAGGTCAAGCTCTGGGCACATCGAGAGCAGGTTGTGGCACTACCTTCATCTGAGATGGGTCCTATTGTGACTCAGATTCTACGCTCTGAGTTGGATTAGGTGAGAGATGATAGGGATAGGGCTCAGTCAGAGAGAGATAGCACTATTAGACAAAGAGAGAATATAGTCAGAGAGAGACTGGTACCACCAGATGTACATGGAGTCACAAGGCAAGGTGATGGGGCTTAGAGGCGAGCTCAGGGGGATGTAGTCGCAAAGTGTCTCTGAGTCATTCGCGGTCTATAGCCACACATGGGTAGCCCTCCATCACATGCACACCACTAGGTCCTGAGGGGACTAGTAACCAAGGTTTAGCTATGTGATGTATCTTATGTGCTATGACTTCCAATTTTGATGTATGTGATAGTCATCTTTGATCTATATTCAAGATGATATATATATATGACATGTATATATGATGTTTTCTATTAATGCTTGTAGTGTTGTTGATTTATCACATGTGATTTATAGAAAATGCAACTAGTGATGAATATTAATGACTATGTGGAAATGTAATTAATGCTAATGTGATATATACTAAACAACTCTTTGCAGAATATATAGTAAAAATCAACAATGATTAATAAATTTCACACATAAGTAAAATACTATGCCATATTCAATTAATACAAAGGTGATCTTAAATAAAGCATGTTGAAACAATATACAACAATGATTAACTGAAAGAGATTCTATGTTAAATGAATTAAGACAAAATAATCTATCTTGTCGAAATTGAAGCTAAACTAACAAATTTGCTTTATAAAATAAAATCTAACATACAATCTTAAGCATATAATTTCTTGAGATGCATAGCATTAATAGGTTCTTTAGGCGGTGTACCTTGTTCATCAGCTAATTTATACGCTCCTGATCTAAAGGCTTGAGTAATAACATATACTCAAAGCCAATTAGGGCTAAACTTTCGTTTTTATCTAGGAAATGCATTCACATTACATTGATTCTCATATAATACCAAATCTCCAACATCGAATGAATGATGTATAACACACTCATTGTATGATCGTTGGATACTCTTCTGATGAGCCTTAAGGTGCTCAAGAGTGTTAATACACTATTCATAAGCATCTCAAGTTCTTGTAATCTATTCTCTCATTCCATATCATCATCAATAATGTCCTTTAGGGAAACTTGTAATGAAGGAATTTCTAGCTCTAAAGGCATTATCGCATCAGCCCCATAGATAAGATTATATGGTGTAGTTCTAGTAGTCATATGAATACTTGTTCTATAAGCCCATAACACATAGGAGTGTTGAGTATGCCAATCTTCTTTATGTTTATTAGTAGTTTTTCAAAAAATTTGTCCAATAACCTTATTTGAAGCTTCTACTTGGTCGTTCAATTGAGGATAGTAAGGTGTAGAGAAGCGATGTTGGATATGATATTTTTTGAGGAATTTCTTCACATCCTTGTTCTTAAATGGTGTACCATTATCAAAAACTAAGGAGGAAGCTATATCAAATTGAGATATGATGTTATCCTGTATGAAATGACAGATTACTTCAACGGTCGTGGATCACAGCGGAACATCTTCGACCCACTTTGTAAAGTAATTAGTAGCAATGATGATGAAAGTATATCCTTAAGAAGAAGGTGGAGAGATTTTACCAATCAAATCCAAGCACAAAATAGAAAATGATCAAGGTGAAACTTGGGCTCTAATTTCTTAGGCAAGTGCTTAGATTAAATATTTATGTTGTTGGCATTGCAGGTTCTTCTTGACATAGGCAAAGGAATCTTGTTCCATGCATTACCAATAATACCCCATACATAATAAATTTTGTACCAATTATTTTCTTCCAAAGTTCCCTCCACAAGCACCGAAGTGAGCTTCTTCTAAAGCTATCTATAATGCCCACCCTAGTTTGTGCCTTGTGTGCTTTTTGATTCATGTGTTATATGATATTGTGAGTGTGTATCCATGTATTATGTTATTATTATGCTTTGATACATTGCACCTAAATTGCCGATGAGGTCTGTGGTGCCATCTATGGGTTCTGAGGGTGTATTCTGCATGACCATCGAGGTGTTTCTGATGGGGTTGTGCTTTGTTATTTGGTTCCCAACTATGCATTATGGGATGCATACGTTGTGATTGTGTATGTTAGATTATTCCAGTGCTTCAGCTTCATTGTTTTTACTATACTTGTTATAGTTGTGATTGTCATATTATTCCCGCATTGTGAAATGTTTTTGTTATGCATCATGTTCCTAGATCATGCTAGTCATAGATGATTATAGTGGATGTGATTATTTTATGTCATGTGTGATTATACCATGTTGCAGTGGATTATGATGCTTCGGCTGTTATATGTGGAGCAAGTATGCTCGATGGTTGACTTGAGTGTGTAGGTAATTATAGGTGTTAACTAATGTGGGAAATGTGGAGAAGGTTGACATTGGACGTTAAGCCATCTCACCCTTATCCTTGTATTGTGGAAACCTATGATGTGTGTTTGGAATCATTTGCATATGTTTCCTTAGCATTTTTGCACTTTATTTTAAAATGGTATGAAAAATGTGTTTTCCGTGTTTTTGGATTAAAATAATGATTTTAATTTGGAAATTGCTATTTCTTCTTTAGTTAAAATGTTTGTTGCATCATTATATGCCTGTGGAACAAATTCGAGTGATTTCAGTTTAATTCTGAAATTTGATATTTTTCCGTAAAAAGGTAGAAATTACATTAAATGAGAAAACTAAATGCCTAGTATGGCGTGTTTGTATTTTTCGGAATGAGACTGAGTTATATGGAAATAACCTATTTGGAATATTTGAGTTTGTTTGACTAACTATTTACCTATTGCTTTGACTGAATTAATTGGATGTTTTTAGTGAAATGGAATTATTAATGTGTTATTTTGTATGCCTATTTGATTTGCTAAAAAGACATTCAATTATTTAATTGTTGAATTAAATAGTTTAATGGTGCAAATTCTATAATTTTGATTTGATTTATTAAATCACTTAAAGGATTATTTTATTATCAAAAAAGGAATAGTGTCTTTGGAGGAATAAAAGGAAAAAGACATGTATTTTCCATTATTCTTTTTCTCTCCAAAATTTGTTTTCCTTTGTTTGAAACCCTCTTGCTTGAAAAAAGGATATCTGATTGCTTGGAAGGGAATTTTTCTTGGACTTTGGATTGGATTCAAGAGCTTGGTGTTTGCTTGTTGTGTGTGGATCGAATCTAACATTCAACCTCATTCTTTTCCTTGGATTTTGCTTGTATTGGAAGGTAAGTTTCTCCAATCTTCTCATTTAAATTATTTTATTCTATTTCCTTCATGCCACACCATCTAGAATGGTTGAAGATGACTTTTCTTAGTTGTAGGAAACTTAGAAAAAGTATTTCAGCTGGTTATTTATTTATGTAATGTATTTTCTATTTTGGAAACATAGAAATACAGACAAAACCCTGGCAAATTTTTGGTGGAAATCCCCAACTCATTTTTATTGCATATATTGGTTGTTGGGCATGTTATCTATGATGGATAGTTGTTAGATCATCCATAGCTATTGAAAAACAAAAGTTAGAAAATTGGTCAAACTTTGGTCAAGGTGCCAAAGAGAGGTCCAATGGAGTTTTTAGGGCCTTATGGTTATTTTGCACTTTTAGAAAACATGAAAATTGAATTCTATGCATTTCCTTTATGATTTTTTTGAGGCATGAGTTGACTCCTTTGTATTATGTGATTCTACGTCTTGTGAGACTATGTCATGTTTTGAGACATTTTGGTGCATTGAAATCCATGCCACTTATTTCTCCATTTTTGAAAACCTAAAAAATTGCTTTGAATGCATTTCCTTGATGTTTTAGTTTGTGGGATGAGTTGTCTCCCAATTAGAATGGTATTTTGCATATTTTGAGAATATGTTGTGTTTTTGTCAATATTGTGATTTTGTTACCTCGAAATCCATGCCATGCCCAATTGGTCAAATTGCTGCTATGGGTGTTTAGGAAGAGGTCTAGGGGTAGGAAAGGAGTGGCTTCCATCGTGTGCCACGGACCAAAGAGGTCATTGGAATTTATTGAATGGAAGTTTTAATCAAGAATAAGATTTAAACATATTGGGTAATAAAATTTAATAATAAGATCATCTACACCAAACTGCATGTGCTGGTGAAGTGTCTGCCTTGCTTGGGTTTGGGTGTAAAGAGCAATCTTTGGTGTAGTGTCCGGTTGCTATGAGGAGGTTATGCCCTCATGTTCTACCGTGAGGTGAGTATTGCCCTCATTTGACACACCCTGTCCTAACTACCTAGGTCTCTATTCCCTCTTCCACAGTCAGAGTTTAACTCAACATGTGATGTTTACCATGTGATTGCATGTGCATTGTGATGCCTGATTCATGCTTGTATGTGTCTATGATGGACTATGATTTATGCCTTATTTGACGTGCATTAAAGGTGTGATTATTTCCCTTATGCTTGAATGTTGTGATATCAATCTATTATGCATTGGCAAGTGTGTCATATGTTACTTGAATGCAATTGGATGGTAGTTGTACTGTGTTGTTTATATGCATTGTATTGGTAGTTGTGCCATATGTGTTGTGTGCATTGATTGGCATGTATGCCATATGTTGCTTGTATACCCTAGATGTGTGAGATACTCTCAGCGGGTTTGCCATGATCACCTTTTCCGTAGCTCGGGGGTTGCCTAGAGTTGCGTAGACATCTATTGCACTCGACGATGGCAATATAGTTGGGAGGTGAGCAACATTTCCCCGTTGGTCCTTCATGATGATCTTCAAGTGTTGGATGGATTCCTTGATCTTTTTGCAGGTGGTTTACCTTGTGCTTTGTTCCTTGTTGCACCTTGGAGAGCGTGTTGGTTTTGGGTGGTTTATGCACTTGTATTTTATCATTATTGATTATTGAAACCTTTGTAATGTAGGTCTTTTGAGACCCTTGTAATAAGATGTAATTAATGCTTTATGTTGATTTATAATGTTGGCTATGATTCATCTATGTTTAGGATGAAGCCCTTCGAATATTGTAATTATTGGATATCATCTTGTATTTTTCCACGCCTCAGTTTGTGAGGACATTGGAATGTTTTGATAGATTTTACATGTTAGAATCTAGCTATGTTAGCATGTTTAGACTCAGTTATTTGATGTTGTATTTGATGTTTATGGATATGTTTGTGTTGGATCGTATTCATCCCACATAGGTGGTGAGGATCCTATCTTTTCTTTTGGCATGTGTCGACGTTGGTATCAAACATGCATAGTCTTTTGTATCGCTTTTGTCCTTTTTGACATGTGGACATAATTGGTTCGACAACTAAATGTTTTTGGTTAAAATGAATCATCTTTGGCGTTGATTACTATTTTTATCCCCGTAGGTGTTTTGGTGTCATTTCCATGATGTGATATGCACTCTTGGATTATTCCCTACTTTACATTGGGAAGTTTGCCTTTACATGAGTTTGAGTAGTGACCATTCTAGTTGGTTGAGGAATCGTACCTCCTAGTCCCGTGGGTGAGCATTACCCTTCTATTTTGGATGTCTTGTCTCATCATAGAATAGACTGAGGTGGATGTCACCCTCATCCTACTCCATGTGTTCACAATGGAGTGAGGTCGTGGACATGTATCTAATCCTCATCATGGAGTGAGCTCCACCTCTCTCTTGGTCATCATGGTGAGTTGTCACATGATGGGTGAAGTATTCCACTTGTGTCACCTTGCATTGTGCAATGGTGATGTCTTTTTAGGTGTTGTTGTACATGTTGTAACACCTTGTGTGTGCGTGAGTGCAATGCGACATGTAAATGTCGCACTTACAAACACAAAAAATTTGTTGGTTCAGTGTTTGTTTGTCTAATGTCCTGTGTGAATGCTTGGGGCATTACACTTGGTATCAGAGCTCATGTTGCAACATTGGGAGCTCTGGGGTGTGTTCTTCTTGACTCGTTTGAGCACGTGTGGGGTCCTTGTGTGTTTACATGCTGTGAGGAGCATTTGCTTTCTTTCGATATGTCTTCCTTGTATGAGTGTGTTTGAGTGACCTTTGTAGGGTCATGTTGTTACTTCTGTGACCACTTTTGATAGTGGAGTTATGGGAACCTTTGTGTGAAAGGAAATACCTTTTTCTTGAGTGTGATTGAACCTAGTTTACTCTTTTAAGAGCTATGCATTTGTATTATGCATTTGTATATAAAAGAGATGATGTTTTGATCATATGCATGATATGTGAAGAATATTGTTGTGGTAATGCTAGTTTAAATGAACCTTGCTTTGTGCACCTTTTTGTGTGTATGTTTGTTGCAAGAGTAGCATACCCTTGTAATGCTTGTCATATTTGTTTATTAATTGCCTCTTTATGGTGATTGGAAATGCTTGCCTGAAATGCATATCGCATTGTCTTCTTGAGAGCATGTCCCTGTGTGTGGATTAATTATGTAGTTGTAAGAAAGATAGTGTTGCATTGCATTGCTAGAATAGATCATTTGGGTAATGACTTAGGTCTCTGAATTGCATTCTTCCCTAGGATTCATGTGGGAACCTGGGTGTAATTATTGCATTGAGTTGTTTGAAGAGTTAAAGAGAAAATGGGTTGTGAAAAGGGTCATTCACATAGTCCTTGTGATGTTTGAGGTGTAGAATCATGAGTGAAGTAGCAAACACTGCATCTTGTGTTTCTGAGTTGTGTTTCCCCTATTGTAACGTGTGCATTTTGTATGCTTGTCATCATATTGTGGAGAAATTTAGCATCATGTGAATGGAACATTGGGTAAGTGCTTGACCCCCAACCTAATTCTCCCTCGTCTTTTGATTTGTGTTGTATGTGAAAGTTGCATTAATGCATTATCCATATGCTTGGTGAATTCTTGTTTGGTGAGAAATGTTAACCGGTCTTCTTGTGAGAGTGATGTGTTTAGATATCTTGGTTTGTGAACCTCATTTTGTCCTAGCTTAATCTTGGTTACTAGATGTTTGCTAGTGTGTGACTTTGTGTGTCATTGCATGGTGTTTGTGATTCCCTTGAATGGGATGCAACTCTTTGTTGCTTGGCATCTTGAGTGATGTTTGTGTGGTTAAGTAGAAATGATCTCATGTTTTGACGTGATTGTAGTCTTAGAAGACTTGTTTGGTGTGATTGAGTGTGTTCTCTTACTCGCCTCAGATTTTGGAATCAATGTGTAGTGTAGCATTGTACTCCCTCTCTAGTGGCTAGAATTAGTCACGTAGTTCATGTAATGTGGAACTTTTGAAGTTTGATACTTTATTTATTTGACTTTGGTGAATTCACTAGATGTTGTAAGGGCCAACATTGAATTTTATTCCCGTTTATGAATGAGTATAGCCATTGAATTTTGAAATTTATTTATCTTGTGATCTTTATGGTCATACTTGATTTACTGTTGAAATTGAGCTCATTTTATACCTTATTGTTGGAATTGACTTTTCTTCCACTTTGGTATTTTATTTATTTATTATTGGTGGCTATGCTTGAATGTTTTAATTGCTGGTCATGTATCGTGTTATGTTCTCTATCATGTCAATGATGGGACTCTGATGGATTGTATAAGGGAGTAGAATATGGAGAATGCACTAGTTATTGGTGTGCATGTTACTAGAACTATGGTAGATTGAATTCCTTAGTTTTTTGTTAGATGCAAGTAAATATTGTGTGAAATGTTGAGAAAGTTTTAAAATTGTTCTGATGCTATGGATCTTGATGTGAATTGAATTCTTGTATGAGATTAAATGTTGATTCTTGATTGTGTCTATGTGAATGAGATATGTAGAGAACTTATTTTGGACTGAATCTTGCTTTTAGTAGATTGCTTTTGGTTGGGTGTTGACTTAGTCCACCAACTATGCTTGTTCTTGCTTGTCTCGTTCCTATTAGTCTTGGATGTGATGCCATGCTCCTAGTGTTTCAGCATTAGTGGAGTGTATGATGTGTCCTTTTGCTGTGAGTTCCATAACAACACTTATGTTTTGACATAGTGTAGGGTATGATGGAACCTTAGTTAGTGCATGAGCATGTATTATTTATATATTTATGGTATTATAGTTGTCTTCTTGCTCTTGTTGAGTTACCAACCTTGGGAATTTGGTTGCTTCAGGAGTTTCTCCTTAGTTTTTTGGAGGTTTCCTAGCATAATGTTGGAAGGGATGTAACTCTTGTATGAAGAGGTTTCTATCCTATGTATTCCATTTTAGGAATACTTGCTATTTAGGCCATGAGGAAGCCTTGTGTTACCTAGTCGATCATGAATTCGTGATCGTGTTGTGTTGCTTGACCTTTTTGGTCTAGATTAGTTAAGAGTTGAAGTGGTGTTGTGAGTAGTCTTGCACATTATTGGTGTGTTGTGGCTGCCTTAGATGTGCTCCTAGTGAGTAACGGGTTGCTAAGCTTTGCTTGATGGAAGTACTTATGTTGTTAGAGGATGTGGTTTATATTCTTCCCT
The DNA here is from genome assembly GCA_027924645.1 of Cunninghamia lanceolata. Taxonomy (NCBI): domain Eukaryota; kingdom Viridiplantae; phylum Streptophyta; class Pinopsida; order Cupressales; family Cupressaceae; genus Cunninghamia; species Cunninghamia lanceolata. Next base: position 3,724,095 of record BSBN01000791.1, on the reverse strand, counting down.
CTGAGAACTTGTTTGGTTGATCCTAGTTTTGTTGATGTAGAGCTAGAGTGTTAGAGAAACCCTCTCTTTTAGGAGTGGAATGTGAGGAAGTACCTCATGTAGTAGAACCATTTCTGGAAATGAGGCATGCTTTTGGTCAGGATGAAGGTACGGTAGTGGTGCCTATAAAATTTTTGATTTAGCTTTCCTTGATCCTTGAGTTCTTTTGTTGAGGGTAGTGCCTGAGGAATGACTGTTGAGAGTAATCTTTCATTTGCAATTCTCCTTGAGAGTGGATATTATAGCCTTGTGAGTTTCCTTAAACTTAGTTGAGAGTTTGAGAGGTTATCCCAACATAGTTGTGGTCCTAAGTTTTATGGAGTTGACTTGCTTGTGGTTTTTTGCACCTTTTGGCTAGAGCCTCTTCTCATTGGAATGGTAATTGGAGGATGGAGTGGTGTAGTCTCAGAGGAGTTGAATGCATGATGTTTGGTTTTGACCTAGTTGGTGTACATTTGGAGATTTGTTTTATTATTTTGAGACCACAACCTAGTTTTAGTTAGTAGGACTGATCTTTTAAGATCTATTGTGTTGTAAAGGATTGTCTACTGAGGGTATTTCATTCTTGTGTTTTAGTAGGCTTCCAGGAGTAAGCCTAGTGCTAGTGGGGGAGGTGTTGCAAGTATGTACCTAATCAGTGTTGTCATTGATGTCAATATATTCTTGTTGTCATTAGTGTCAATTGTATCTTATTCTATTACTTATTTAGAAGACTTGTATTTTAAGGATATTGAGAAAATTAGCCTCTCCGGAAGAAACAAGTGAGTTACAAAGAAGTGCAGTTCAGACAGTGAGTTGTATGCTGAAGAATAGTCTGGTAAACTGCTCCACATTTATTTCTGCTTGAAGATCATGGTCTACGGATTGGAAGTAAGTTAGAGATATGTCTGAGGATGCTACATTCTAGGTTTGAGCCATCCACATGAAGATCTAAGTGAGTTGTATTCACTAGAATGAAACCTACTTTTTCTGTAAGTTTAGTTGGGACAAGAAGAAAGTATTCTGCTCTGCATTCCTCCTCAATAAAGTATTTGGCTCTGTGGTTCTACAAGGAAGTCTGGGATGATGATAAGTGCTTACAGTGGCAATGGTTCATGGTTTAGTGGTCCGCAAGCTATCTTTCTTTTATGATAGTTGAAGACAGTGAAGTTCATGTGTTCCAGTGAGAAGATTCCTATGGATGAAGCAGTTAAGGTTCGTGTAGTTGCTTTTGATGATTATAGCATGCTTGTGGATGTCTCCTAATCATGTTCCTATTTGGACTTTGGTCCGCATTAAAAAATTGAGATGGTGTGTGAAGATTGTTCCCAGATAATATAGCGTGTAACTAGTCTTGGCCGACCTAGTTGATCCAAGTGATTGCGGAGATCTCTAGACTATTGTGGAAGCGTGTCGTCGCATGGAAGATTGTGTTTGATTCCCATCTAAGGCATGGTGTGATCCACATTTCATTCCCTTTGCATGATGTTGCAATAGGTCAGGACCTATTTTGTAAATGTTTGTAATACCGACCTTGGAGATTGTTCCAATGGTTGATGATTGTGATGCTGACCTTGATGATCATTCCAAGGTTAATGTAGTGTATAAATATTTACAGTTGAGTTGTGGAAAAGGTGTCCTTGAGTGAAAATGAAAAGATATTAATAGAAAGGTCCAAAATGCAGAGTAGAGAAGAGGTAGAGGAAAGAAGAGGAAGAGCAAAGCATTGGAATTATTGTACTTCAGTTGCAAATATAGAAAGGTGTTGATTGTGGTAGTGAGTTTGGCAGTAAGCCACTAGTAGGGTTTAACAGACCTTATTGTAATCTTGCTAGGTTTAGGGTTGAGGCAGTGTGTCTGCTAGACCTAGTTGTTCTTCATGGAAGTAAGCCGGTATGTTTAGGCCTGTGGAGTGACCAAGCCTGAACATCATTATTTCAAGATTGCAATATATATTGAGAGTTAATCCTCTCCGTGGTTTTTCCCCACCTTGGGGTTTTCCATGTAAATCTAGTGTCTCTTGTGTTTGATGTTGTATCTATGGTTAAGTTTCTGATTTCATTCACTTATTGTTAAACTATAATAATTGTGGATAAGTGATGAATGTTTTAGTCGTAGAAAGTGTTTAAGTTTTTGTGACAACTGATTCACCCCCCCTCTCAGTTGTCTAACAGGAGGATGTAATGCCCACCCTAGTTTGTGCCTTGTGTGCTTTTTGATTCATGTGTTATATGATGTTTTGAGTGTGTATTAGTGTATTATGTGATTATTATGCTTTGATGCATTTCACCAAACTTGCCGATGAGGTCTATGGTGCCATTGATGGGTTCTGATGGTGTATTCTGCATGACCATCGAGGTGTTTCTAATGGTGTTGTGCTTTGTTATTTGGTTTCCAACTATGCATTATGGGATGCATACATTGTGATTGTGCATGTTAGATTATTCCTGTGCTTTAGCTTCACTATTTTTACTATACTTGTTATAGTTGTGATTGTCATATTATTCCTGCATTGTGAAATGTTTTTGTTATGCATCATGTTCCTGGATCATGCTAGTCATAGATGCTTATAGTGGATGTGATTATTTTATATCATGTTTGATTATACCACGTTGGAGTGGATTATGTTGCTTTGGCTATTATATGTGAAGCAGGTATCCCTAATGGTTGACTTGAGTGTGCAGGTAATTACAGGTATTAACTAATGTGGGAAATGTGGAGAAGGTTGACATGGGATGTTAAGCCATCTCACCCTTATCCTTGTATTGTGGAAACCTATGATGTGTGTTTGGAATCATTTGCATATGTTTCCTTAGTATTTTTGCACTTTATTTTAAAATGGTTTGAAAAATGTGTTTTTCATGTTTTTAGATTGAATTAATGATTTTAATTTGGAAATTGCTATTTCTTCTTTAGTTAAAATGTTTGTTGCATCATTATATGCTTGTGGAACAAATTTGAGTGATTTCAGTTTAATTCTAAAATTTGATATTTTTCCATAAAAAGGTAGAAATTGCATTAAATGAGAAAACTAAATGCCTAGTATGGTGTGTTTGTACTTTTCAAAATGAGACTGAGTTATATGGCAATAACCTATTTGGAATATTTGAGTTTGTTTGACTAACTATTTCACTGTTGCTTTGAGTGAATTAATTGGATGTTTTTAGTGAAATGGAATTATTAATGTGTTATTTTATATGCCTATTTGATTTGCTAAAGAGACATTCAATTATTAAATTGTTGAATTAAATAGTTTAATGGTGCAAATTCTATAATTTTGATTTGATTTATTAAATTACTTAAAAGATTATTTTATTATCAAAAAAGGAATAGTGTCTTTGGAGGAATAAAAGGAAAAGACATGTATTTTGTATTATTCTTTTTCTCTCCAAAATTTGCTCTCCTTTGTTTGAAACCCTCTTGCTTGAAAAATGGATATCTAATTGCTTGGAAGGGAGTTTTGGTTGGAATTTCTTGGACTTTGGATTGGATTCAAGAGCTTGGTGTTTTCTTGTTGTGTGTCGATCGAATCTAACATTCAACGTCATTGTTTTCCTTGGATTTTGCTTGTATTGGAAGGTAAGTTTCTCCAATCTTCTCATTTAAATTATTTTATTCTGTTTCCTTCATGCCACACCATCTAGAATGGTTGAAGATGGCTTTGCTTAGTTGTAGGAAACTTAGAAAAAGTATTTCAGCTGGTTATTTATTTATATCATGTAATTTCCATTTTGGAAACATAGAAATACAAACAAAACCTTGGCAAATTTTTGGTGGAAATCCCCAACTCATTTTTATTGCATATATTGTTTGTTGGGCATGTTATCTATGATGGGTAGTTGTTAGATCATCCATAGCTATTGAAAAATAAAAGTTAGAAAATTGGTCAAACTTTGGTCAAGGTGCCAAAGAGAGGTCCAATGGAGTTTTTAGGGCCTTATGGTTATTTTGCACTTTTAGAAAGCATGAAAATTGAATTCTATGCATTTCCTTTATGATTTGTTTTGAGGCATGAGTTGACTCCTTTGTATTAGTGATTCTACATCGTGTGAGACTATGTCATGTTTTGAGACATTTTGGTGCATAGAAATCCGTGCACTTATTTCTCCATTTTTGAAAACCTAAAAATTGATTTGTATGCATTTCCTTGATGATTTAGTTTGTGGGATGAGTTGTCTCCCAATTAGAATGGTATTTTGCATCTTTTGAGAATATGTTGTGTTTTTGTCAAAATTGTGATTTTGTCACCTGGAAATCCGTGCCATGCCCAATTGGTAAAATTGGTGCTATGGTTGTTTAGGAAGAGGTCTAGGGGTAGGAAAGGAGTGGCTTCCATCATGCGTAACAACCTAAAGAGGTTGTTAAAATTTATCGAATGGAAGTTTTAGTCAAGAGTAACATTTAAACACATTGGGTAATAAAATTTAATAATAAGATCATCTACACCAAACTGCATGTGTTGGTGAAGTGTCTTCCTTGCTTGGGTTTGGGTGTAAAGAGCAATCTTTGGTGTAGTGTCTAGTTGCTATGAGGAGGTTATGTCCTCATGTTCTACCGCGAGGTGAATATTGCCCTTGTTTGACACTCCTTGTCCTAACTACCTAGGTCTCTCTTCCTTCTTCCACCTTCGGAGTTTAACTCGATGTGTGATGTTTACCATGTGATTGCATGTGCATTGTGATGCCTGATTCATGCTTGTATGTGTCTATGATGGACTATGATTTATGCCTCATTTGACGTGCATTAAAGGTGTGATTATTTCCCTTATGCTTGAATATTGTGATGTCATTCTATTATGCTTTGGCAAGTGTGTCATATGTTACTTGAATACAATTAGATGGTAGTTGTACTATGTGTCATTTATATGCATTGTATTGGTAGTTGTGCCATGTGTGTTGTGTGCATTGATTTGCGTGTATGCCATATGTTGCTTATATACCCTGAATGTGTGAGATGCTCTTAGCAGGTTTGCCATGATCACCTTCTCCATAGCTCGAGGGTTGCCTAGAGTTGTGTAGACATCTATTGCACTCAACGATGGCAATATGGTTGGGGGGCGAGCAACATTTCCCCATTGGTCCTTCATGATGATCTTCAGGTGCTGGATGGAGTCCTTGATCTTTTTGCAGGTGGTTTGCCTTGTGCTTTGTTCCTTGTTGTACCTTGGAGAGCATGTTGGTTTTGGGCGGTTTATGCACTTGTATTTTATGATTATTGATTATTGTAACCTTTGTAACGTAGGTCTTTTGGGACACTTGTAATAAGATGTAATTAATGCTTTGAGTTGATTTATTATGTTGGCTATGATTCATCTATGTTTAGGATGAAGCCCTTTGAATAATGTAATTATTAGATATCGTCTTTTATTTTTCCACGCCTCAGTTTGTGAGGACGTTGGCATGTTTTGATAGATTTTACATGTTAGAGTCTAGCTATGTTAGCATGTTTAGACTCAGTTATTTGATGTTGAATTTTATGTTTATGGATATGTTTGTGTTGGATCGTATTCATCCCACATAGGTGGTGAGGATCCTATCTTTTCTTTTGGCATGTGTCAACGTTGGTGTCAAACATGCATAGCCTTTTGTATCACTTTTGTCCTTTTTGACATGTGGACATAATTGGTTCGACAACTTAATGTTTTTGGTTAAAATGAATCATCTTTGACGTTGATTACTATTTTTATCCCCATAGGTGTTTTGGTGTCATTTCCATGATGTGATATGAACTCTTGGATTATTCCCTCCTTTGCATTGGGAAGTGTGCCTTTACATGAGTTTGACTAGTGACTATTCTAGTTGGTTGAGGAATCGTACCTCCTAGTTGGACTATCCCATGGGTGAGAGTTACCCTTGTGTTTGGGATGTCTTGTCTCATTGTGGAATAGACTGAGGTGGATGTCACCCTCATCCTACTCCATGTGTTCACGAGGGAGTGAGGTTGTGGACATGTGTCTGATCCTCATCATGGAGTGAGCTCCACCTCTCTCTTGGTCATCGTGGTGAGTTATCACATAATGGGTGAAGTCTTCCGCTTGTGCCACCTTGCATTGTGCAATGGTGATGTCTTTTTAGGTGTTGTTGTACATGTTGCAACACCTTGTGTGTGCATGAGTACAATTAGACATGTAAATGTCGCACTTGCAAATGTGAAAAAATTGTTGGTTCAATGTTTGTTCGGCTAATGTCCTATGTGAAATCTTGGGGCATTACACTATTGGGGTCTCTGAGTTACTAAGACATCGAAGAAGAACACCATCATAGCTTTGTCTATATAAGACATTAGATAGAATGATATAATGTGTCATGAGTTTGCATAGGTGAACTCGTGCATTCTTAGATTTTGAGTTAGGAATGGTGCCATCACGTAAATAATAGAATATATGGGGGAACCATTCATCTGAATTCTACAACAGAGATTAGTATCTGAGGGTGCGGCCTCATCTAGTGCAAGTATTTTAAGATTATGAATGATAAAGAGATATTCATCAGGTGAATGGACAAGGGTTATAAGGGAAGTTGCACTTTTCATTACATTTGCATGTCAGTTGTCTTTCCTTGGAATAGTATCAATTGAAAATGATGTAAATTGTTTTAATAAAGATAAGGCAATATCACGATATTGAGATAACTTATCTTGTTTAGCTTGATATGATCCTATTATTTGTCGCACAATCAATTGTGAATCACAAAATATAGTGATGTTTTTAATGTTAAGAGCCAAAGTGGTACGAAGTCCTGTAATGAGAGCTTCATACTCAGCTCAATGTTTTTTGTGGATGAGAAGTTCAAACGATAAGACATAGGAATCAACTTACTAGAAGGAGGTACTAGTATGATACTAGGACCAGAGCTAGTTTGACTTTGTGAACCATCGATATACAATTCTCATTTATCATCTATATTAATATTTAGAATTTGATCATCAGGAAAGGTCTGTTGATTTTGTATAGAAAAGGGTGAAGGTGCTTCAGCTAAATGGTTGATTAACACTTGTCCTTTAATAGTTTTTTGAGAAATAAATTTGAGATCAAATTCTGTTAATAACATAACCCATTTAGTGAGGTGACCTGAAATGTCTGTTTTAGTGAAAAGATGTTTCAAAGGATCAAATTTCACCATGACATGCACTTCAACATTTAAAAGATAATACCTAAGCTTCTGTGTTGCAAAGACAAGAGCTAGGCACTGCTTCTCAATAACAGTATATCGCACTTCATAATCGAGCAAAGTTTGACTGATGTAATATACAACACATTCTTTGCCTTCAATATTATGTTGTGCTAACAAAGCTACAAGAGCATTATTAGATGCTGAGATGTAATGAAGAAAAGGTTTATTAGTAGTAGAAGGTCGTAAAATAGGAGGATTAGCTAGAAAAGTTTTTAAATCTTCAAAAGCTTTCTAGGACAATTAGAATTCCATTGAAACTTTGAATCCTTCTTTAGTAGTTGAGTAAAAGGGTGAGTCCTATCCGTGAGTTATGAGACAAATCAGCAAATGGCTTGTATCTTCCCTTATAAACTATGAAGTTGAGATATGTTCTTAGGTGCTGGCATATTAACAATCACATCAATTTTCTTCATGTCTACTTCAAAACCATGATGCAAGACTATAAATCCCAATAGTTTTCTAGTGTCTATGCCAAAGATGCATTCACGAGGATTCAAGCGCATGTTGTATTTCTTTATTCGCTCAAGGATTTGTTAGAGGATTGTGGCATGATCTTGGCGACGAATAGACTTCGCAAGAATGCCATCGACATAATCCTCTAAGATGATATGCATGTAATCATAAAAATAATAGTCATATCCCATTGGTAAGTTGCTCTAGCATTCTTTAGTCCAAATGGCATGACTACCCAACAAAATGTCACCCACAGGGTTATAAAAGCTGTCTTAATTGATCTTGAGGATTGAAAATTTGATTATATCTCAAAAAACCATCCATGAAGGAAAGTAATGCATGAGGTCCCAGCTATTGAATCAACAATCATATTGATATTTGGAAGAGGGAAATCATCTTTCAAAGAAGCTAGATTTAAATCCCTAAAATTGGTGCACATCTGAATACGATTATCAAGTTTAGTGATAGCTACAATATTCAAAATCCAAGGTAAGTAATCAATAGGGTGGATAAAACCAGCTTGTAGAAGATTTTCTATTTCAACCTTAACTAAAAATGCAACCTTAGGATACATCTTACGGATCTTTTCTTTAAACAACTTAGCATTAGGTTGTAGTACAATATTATGTGTTACAATCAGAGGATCAATGCCAGGCATATTTGAATAATTCTAAGCAAAAAATTCATAAATTTCATGCAAAATCTTGGTCATATCTTCTTTTTCTTCAATACTTAAACAATCACCTATAGGAATAACTTTTTTAGTATTATCTTTGTCCATAGAAACTTCGACAATCTTTCTGTTAAGTAAAGTACTGGGGTCTATGAGATTGGGTGATTGTGATGATTCTTCAAACTCTTCATTAGTAATGTTTATCAAATTGGTAGATTTTCCAAAGTATGTGTCAACATTTAAATGATAAGGCAATCCTCGCTTGTGATGATAACAAGGAACATTGTCATAAGCTCCCAAAAATTCAAGTATTGCTTCATTTTTTGAAAAGGTATCTAAAGGAATATCTCCTGGAGGACAATTCATGTCTATCATCTTAGGAAATATCAGATTGAGTGTTGATATTGTGTTCACATTAAGATTAGGACGTCTATGGGCTTTGGTTTCCTTAAAAAGATTATATCTAATGACACTCAAGTAGTGTTGCGAAATAGCTTCTATAGGTACTCAACTTCCTTGTTGATTAATATTGCAACCATTACCTACATAGTCACAATTCTTATAAAGAATATGAAATCCCTGACCATAAAAAGAGGCCATTCTCTAGAAGAAGGTGAAGCCTCATAGGTCTTATAATCTATAGTATAAGTAAGAGTGTTATCTGTGTTTATTACCAAAGAAACTTTAGGTTCTGAATAGAGTTTTTAGATGAAATTGATGTGACATTTGAAGTTTCAGGATTAGGGTTGTAAGCGTGTATTCTCCCATAGAGGCAGGAGTAAAATCTAATAAACCCCAATCATCACCAAGGAATGCATTTGATCATTGAGAATCTTGCACAACATTATCTATGGCAAGAGGAGTTGATGGATCAACATTCAAGTTATTTAGAATCTTATGATGAACAACTTCTTTTTGTATTTCAATATGTAAACAATTATCTGGTTTAGGATCATCTTCAATAGTATGAAGTTTATTTTTTATAAATAAACTTGATTGAATGATGAAGGGTAGATGGCACTGCCCCTAATGCATGAATCCAAGTTCTACCAAGAATCATGTTGTATGATAAAGAACCAGGCATGACATGAATCAAGGTAGATAAATTCACAAGCCCAACTTGTACAGGTAAAGTTATAGTGCCAGATAGACTATCTTCCAACATTATCAAAGCCACAAATGCTAATTCTATGATCCAGTTTAGTTAGAGTATCAATCTTGATCTTACAAGTTAATACCACAAACATTAAGATCCAATCCATTATGAATCATAACTCACTTGATCAATTTCTTGTTTATTGTGATGAAGATAATTAAAGGATCATATTGATTTTGAACTTCAATAGAAGGCAACTCATGTTGTTGAAATACAATGTTTGTTTTTGTCGCATGCATACAATATAAAAGAACTACTACATCATTTGTCTTGATAGAAGGTTATACAATCACCTTTTGTAAAGCTTCTTGGAGCATTCCATGGTATGTAGGTGAAGTTTGTATAAGCTCCCAAAGAGAAATCTTAGCAAGAATAGCACGAAGCTACTCAACAAGATCATAATCTTAACCAACTTTATGTGTTGAATGAGGTGCTTGAGGAAGCATAGGTTGGGAAGCTAGTAAAGATATCGAAATGCTTGATTGTTTCTTACTTTGTTTGTTATTTTGTGTATTATATGAATGGGAAACCATAGTATGTGAAAGGAAGCCAGGTGTGCAGAAATCGCTTCCTACACTAATCTAATGAGGAGAGAAGAGTGCAAATTCATTTCAATCTTTACAATTACAGTGTTATTAACACAATAAGAGAGATATTACAGAAATACACATACACACAAAATGTAGACAGAAGAAAGAGAGACAAGATATAACGTGGGGAAAACCCTTTCGGGGTAAAAAACCCCACACTCCAAAACACAGCTCAAATGTATTATCTGAACAATGAGGTTTACAATACAGTTATAGAGCCAATTCTCTTGCAGGAGTCTTTGACACTCGTATCTAGAGACTATCCGGTAGCATAACAGTACCTGTTAATCACATACACATTCTCCTCTCCAAAGCACCTGTTTATTTATAAAATACAAGGTAAAAATGGCTCTATCTTGAGATGGCAATCCAACATAGCCTCATGACCCAAAACCCATGCCTATGGACACTTGTCCAACACTCTAGGATGTTCCTGACACTTGTCAAGGCACCCCATCCAAAAGAGGTCACCTATTCCCAAGTTGGGAAATGATAGATGCTCTTACGCACCAACCGATTGTCATAGAATCCGTCATAGCTATCTTACAACTGTAAGAGAATCTATCATAAACATTCTATAAATAGCATATTCCCTTACAACATGTCATAACCCTCTTTGGGCCACCCAAAGATGCCTTCTTCCAAGATGCCTTGTGACACATGTCCTCACCTATCATAGAACCTTATATTTCTGACTCTTACATGTCATAGATTCTATCATAGGAATCTGTCATAATCGTTTCGATCAAGATTCACTTACAGACTAGTCAAGATGCCAACACATGGCAGAAAACCTCTACCACACAAAAGGGATGCCTATCTCCACATGGAGTGAGTTGACCATCCTAGGCACCTTACAAGTGGAGTGCCAACTCATTGTGCCACTTCACACTAGATGACAAAACATGATGTGCAACAAAATTACAACATAGGCTAAGTAAATAATTTACATTACAATAATAAATGCAAGGAATTACCAAGGTTGAGATACCTTAATTCCCAACATTCTCCCACTTGTCGAACACCTTGTAAAGGCCATTAGAAATAACAAGATTTAACTGCTATAGGCCAAGAGGCCCATAGACTTTGAACACCATCTGAACTTCTTTGTGCCCACTAATTTTGTTAATGCATTTGCAACATCGCACTATGATTGTCACAATAGATAGTAATATGTCTTGCATCAACACCAATATTTGAACACAATATCTTAAGCCAAATGGATTCCTTACAAGCATGAGTAACTGTCAAATACTTAGCTTCTATCACAGACAAAATGACCATAGGTTACCACTTACTCATCCCAACTAAACTCCACTATGCTCACGAGCTTTACATAAGCACCAATGTATCCAAATTCAAACCTGTTAATAGAACATAACTTTTGAAGTCCAAAACATCTTCAAAACAAGATCGAGCATGTATGCTCTGAAATAGTTAGAACAACAACTATAGCTAGTTGTTTACATCCAACTAAAAAACCACCATTGATAGAACTTTTTGCACATGACATATTTAGCCCATACTACAACTCTCATCCCTGTATAATCCACTGTCCTACTCAAAGTTATCATCTCCCATGATAACAAACACTCTAAAACCATTAATGTACAAAAAAAATTGAAGACCTTTGATACTACAGTCCAATGAAAAACAATCTACCAAAGATATACATACATCCTAGGAATCAAATTGCATGAGCAATGCCAACCAAAGAAACTCAAAGTCTACCAATCAGCACTTACATAAAAAAGATGTCTTATAATCCAAACATATAATACAAAGAACAATCACGATGATTTGCAAACTACAACCAACTGCTACAAAATAGAGCATACTTCAAAAAATAGTTTTCTATTCACTCTCTCACCTCTGATCTCCTCCACTTCTCCCAATTCCACATCTCAAATGATATACATTAAAAAGAACACATACTGTTGTTAAAAAACAATAAAGTACAACAACAATAGATGACCACAAAATCTAGTGATCAAACTAGATGAATAAGAACGTCTAGGAAGAAATATGAGACCATAAAGAGAAACTCCAAACCATATCATGTCCTTCTGCCAACACCAGCAAGTGCTAAGCTATGCCAAGTATGATCTCCTTCACAAAACCCCAATTGAAAAGCCTTAACAACACCCAACCATTCAATCTCATAAGATCAAATAAACATCAACATGGATGTAAACCTCTCTAATCAAGGTAGATCAAACTCATAACCATTCCATAACAAGAAATAAGCCCAATCACATCTCCTAAATTCCTCATAAATGAACATAATGAATCAAACCATACGAATCAAGAAGATAACCATTCTAACATTCCTCAAATGAAACCTCCAGAACCAATAACTGTAGCTCAAGATTCATATCCATGAGAAATCAAAGCATAAAATAAAATGAATCTGAAATAACCTAGGCAATACCTATCAGAACATTTTTTGCCGAGTGAACTGAGAGTGGGGAATGAGAATGATCCACTGAGATACACCGAGTCTCATATACTCTCTCCAAGAACAATCTCCTCTCAAGTTCAAACATGAACTCATGTCCATAACAAGTGAAGGCTCCTCGGTCTTTCTGCTAAAATTTAACCATTCCAACACATGATCCCTACAACAAGAGATCTCAAGCCTCACCTCAAGTCTCTCTAGTATCCATGAGCATCCATCAACCAATACAATGCAACTTCAAATGCATCCTACAAAATCATGAAGCTTCAAGAAAATGATTAATACTCAAAACCAAAGAGAACAAACAAGATCACTATCAAAACTCCCACTGCACATTTGCATGATCAAGAAGCCCATCATGACATCATGATCTAACCATCTCCTCATAAGATGATCACATACAACAAAGCATACAATGATACATACATCCTGTCTCAAGAGAACCTGTATTATGTCAAAACTTTAACCTAGCATCAAGAGTAAATCATGACATAATAACATCTCTAAACAAAGGATAAACATGTCATACTGACAAATCATAAACCCGACACCTCAATCAAGATGTTAGTATCTCTAAACATATGAAGATAACCATCTCTTGACAACTAAACTGAAAATGTCAAAGAACTCTCAAACCTAAGAGCTCCTCCATTACACCAATATCCACTGCAAAAGATCATCCATCACATATGATGAATTCAACATCACTGTCGAAGCTCCCACTAAAACTATGATACTGAGCTTATCAAGGCATTATGATAACCATCCTCTTAATGAAGATCATCCATGGCTCTAACACAATCTAACAATTGTCCTATGCAATATCAGCAATACAAAAGAATAAAATAGAACCAAGATCTCCAAGTCAAGAAGATAAAACCATCACTGTCAAAAACTTACACTAAACTATGTAACCAAGCTATCCATGACATCATGATAAGCATGCTATAAGTCCCAATAACTAACTATCCATGCACTCTAATTATCCATCCTCTTATCCCAATGCAACATACCAATACACAAATGACCACAGACAAGGCCAACTAACAAAGTCTGCATAAATTCTAAATCAATCTCATGGATAACGACAGTCCACATTCGAGTCATCTCAGTGTAGCTAATGGGTAGCTAATCCACAAACTACATAACTCAAATATCCAAAACAAATGTAACATGCAAACTCATCATTTCATTAGTAACCTGCAAACTAAGATACCAAAGAAGATAATATGTAGGCTTCAAGACTCAAACATCAAATCAATTCTAGATTCAATTTGCCAACAAGTCCACAAACGAGAGATCATAGTCAAGGAACTCATCAAGCATATACTATAGAAATGATGAGTGACTAATCACATACCAACATCTCCACACTGAGAAAGATACAAACCTCCTCACATTATGCACAAAGCATACATGCAAACCTGCAACTATCTTACATCTAGAAACACTCCCAAGGAATCATAATCTGAAAAATAGTTTGTCTGCAGATTTACGAAACCACAAGTTTTGATTAACCATGTAAAACCTGCAAAACCACCATGTCATTAACATACATGCAAATCCATATCCACATATCATCTAGAAGACCCACAAGTTTGAAAATCAACAATATAGTTAAACCAGAATAATGGAATAACATAGATAAGCATAACCATAGATTTTTTTGAATAGAATATCAACAAAACCCTCAAATCAAATCAATATGAAACTAAGACATGTAAGTATAGCCAACTAAATGAAATAGAGGTCTAGGAACTTCAGGCCCACTTGTAGGCCAACTCCACAACCATCACCATGTACAAGCATACATAGAAGCTAGGTTGTTCTAGAAGCTTTCAAACCATCCAATGATTAACTCCACAACCTACATGCATTCAAGGTTAACAAAACAATGTCTTCCAATGCCAGGGACTAAAACCAAGCACCCAACATAAGCACATCAAACCATAGCCATGGCAACCCAAGTTTCTCCATGTGATCAGGGAGCCAAGAACAAACACCCAACATGAGTACTTTGCTGCAAACGACCATAGAATGATAGAACATAACCACCATGTATGATTGTTATTGCATACTGTCAAACAAGAGCTCCAGATCAATATCATACTAAATGTAACCACATGATCAACTCCATAACACTCCATTTTAAGTTTCCATAACTCAAAATTTGTGCTGTTAAACATCCCCATCTCTACTCTTCCGGATGTGCCTGCCATCTCATTCTTGCAACAAGATTACAGAATACTCTGCACAGACTCCCACTCAACCTAAGATTAGCACACAAAACCCTTATCCAACAACTAGGACCAAAGAGAACTTAGCTCTGATACCAATTGAAAGGAAGTTAGGTGTGTGGAAATCGCTTCCTACACTAATCTAATGAGGAGAGAAGAGTTCAAATACATTTCAATATTTACAATTACAGTGTTATTAACACAATAACAAAGATGTTACAGCAATACACATACACACAGAATGTAGATAGAAGAAAGAGAGACAAGATATAACGTGGGGAAAAACCTTTCGGGTAAAAAACCCCACACTCCAAAAAATAGCTCAAATGTATTATCTAAACAATGAGGTTTACAATATAGTTACAGAGCCAATGCTCACGCAGGAGTCTTTGACACTCGTATCTGGAGATTTTTCGGTAGCATAACAGTACTTGTTAATCACATACACATTATCCTCTCCAAAGCACCTGTTTATATATAAAATACAAGGCAAAAATGGCTCTATCTTGAGATGGGCGTCCAATATGGCCTCATGGCCCAAAACCCATGCCTATGGACACTTGTCCAACACTGTAGGATGTCCTTGACACTTGTCAAGTCACCCCATCCCAAAGAGGTCACCTATTCCTAAGTTGGGCAATGACAGATGCTCTTACGCACCAACTGACTGTCATAAAATCCATCATAGCTATCTTACAACTATAAGATAATCTGTTATAAATAGGCTATAAATAGCATATTCCCTTACAACATGTCATAACCCTCCTTGGGGTGTGCAAAGATACCTTCTTCCAAGATGCCTTGTGACACATGTCCTCACCTGTCATAGAACCTTCTATTTCTGACTCTTACATATCATAGATTCTGTCATAGGAATCTGTCATAACTGTTTTGGTCAAGATTCACTTACACACTAGTCAAGATGTCGACACATGGTAGAAAACCTCTACCACACAAAAGGGATGCCTATCTCCACATGGAGTGAGTTGACCATCCTAGTCACCTTACAAGTGGAGTGACAACTCATCGTGCCACTTCACACTAGATGACAAAACATGATGTGCAACAAAATTACAACATAGGCTAAGTAAATAAATTACATTACAATAATAAATGCAAGAAATTACCAAGGTTGAGACACCTTAATTCCCAACAGTATGACTACGCTATTGTAATCTTTCTTGTTGACTTTGATGTGTTATTTGTTTAATCAGGAGGTCGAGAAGAAGGCAGAAGATCTCTAATAGTGAGCACTGGGTTAGATTGTGGTTGAGCCACATCCAAACACAGGTTGACAATTATTTTTCGGCTTCATAGGTTCTTCTTGAGATTTAGGAACATAGATTGTATTTACTATTCTTTGAAACAATGACGATTTAGGAGTCATAGTGGAATATTCATTTGAGATAAAGTCATCAAGGGCTTCATCTAACATATTGAAGTCATCACAACTAAATGGCTCATCATACACATTAAAGTCTTGTAAAAAGTAATATGACATTATGACATGTTTTAATTAACCCAAGACTAAAATGTAAAGAAAGATAGCATAAACTTTGCAAAAATGAAACAAGATATCACTATGCAAGTCACAAAGTTGTAATTTCAAACTCTTTTAATGAAAAGATAAAGATATCACTCAAGATTCAATGCATACACTTTTCATGAAAGAGGGTTTGCAATCTAAATGTTATTTTGGACAACAAACTATTTTAGATCTAATGTTAAAAAGAATGCAAATTCTTTAAAGCACAGGTTCACCAAAATGTTAAGTGGAAAAATAGGGATGAGGTTCAAGTGTAGTTAAGGTAACTTCAATCAAATCCACCTTTCACCAATAACATTCAAGGACAACAATCGAGCTAAGTCACTACATATTGAGAGGACTCAGCTACAGGCTGATGTCACTTAGGAATAATATGGAAAGATAGATTAAATTGATAGTTTTGTCAAACCTTGGTTCAATTAAGCCTTAAACCCTAATTATATGATTCTGGATATAGACAAAAAAGATACAACAAATTATCGCATAAGAAGGCACTAAATACAAATCAGAAACATACTAGGATTTGGATTCTAGAAAGTGGAAACTATGGGGACATTGGGGTAGGCACCCTAGTCCAGAAGGGAATATTCTCTACTCTTTTCTTCAGATCTAGAATCTTTATCCTTTTCTCTAATCTCCTACAACTCCTCTATGCAAGATCCTACACCTGTAACCTGTAATCACAAGAGAGGGGTTGGGGGTTGTCATTTTTAGGAGCTTGCCTTGGTCAAGCCCCGGAATGACATTCAAGCCTTCCAACATCATTGTTAGATAGAGTGCATGTCCTTGGTGGACAAGGGTAAAATCAAATGATAAGGTAAATTGATTGAAAGACAAATAGATGTCACCTTGGAGGTGAAATCCTCACAGAAGAATGAAGCTCTTTAATGCCATTAGGAGATGGATTGATGAAGTGAAATCTGCAACAAACAAACACAATAACAACACTAGTCTGCTCTGCAACACAATGAATTCTTTAGATTCCCTTAGCTCAATATCACAAGTTTGCATTATCCATCTAGGAGTAAAATGAAGTCCTAAACATGTTTCTATATGTATTCTCACTAACATTTGTAATTCAAATTGAAAAGGTTAACAAAGGGAAACCTTTTAACGGTCATAAACTGACACTTTTAAATTTGGGTCCTGGGGAATTTTCTCCGAGACAAGTTTTACACATGCATGATTAAACTAAGGGGACCTAGGAGCTAAAATAGGAGGTAAAAAGTCCTAGGGGGACATTTTACGACATAACACCTTTTGGTGTCTCTTAACCCCTTTCTTAAATTGGACCTATTTAGAACCTAATTAACGAATATCTAATCAAAGGAGCATCATATTTCAGAGTGATTTCTGACAAAAGCTAAGAAGAAATGCTGGGTGCTAGACAATTAGGGCACCCTTAAGTAGATGCCAAAGCAAAATTTAGGGGCTAGACTTGTGCGCCAAATGCACATGTCCCACCTTAATCTCTGGGATCTAAATTTTCTTCTGGTGTCAGCTTTTCTAGTGTGCTTTGGGATTCTAAATTCAAATTTTCATTTTCATGTGATTTCAACATGTTATTTCAAATTATTACACTTCTAAGGTTTTATATTTAAAGAGGATTTAAAATCATTTTAACACACACAACTCACATGCAATCTTACCATGCTGAAACTTTGCTACTACTACTATTAAAGTCTGCAAAGTGTTGAAGCTCATTAAAGAATTTTATCTTTTCTATCATGGAGATATGTTGTGGAGATTAGGAATCAAGATCTTGAGTCTATCTTTCTCTTCTTAGGGTTTTTTCAAGCCATTTATACAATCGAGAGAAGGGTTGAAGCCTCCAACTTGAGTTTTGGATTCCTCTGCAGATACGGCTACCTCACCTTCTTGTTTTACAAGTCTTCATTCATGTCATATCCTTAGGGTAAAGTTATTTCCTTGAGTGAAACATTTGTGGATCTAATCCTTGATGCTTGAGTCATTTAGGACTTGCAATTTTTTATGCTTACACATTTTGTTTTCAAGCACACACATCTACATACTTTGACATTGGCTATTATTGACGTAGAAATACCAAACACAGGGTTTAACTGAGGCAAGCTCCTATATAGCTACAACCATCCTTCTCCTTTTTGTTTGTGTAGGTCAGATTCGGGAAGATCACGCGGAAATAAGTGAAGGAAAAATAGGTGTTACACGTATAGATATCACAAAAGTTATAGATTTGTTGTCAGATATGTTTAGGACACTTTCAACAACTGCCCTTGTCCTTTAGCCCCTAAAATTTAGGATCTGGAACTCTTATCACAAACTCAGGTGCCTATTATAGTCAATTCTGGGATAGTAGAACTTAGAGACAAATTTGGTCACCACCCTTGTCCATCAAGCCTTCAAACTTTAGGTGCATAGTCCATGTAGCTTCTTGTCTGTGTTTCTGTGATCATCCTGTAGGTTTTTGCTCTCGAAATTAGTTTATTCATGCATATCTTGTAACTAGGGTTTGGTTGAATAAAGTGGATTTGAGGTTGTGGAAACTTTGTTGGACCATCTTGTCATGTATAGAAATAATAAATATGATACTTGTAGCTTCATCCTCTCATAGTGATTAAGATCGGTTCATATTCTAAATGTTAGTGCAAAGAAAAAGAGAGGCTTGACCTAGTTTACACATACTATCATTCTCTCTCTTTTTCACACTAAACATTTTGGTGAACGTGTGTTTTAAAAAATTTACATCCTTTGTATTTGTTGTTATAAATCAGATTTAGAGTGTAAACCCTCTTTCTTGAAAAGTACATGCATTGCATTTTGATTGATATATCTATCTTTTCATTGAAAGAGCATAAAGTTGAAATTTTGATTACTTGCATAGTGATATCTTGTTTCATTTCTTGCAAGTATATGCTATCTTGTTTTACATTTAAGTCTTAGGTTAATTAGATTATGCAAAAATGTTAGATTTCTTTTTACAAGACTTTAATGCATATAATGAGCTGTTTAGTTGTGATGACTTCAATATGTTAGATGAAGCCTTGAATGACTTTATCTCTATTGAGTATTCCACTACGACTTCTAAACCGTTGTT
Source organism: Cunninghamia lanceolata (assembly GCA_027924645.1). Lineage (NCBI taxonomy): Eukaryota > Viridiplantae > Streptophyta > Pinopsida > Cupressales > Cupressaceae > Cunninghamia > Cunninghamia lanceolata. Next base: position 3,704,716 of record BSBN01000791.1, on the reverse strand, counting down.
GTTTCAAAGATTGGTAAATGTAATTTATGTGCCTAAAAGTCAAGAATAGCCTATGAAACCAAATATAATGGTCAACCTATGTTCTGATATGCTTAAAACATAGACAAAATCGGTGCTCATTATAAGAGGCTTTTCGACTTCTTCTTAACCTCTTGATTACATCTATAATAAAGCCAAGAAAATAACAAGTCAAAATCAACCATACCATGATGGATCACAACATTCTAACCATAATGTGGTTGCTCATACATACAATACATGGAATAACAGACAAAGTAAACATCAATAAACTATTCTGATATCTCTACCAGCTTCTCAGACTGTGCTTCCTCAACCACCTTGTTTAACACATAAGGTTGGTCAAGATTATGATCTTGTTGAGTAGCTTCATGCTACTCCTACTAAGATCTTTCTTTGGGAACTCATACAAACATCACCTACATACCAGAAAATGCTCTTGGAGGATTTACAAAAGGTGATTGTACCACCGACTGTTAAGCCTAATGATGTAGCATCCCTGTTAGAATGTATGCATATGACAAAAATAGATATTCTATTTCAACAACATGAGTTACCCTCTATGGATGTTCAGAAACAATATGACCCTCTTATAATCTTTGTCACTGTAAACAAAAAATTGGTGAAGAGAGTTATGGTTGATAACGGATTAGCTCTTAATGTTTGTGGTCTTGATTTGTTACACAAAATCAACATTGATAAAATGTCAATTAAGTCGGATAAGTTGAACATTCATGGATTTAATAATGTTTGTAGACCATCCATGGGTACTATAATTCTACTTGTAAAGGTTGGACCTATGACATTGTCTACTCTTTTCTATGTCATGCTCGGTGCTTTGTCATATAATATGATTCTTGGACAATCGTGGATTCATATGATGGGGGCAGTTTCGTCTTCCCTTCATTGATCAATAAAGTTTATTTATGCAAATAAACTCCAAACTATTGAAGTTGATTTGGAACCAAAAAGTTGTTTACATATTGAAACTCAAAAGCAAGCCATTGATCATAAGATTTTAAATAATTTAAAGGTTAAACCATCAAAACCTCGTGCCATAGATAATGTTGTGCAAGATTCTCAACTTTCATCAAAGGCATTCCCTGGTGATGATTGGGGTTCATTGGATTTCACCCCTACCGTTATAGGGGAGTATAAGATTAATAGTGCTGAAACTTCAAAAGTTGCATCAATATCATCTAAACAATTTGTGGACAAACCTAAAGAAACTCAAGATCCTTTAGTTAACAAGGAAGATACAACTTTTAGTTACACTACAGATTATGAGACTTATGAAGCTCCACCATCTTCTAAATAAATGACATCTCTTTATGGTCGAGGATTTAAAATCCTTTATAAGAACTGTGACTATGTCAGTAATGGTTATGGTATAAATCAACAAGGAATCAGAATACCTTTACAAGTTGCTAAAATTAACTACACATCTGGAATTGGATATAGTGTCTTGAAACTCACTAAAGCTTACAAACATCCTAATCTTGATATCAATACCATATCAACACTTAATTTGATATAACTTGAGATGATTGACACTAATTATCCTCTAGGAGATTTGAATTGGATCAATTCTCTACAGATGAACCAATAGTTGAATTTATGGTAGCTTATGACAATTTGCCCCATTATCATCATAAGTGTGGATTACCTTACTATTTAAATATTGATGCATACTTTGGAAAATCCACTGGCTTGGTAAATGTTACTTTACTACCTAATGAAGAATCTATAGAATCATCACAATCACCTAACCTCCTGGACCACAATACTTTACTTAATGGAAAGACTATCGATTTCCTAATGGAAAAGGATAACCCAAAAAAGATTATCCCTATAGGAGATTGTTTAAATGCAAAATAAAAAGAAGATATGACCAAACTTTTACATGAGTTTTCTGAATTATTTGCTTGGAATTATTCAGACGTGCCTAGCATTGATCCTAAGATTGTAACACATAATATTGTATTACAACCCGATGCTAAGCTGGTTAAACAAAAGATTTGTAAAATGAATCCTAAGGTTGCATTGTTAGTCGAAGCAGAGATAGAAAAGCATTTACAAGCGGGTTTTATCTGCCCTATTGACTACTCATCTTGGATCTTGAATATTGTGGTTGTTGCTAAACCTGATAACCATATTCGGATGTGCACTGACTTTAAAGATTTAAATCTCGCTTCTTTGAAAGATGATTTTCCTCTTCCAAATATTGATATGATTATTGATTCAATAGTTGGCCATGAATTACTTTCCTTCATGGATGGTTTTTTGAGTTATAATCAAATCTTTATCAACCCTCAAGATCAATACAAAACAACTTTTATAACCCCGTGGGGAAGATTTTGTTGGGTAGTCATGCCATTTGGATTAAAGAATACTGGGGCAACTTATCAACGTGCTATGACTCTTATCTTTCATGATTATATTCATAACATCTTAGAGGATTATGTTGATGACATTCTTGCAAAGTCTATTCGTCGCCAGGATCACGTCACAATCCTCCGTCAAATCTTTGAGCGAATACAAAATTATAACATGTGATTGAATCCCCATAAATGCATCTTTAGCATAGACAGTGGAAAACTATTGGGATTTATAGTTTCACATCATGGTACTGAAGTAGAAACAAAGAAAATTGATGCAATTGTTCACATGCCATCTCCTCGAAATATCACTCAACTTCGTAGTTTACAAGAGAAGATATAGGGCATTTGTCGATTTGTATCACAACTCGTAGATAGGACTCACCTTTTTACTCAATTACTTAAGAAAGAATCAAAATTCCAATGGAATTCAGATTGTCAAAAATCCTTTGAAGAATTGAAAGAATACTTTTTTAATCCTCCTATCTTACAACTAGCAACTGTAGAAAAACCCTTTATTCTTTACACTTCAGCTTCTACTAATGCTCTAGTAGCATTATTAGCACAACATGATAGTGACAACAATGAACACATTGTATATTATATAAGCCAAACTTTTCTTGATTATGAAGTGCGATATACTGCTATAGAAAAATAATTCTTAGCTCTTGTTTTCACAACACAAAAGTTAAGACATTATCTCCTAAATGCTGAAGTTCATGTCATGATAAAATTTGATCCCTTGAAGCATCTTTTTGCTAAAATGGATCTCTCAGGCTACCTAGCTAAATGGGTTATGTTGTTTATGGAATTTGATCTCAAGTTTATCTCTCTCAAAGTGATAAAAGGACAAGTGTTAACTAACCATTTAGCCAAAGCACCTTCACCTTTCTCTATTCAAAATAATGAGGAATTTCTTGATGATCAAATTCTCACTATTGATAAAGATGATGAATGGGAATTGTATTTTGATGGTTCAAGATGTAGAACTACTCAGGTGCTAGTATAATCTTGGTACCTCCTTCACATAAGCCAATTCCTCTTTCCTACTATCTAAATTTCTCATGTACAAATAACATTGTTGAGTATGAAGCTCTTATTTTTGGACTTTGTGTCGCTCTGTGTCTAAATATTGAAACATCACTATCATGGTGATTCACAATTAATTATAAGACAAGTTACTGGATCTTATCAAGCAAAGTAGGATAAGTTATCTTAGTATCATGATCTTTCCTTGTCGTTATTAAAACAATTTTCATCCTTTACTATTGACATAATTCCAAGAAGAGATAATTGATATGCATATGTAATGGTAAGTGCTACTTCCCTTATATCCCATGATGATTCCCTTGAAGAATTTCATTTTATAATTCATAATCTCAAAACACCAGCTATAGCTAAGGTCACCCCCTTAGATACTGACTTATGTTGTAGCACAAATGTTGATGAATGGTACTCCCATACATTTCAATATTTGAGTGATAATACCTTCCCTAATTCAACATCTAAAAATACAAGAGCTCACATACACAAACTCGTAGCACATTACATTATCTTATTCAATGTGTTGTATCGAAGAAGCTATAATGGCATTCTTCTTCATTGTCTTAATAAATCTGAAATTCCAATTTCCTCAAAACTGAGTTTGAAACTTTTTCTGACAGTTTAAAAAAATAGAAACTTTAATATCTCACAATCTAGGTATGATATTGAGTTAAAACTCACTTAAGATGTTTACTTAGTCATTCCGCACCTTTTGAGAAAATTTTAGGTCCATCTGAGGTCAAATGTAGAGTTACTAAGAATAGTAAGTCCCGCCATTTTTAGCCCTTTTGGAAACTTTGAAATTTCTAGACCATTCTTCAAGATAAAGGGTATTCAAAAAGACCAAAACTAGGAAGAATAGTAACCTTTTGTAGTTGCAAGGTTGAGACACTTTTCCTAACATTTATTTGAAGAGTTTCATATGAAAATGAATACATTTTTTTGAGTAATTTAAAGTATCTTTTCTCCATCCATCCAACCACCCTTCCAATTCTTCACCCTTCCATTTCCATCCCATTTGAATCAATTTTTCACCCTAATCTGTCCCCCCTAGACTAGATTGCATCCATCCTAGACTAGTGGGCCCAAAATTAAATATTTTAGTCCAAACCCTCACTTCCAACCCTAGTGATTTAGAATATTAGACCATAAGAGTTCCCTCTTTCATCCATCTTCAATCACCAAGATCCAATTTTCCATTTAGTCATGTTTTCCATCACCCCAACATCAATTTGCATCCTCTTTGCCACTGTTCCAAAGATCCTAGTCAAACCCAATCCTGGCTTCCATTAGAGGTATTAGAATATCATTTCTACACCTTATACTAGTCCTCTAACAACCCCCAAAACCATTTTGCATAAAAATCTAATTTTCTATCCAAAACCCTTTCTCCCACCTCACTTGCTTACATGGTTTCTAAGAAGCCTTAAGCTAGGTTTTAAAGTTTTTATGACTTAGTTGTACTTCAAAATTAATTTCTTTGCATATATCAATTTATTATCATGTTTATAAGATCCTATATACTATGTGGATCCATGTTTGAATACCCATAAGGAGTCCAACTAAGGTAGACTCCCCTTTTAACCCATGTTTTTGTAGGTTCCCCCATTGAAGAGCTTCAAGTTAGAGGTTATTTTTAAGGATACTTGAATAATATTAGAAATACAAACATCTAAGAACTATTAGGCCAATTAGCACATTCTAGAATAGTAAAGTTTGTAGTGTGAGAGTCACTAATTGACTTAAGCCACTAGGATCACTTGCAAGACATAGGATTTACCTTCTACAAGAGAAAAAAGCAAAGAGGATGAATTTGGACAATATTGGATGCAATAATGAAATTGGATTAATGAATTACATATGACATCTTGATTTTATATTTAGAAGATAGAAAACTGTAAGTGCCTTAAAAAGTCCTAAGTAAACTTAAAAAATGTAATTAAATATTTAATTACACCAACACCCCACCTTAAGTGCAACTTAGTGAGAATGAAAAACATGCAAATAATGTAAGGATGGGTCTTGGCTATGAGGCCATATTAGGTACCCATATACAAACAATCTCTAACAAATAGAGAAAAGGAGAGAAACCTAGTGGGAGAAAACTCCTCTCCAAAAGAGAGAAAAATAGTGATGGAAGGATTCAATACTAAGACCCCCCAAGGACTAAATCCATCATGAAGATACAATCAATAAATATGTACAATCCCCCATAAGAGAGGATGTAGAGAGAAGGTGCGATGACCCCCACAAAAGTGAGAAAGATGAAACCTCATGTGAGGAAATGCTCCCTCCCAAAATAGAAATGAGAGGAGAGACCATGTAGCCACTCATCAAGATGACTCTTGTAGTGTTGGAAGATGATCGACACAGTGAAAATGAAGACCTATGAATGGAAAATAGCATTCCTCCCCTTGGGAAGAAATAGAATTGGAGATGTGTGCATAATATCTTTCCATTCTAGATAGAAAAATATAGGAAGAAGAATGAATGTCTCTGAACTCTAGCACATGATCCAAAGATGACAATGATGAATCTCTTGAAAACTACTCAAAGGTATCCAATCCACTATGAAACTATAATTAAATAGGAGGATGAATAACAATCTCAGAAGAATATATTGGTGATGCAACTCCATCCAAGCTATAATCAAATAGAAGACAAATGTCCTCAATGTGGTCCTGCAAATTTGTAATGTGGGAATTTATAGACAACAATCATATATATGGTAGATATGTGTCCCAATGAGTAATCTTTGGAAGACTAATGATGTCCTATTGCAAGGAATATCTGAAAACTATTTGTGAAGCAACCTAGACATAGGTGTAGCAATAGGTGATGAAGAAATGTGGACACGTGCTAGGTTATAAGAATGTGTCAAACTAATGCCATCAACATTGCACAACTATCTAAATTGATGAAGCTCAAATAGTGATTTTAAATCATCAATTTTCTTCAACATGCATTCATCTATCATATTTAAGAGTCAATGTGACTCAACAAGCCATGATCCCTGTAATCAAGACAACCTTCCACACTGTGAGAAAAGAGAATATGCTAAAACAATGAAGCAATATTCTATACACCAAACTGTTATGAAACTATACAATGAGAGATCCTTGCTTATAAAGGCAAGGATGAGAAACAAGAAATTGTAGTCATGTGACAAGTGTCACATTCTTATCACATGTAACAACTAGAGGATAGGATGCCAACTAGATCACATGTGTAGGATAATCCAACTCACTACAACTAAAAACAACTAGAAACATCTAGAAGACTCACTAAGTCAACTTAACATGTGAATTATGTGTGATGTGTGAATATTATTTAACTAATAAATAGTTAAATAATATGAATTATCCACACAAGGGGAAATTAACTAAACTAGTTAGGAAAAACCCCTATTCACACCAACATCCCCCCCTTAAGTGCAACTTAGGGAGTAGTTGACTGATGCAGAGGTGTCAGGTCTCCAAAGGTAATTTAACAAGATCAAAAAGATTTGAAACAATAATGGCTTGTGGGCTTCAATCAATAAGACTTCACTAGTCTTCCCTTTGCCTTAAACTCCACCAAAGGGCTCAAATTTGGGTTCCAACTTCTTAGATGAAATATTTCACCTTCTAGGGTCTCAACCTACCCCAACCAACAAGATTCAATAGGTTTCACAAAACAATTTGATTGGTTCTTCACAACTCCTCTTAACTAGGCCTAATCCTAGTAGCCTTGTTCAGCGACTAACTTGCACTTTTCTCCAAACTTTCTCAAAGCACTTCCAAACCTAATGACTGATCTAGATACCCTTTATCAAGTTATATAACATATCCCAAACTTAGGTATTGTTGTTTTGGACCAACCTTGACTGTCCTGACACTCTGCTGTCTTCCTACAAGGCCTAATCCACCCACTTTACAAAGGAACCCTATTAAATACTTGTCCCACTCACTCCAAACCTTCAAAGAATCTTAGGAAAGGATTCAAAACAAATGATTTTCTAGGTTTCAGAGAAAGATTTGCTCATTTGCATGTTTAAATACTAAACCCCCATTTCTAGGCCCCAAAACCTAGGGCTTGCTAGATCTCTCACTTCCAAACCTCATTCAAAGGTCTAACACCATGTCCTTGACCATATTAAACAACATCAATCATAAAAATATCACATTGTTAAGGCAGATCTCTTGCTGCTATAACTGAGCCACCATTTCAATGCTCTTTCCACATGCAAACTAGACTCCCAATGGTGATCACCTTCTTCTTTGCACTCCTCCTGCCTTGTTAGGGTTAGAATTCATATTATACATGTTATCTAGGACCTACACCATGAGAAATAGGAACTTAAATTCATGGGAAGGTCCTATAATGCATTGTGATCTCTCAAACTCACAAAGACAGTCTGTTGTTTCTTGTAACAGTCACAAGAACAGCAATAAAACTACCTACAAAAACCTTCTTAGAGCATAAAAAAAAGTCTAATACTTATTCAATTAAGGCTTAAGACATTTTCCAACCACCACAGATCAAAAGACCAACAGAAACAAGAAGGAAATGCAAGACAAAACTGAATTTTACTGTTCTTTTCAATCTGCCGTACCACCCAGGCCTCCAAGATTCTTCCACCGTACCACCAAATGCCTTTTATAGGCTTATATAACTTCTCCCTAACTTCTCCAACCAATTCCCATCAGGTGTGGATGGTTAAACTTCCAAAACTGTTCATTCTTGCCTTTCCCGCCCAAATGTATTATTCAAAAATTTGAATGTTAAACTTTGTTTTAAGTGACTTTTACTCTACCAAATCATCATGGTTCATCATGGTTGATCTTCTTAGGATCATTATACCTTATTCCTAATCTCAGACACCTATACTTGACTCTTATTTGACTCTAGAGTCACTATTGGCCCACTTACATCATTTTTTTGGTCCTAGGGTCCTTACCAAGACCCTCAGGACATTTGATCATTACATCATTTTGCCCATTATAATATGCCATAATTTGTTTTAGGATGTTCCATTTGACTTGATGGACTCCATGGGCTCCTCCTATAATCATTTGTGTCTTCTTGCTCCAAGTTGTTCTGTTAGGTGCTCCTGCACCATACTCCCCAACATGATAAAAACTCTTGTCCCAAGAGTCATGTGATCTGCTCCAAACCTCCTGCAGTCTTTTGGAAATGTTCCTCTAATTTGTGATAGGGAACATGAACTCTCCAAGGGTTATCCTTCTCCTTCTCCCACCTGCATGATTCTTAGAAAAAATGTTAGCATCATAAAACATGTTCTGGTGTCCTTGCCTAGGACTCTGCTATTGTAATACTTCTACCTTCTCCATCTTAGAATTATGATTTATTCCTCCCTGTACTATCTGTTGTCTGCCTTCCTTCTTCTGCCTCCTTATAGGGTAGTCAATGTCCCCAATCTTGATGCCATTCAAGTCCTAAACTTGTTGTTCTTTAGGACTGTCATCCACCTTCCTCTGCTGCAACTGTTCTTGCTGTTTCCAATCATCCTTAACCTGCACATTCAACTACAATTTCTCTCCAAAATAGACAATAGCATGTTCCTTCTTGTCTTCACAAGGTAAAGGTATTAGTTTAAACTTTTTACCATCTTTGTGCACCAAATGACTATTCGTATAACCATCATGAATTGTCCTTCTCAAATGTTGCCATGGTCTACCCAAAATTATATGCCCACATGTCATTGAAATAACATCACATAGAATAGAATCATGATATGGACCAATTGAAAAATCAGCATATGCCCTCTGATTAACCTTTACTTGCTGCTCTTGACTTACCCAAGTGGCATTGTAAGGACTAGGATGATCAAATGTCTTCAATCCCAGTTTGTGTACCATATCCCAGGAGACTAAATTATCATGTGAACCTAAATCTATAATCAACTTGCACATTTTTCCATGGCTTAAACAATTAGTTTTAAAAATGGATACTTGTGTTGCTTGTTGTACCTTGCCTTTTTTCACCATGAGCAATTCTGCATCTATTGCTAGATAGGCTGCTGCTGGTTCTTGGTCTTCTTTCTTTTCCTCTTCTTGTGCCAAATGAACTCTTCTATCCCTGCTCTTATCAACATCATCCTTCTTAGGACATTTGAAAAATGTGTGTCCCACTTCATTGCAATGATAACATCTACCTATGAATACTCCTCTACCTGATCCAAACCTACCTCCACCTCTATGTCCACCTCTCTGATCTGTAGAAAACTCTTTGCCTTTCTCATTGCTGCTCTGCCCTTCATTAGTAGGTCTACCCCTACCTCTATATCCTCTTCCACTACCTCCTTGTCTTTCTTGCTTCCTCTTCACCCTCTCTTCAGCCCTTATGGCCAATTGAAAACACTCTCCAAGTGATTTTGGTATGGTCAAACCAATTTCATCTTGCAAGTTGTACCTAAGCCCATTAAGGTATCTTGCAACTTTTTCTTCTTCATCTTCCAGTCCACCTCTAATACTAAGCTTATGAAATTGCTCAGTATAGGACATAACATCCATGTCCTTCTGCTTCAAATTCTACCTCATCCTCTTTGTTTGAATAGAATAATCAGATGGAAGAAACTGATCCTTCATCATATCCTTCATCCTACCCCAAGAAGTGATTCTTGTTCCACCTCTAGCCACTCTCTCTGTTTGCACACTACTCCACCATGTAAGTGTTGTCCTTCTCAACTTTGTTTTTGTAAATTTAACCTTTTTCTCATCACTCATTTCCTCATACTCAAAGAAATTTTCAAGGGCATCTATCCACCCTAATACCTCTTCACTATCCATCTTCCCCTGATAGATAGGTAACTCTATGTTTGCCTTTGTTCCACTGCCTTGAACTGTCTTTAGCAATCTCACAAATTTCTTTTCTTCAGGATCCAATTCATCCTCAAGAGGGTTCTCATCTACCTCGTCATCTCCTTCTGAATCATTTTGTTCATCCCTTCTAGGATTCTTCTCCAATGCTTCCAACCTTGCCAAGATTGATGCATTCTCCCTTCTTACTTATCTTAACTCCCTTTCTCTTGCAGCATCCTATTTTCTTCTCTCCCTCAACTCTTTTTCTCTTGCCTCTAAGGCTTCTCTCAATTCATTATTCTCCCTAGCCATCTGATTCTTAGGGGGCATCTTCACAACTTTCACCAACCCTTACTCTTACACAAGATCCTACTACTCCCTCAAGGATCTACTTGCTTCTTTGATACCACTATGATGTAGAGGTGTCAGGTCTCCAAAGGTAATTTAACAAGATCAAAAAGATTTGAAACAATAATGGCTTGTGGGCTTCAATCAATAAGACTTCACTAGTCTTCCCTTTGCCTTAAACTCCACCGAAGGGCTCAAATTTCGGTTCCAACTTCTCAGATGAAATATTGCACCTTCTATGGTCTCAACCTACCCCAACCAACAAGATTCAACAAGTTTCACAAACCAATTTGATTGGTTCTTCACAACTCCTCTTAACTAGGCCTAATCCTAGTAGCCTTGTTCAGCGACTAACTTGCACTTTTCTCCAAATTTTTCAAAGCACTTCCAAACCTAATGACTGATCTGGATACCCTTTATCAAGTTATATAACATATCCCAAACTCAGGTATTGTTGTTTTGGACCAACCTTGACTGTCCTGACACTCTGCTGTCTTCCTACAAGGCCTAATCCGCCCACTTTACAAAGAAACCCTATTAAATACTTGTCCCACTCACTCCAAACCTTGAAATAGTCTTAGGAAAGGTTCAAAACAAAGGATTTTCTAGGTTTCAGAGAAATATTTGCTCATTTGCATGTTTAAATACTAAACCCCCATTTCTAGGCCCCAAAACCTAGGGCTTGCTAGATCTCCCACTTCCAATCACTTCTAGACCTCATTCAAAGGTCTAACACCATGTCCTTGACCATATTAAACAACAACAATCATAAAAACATCACCTTGTTAAGGTAGATCTCCTGCTGCTATAACTGAGCCACCATTTCAATGCTCTTTCCACATGCAAACTAGACTCCCAACGGTGATCACCTTCTTTTTTACACTCCTCCTGCCTTGTTAGGGTTAGAATTCATATTATACATGTTATCTAGGGCCTAAACCATGAGAAACAAGATTTTACATTCATGGGAAGGTCCTATAATGCATTGTGATCTCTTAAACTCACAAAGACAGTCTGTTGTTTCTTGTAACAGTCAAAAGAACAACAATAAAACTACCTACAAAAACCTTCTTAGAGCATGAAAACAAGTCTAATACTTATTCAATGAAGGCTTAAGACATTTTCCAACCACCATAGATCAAAAGACCAACAGAAACAAGAAGGAAATGCAAGACAAAACTAAATTTTACTGTTCTTTTCAATCTGCCGTACCACCCAGGCCTCCAAGATGCTTCCACCGTACCACCAAATGCATTTTATAGGCTTACATAACTTCTCCCTAACTTCTCCAACCAATTCCCATCGGTTGTGGATGGTTAAACTTCCAAAACTGTTCATTCTTGCATTTCCTACCCAAATGCATTATTCAAAAATTTGAATGTTAAACTTTGTTTTAAGTGACTTTTACTCTACCAAATCATCATGGTTCATCATGGTTGATCTTCTTAGGATCATTATACCTTATTCCAAATCTCAGACACCTATACTTGACTCTTATTTGACTCTAGAGGCATTATTGGCCCACTTACATCATTTTTTTGGTCCTAGTGTCCTTACTAGGACCCTCAAGACATTTGATCATTACATCATTTTGCCCATTATAATATGCCATAATTGGTTTTAGGATGTTCCATTTGACTTGATGGACTCCATGGGATCCTCCTATAATCATTTGTATCTTCTTGCTCCAAGATGTTCTATTAGGTGCTCCTGCACCACTGACTAAAGCAAAGATGTAATGATGGGTCCCAGTTACTAGGCCATGTTAGGTACCCATGTACAACAAATATCAAGTGGAGAAAAGGAGAAAACCTCATGGGACAAAACTCCTCTCCAAAAGTGAGAATGAAAAAAACAAATGGAATGAAAGACGTGATGGAAGGAGGACTCAAGACCCCCTAGAACTACATCCAACACATATGTACAATCAATTACCCCCCATAGGAGAGTAAGTGTGAGACTATAGGTCCCCCCCATAATGAATTAGCTCCTATGCTAATGGTGAATGCCTGAAGAAGAATGCTAAAGAGAATCCAAAGCCTGCAAACAACATTCTTCCTCTTTAGAAGAAACAAGTCCAAAGGCTGATGTAGAAGAAAATCCATCTCAAGATATGAGGGAAAAAGCCTCATGATATATGTTGTCTCTAAAAACTGCTCAAGTGTCCACATGTCACAACCAAAAGATGTCACATAATCAGGTGTTGCATGCCTAATCAAAGAATGTGACAATCCAAGACAAGATGAAAACTCAAGATCATCAATCTCCAAAGACAAAGAATCTTCTGAATGATGATCAAGATACTCCAACTCAATGCCAAACTATGACAAGTGAAGAGGAGAAGAAGGCGGACATCATCACATCTGAAGTAGAAGAATCAACTCCTTCAAAGAGGAGATGTCTGTCATCAATTATGTCCTCCAAGTCATCAAAATAGGACTCGCAAAACAAGTTTGAAATACTTGTCAAGTACTCATCCCATAAACATGTATCTGGTAGACAAACAATATCCTACTCAAATGAAGTGGGTGAATCTATGTCAATGCCAATCTCTAAATAAGAAGGAGAAGGAGGAAGTTCAGAACTAGTTTCAGGAACTGAAGTAGATGCAAGAACACCAAGGTTCAAGTGACCAAACTTCTCCTTACAAACATGATTCACACTTGATGCATGAGTGTGAATATCAATCAATGGACCTACATCATCATCAGAAACAAAATGGGAGAATGTATACAAGTGATATGAATAATCAACCATCCCAACAACAATGATATCTCTGCTCTCCAAGTCCTGTATGATCATAGAATCAGGAGTGAACTCAACTGTCTAAGTTCCTGCAGCACAATGAGTAATCTAGTAGATGGAGAGGAGATTGGTTGTCAAGGAAGGTACACACAACACATTGTTGAAAGTACTCTCACCAATATCAATAGTTCCTTTTCTGGTTGCATGCATGTATGTACTATTACCCATCAAAATAGGTGGCGAAGTACATGACTAAAATGAAGAGAACTTCCCTTGTGAATATGCCATATGATGAGAAGCTCCTAAATCAAGAAGCCATCTATTTGACTATAAACTTGTTGAAGAAAAGAGTGCCTATCCTTTTCCTTTGGTTGTCCCAGTGACAAATCATCTTGTCTTTGGCAGTGTAGATGATGATGCTGTTGAAGAAGAATAATTGGGTAAGACTGATGCTGATGAAGGATACTCAATGTTATGTTTTGAAGAAGTTGTGACATCTGATCAAATTTTTTCTCATAACATTTAGTCTCATCATGACCCAATTTCTTACAATAAGAACACTTTGGCTTCTTCTTATTGAACTCCTCTTTGGAAGAAGAGTTGGGGGGTTTATTTGATTCTTTCTCTTGCTCATTAGACTTTGAGTCCTTTTTTTTCTTTCCCTTATTATTTGAATCCTTAGGATATTTTCTTCTTTGTGTTGCAGCTAGAACTTGTGATCTAGGAGACTTCACTATGCCCATGCATAGTAGGTTGGTTTGTTCTCTAGTGAGTTGTACATAAAAATCCTCAAGTGAAGGCATAGTAAACTCACTACCAAAAGCATCCATTGTAGCATAAAAGGTAGAAACATAAACTAAATAAGTAGGACCCAATTTTGCAAGAATAGATAGAATCAATTATTCATCTTTTTTGTCAAGACCACATTGTTTGAGTTGCAACCTGAGAGACTTAAAATTGGTGAAGAAATCTTTGATTTGATCAAAATATTGAGGATTAAGTGCAATTAGCTCATTCTCCAATTTGAACCTTCTTATTTTATCTTGCTTGCCAAAGAGATTCTCTAATGTTTTCCATATCTCATTTGGTGTTTTACAAGACTCAACATGAAATCTAAGATATGGAGAAATAGCAAGACAAAGTATGCCATAAGCCTCATCTTTTCTATCTAACCATTTTCTTCTTGAAAGGAAGCAAGGTACGTGGAACACACTTCCTACACCAATCTAATGAGGGAAGTAGAGTGCAAATTCTTTAAAACCCTTACAATTACAGTTATATTATGTGTTTAACATAGAGATTACAATAGCAAACACAATCACAAGAATGCAAGAGATACAAGATGTATGTGGGGAAAACCTTTTCAGTTGAAAAACCCCACACTCCAAAACCTGCACAATGTATTATCAAAACTAAAATGTTTACAATATACTTGCAATGTAAGTTCTTCCAGGAGTCTTCAAATGTCGTTTCTAGAGTAATTTTGGTAGCATAATAGTACTTGTACAAACACTATGCAAACTACTACTCCAAACATCTTAATATATAGAGATACAAGGCATAACTAAGAAGCTTCTAAAGATGGGCATCCATCTTGGCAACATGGCCCATTTCACACACCCGAGGATACTTGTCCAACATGCATACAACACTCTTAAATTTGTCATACATGGCAGATTTGACTTGCCAAGACGGAGTGCTCCAGGATAAAAATAGGCTATGACAAATGCTCTTACGCATCTTACAGTAGTCATAAAATCTACCCAACATAACAACACTTAATGTTGCAAGAGAATCTATCATACAAGACTAAAAATATAGCATATTCATCTTACAACATGTCATAAGTTCCCAACTTGGGTACCCAAAGATGCCTTTCCCACATGCAAAAATTCTCTCTGACACTTGTCTTCACTTGTCATAGGAATCTCTATAATTGGCTCTTACGCGTCATAGATTGTCATACAAAATAACTCCTCTATCATAACACAAGATGTTGACACATGGCATATTAGTGCCACCTCAAACGGGATGCCTATATCCACATGGTATGAGTTGACTATCCTAGTCACCTTACAATTTGAGTGACAACTCACCATGCCACTTCACACTAAATGACAAAACAAGATGTGCAACATAAATTACATCATAGGAAAATAAAGAAATAAATAATCTAAATCAATGCTAGGAATTGCAAGGTTGAGACACCTTAATTCCGAACATTCTCCCACTTGTTGAACACCTTGCAATAGCCAATAGAATGACAAGATTTAACTACTACGGGCCAAGAGGCCTATAGACTCCAAACACCATATGAACTTATCTATGCCCATAGGTTTCATCAATGCATCTGCAACATTCTTCAAAGTGTCAACCTTCTCCAATATCACCTTCCCATCTTCTACCATATCATGAACAAAATAATACTGAACATCAATGTGCTTTGTTTTGTCATGGAAAGTAGGATTCTTTGCTAAGCAAATTATAGTTTGACTATCACAATAGATAGTAATCTATCCTGCATCAAAACCAACATCTGAACACAACCTCTTAAGCCAAATGGCTTCCTTACAAGCATGAGTTGCTGCCATGTACTCTGCTTCTGTCGTGGATAAATAAACCATAGGTTGTCGCTTACTCATCCAACTAATAGAACCACCAAACATAGTAAACACATAAGCACTGGTGGATCTCCTACTGTCAATGTCACCTGCCCAATCAGAATCCACAAATCTATGAATACTCATAGAATGTTGAGGTCCTGTAGGATAACCATGATAACATAAGGAATACTTGGAAGTACCCCTCAAATATTTTAACACTCTCTTCACTGCATTCCAATGTACCCATCCAGGATTAGCCATAAACCAACTAAGGACTCCCATTGCTTGTGCAATGTCTGGTCTTATATCGACCATAGCATACATCAAGCTACCAACTAAACTAGCATAAGGTACTCTGCTCATATCCTTCATCAATAGATAAATTTATCCCCATTGTAATAGGAATAATCAATGGTTTGCAATCCACCATACTGAATCTCTCCAACATAGTGTTAACATACTTACTCTGGCCTAACCAAAGTTCTCTATTTTCTTTGTCTCTTCTGATCTCCATTCCCAGAATGTACCTGGCTACCCCTAAATTTTTTATTTCAAACTATGCTAACAACTAAGACTTCAAATCAGAAATCAAACATTTACCATTCCCAATTAGTAACATATCATCAGCATATAATGCTATAATGAGAATGCGATCATTGTCAAATTTGAAATAAACACAATGATTTGATTTCGATCTCAGAAATCTAATACTCAACACAAAGTTAGCAAACTTTTGGTACCACATCCTAGGAGACTATTTCAAACCATACAAAGACTTCTCTAATTTGCAAACCATATTTTCTTTACCTTTTACCATGTAGTGCTCTGTCTATGAGATATAGATTTCTTCCTCCAAATCGCCACAAAGGAAAGTTGTCTTCACATCCATTTGTTCCACTAAGTCATAAGCTGCTGTAAGAGATAACAGGAAATGAATAGATGTCAGCTTTGCAATGGGAGAGAAAATCTCACCATAATCAATTCCCTCCACTTGTGAATACTGGGCTTCACAACCAATCTGGCCTTATAATTCTCAACATTGCCATCTGCACTAAATTTCTTCTTGAACACCCATTTACATCCAACAGGTTTCCATCCTTCAGGCAAAGGCACCAGGTCCCAAGTTTTATTCTTTTCCAAAGAATCTATCTCTTCTTCCATGGCCTCCTTCTAGGAACCTGCATCTTTCATACCGATAGCCTCTTTCACAGTTTTGGGCTCATCAGTGTTAGAAATCAAGGCAAAAGCACAACTAGAATCAAACAATGAATAACCAAACTTGTCAGGTTGCTTCCTGATTCATCTGGACCTCCTCACAAGCTAAGGTGGAGGTTCTTCTTCTTCTTTTGAACTTTTAGAGCTTCTAGAGCTCTCCTCATCATCAGGTCCAACATGGTCTTTCAATTTAGTCTTCTCATGGGTAGTAGGAAACTGAACCACATCCTCTTTCTTTTCTTTTCCTTCTAGATGTAAAACAACAGGAGGAGTTACCTCTTGTTTTCTAGTGTTTTTTTGTTAAAAGGAGGAAAATGGGGTTTTAATGGTGTATGCAAAATCCTCCTTTCACTACAAACATTCCAAGGGCTTGTCTATCAAGTTGAATCTCCACTAAGCGAGAGCAATCACCTATCAGGTTGAGCTGCCACTTGGGAAGATGTGGATTCTTGGATGTGTCAAACAATGTCTCTATCTAGTGCTCAATTGTACTTAGAAATCCTAAATATGCAAATCAGTAAGCAAATTATCGAATTATAACAAATCCTCTCAGACTGAGATAAAGGACAGAGATATTTAACTTACTATTTTTCAAAGTTCGGAAGGCAAAAAAGTCAGGGACACGGGGACTAGCACCCAAGTCCAAGGTACATGTTTCTTTGTGGGATCTTGATCTCCTTCCGACACTAATCTGCATTGCAACTTCCATTTCTGGAAATTCAACTGCGGAGGACACGGGGACTAGTACCCTAGTCCAGGAAAAGCTCTAGTGTTTTTCTTCTGTTTAGATCTCAAATCCTTGATGTCTGCCACTTCACTCTACAACTCCACTCTGTGAAACTTGACACTTGTAACTTGCAATCACAAGGAGTGTGGGAGGGGGTTGTGGTGTTTAGAGGCTTGCCTCGGTCAAGCCTTGGAGAGATATTCAAGTCTTTTGAACACCGTTGTTAGATAAGAGAGTGTATCCTGGTGGATAGAGGCAAAAATCCAAATGATAAATGATTGAAAACACAATAGATATCACCTTGTAGTGAAGATATCGTGGAAGGAAAATGCTCTTCATGCCATGAGGAGATGGATGTCAAATCTGCAAACACAAAAACAATAACAACAAAGTACTTCTCTACAACATAATGAATGCCTTGAATCACTTTCACAAAATCACAATGCTCATCTAGTTTCCATCTAGTTTGCAAATGAAACTTAATCATGCTTATATATGCAATCTTTGTATGAAACTTAATCATGCTTATATATGCAACTACAAAGATTGCCACTAAGAATTTCATAATTCAAACTTTAGATGTCAGCATAGGACCCAAATAACAGTCACTAAACTGACATTTGAAATTAGGGCAGACCCAAAATAGGGTTGGACTAGGGCGCTAGTGCCCAAGTCCACCCTACCATTTTTTCTCAGGATTCATCAAAGTGCAGCCCCCTAGGTCCTATTTATCACAAGACCCAAGGGTTTTCTCATCGGGAGTCAGAAATAATATGCAAGATGCTCTAAATGCAATTACAAGACCAGAGAGCTAAACCTTAAGAGGGAAAAGCCCCCAAGGGGACATTTTCTGACATAACATTTAGCCCCCACTTTAATGTATGTATAAACGCAAGGACAATACATGCATTAAAGTATGATCAATAAACACAACAAACATGCCAAGCATAGAGAAGACATGCCAAACACATTCAAGATAGTAACAGGCACACAAAACACAAAGAAGATAGTTATAGTCATGCAAAACATGGAGAAGACAGTGAATGCAATGATTATTTTCTTTTTCTTTTTCTCATATATATGAAATGTAGAATGCAAGTACAAGGAAAGTAAACACACAACCCATAGTGCAAGAGGGACTCATCGCCACCAGTCTTTAGACTGCACATGGGGCAACAAACATGTAATACAAATCTCAGAGTGTAGGAGGGACTCATCACCACCAGTCTTTAGACTGCACTTGAGAAGAAACATGCTATACAAATCAAGCACGCCATAAAAATCCCAAAGCATAGGAGGGACTCATCGCCACTGGTCTTTAGACTCTGCTTGGGAATAAACACGCAATACACACACACATGGAAGACACGGAGAAAACACAAAAAACAAGCGATGGAGTGTACCTATTTCTAGGTTCATCACCATCTCAGGCACATTACAGGCACACGTCGATGATTGGGCTTCACCACAACAATCACCGAAGACACGCTTAAGGGTTAAGATAGTCTTAGATTTGCTCCCTTCCTACTCGGAGAACTTTTTGAAAATGATAGGATTGTGCACTCTCCTCGATAAAGACACCATCCCTGCCTTGCACGGAGGACTTAAGATAAAAAGGATATGCATGATATCCCACCTCTGCAGAGGGCTTAAGTGATTGTAATAGATTTAAGATTCACAAACACATGTTGCTAGCATCTACAATAGAAAACTTGCCTAATATATGCCACCACCTTAAGGTGGTTGATGTCATGTACCAATATCAAGCATGTTAAGGTAGGAAGAAAACACACAAGGGAACATGATCTCTTGCAAAGCCCATGCCCCCCGAAGGTGACATGTACTTTACAATCACCAACTATTCCCACAAATGCATTCCTGTAAGAAAAGTGTTAGTGTGTATATAATCATGATAAACATCAATGCATATGATCAATCACATAATGAACCAAGGAATGCAAGATTCAAGATAGACAAAGTGCACGGAGCAGCAGTATTGTTATTTTTGTAAGTGTGATAAGACAACATCAAGAGCATAGAGAGTGATTCTACTAGCCAAGCGTCAAATAATATATAACAACCCCATCGCTATGTATTGACTAGGTCCATTTTTTGATTACTTGCTAAAGGAACACTAGGTCCGCATTAGTATAATATGTTTTTCATCATCTGCTCACTAGATAGAACCACTAGAGGAATGGAAACAATAAATCAAGAGAGGAGAAACAAGTGTTTTTAGGGACAGTCACGTAGGAGGGTGCCCCAAAGTCACCAACCACAATGCTATGTCCATAAGACACAACACACAACAATGAAAAATAGAGGAGAAGCAATATAGAAAGAATGATGATACAAATAGAAGAAGGTTCACAACAGAGGCGGTCTCCCAGTATCCCTAACCTTACAAGAGTATCAAGGGTCATCCCAGGAGGCCTAAACAACACATAACACATCATGGGGCGGAGGTAAAGGGTTATAAATACTTACCTGTAGGGATACCCAAACTAAGGGTTGTCATTGAGAAAATCATCTTCTTCCCAATCTTGAATGCTAGAGGAGAGAGGTGTGCAAGGTACCATAGCCCAACTTTTGTTCTTATCTTCCAATTCTTCAGTGTTGAGGTTTTCTATGTTTGTTTCAATGTTAAGTTGAATTTTTTTTTGTTGAGCGACAAGTCGTTGGGCAAAATCTTGTCTTCTCCTCCTCCTTTCTTTTGCTTGTCTATTCCTTCTTGTTTTACTGCTTATTTATTCAAAGGCATCATCATGCTTTTCCATAGGGTTTTGCACATTAGAGGAGGAAGCACCATGTTCAAATTTCATTGATCTTAGTGGAATGTTTTGTTATCTATGAAAACCTCCCGATCCTTGTAAGGATGTCGGAGGAGGAACCTCAGTGTAGATACCATCTCTCCATGGACGAGGTGAGTTATGAAACGTTTCCTTATCCACATCTATCACACCAATTATCTTGTCATATCCATAGTAGTCTTGTGTTTGTTTTCCTTTTGCTCTAAGGGGATCCTCAAACACCTGTTCATCCCTCATTGTTTATAAGGGAGGCCTGGCCACTCTAGCTAGTTGTTTTGCTTTGTATCATCTATAATTTAGGAAGGATTGGTCTCTTCATGGCTTAGATTCTATTTCAAGTTGTGGCCAAAAGTAATCAAGGGTGAAATTCTTGCTCTTAGCTAGAGGTCGGTATGTGTTATGACGGATAGTACGGATCTATCCATACAAAGGGAATTTTAGACATTTGTGAATAGTTGAAGGGACGATATTCATAGCCTTAATACATGGGTGTCCTAGTTTTACATGAAAGAGGTCAAATAAGGGAATAACATCAAATAACTAATCCACATCTTTATCATAAACTGAGACTAATAGTTTTACTGGAATCCAAATATTTTCATCAAAGATCCATTATGCGTTTTAATTCTCAAATCCGACAGGTCATAATAGTTTTGTGCCAAATCATGTTTAAGAAGGAACTCTTTTGTAACCACATTAGTCATGCAATTAGGGTCTATGAGTGTTTGATGCACATGTATTTCCATTATTTTCACTGTAATTTAAAGAGGCCCTTCAGTATCTACCATTTCTTTGTCATGAGGTGTAAATGTTATTTCGAGTTCAGGGGCTCTTCTTTTCAAATGAGGCCTAGGAGGAAGCCTAGCATTATTGTTGTATTGAGAAGCCATGTGTATGTTTTTAAATGAATGCTAAATCAAATTTCAAAAGGTTTTCAAAACTTATGCAAGTGCAAATGCAAATTTATGTATGAGAATGACCTAAAAATGCAAATCACTAAGAGAAAAGGTGTTGTGAAAATTTTCAAGAGGGAAAATGAATAATATGCCTAATAATAGTCTAATGGTGCAGCAATATATTTCACAACATGCTTTTTATGTAAACCTAGGGTGATGACAAGTCAAAACCTAGTGAAAGTGTGCTAAAATATACAATTTTTCAACAATTTTCCATGCAAAGGCCTAGTAAAAGGGGTCTTGTAAGGAATTTGAGGAGGCGTAGTAGATAATAACCCTAATAACATCCAATTAATGTAGAAAAATCCCTTACAACATGCTTGTGATGCGAATCTAGAGAGACGATAAGGCCAAATCTAGTGAAAAGGCAAGGTTTTCAAACCCTAGTCATGAAATTTTGCAAGATGACCACTATGATGCAACACTAATATTAGAAATCAATCCTAATGAGTGTTTGAAAATGGTAGTAAAATTTGAAATAAGATTTTGACTACAAACCCTAGCTAATGCAAACCTAGGTTTTATGAAAAATGCACAATTTCAAGCAATTTTTGTCAAAGTAAGCACAAAAATGAAATGCAAATGAATTCGAAATGATGAATTTATATAATTTTAAATCAGATCTAATGAATATGATAGAAATTTAATTAAATTTAATGCCATTTAATTCAAATTATGCTTAAATACAAGCCTAAAATGCCAATTTTTTCAATTTTTTTTGTAATTTTTCAAATGCAATAGGATGAATGAATGCAAATCTATCAAACAACACTCAGCAAGGTGCCAAAAAGTCCAAAAACATGGGTTCACCAAAATGTTTTGTAGTGTTTTTTGTTAAAAGGGGGAAAATGGGGTTTTAATGATTTATGCAAAATCCTCCTTTCACTACAAACATTCCAAGGGCTTGCCAACTGAGTTGAATCTCCACTAAGCGAGAGCAATCACCTATTAGGTTGAGCTGCCACTTGGGAAGTTGTGGATTCTTGGATGTGTCAAACAATGTCTCTATCTAATGCTCAATTGTACTTATAAACCCTAAATATGCAAATTAGTAAGCAAATTATCAAATTATGGCAAATCCTCTCAGACTGAGATAAAGGACAAAGATATTTAACTCGCTGTTTTTCAAAGTTTGAAAGGTAGAAAAGTCAGGGACACGAGGACTAGAGCCCAAGTCCAAGGTACCTATTTCTTTGTGGGATCCTGATCTCCTTCTGACACTAATCTGCACTGTAACTTCTGTTTCTGGGAATTCAACTGCGGAGGACATGGGAACTAGCGCCCTAGTCTAGGAAAAGCTCAAGTGTCCTACTTCTTTTTAGATCTTGAATCCTTGATGTTTGCTACTCCTCTCTACAACTCTACTCTAGAAAACTCAACACATATAACTTGCAATCACAAGGAGTGTGGGAGGGGGTTGTGGTGTTTAGAGGCTTGCCTCGGTTAAGCCCTGGAGAGACATTCAAGTCTTCTAAACACCATTGTCAAATAAGAGCATGTATCCCAACAGGATAGAGGTAAAAATCCAAATGATAAATGAATGAAAATATAATAAATATCACCTTGTAGTGAAGATCTCATGGAAGGAAGATGCTCTTCATGCCATGAGGAGATGAATGTCAAATCTGCAAACAAAAACACAATAACAACAAAGTACTGCTCTACAACACAATGAATGCCTTGAGTCACTTTCACAAAATCACAATGCTCATCTAATTTCCATCTAGTTTGCAAATGAAACCTAATCATGCTTATATATGCAACTACAAAGATTCCCACTAAGAATTTTGTAATTCATACTTTAGATGTCAGCATAGGACCCAAATAATATGACAGGAAGCTAGGTGTGTGGAAATTGCTTCCTACACTAATCTAATGAGGAGAGGAGAGTGTAAATCAAATTTATCCTAACTATTACAGCAACATTAAACCATTAACATGAGATATTGCAGAAAACACATAAGGAAGAAAGAATGATAGAAGAAGAGAGACACGAGATATACGTGGGGAAAACCCTTATGGGTGAAAAACCCCACACTCCAAAACACTGCTCAATTGTATTACGTAAACAAAGAAGGTTACAATACAAATCAGAGCCAATGCTCTTACAGTAGTCTTCAACACTCATATTTGGAGATGATCTGGCAACATAATAGTACCTGTAAAACCTATAATATGTCTTCTCCTCCAAGCACCTGTTTATATAGAAAATACAAGGCAAAATTGCCTCTATCTTGGAATGGGCGTCCAACTTAGCCTCATGGCCCAAAACCCATGCCTATGGACACTTGGTCAACATTGTAAGATGCTCCTGACACTTGTCCATAGACCCCATCCCAAAGACATTGCCTATGTCCAAAATGGGCTATGACAGATGCTCTTACGACCGTCATAGAATCTATCATAGCAGTTACAACTTACAACTGTAAGAGAATCTGTCATACACAGGCTATAAATAGCATATTCTATTACATGTCATAGTCCACCTTGGGGCACCCAAAGATGCCTTTTTCAAAGATGTTCTTCGACACGTCTCTTCACCTATCATAGAATTTCCTATTTCTGACTCTTACATGTCATAACTTCATCATAGGAATCTGTCATGACTGTTACAATCAATATTCCCTTACACAACATCCAAGATGCTGACACGTGGTAAAATATTCCTACCACAAAGTGGGATGCCTATCTCTGTCATGCCCACATTTTCCATGTGGTCACAACACACATCACACGTGTCATAGCCACATCTATCATGTGGTCATGACACTAAATATCAAAAAAATTTCTCGCGCTTACCTAAAAAACCCCTCGCATGCGTAGCATGCTCGGTGGTGTTCGTTCAAGGTGAAAACACTACAGTTGTTGGCGGGGTACAAGTACAATTGCGTGCAACCAGACGCAAGCAGACCAACTAGGGGGTCTCTACGAAGCCGTTATCGTCACTGCAAGGTTTAAAATATCAGGGTTCCCAAATCTAAATCTCGGCAAAATTTCGACAGCATAACGCCTTACGGCGTAAGTGGGAATTACTCAACACTATTTTACGCACGTGGTTCACTGATAGATTAACAACTTCCCACAACGCCTTGTTCCGACTAAACCTACTCGTGATCTCCCTATTTAATCATTTTTCAACAAGGCACGGTTGTCTGTCTCCTCTCTTGCTTCCTGAAACATACTCCTCCTTCGACTTAGCATTCTCAACAAGGTGATTCGTTTGATCTCTCTTCCCTTTCCTCAGGGTCTTAATTTTGATTGTATTTTTATCGCGCTCACCTTAACTATTTCTCTGATAATTTAGTTTGTTTATATTTCGGTCTCTCTCTCTTTCATTTTCTTTGCTTTCTTTATGTTTATCCGATCCTTTCTTCATATTGAACATCAATCAGGGTTATCACTGTATCTATTGTTGACATTAAACCTAACTTCTGGATGATACAGGACACATAGGCTGGTTTACTACTTCGCTGGACTCGGTCTCCTAGTCTTCTCCGTTCTAGGTTTCTCCTCTTGTATGTATTATTTAAACTTGTTCCTAAGCAAATATTGACTGGAGGGTCCATCAACTTAGTTCTCTTATCCCATGTGGGAAATGCCGCGCATTTTCTCCTCTGTGTTTTTCCAATGTTACTTTTTCTTCTTCTGACTCTCTTACAGGTTTACTTATGTGGACGTTTACTACAGTTGAGATTGAAATGGCCTCACATGGAATGTCTGTGATGGCTTCTTAAGTTTATTTCCAGTGATCCTTTAAGCAAGGTGACATGTAATTTTCCTCTTCATTTTCCCGGTTATGGAATTATGTTGGTAGTTGAAACTTCCGAGAAACTCTTTCCGGAGTAATACAGTATATCCCTTTCTACTCTTGTTAACTTATAATTTTATTTTCTCTTATTAATGTTAAGAGAAAACGACCTCTCTGCAAGTCGTATTCATTTAAAAAAAAAAGTATAAATATGTAACGATATATTTATATGTATATATATATAAGATCGTATATATATATATAAACATACATATACTCAATTATATTTCTCCTATTTCAAATTACTGTTGTTATTATTACTATTAATTAATACTAATACTTTTATTGTAAATCATATACCATTATTAATATATATAAGAGGCTCTCCACTTTATAAAACCCTTATCGTGGAAATATAACATAAATTCTTTGGTTGTTTTGTTCAACACGTAATAAAACCTTACTGTGATTATTCTTTGTTTTATTTTTTTTTTGTGTTTTAATGTGTAAAATTTTGTCAGGATTCTAAATGAGGGCCGAATAAAATGGTCCGTAAAACTTCTCCCATATACATATGTATATGTAAGTTACAAAAATATTCCTTTAAATTTGTTTAGCAAATTCCACGTAATCCCTTACGTTTATATATATATATATACAAACTAATTCATTATATATATAGCTATATAAATAGACATATGTAATATCTATTTATATGTCTATATATATATACAACTATAATTTTTTTCATTTAAATAGACCAACTGATATGTTAGGGCTAAAAGCCCTAACATTTCTTGTTTTTTTTTTTTTTTAAAATGTGATTGAGCAGGGTCGAATGGCGGTGCCAGCAGAGGAGATGGGGCGGCGGTGGCCGTAGCAGCGGCGGATGAAGAGAGGGGAGGCAGTGGTGGAGGGGTAGTGGGACGGAGGCCGCAATAAGCGGTGGCGGGCGAAGGGAAGCGCGGCGGGGGCAGCGCTTAGGGCACAGTGGGAGCGGGGTTGTGAGCTCCGCGAGGGTCGAAGGTGTAGGGGAATGTGGGGAGGAGTGGAGCTCCACCCACATCCCATGATGTGGGGTGTGGGTGGGGCTCTGCCCCTCCCACACACCTCCATAAAATAAACAAATAACCACGGTGGGGATTACTCCCCACCGCCCACCATGTAATGTGTCGACTGTGTTTTAGGCACAGCGAACTCAATGCTCCTATACTTTATTTCGACTGTCATAAGTTTTACTATTTAATGATATATATAAATATAAATAAATATATATATATATACATATATATATATATATACATATATATATATATACATATATATATACATATATATATATATAATTTGTATGATAACATTCTATTTTTTTAGATGCAACAATACATTTCAGTATTCTCAAATTTGTGTAAATAAATTAATAAATAAATAAATTATTAATTGGATAAACAAATCAAATATAAATATATATATTTATCTCACCTTTATTTAATTTTTTTTTAAAGGATTAAATGAATTAATATTTTTATTTTTTTACAAGTAGATGTAAATCCATAACATCATTTTATCTCATAATAATTACAATTTCTTCCATTCTAAGCTTTTTAATATAAAAATTTAACTACTAATCCAAAGACAATGGAAGTAGATTTTACTCAGTTTAATTTTGCAATAAGTAAATTTCCATTTCAACTCTTTTGGGCAAATAGAAAGAAATACAAAAATGTCTACCTCTAACTAGAAAAGATTTATAAGGAAGGAGAAACTTAATCATTTAAAAACTGTATTGACAATGAACTTTAAATCTGTCTTTTCAACTAGTTAAGCATATTTATCCTTATAAGTGCATAAACAAAAAATCAGATTTAATACAGTAAGATTTACTTTCATTTGAAATTTAAGATAATTAATTACACCATATACATTACAAGAAGGATTAACTCTTTCACTACCCTTAACAAGATGAAAGATAAGGACTTCCTTCTCCCAACCAATATACAAGGAAGTTATGTAAAAACCAAATAACAGACACAACCAATACAAGATCAGGGAGGTTATTTCCTTCACTCCCAAGGTGACAATTAATTACAACAATATCAAGAGAGGTGCTCTCCTTTATGCTCTTATGAAATGAACATGATCTACTTCTCATGACAAAGAAGAATAAACTGTTTCTTCTCCAAATCCAACCATAAGCTCCAAGAGGAAACCTGCGTATTAAAGACAAACAAAGAAGAAAACACCACTCATCTAGCTCTCCTCCCTTCTGTAGACCCGCAAGAGGGTCACCCCCGAGCTAGGGAGACCATACTCACACCTGGGTAACTCAAGCACTCCACTTCACAACAGGGACAACAACAAACCCAAAGCACACAAACACCCGTGGTAAAATTACACAACACGGAAACTCAACTACAGTGAGTTTCATAAGGGGCAGGAGAGTGGACACACTTGACTCCAGAGTGTCACCCTTATAGATAATTTAACCAACACGATTTCCCTTGGCCTCAAACCAAGTTTGATCACAAAATCATTTAAGAAATCTGCATTTGACTCTTAAGTCAAAGATACAGTCACAGATACATGCCCTCAAGGCTTTCAACATCCCAAAAGATGGAAACAGGTATGCACCCGAGGAGGATCTCTCCTCCCCTACCCCATACTTGATGAGCATTTCTCCCAAGTGGGAGAAGCTCTGTCAAACACCCTGACAACAAACCCTACAGAAAACAACTCAAAAAAAAAAACACAAACAAATAAGCATCTTTCACACACTCTACATACACACTCAGATATACGAAAGAAAGGTAAACATCCAACCAACCTTACAAAGCCCTCCTGGAATGAAAAATGTTGCAGATCCAACCTTAGCCAACAACCCTTCTCTCTCTTTTATCTGACAATAAAAATAAAACTCTCTCCAAAATTCAACTAACTCCCTCTCCTTCCAAAATTGGAAACAAATAACCCAATTTCTTTTCAGTTTAGAGGAATGGGGAGGTGACACTTGTCACCTCATCACTCTCCCCCAAAACCACTATTCTGTCCTGGTGGCTTATGTCACTCACCCATCCCTAGAGTACTCCTTATCCCTCTCCTCATGTCATTTCTCTTATGCATGGGAGAAATAAAAGGAGTTAAAGGAGTAAAAGACAGGTGACCCATGCCTCTTCTTCCCTCCTTCACATGGGTGGCCCCACTTCACATGGGGGAATCTCACTAATGGAGAACATGACTTCAAGTCAATCCTTCAATAATGGATGGGTTTGTAGTCATCTCTAACCTTGGGGATTGAAGAGGGATGGGTTGGGTGTTGGTACAATCCCATCATGTCCCCCCCCATACCCCAATTTTCGTCACTTAACTTCAGGGGGAAGTTAAGATGACTAGATGGAGGTTACTCAAGGGTTACCCATGCCAAATGGGCCCCTGGACCCATGGGGTATAACCCAGGGTCAACTTTAACCCATCCAGGACACCCATGGTCAAGGTAAAGCACATGAAAAGGCCTCAAAGATTAAAATAAAATAAAGAATTCAAATTCAAACTTTTCACAACACAAATCATAAAATATTGTTACAAGAAGGTAACCAAACCCACTCGACCATACGAAAGACCACATTACAACATCACATCAAACACAGAAGATCTTGGTTCCTCGTGGAACCAAATTGGCTTAACAGGGAATAACAATAACAAGGTGCGGAATGATCTCCGAAATCTGTGGTTCGATTAGTAAATCCTGCACACTAAATTACAAGATCAGTATCCACATATAATCATCATAGCCGAAGCAACTTATAAACATGCATTATCATGACATAGTTCCAATTAACATAATTCCAATTAACATAAATGAAATCATATTACAATTTTCCAACATCACCTAATTAACTTTTCTGAAATGTAAACTTATCCAAACATCACCCAATTAGTTTTTCCAAAATCATAATAAAGTTTAATAGTTTGACAATTCTGGGAACTGCTATCCCACAAATATAGAAAGTAACAATAACAGTAATGTAAATAGTCATAACAACAGAAGTAAAAAGGGCGGTCCTCACATCCTCTCCCCCTAAGACGGTACTTCCTCCTGGAAGTCGTCAAAAAAGGTGAGGATAAAGGGTCTTCAATCTCTCTGCATCTTCCCATGTTGCAGTGACTTCGTCGTATAGGTCCCACTGGACTCTAACCTGGTCTAGCTCTCGTCCTCGAAGGGCCAGCGTCCAACGAGCCAATATGCGAATTGGCTCCAGCGCCAGCTGTCCGTCTGCCTCTACCTGAAGAGCACTCCAATCCAACACGTGAGATAAGTCAGAAATATATTGACGTAAAACTGATACATGAAATACATCGTGGATACGTGACAGGCTAGGTGGCAAGGCTAGATGATAGGCTACTGGTCCTATCCGCTCCAAGATTTTGAAAGGTCCTACAAATCGAGGTGCGAGCTTAGAGCCCTTCCCATAATGGATTGGACTCTTGTGCGGTCGCACTCTCAAAAATACCCTTTCCCCCACAGAGAAGCTTCGGTCTGTCCTCTTAGCATCGGCATACTTCTTCTGCCTATCCTGAGCTTCCTAAAGTCTCTGTCTAATCTGTTTGACCTGCTGTTCCATATTCTGAACTATCTCTGGACCGATGACCGTTCTGTCCTCTATCCGATCCCAACTCAATGGTGTTCTGCATGGTCGGCCATATAAAGCCTGGAAAGGAGGCATACCCAACGAGCTGTGATGCCCATTATTGTAGGCAAACTCAACTAGATATAGTTACTCCTCCCATCTAGACTGATGGTCCATCACATACATGCGAAGCATGTCTTCTAACACCTGGTTAACTCTCTCTGTTTGTACGTCGATTTCTGGATGATAGGCTGAACAGAAGTTGAGCTGTGTGCCCAACGCCTGATGTAAAGCTCTCCAGAACGATGACGTAAATACGGAGTCTCTGTCAGATATAATGCGGCGAGGTACCCCATGAAGTCTAACAATCTGATCAAGAAACACCTTTGCCACTGATGGTGCATTGTATGTTGTGCATATTGGTGAAAAATGTGCCACTTTGGTCAGCTTGTCAACTGTCACCATAATAGCATCATGGCGACGTGATGACATAGGTAGACCAACGATAAAATCCATAGAAATGGTGTCCCATTTCCATTCAGGTATCTCGTGAGGGTACAACAGTCCTGCTGCATGTTGATGTTCGGCCTTGACCCTCTGACATTCTAGGCAACGAGCAACAAATTCGGCAATGTCACGCCTCATCCCAGCCTAATAATAAAGCCGTCGTAAGTCAGCATGCATCTTCTTCACTCCTGGGTGTGCTGCATAGGGTGCTCTATGCGCCTCTGATAGGATTACTGTACGAAGGTTACCCGCATGGGGTACATAGATGCGTTGCCGATGTCGAAGCATACCATCAGACTCAAGGGTATATCCTGTAAATTTGCCCTCAAGGGCCTTCTGATTTAATATTGCCTGCTGCACCTCAAGAAACCACTCGTCTTCCGGTAGATGCTGTAAGATGCGATCTTTCAAGTCCACCCTCAAGGTCAGGGTTAGGATCTTGTGGCGCCTTCGACTCAAAGCATCAGCGACCACGTTCTCCTTCCCTTTGATGTAGTGGACATCGAAGTCATATTCGCATAGGAATTCCATCCAACGTCGTTGGCAGGTGTTCAAATTTGGCTGTGTAAAAATATACTGTAAACTATGATGATCTGAATGGAGTTCAAAGCGTCGACCTAGGAGAAAGTGCCTCCAGCGGACCAAAAAATGAATGACTGCTGCGAGCTCTAAGTCGTGAGTAGGGTAATTTAACTCATGTGTCTTCAGTTTCCGTGATTCGTATGCGATCGCTCGACCATCCTGCATAAGCACAGCTCCCAATCCTTCTAATGATGCATCTGTGCAAACTACAAACTCTTCTATAGGATCTGGGACCGCTAAGATAGGAGCACTGGTAAGACGCTCCTTGAGGACTCCAAAGGCCTTTTCACACTGCTCGGTCCAATTGAAACCCTTCCCTTTTCGCTGAAGGGAAGTAATGGGATGTGCTATCCTGGAGAAGCCCTCGACAAACTGACGATAATATCCGGCTAACCCCATAAAGCTTTTGACCTCTGTCACGTTGGTGGGTGCTGGCCAGTCCTGAATTGCTCTGATTTTAGATGGATCTACAGAGATGCCATCACCTGATAAAATGTGTCCCAAATACTGCACCTCTGCCCTGAAGAAGGCACACTTCGCCAGGTTGCCATAAAGCTGCTGCTCTCGTAATTGCTGCAAAACCTGACGCAAGTGTTCCACATGCTCCTCCTCAGTCCGTGAATAAATCAAAATGTCATCTAGAAATATTATCACGAACTGATCTAGGTAGGTACGGAACACCCCGTTCATGAGACTCATGAACACTGCAGGAGCGTTCGTCAACCCGAAGGGTACCACTGTGAATTCGTAATGGCCATATCTGGTTCAAAAAGTAGTTTTATGAATATCTGACTCCGTGATGCACAATTGGTGATACCCAGATTTTAGATCAATTTTTGAGAACACTCTGGCTCCCTGCATCTGATCAAAAAGGTCGTCAATCCTAGGCAGAGGATAACGGTTCTTCACCGTCACCTTGTTCAACTGCCTGTAGTCCATACATAAATGAAGAGACCCATCCTTCTTCTTCACGAAGATAACCGGTGCGCCCCATGGCGAAACGCTAGGTCGGATGTGCCCCTTCTCAAGTAATTCCTCTAACTGCAGCTTAAGTTCAGTGAGTTCGTGTGTAGTCATCCTATAGGGTGCACGAAATATCGGTTCTGCACCTGGCACTAAGTCGATGCGGAAGTCCACTTCTCTGCGTGGAGGCATACCTGGTAATTCCAACGGAAATACATCGGCAAACTCTCTAAGGACAGGGTGATCATCTAAGGTAGCCTCAGGTTCATCCTCTGCTCTATCACTGACCGTGATGGCAAACATCTGACCTCCCTTCCGCATACAGCACTTAAGCTGCTGAGCGGATATCATACGAACAGCCGTGGGCTTCTGAATGCCCACTATCTCAATCGATGAACCATGATCGTCTAAACAACTAATCGTCCTTTGGCGGCAGTCAAGCTTGGCCCTATGTGCCGCAAGCCAATCCATACCCAGAACTACACCGTAGGATCCTAACGGCATAATCCTAAGGTCACATGTTGTGGTGAATGATCCCAATGTGATCTCACAGTCTTTAACCAAGGTATCTACTGACATCCTAGCCCCTGAGGCCAACTCAACTTCCCACCTAATGTCTTGCCTAGAAGCCACCAGCCTGCAACGCTCCACTAACGTAGTAGACAAAAAGGAGTCAGTAGCTCCTGAGTCGAAAATGATTGAGATGGGAAAGTCTCCAATCGTACCTGCTGCCTCGATGACGGAAGCCTGGAAGTCAGCCTGGCGGTTATCAACCGCTGCAAACATGTGGTGGGATCTGCCCACGTCACCTACGGTCTACTCAGACCCTCCTGATCGGGGCTGTCCCCCTGCAGTAAACCCCTGCGGGCACTCTCTAGCCAGATGCCCTGCCCCACCACACACATAACATGGTCCTCTAACCTGTAACTGCCCTGACTGTGTTCTGCCCGATTGTTGTTGCCCAGTCCGTCCTGTAGACCCCTGTGAGCCTCTGTAAGACTGCTGGGACCTCCCTGCCGATGAACCCTGCTATCTCTGATCTCTGCGTGTACCCTACTGCTGCCATCCACGATTTTGTCCTCCCTGACCCCTCTGTTGAAATTTAGATTTTTGCTGATGTTGCTGCTGCTGTGGAGGCCTAGGAGGTAATGATGAAGAGTTATATCCTCCTCTCTGTGTTGTGTTTTGAGGCCTTCAAAAGTTTTGCTGTTGTTGGGGATTACGATTCTGGTACTGCGGGTGTGAATTCTGCCCTTGTCCCTGAATTTCCTCTGATATAAGGGCCTTTTCAACAGCTTCGCTCATGGTCTGGGGATTTGCCATACGAACTGGTCCTGCTATCCCGTGATTTAGCCCTCTGATAAATTTGTGTATTAAGATTTTCTCGTCGTGGAGGTATTCCGCGTAACACGAAAGCTCAATGAATCGGCTCTCATACTGAGTAACAGTGAGTCCCCTCTGCTGTAAATCATGGAACTCATCGATCCTGCGCTGTCTGTAATGTTCTGACAAATATCGCGCATTAAAGCACTCTATGAAGGTGTCCCATGTGAGTGTCTCTACGGAAAGTCGGCGCTTGCACTCCTCTGTGTGCCACCAGGTAGCTGCAGCATCCCTTAGAAGGTGGACTGCCACTCGTGTTTTCGTGTTGCTTCCATATGGTCGCAACGTGAAACACCTGTCTAAACTAATCAGCCAAGCCTCGGCCATAGCTCCCTCTGTAGCACCTGCGAAGGTGGGTGGGTTGAGCCTAAGTAGATCTCTGATGGGGTCCCCTCTGTCTCTAAGTCTCACAACTGGCTCTTCCACAACATCCTCATACACTCCATGATGAACCTGTTCTGCCCTCTGGTTTTCATCTCGTCTCAAAGGTCTCAGAGGACTCCTGCTCCGTGCACGGAAAGCTGACCCTACCTCCTCTACTGTTGTGTCGGGAATCTCAATGAAAGGCTCCACACGTGGCACCTCTAGTGGATCAATGCGGGGCTCCCCACGTGGCTCAATACGTGACTCGGCACGTGGCTCCCCTTGCGGATCAACACGAGGCTCTACACGTGGCTTAGGAATCACTGGCGGTAACCTGTCTAACACAGCCTGCAGTGCCTGTAAGATCTGTGGACCTATATCCAATACTGGTGTCACCTGTGGTACTAGTGGTGCTTGTGGTTCAGGTGGTGCAGGTGGTGCTGCTGTAACTACGGGTGCTAGTCCCTTAGCTGAGGAATCGGTGTGCACCTCGACCGACGCTGTGTGGTGTGACCGCGCTCGTCGAACACGGGGAGGCATCCTACAAAACAAGGTAGAAACTAATTAGCCAAAGTTGTGGAATAATAACGTGCCCAAATACGCCCAGTGTTTAAACTTGGATCTGATACCAAATGTCGTGCCCACATTTTCCATGTGGTCACAACACACATCACACATGTCATAGCCACATCTGTCATATGGTCATGACACGAAATATCAAAAAAATTTCTCGTGCTTACCTAAAAACCCCCTCGCATGCGTAGCATGCTCAGTGGTGTTCGTTCAAGGTGAAAACACTACAGTTGTCAGTGGGGTACAAGTACAATTGCATGCAACCAAACGCAAGCAGACCAACTAGGGGGTCTCTACAACGCCGTTATCGTCACTGCAAGGTTTAAAATATCAGGGTTCCCAAATCTAAATCTCGGCAAAATTTTGACAGCATAACGCCTTACAGCGTAAGTGGGAATTACTCAACACTATTTTACGCATGTGGTTCACTGATAGATTAACAACTTCCCACGTCGCCTTGTTCTGACTAAACCTACTCGTGATCTCCCTATTTAATCATTTTTCAACAAGGCACGGTTGTCTGTCTCCTCTCTTGCTTCCTGAAACATACTCCTCCTTCGACTTAGCATTCTCAACAAGGCGATTCGTTTGCTCTCTCTTTCCTTTCCTCAGGGTCTTAATTTTGATTGTATTTTTATCGCGCTCACCTTAACTATTTCTTTGATAATTTAGTTTGTTTATATTTCAGTCTGTCTCTCTTTCATTTTCTTTGCTTTCTTTATGTTTATCTGATCCTTTCTTCATATTGAACATTAATCAGGGTTATCACTGTATCTATTGTTGACATTAAACCTAACTTCTGGATGATACAGGACACATAGGCTGGTTTACTACTTCGCTGGACTCGGTCTCCTAGTCTTCTCCATTCTAGGTTTCTCCTCTTGTATGTATTATTTAAACTTGTTCCTAAGCAAATATTGACTGGAGGGTCCATCAACTTAGTTCTCTTATCCCATGTGGGAAATGCCGCTCATTTTCTCCTTTGTGTTTTTCCAATGTTACTTTTTCTTCTTCTGACTCTCTTACAGGTTTACTTATGTGGACGTTTACTACAGTTGAGATTAAAATGGCCTCACATGGAATGTCTGTGATGGCTTCTTAAGTTTATTTCCAGTGATCCTTTAAGCAAGGTGACGTGTAATTTTCCTCTTCATTTTCCCGGTTATGGAATTACGTTGGTAGTTGAAACTTCCGAGAAACTCTTTCCGGAGTAATACAGTATATCCCTTTCTACTCTCGTTAACTTATAATTTTATTTTCTCTTATTAATGTTAAGAGAAAACGGCCTCTCTGCAAGTCGTATTCATTTAAAAAAAAGTATAAATATGTAACGATATATTTATATGTATATATATAAGATCGTATATATATATAAACATACATATACTCAATTACATTTCTCCTATTTCAAATTACTGTTGTTATTATTACTATTAATTAATACTAATACTTTTATTGTAAATCATATACCATTATTAATATATATAAGAGGCTCTCCACTTTATAAAACCCTTATCGTGGAAATATAACATAAATTCTTTGGTTGTTTTGTTCAACACGTAATAAAACCTTACTGTGATTATTCTTTGTTTTATTATTTTTTTGTGTTTTAATGTGTAAAATTTTGTCAGGATTCTAAACGAGGGCCTAATAAAATGGTCCGTAAAACTTCTCCCATATACATATGTATATGTAAATTATGAAAATATTCCTTTAAATTTGTTTAGCAAATTCCACGTAATCCCTTACGTTTATATATATATATATATATATATATATATATATATATATATATACAAACTAATTCATTATATATATAGCTATATAAATAGACATATGTAATATCTATTTATATGTCTATATATATACAACTATAATTTTTTTCATTTAAATAGACCAACTGATATGTTAGGGCTAAAAGCCCTAACATTTCTTGTTTTTTTTTTATTTTTAAAAATGTGATTGAGCAGGGTCGAATGGCGGTGCCAGCAGAGGAGATGGGGCAGCGGTGGCCGCAGCAGCGGCGGACGAAGACAGGGGAGGCAGTGGTGGAGGGGTAGTGGGACGGAGGCCGCAATAAGCGGTGGCGGGAGAAGGGAAGCGTGGCGGGGGCAGCGCTTAGGGCACAGTGGGAGCGGGGTTGTGAGCTCCGCGGGGATCGAAGGTGTAGGGGAATATGGGGAGGAGCGGAGCTCCACCCACATCCCACGATGTGGGGTGTGGGTGGGGTTTCGCCTCTCCCACACACCTCCATAAAATAAACAAATAACCGCGGTGGGGATTACTCCCCACCGCCCACCATGTAATGTGTCGACTGTGTTTTAGGCACAGCAAACTCAATGCTCCTATACTTTATTTCGACTGTCATAAGTTTTACTATTTAATGATATATATATATATATATATATATATATAGTTTGTATGATAACATTCCATTTTTTCAGATGCAACAATACATTTCAGTATTCTCAAATTTGTGTAAATAAATTAATAAATAAATAAATTATTAATTGGATAAACAAATCAAATATAAATATATATATTTATCTCACCTTTATTTAATTTTTTTTTTTAAAGGATAAAATGAATTAATATTTTTTTTTTTTACAAGTAGATGTAAATCCATAACATCATTTTATCTCATAATAATTACAATTTCTTCCATTCTAAGCTTTTTAATATAAAAATTTAACTACTAATCCAAAGACAATGGAAGTAGATTTTACTTAGTTTAATTTTGCAATAAGTAAATTTCCATTTCAACTCTTTTGGGCAAACAGAAAGAAATACAAAAATGTCTACCTCTAACTAGAAAAGATTTATAAGGAAGGAGAAACTTAATCATTTAAAAACTGTATTGACAATGAACTTTAAATCTGTCTTTTCAACTAGTTAAGCATATTTATCCTTATAAGTGCATAAACAAAAAATTAGATTTAATACAGTAAGATTTACTTTCATTTGAAATTTAAGATAATTAATTACACCACATACAATACAAGAAGGATTAACTCTTTCACTACCCTTAACAAGATGAAAGATAAGGACTTCCTTCTCCCAACCAATATACAAGGAAGTTATGTAAAAACCAAATAACAGACACAACCAATACAAGATCAGGGAGGTTATTTCCTTCACTCCCAGGGTGACAATTAATTACAACAATATTAAGAGAGGTGCTCTCCTTTACGCTCTTATGAAATGAACATGATCTACTTCTCATGACAAAGAAGAATAAACTGTTTCTTCTCCAAATCCAACCATAAGCTCCAAGAGGAAACCTGCGTATCAAAGACAAACAAAGAAGAAAACACCACTCATCTAGCTCTCCTCCCTTCCGTAGACCCGCAAGAGGGTCACCCCCGAGCTAGGGAGACCATACTCACACCTGGGTAACTCAAGCACTCCACTTCACAACAGGGACAACAACAAACCCAAAGCACACAAACACCCGTGGTAAAATTACACAACACGGAAACTCAACTACAGTGAGTTTCATAAGGGGCAGGAGAGTGGACACACTCGACTCCAGAGTGTCACCCTTATAGATAATTTAACCAACACGATTTCCCTTGGCCTCAAACCAAGTTTGATCACAAAATCATTTGAGAAATCTGCATTTGACTCTTAAGTCAAAGATACAGTCACAGATACATGACCTCAAGGCTTTCAACATCCCAAAAGATGGAAACAGGTATGCATCCGAGGAGGATCTCTCCTCCCCTACCCCATACTTGATGAGCATTTCTCCCAAGTGGGAGAAGCTCTGTCAAACACCCCGACAACAAACCCTACAGAAAACAACTCAAAAAAAAAAACACAAACAAATAAGCATCTTTCACACACTCTACATACACACTCAGATATACGAAAGAAAGGTAAACATCCAACCAACCTTACAAAGCCCTCCTGGAATGAAAAATGTTGCAGATCCAACCTTAGCCAACAACCCTTCTCTCTCTTTTCTCTGACAATAAAAATAAAACTCTCTCCAAAATTCAACTAACTCCCTCTCCTTCCAAAATTGGAAACAAATAACCCAATTTCTTTTCAGTTTAGAGGAATGGGGAGGTGACACTTGTCACCTCCTCACTCTCCCCCAAAACCACTATTATGTCCTGGTGGCTTATGTCACTCACCCATCCCTAGAGTACTCCTTATCCCTCTCCTCATGTCATTTCTCTTATGCATGGGAGAAATAAAAGGAGTTAAAGGAGTAAAAGACAGGTGACCCATGCCTCTTCTTCCCTCCTTCACATGGGTGGCCCCACTTCACATGGGGGAATCTCACTAATGGAGAACGTGACTTCAAGTCAATCCTTCAATAATGGATGGGTTTGTAGTCATCTCTAACCTTGGGGATTGAAGAGGGATGGGTTGGGTGTTGGTACAATCCCATCATGTCCCCCCATACCCCAATTTTCGTCACTTAACTTCAGGGGGAAGTTAAGATGACTAGATGGAGGTTACTCAAGGGTTACCCATGCCAAATGGGCCCCTGGACCCATGGGGTATAACCCAGGGTCAACTTTAACCCATCCAGGACACCCATGGTCAAGGTAAAGCACATGAAAAGGCCTCAAAGATTAAAATAAAATAAAGAATTCAAATTCAAACTTTTCACAACACAAATCATAAAATATTGTTACAAGAAGGTAACCAAACCCACTCAACCATACGAAAGACCACATTACAACATCACATCAAACACAGAAGATCTTGGTTCCTCGTGGAACCAGATTGGCTTAACAGGGAATAACAATAACAAGGTGCGGAATGATCTCCGAAATCTGTGGTTCGATTAGTAAATCCTGCACACTAAATTACAAGATCAGTATCCACATATAATCATCATAGCCGAAGCAACTTATAAACATGCATTATCATGACATAGTTCCAATTAACATAAATCCAATTAACATAAATGAAATCATATTACAATTTGCCAACATCACCTAATTAACTTTTCTAAAATGTAAACTTATCCAAACATCACCCAATTAGTTTTTCCAAAATCATAATAAAGTTTAATAGTTTGACAATTCTGGGAACTGCTATCCCACAAATATAGAAAGTAACAATAACAGTAATGTAAATAGTCATAACAACAGAAGTAAAAAGGGCGGTCCTCACAATCTCCTCATGTGAGAACAAAATTACAAGTTGTCATTTTCCATGTAGGATGACACATGACCGTGCCACATCCCACAAAATGACAATATGAAATTTACAATTAATTTACAACATAAGCAATGAATAAATAAATACAATCAAAACAATGTAAGGAATTACCAAGTTTGAGACACCTTAATTCCCAACATAATAGTCACTAAACCAACATTTGAAATTAGGGCAAACCTAAAATAGGGCTGGACTAGGGTGCTAGAGCCCAATTCCACCCTGTTATTTTTGCTTAGGATTCATCAAAGTGTAGCCCCCTAGGCCCTATTTGTCACAAGAGCCAAGGGTTTCTCATCGGGAGTCAAAAATAATATGTAAGATGCTCTAAATGCAATTACAGGACCCGAGAGCTAAACCTTAAGAGGGAAAAGCCCCCAAGGGGACATTTTATGACATACCACCTCTCTAAAAATAACACTTCTGCTATACAAGACTTTCTCATCCATAGGATCCCAAAGCTTGTACCCTTTCACACCGACACCATAGCCAATGAAGATACACTTAACTGCCTTGTTCTCTAATTTTTAGCTCTTCTCCTTAGGCACATGTGCATATGCCTCACAACTAAAAACATGAAGATGTCTCAATGAAGGCTTCTTACCAGACCACACCTCCATGGGTGTCTTATCAACGAGTACTGAAGTAGGAGACATGTTAACCAGGTAGCAAGTAGTGGCTACAACTTGAGTTCAAAACTTCTATTCAAGGTTAGCTCCACTAAGCATACTCCTAGCCCTTTCCATCAATATTTTGTTCATCCTATTTGCAACTCCATTTTGTTGAGGGGTGTATGGAGTTGTCTTATGTCTATCAATCCCATGTTCTTTACAGAACTTATCAAACTCTATGAAACAAAACTCAACACCGTTATCAGTTCTCAAACACTTAATCTTTTTACTAGTTTGATTCTCTACAAAAGATTTAAACTCTTTGAGCTGACTAAAGACTTCATATTTTCTTCTGAGAAAATAAACCCATGTCCTTCTATAATAATCATCAATGAATAATACAAAATATAATGATTTAGAAATCGAAGGAACATTCACAGGACCAAACACATCAGAATGTATAAGATCCAACACACCAGAAGACTTGTGAGAACTAGAGTCAAACTCGAGATTACAATCATTTAACCCATAGACAAGGTTTTTATTTTTCAGGGATCTAAGATCCTTCTCACCAATGTGACCAAGTCTCTTATTCTACAACTCAGTAGGAAGTTTCATTTCTAAAGCATGAGCACCCTTAGGTACCTAGAAAGCACTACCATCAGAAGTTAAAGAAACACATCTCTTTGCTGCTAGTTCCAATGGTGAGGATAAAGAATCTGAAGCTCTTTTCTTTGAAACATAATAACTATTGCACTGAGAAGTGCATGCATCCAGCTAAAACTGAGTACCTCCCTGAGTACCCTTAGCAAGAACCATAGCTCCTCTTGTTATCTTGCATTCTCCACTCGAGAAGACAACCTGCACACCTGCATCATTCAATTTACTTATAGAAAGTAGGGTTCATGCTAAACTAGGGATGTACATAATCCCATTGATCCCCTTCACTCATCCATCAAGGAATCAAATCAAGACTCTTCCACAACCAACTATCTTTAGGTGAGAGTCATCACCCAAGTACACCTTCCCACCATCGAACTCTTCATACTTTGTGAACCAACCTCGATGTGAGATCATGTGGAAGGAAGCACTAGAGCCAATCAACCACACATCTTCTGATGCATGGGTGGCAAAGGTAGAAATAAAAGCATCACCATCATCTTGAGATTTGTCAGAATTTGAATCAGAGGTGTTCTTTTTTTTTTCTTCTTCTCCTTGCACTTATTTAAAAAATGCCCAGTTTTACCACAATTCCAACACAATGCCTTGGGAATTTCTAGGGGATTTGGATCTTCCATGGGATTTGGAATTATCCTTTTCAACTTTCTTGTCTTTCTTTTTCCCTTTCTCCTTGGGTCTACCATGAACTGCAAGAGCCTCCTTAGCCGAATCAGAAGACTTTCTCTGCATTTATTCAGATAACAGCGAAGACACCACTTCATCCACTTGAAGGTGGTTGTAGTACTCCCAATGGCCATGACAAGGTGGTCCCACGAGTCTGGCAAAGAACAAAGCAAGGTCATACAACGATCCTCCTCCATTTTCACACCAATGGAAGTTGACTGTGCAACTAGCATGTTAAAGGCATTTAGGTGATTTGCAACCAGTCCTTTGTCTTCCATCCTTAGAGAATACAACTTCTTCCTTAGGAATAACTTGTTTACCAGGGATTTGGCCTAATAAACATCACCAAGTTTCTTCCATAGCTCTTTCACGGTCTTCTCTTCATGAACATTTAACAGGATAGAATCAACTAAACAGAGTCTCACAAGACCCTTAGCTTTACAATCTTTGAGATCCCAATCTACTGGTGACATTGCCATTGGTTTTATACCAGAAATTGTTTCCCATAGGTCTCTATCAACAAGCATGTCTTCCATTTTAAGTTTGCACAACTCAAAATTGCTGCCATTAAACTTTTCCAACTCTAGTCTTCTAGATTTGCCTGCTATGTCCTTCCTTTAACAAGATTACAAAATACTCTACACAAACTCCCACTCAATTGAAGATCAGTACAAAAAACCCCTACCCAACAACTAGGATCAAAGGTGATCGAGCTCTGATACCAACTAAAAGGAAGCATGGCACATAGAACACACTTCCTACACCAATCTAATGAGGGAAGTAGAGTGCAAATTATTTAAAACCCTTACATTTATAGTTATGTTATGTGTTTAACATAGAGATTACATCAGCAAACACAATCACAAGAATACAAGAGACACAATACGTACATGGGGAAAACCTTTTCAGGTGAAAAACCCCACACTCCAAAACCTATAGTTATCAAAACTAAAATGTTTACAATACACTTGCAATGCAAGTTCCTCCAAGAGTCTTCAAATGTTGTTTCTAGAGTAATTTTGGTAGCATAATAGTACCTATACAAACACTATGCAAACTACTACTCCAAACATCTCAATATATAGTGATACAAGGCATAAATGAGAAGCTTCTAGAGATGGGCATCCATCTTGGCCGCATGGCCCATTTCACACACCTAAGGACACTTGTTCTATTGGCCCACGATTGTCGTTAAACCAAAAGGTCAACCTATTAATTTATGATACAAGCACCAGAGTTAATGAATCCATGGGAGACAGTTAGTCCATGTAATGAATCCCACAGGGAGTTGAACTCACCATTTGCCAACAAATTCACCCCAGCGTTACTTAGAGGGATTCAAACCCATGACCTTTCACTCTGATGCCAATTTTTGGCCCATGATTGCCGTTAAACCAAAAGGTCCACCTATCAATTTATGATACAAGCGCCAGAGTTAATGAATCCACGGGAGGCGGTTAGTCCATGTCACGAATCCCACAGGGAGCGGTGACCATTTGCCAACATGTCCAACATGCATACACCTATCTTACATCTGTCATACATGGTAGATTTGACTTCCCAAGATGGAATGCTCCAGGCTAAAAATAGGCTATGATAGATGCTCTCATGCATCTTACAGCTGTCATAAAATCTTCCCAACATCACAACACTTAATGTTATAAAAGAATCCATCATACAAGACTAAAAATATAGCATATTCCTCTTACAACATGTCATAACCCAAATTGGGCACCCAAAGATGCCTTTCCCACATGCAAAAATGCTCTCTGACACTTGTCTTCACTTGTCATAGGAATCTCTATACTTGGCTCTTACACGTCATAGATTCTATCATACAAAATAACTCCTTTGTCATAACACAAGATGCAGAGACATGACATATTAGTGCCACCTCAAATAGGACACCTATATCCACATGGGATGAGTTGACCATCCTAGTCACCTTACAAGTTGAGTGACAACTCACCATGCCACTTCACACTAAATGACAAAACAAGATGTGCAACAAAAATTACATCATAGGAAAATAAATAAATAAATAATCTAATAATCAATGCTAGGAATTGCAAGGTTGAGCCACCTTAATTCCCGACTCTT
Source organism: Cunninghamia lanceolata (assembly GCA_027924645.1). Classification (NCBI taxonomy): domain Eukaryota; kingdom Viridiplantae; phylum Streptophyta; class Pinopsida; order Cupressales; family Cupressaceae; genus Cunninghamia; species Cunninghamia lanceolata. The sequence goes on along the minus strand of BSBN01000791.1, from coordinate 3,661,092 downwards.
CGCTTAGTAGCACCTGTTGGTTCAGGATTTGTGCCTAAAGTTATTCTATGTAACTTTTGTTTATACAATAGAAACTCCAGGTTTTTCTTCCATTCATAATAATTATATAGAGTTAAAAGTGGAATTTGAGGCACATCCATGATGAAAAAGAAAAATAATAATACAACACCCCTTTACTATGCAAGAGAGCCCCCCCCACCCAAATTGTTGTGGCACTTTATACTTACTGCGATTTACAATTGTCCTCAAGGGACCAAAATTGGGAAAACAATCAAAATCTCTAAAAAAAGAGATCTAAGTGAGATTACAATCACTCACACTAATTTATTATAGTAAACAAATCCCTTCAAAACAAAATTTACCTTCTCAAGTCTCAAAATGCCCAAGTTATCACTCAAATGCCAAAAAATTGGCAAATTGAATTAAATGAACCTAGAGTTGAATCTAAGAAAGGTGCATGGATGGATTTGAAGAGCTCTTGAATACCTTTCTGATGGCACAAGAATCAAAAAATTAGAGATCATGGCTGAAAGTTATGAGTTCAGAAGCCAAAAAAGAAGATCTATCTTCAACCTACAATAAATATTGTTAAACAACAAAATCTGGGAAAAATTCTGACACCATTATGAAGTAGACTCTGTCAAATTTCTGTCGATATCTTGTTTGCCCAATTTCAATACCCTGGGCAAACATTATACAAAAAAAGAAAAAAGCCCTACTTTAGGGCTTTGAGGGGCAAAACAGGCACATCAGTGCATTGTCTAGTGGCCGCTGGGTGGCACTGCGGGCTGAGGTGCTGGATCTAGGTGGAGATTGGGCAAAACACGGGTGGTGGTGGTTTGAGACCCGCTACTAGTTGCAGTCTTCAAGCCCCATCAAGGAGTTTATGGCTCTACTAGATCAGTAGAGAAATGGCCACTGGTGTATATGATGGCCGTGGTAAAATATTTCCCGCCGGTGTTGAACATCCCCACTGAAAAATGTTAAACTACTGATGAAAATTGTTTGGTTGATGCTGAAGCTATTTAGTCACTGATTTAAATTGCAAAGGCCATGGCAGAGAAAAATCAAGCCGCCACAGGGATCCGCCCATGGGTTGGTTGAACAACCACCATATTTGTTGCTACCGGTTGTGGAGAATTTGGTGGTCAATGCTTATGCCTCCACTAGAAAGGAAGTTCAAATACCCACTAGGAATTAAGACACATGATAGGTATTATCTACAAGATACAGGGTACCCTACCCTGCGCACACAATACATAAATAAAAAAATCTGTAGAAAACACTTTTAATAACTTGCAAAAATATTAAACCAATGAATACCTTATGACCATGGATTTTTACCGCTGATGTTTGCTAGGCACAGGAACTACATACGGATCTATACGGTGTACAGATTTTGTACAATTGTATGGAATTCTATAGACAACCAAATATAGGAACCCTAAAAATCACCAAACATTGCTTGTGATGAAATTCAACGATTTAATAGTCATTTATAGGTTTTTGGCCCTTCTGATCACAATGGTGATGTCTGATTCGACCTAGGGTGCTCCAAAATTCTACTCCCAAAAAAACCTCTCCAATAAGGGAAGAAAACTGCAGATCTAGCTTTGATACCCTGTAAGAGTCATTGTAACTCAACAAGCCAGGATCCCTATAATCAAGACAACCTTCCACACTATGAGAAAATAAAATATGCTAAAATAATGTAGCAATATTCTATACACCAAACCATTATGAAACTATACAATGAGAGAGCCTTGCTTATAAAGGCAAGTATGATAAACAATGAGTTGTAGTCATGTGACAAGTGTCACATTCCTATCACATGTAACAACTAGATGATAGGATGCCAACTAGATCACATGTGTAGGATAAGACAACTCACTACAACTATCAACAACTAGAAACAACTAGAAATCTATAGAAGACTCACTAAGTTAGATTAACATATGAATTATGTGTGATGTGTGAACATTATTTAACTAATAAATAGTTAAATAATATGAGTTATCCACACACAGGGAAATTAACTAAACTAGTTAGGAAAAACCCCTATTCACACTAACATCATATAACTTTTTTCCCACAATAATCACATATTAATTTCCACAAACTTGGAAACATGATTATGCTCTTATACCATGTGAGAGTCACTCATTGACTCAAGCCACCAGGACCCTTGCAAAACCTAGGATTTACCTTCTACAGGAGAAAAAAGAAAAGAGGATGAATTTGCACAATATTGGATGCAATAATGAAATCTAATTAATGAATTACATTTGACAACTTGCTTTTATATTTGCTAGATAGAAAATCCTAAGTGCTTTTAAACAAGTCCTAAGTAAACATAATAAAGTGTAAATAAATGTTTAATTACACCAACATGTAGTCCCAACTTTAATTACACCAACATGTAGTCTCAAGGCTACCTAGTAGGTTTCCTGATAGTGGTCAAGGCCACCACCTTCTCAAATTTCCCCAAATTTCATCAACAACTTCAGAACCTAATTTCCAACAACCTTTATAACTAGTCTGACTCAATCCAAGTGCATCTTCATCTCTGTTTCACATTTTATTTTCAACATAGCATAGCCTTTACCTAATTTCCAAATCCTAATTGCATACATTTATCTAATTTCAATTATCAATTGGTTACATTAGCTTCTCCTAGCTCATTTAAGAAGTGATGATACACCTATACCACATAAAAATACAACTCTATGAATTCTAACAATGTAAAAGTGCTATAAAAAAGATCATTATTTAATGACATAACTATAAATATTTATGTCTATGGGCCACATAACACAAATATATAATCTTATCGACCAAGTACTACACATTATAACTTGGAAAAAAATATAAATATATTCTATTTAATAATAGAACAATAAATATTTATGTCTATGGCCATTTTATAATTGTCAATAGACAAATATTTTTGATCTTATCCACCAAATACTACACTAATAACTTTAGAAAAATATATAAATATACACTATTTAATAGTAATAAAAAAAGTAAATATTCATATCTATGAACCATTTGATAACAATTTTGAATACTAGGTAAAATCCCATAAACTTTTTTTATTGGAATAAGCAACTAAAACAACAACTAAAGAAAAATACAAATCAAACTAGGTAACATTTTAGTTGTAGTAGTCACAACTACACAACCAAGACACTGAAAAATAGCTAGTAAAAAGGGGATACAAGCTCGAAAAAAACCACATCCATCCCCCATTATAGCCTAAAGAAAAATAACAAATTAGATGGTTTGTACAAATCTATCCCTTTATACTACCTTTTTCTTCTCTTCATAACACTTTGGCTGATGCAAATTTCAAAAATTATTTGCAAAATACCATAAACTTAATGTACTACCTAACAAAAAGGCATTTGAAAAGAAAATGGTTTGCTACATCCAAATTGAGTGAGACCACTACTTGTAGTAGTGGTGCCAATGATGGACATAAAGTTTCTCAAAACCTTAGAGAAGCAAGCATATTCTAGTTAGTCCCATGCACATTAGACGATAAGCAGTTGATCCCAGCTAGTGGGAGAACATTGTGATCATATAGTATACATACCTGGCACTATATACCAACTAGTTAGCTCCAAAAATCATGGAAAGTTTACTAGCACTCTCTTTCTATAATGTAGATAGCAGATAAATTTCCAACCTACTAAAGTTGAAATATTAGTTTGTCACTATTGATGGTGTTAGAAGAATTCTACAAGGTGGTAATTAGATCAAGACACCATGAAATGGATAGAGAAAAGGTAACTAGATATATGAATTGGTTTAGGTTTAATATTCAAAGATGAAATCAATATGTTGAGAATTAAGATTGTGGAGGAGGCATATCAATTTTCCTTAAAGGTAGAAGAGAAATAATTAAGAAGGAAACAAATTAATTCAAGAGGAAGAGGGAGGTCCACTATTAGGAGGGAACAAGAAAATAGTATCAAGGGAAAACAAATATTTGAAGAGGAAATAGGTACTTCACAAAACAAGGTTTGAGCACAAGAGGATGATCTAGTATCTAGCAAGAGGATAGGGCAACAACAATAGAGGAAGGGTAGATCATTCATTGGAACTTGTTATAGGTGTGGACAAATTGGTTTTATGGCATTTGAGTGTCCACAAACATTGTAGGACAACAATAGAGGAGGTGTGGCTAGAAACCATGTAGCTCAAGAAAATAAAGAAAGTGTTGCATCACCTAGGTCCACATGGAGGAATCAAAGAAAGGAGAACCTCTCATGTTGAAAGAGTGCTAATGAAACCAGCCTTGGATGAGAATGAGCCATTGCAAAGAAAAAGTCTTCTCCAAATTGTATTTAAATTTGAAGGTAAGTGTTGTGAAGTTATAGTTGATAGCAACAATATAAATAACTTGGCTTCTAGTGAAATGGTCAAGAAATTAGGTTTTAAAAAAAGAATATCCTGTTGTGAGGTTACACAACATACCCCATTTTGCCCAAGCAAAACAGGGACCCGACCTTTTTTCATGCTTTGCTTGGCTTGTTTTGCTTCCCTTTGCTTTGGGTGGTATGGTAAAACAATATCAGATGTATGTCTAGGTCATGCCTTAGGCATATCTAGATCTTGATCAATGGATCCAAAATTTTCAAAATATGAATTTCCCCTCATGAACCCTGCCAAATGAAAGAGAATAAAATTCTAAGTAGGTTTTCCTTTTACATCATGTGGAAATTCCTTAAAACCAGGAAGTTATACCCAGTCAAAGTTTGGTCAATTGGTCATGGGGATGTTCACATAATCTTAATATCTGGACATTCGCTAATGTCCCGACACAAGAAAGTGCTAAGTAAAAAATAATATCTCGATATTCATGAATGTGTGTACGTCAAATTTTATTCTATGACCTAATGAAGCCATCACATGCATGGATGTTCACATGTATGGATATTTCATCTCAACATCTAGACATTATTTTAATGTCCATACCTTTCTAATATCCAAATGTTTCTTAATGTCCTGACCTCTTAGCATCCCAATGACATCATTTGACTTGCATTCATATAAACAACTTATGTCATGTGGATATTTGTTCACATGGATATTAACATTCTCGAGTATCCAGAATTTCATCTCAACATCCTTGTCCAGATGATGTCATGTCATCCCGACCTCATAAAAGAATCTATGGACTGCTTGCATCATATGGATATTCATCTGCATGGATATATACCTTTCGAAGATTCATGTCTTATTTCTAATATCCACATCCTGTTGACGTCAGTTTGACTCAACTTAATGCTAAGGATTTATCCTATTGACATCATGTGGATATTTGACTACATGGATATTTCATATTTGCCTATTATCCATACCTTGTTCTAATATCCATGGCTCGGTGACATCACCTCATCTCATCTTAACAAAGGGACCATATCTTGATGATGTCACATGGGAATTTGTACATATGGATATTTTGCATTACTAATATCTTGATCTTCCAAATATCCATGCTCCTTATATAACCAACAATATTATGTCACATGTCCACATGGATATCCTGACCCACTCTAAGCGAAATTGAAACCTAATAGTGTATTTTTGGTGAATGAGGGTTGACCTGACTGACATGCTGATGTCATATGGATATGTCCACATGGATATATCCATATGGACATTTTAAAACTAAGATACATTGCCATATTCAGCCACACCTTTTTGCATTTAATGTTATAAAAACTCATTGGCTTTTAAATTCAAAAGTGTGCCAATGAACACCTATAATAATCTCCTACAATTACACTACTAGAATCCATCTGAATCCTGTTGGGTGAATATTTTGTCATTTAGCTAACTAATGGCAAAATGGTTATATCAACCACAGTGTGATGAGATAAATCTCTCCTCTCAGCGAGGGGAGGTTCCCTTTTAACTATTACAAACTTATTTACACTAAATACTAGCTTTGGGGGTATGTTACATTCATCCTTTTCTCTTCTTTCAGAAAAGATGTTTATAATGTTTCATAGTAATATTCAATAATGCTTGTACGCTTAAACAATAATCAACAATATTCTTGTAAGTTGAAGCACAAAGTCTTTCAACTTACTTCACAAAAAGATTCACGAACCAAGTGAATAATCTCAAGTACAAAGTCTTCAAATTATCCCCTGAAAGATTTTAAAAGTAACCGTATCACCAGTTGGAGCACAAAGTCTGTCAACTAACAACACCACTGATTCACGCGAATGTGATTAAAAATCATAGCACAAAGTCTACAAGTTCTCAACACGATTCATATACAATGAACAACTACAAGCTCAAAGTCTTTATAATTCTTCACCAAGAAATACTTTCAACACACATAGATTCAAGGAAATAATATAACACAAAGTTTGTATAAATTATCTTGAACATCCTCCAATCATAATAACCAAGCACCACTTTATCCAATCAATCAACAAGAGAAATCAGCAAAAATGCCATATGTACATCCTCACTCATACAAATCCGATTCAACACAAAGTTTGATATCAAAACTCGCCTTCTTTATTGATTGGAATTGATCATACAATTTGAACACAAAGTCTCAAAGTTGAGTCTCAATTTAGGTAGCACTTTGTTGCATAAGATTAAAGATATCTATTACAATAGAGGCCCTCTTTATTTATAGGGAGGAGCCTGGAGCAAAAATAGGAAATTTACACCTACTTTGACGTATTCAACAAAAGAGTCCTATTTAACTTGGGACTTCCTTTGTCTCACATGTAATTACATTTTGGAAAAAAACATGTGAAAATGTCCAAAACTGATTCAAAAGTACATATGAAAAATAGAAAATATACTAAGGCAAAGATCACATTTATCAACTCCCATCAACATCCTTCTTGAGAGAAACTTCCATCCATTGTTATCACCATTTGCATTTCTAGGCTGTCTGGTCCAAAAGTGTCCTTGGAAATGACACAAGTTCTTGTTACTGAAACTTTCACGAAGGTAGCAACCTTCACATGTTTACCCAGAACTACCTTGAGAATGTCCAAGGTCAACTATGTATCCGACAACTTATCCATAGGAGCCACTAAGAAAGCTTGATCTTCGAACTCCTTTGGATCATGTTATTGAATGCCTGTCTTTTCATTTGTGGAAAGAAACTTTTGGTCTCTTTGACTGGAAATTACAGTAGTGAGGGAGAATTGAACATTTGCATGGGCTTTGAAGGGCTACAGTGCGATTAGAGCGAAAAACTGAGTGAAAATGGGCCAAAGTTAAAAACTTGAAAATTTTCCCAGAGTTAGAAAATTTTCAGGGAGTGAGTGCATGGGCGGCAAAAATCGCCACCCTTGCATGTGGAGGAAATTGCTTTTGTGCATGGGTGGCAAAAATTGCTACCCTTGCATGTGACAAAAGGCTTAACATGCACGGGTGGCAAAAATCGCCGCCCTTGCATGTGACAAAGGGCTTAATATGCACGGGCGGAAAAAATTGCCGCCAATGCATATAAAGATGCAATGGAGGTAAAAATCGCCACCATTGCATGTGAAGATGCAATGGAGGCAAAAATCACCGCCATTGCATATAACAAAAATTTACTAACTCTAAGATGCAATAGAGGCAAAAATTGCCACCAATGCATATGAAGATGCAATGGAGGCAAAAATCCCCACCAGTGCATATGAACATGCAATGGAGGCAAAAATCCCCACCATTGCATATGAACATGCAATGGAGGCAAAAATCCCCACCAGTGCATATGAACATGCAATGGAGGCAAAAATCCCCACCATTGCATATGAACATGCAATGGAGGCAAAAATCCCGGCCATTGCATATAACAAAAATTTACTAACTCCTAAAAAGTGAAATTTTCAATTAGACTTGTTTTGCAAAATTCAAGAAATCGACACAAGTTGATGCTTGAAAGGATGTTCCAAGGCTAGGAGACCACGCTCAAGGGCAAATGCGATTCACCTTGTTTTGCGTGTTTAGAGTTGTAGGCTACAAAATGGACAAATTTTGTAGGGGTCATCCTACAAATTGAGCGCAACTAAATTTGAGGATAACAAATCCCTAGGAGTAATTAACAGGCCCTAACATCCAATAATCTCTAAGTTAAAAGGGTCAATCACTCTCATAATCGTGTAATTGCATTTAGAGAATATATAATTCACTCATAGAGCTCAAGAACTAAAAAACAACTACAACAAACTTATGGCATGAACTCAACTACATAGAGGATCACTTGCATACAATAGTTCTGATATAGGTCTACACATTCCAATTAAGGTCTTCACCATCCAGGTATGTATGTGATAGAGCCCTCTTTGTCATTTCCATAAGGATAATTCATAAGCTTAAGTAGGTAAATGGATTTAAATGGTGAAATTGGATAAATCGTAGTCAATTCATGTTATATGTATAGATCTAGATGCCTTGTTTATTCAATTTCATAGATTGAAGAGTGTTAACCTAAGCATAGTGGATGCCCTAGTTAAAATAGAAAATGTTAAATTGCAAGACAAAATGCAGCCCTGCATAAATAAACGTGATGTCAAATTCAAGCAAGATATGTTTCCTAAGGCACACAACATATACAACAAACATGGGTTTATAGAAGACACCCATTGTGGCAACACGGACATCAAATCCTTCAGAACTAGAATCCATAACAAGGAGGATAATCGCATCCTGAGAAATATAGTAACCACTGGGATGTATTATGCAGTTGCTTTCCCATACGTTACAGATGCCGTGGAGCTCCTGATTGTGTAAACAACTACAATGTGGTGACAAGAAGAGTTGAGCACAAAGGACAGGTGTATGTTAATCTTTCAGTGGATGGTATAATAGATGCGTTCAATTTGCCTACACCCAGGGCGATATATGTGCTAGACTTGGAGGCTCTTGCAAAAGAATATGATGGTACTCAAAAGGATTGCAGGAAAGTCATTTTCCTTAGATGAAGAGATTTAGCCAGTAAGGCCAAAACAGTGGCCAAGATGCCATAGCCTCTATACAAGTATGATTTCAGTCCAGAGGTGCAATATATGATCTTTTTGCTCAGCAGGATGAGTGGGAAACAAAATGCTTGCAACTTTGAATCCTGGATGTTCGGCTTGATCAAGATGGTGATTGAGATTAAACAGATGGTCCAATGGGCCAAAATAATTAGTGATTCCATGTATACACGGATGGAGAAGCAGAGGAGAATGAGGGATAGAGTCTTCAAAATGACTTCTTATCTGGTTTATGCATGTGCATGCAAAGGCACCTTTGATGGGCTACAAACAGTTGGGAGACTAGGTATATTGCCACATGAAAAGACATCATGGGATCATTATCTTCAGTTGGAAAGAAGACAGTTTGTGCAATATTACAAGGTTGTAAATGATTATTTCATAATACACATAGTTGGACTCTTGGAGGGAGATAGAGCCAAGAGGTTTTCACTAAGAGCCATAGAAAAAATCCATAATCACGGGGCTTGGTTCATTTAGTCCTGCACATATTCATATATCAAGATGGAAGGGTTCAGTGGGAACCCCTTCATGTTACCTAGATACCAATCAGACAAGGTTGCCTTGATGGAGATGGCTGGGAAGATGATCCCTACCCTTGAAATATCCAAGAAGAAGGATGGTAAACTATATGTAAAATTCCCCTTGGACATGAATTGGTTTATGTGTGGATCAATAGACAATGCCAAGGTAGTTGAGGCAAACCTGAAGATGCTGCACTTACAATTATTCCCACTGGTAAGAGATTATGATCCTTACCATAGGATATAGAAGTATTATAACAAAAATTACAAGCATGTCATGCATCTGGAGGATTATTGGGCTGACTATGATGACGAATATGATGTAAGAAAGATGGAATATCAATGATTAACCTTGAACCAAATGAAAACTATAGGATGACCAGAGGTTCCTCCTTAGATAAAGAATGATGATGATTGCATCCTAGATCATGAGTATAAGGAGAGGAAGGTATACAGTGAAGCATTGGCCCCTCTAGACTGGATTTAAGAAGATGAGACATCCATTGATGTCATTATTGCCAAGGTGATGGCAAGGACCAAGAACTAGTTAAATAGGAAAATCAGTGAATTGAAAACAAAAGGGGTTGTCATCACTTTTGACAAGAAAAGAAAGATGAAAGAAAGAGAAGAGCCAGACTTTGACAATTTCCTAGTGCATAAGAGACAAGTCATGGAAACCAAATTGGCGCAACCAAGTTCATTAGGAGCTACAAAACAACCTACTTCTAAGGGTACTTCACTAGTGTATAAGCCACCATCACCTCCTCAGGATACACCTACAAGAGCAATCCCTATCTCTGTGCCTAAGATAGTAGTGATGGAAGAAGAAGAAGATATAGAGTATGAAGAGGAAGATCCATGTCAAATAGGGACAATGATAGAAAAGGGAAAGGATGTCCTGCAAGGAGTCAATATCCCCAAATAGAGTAGATATCAAGGCCATATTATGAGAGGGTCCATATCCATGTCACCTCATGTTCAAACACAGGGTTATCAAGATCCAACCTTGCATGTAGTAAGAGAACTCCAACATAATGTTCCTATAGAAAATATTATAAAGGTAAAAATTGAGATGGCTCAGCAGGCCATGAGAAAGGTATTGGAGAAAGAAGTGGGTAAGGTTTTACCACTTAAATAGACCATTGACCTGACTGATGATAATGTGTTCAGGGATGTAACTAATCACCCCATTGAGACTCTACTCTAGCACACTAAGTCTACAGTTGGGGGTGATGTTGGGAAGGCACGGGATAAAGAAATTGATATGGTGGAGTCCCCTGAAGTTGAAGTACCGATGGGACCATTGAATGTCCTGATAGACAAAGTGGCTAAGCCCAAGGTGATATATTTGACCTATCAGCTTGAAGGTGGGGATGAAGAAGAAGTTCTAAAAAATGATAAAGCACAAGGAGAAAACATCTAGATGGATGTTGATGATAGAAATGATGATGTCTAGGCTAAAGAGGCATGATAGGATATCTAGATGGATATGGATAAACATGAACAACATGATATCCAGAGGGACAAGCCTGAGCAAGAATCATCACAAGGGAAACAAACTGAGATAGAGAGAAGAGTTGATGATGGTGCCCAAGTGAAACAAGTACAAGAACCTCATCAAGACAATCAGCCATAGGAACATCGGGACATCCAAGGGGCAACCTCACAGAAAGAGCTAGTTGAAAAGGGGCCTAAGGATGACATGATCCAGGATGAACATCACATGCTGATCAACCACCACCAAAATAGGAAAAGATTCATGATGATAGTGGAGCTGGTCATGATAAAGACCAACAACAGAAAAATCTTGAGGTCATTCCCCTAGAGCATGATCAGGATATGAGTGGCCAACAAGAAAGTTCATATATTCTTGTAGGAAAGGATGATCAAGATAAAGAGAAAGAGACACAAGATGTTCAAATTGAGTAACATGACCAGGTAGGGTCTGGACTTGCTGTATTATCCTAGATGTCTTTAGAGATAGGGCATCCACAAGAAGAACCAACGCAATTTGATTTTAAATCTTTGTTCTTTTTGGATAGTAATAAGCCTAAGCAGAAGGCAAGGATAGTGTCCTTAATAAAGAGGGATGTTGTAACAGGGAAGAGGACAACACAAATAGTAGTCCCCATGGTTGATAAGGCCAAAGGAGAAATATGACCAGAAGAGTTCCAGGTCACCACTGTTGACTTAGGAAATGTTACAGTAGACCAAGAGGCCCAAGAACTTAGAGATAAGGCTGAGACTGTGGCTTCTAGAATCAACAAGTTGAAAACAAGGAAGAAACAATTGAAAGAGTAGAATGCTCAATTGCAGCAATTCATTAAAGGGCTAGTGAAGCCTACAGGACAACCTTCCACAGTGCAACAAGAAGAAGGGCCCATTACCCTAACAGTGGTGAGTGAGGAATAAATAATAGGCCTAGATGCTCAAAAGCATTGAGCACAGGTTATGGATAGGTGGTTCATGAAATTTATGGCCACAGGTGAAAGTATAATAAAGAAATCTATGTCAAATTGGGACACATTGTCCACCTTGAAGGAAGATGCTGAGTCATTAAAGAAAGAATCAACACAAAGGCTCAAGCAATGTGACTATGCAATGGATAGAATAAAGGAAGCTAGGAAGATGACTGATCAGGAGCTAGTAGCCAATTAAATTGTAACAAGTCAAACTTTGACTTTGATAGACTAATGGATTCTGGAGCTTTAGTTTGAGATGGATATCCTAAGGACATGCATATCTAAAGTCAGGGATATCAATACCAAAGTGCATGACATGCTATCAGATGAAATGAAGGTAATAGAAGATTTTCTAGGAAATGATATGACATAGGATAGCATGCTTGATGAAGAAGTATCCATCCACCTATGGAGCATTTCTCAGAAGATGTGATGGATGAGATGGCAGGGCTTAGGGTTAAAGTAAGGACATATAATAAGGAAGTAGAAAATAGAGCTGCCAAAATAGTGTCATTAGATGAGCAAGTAAAAGCATCCAAATATGCTAAGGTAAGGGCCTAAACAACCAGAAAGCCTCATATATATAAGGCAGTACTTGCATATGACTATCATAAGAAGTTAGACATGGGGGTGATAGTCATTGAGGTATTAGACATATCTGAGTAGCATGATGCTACAAAAGAAGTTAAAGGGATATTCCTTGTCACTAAGTGCCCTATTGATAGTTGCCAGCTGGCAACTTGTGCCACATGTATTGTTTGCTGACTTGGCAGAAGACTTTTGGACCATTGATCTTTTGAAATGGATCTTGATTATTAGAACATTGTAATCACATCTTATCCTTGTTCTATAAAAGGATATGGATCACCTTTTTGTAGGGAGATCAAATTGGTGAATTTGCAGACACTAAGTGTACATTCTATAGCTTTGTGTTTCCTTATTATTCCTTCTTAGATCACTTGTATATGTGTATTATTTTTGCATACTTAATGAAGATGGAAAACTTTGATTACAACTTATCATATATCTTGTGTAATCTGTGAATGATTTCTAGATGTGTAACTATTGATTACTGCGCTCAACAGAGGTGCATTCACAAAGTGCATGTTGTCTTCATTCTTTTCATTTGAAGATTCACACCTTTCATGTGTAGTCATGGACTATCCTGGCAAAGCATGGTTTGGTTTCAGTGATAAATTTAAGAAATCCTCCCTAAAAAAAGATATAAAATCCTAGTGAATCTTTCATTTTTCTGGAAAAAAATATTAATTTCTATTGGTGAATCATTCCTTTTTTTGAAAAAATATTAATTTTATTGGTGAATTTATTTAAATAACTAGAAATTTGTAGAAAATCTTGGTGAATCTTGATGAAAACTAGGCAAATGCATTGATCACCATGGTGAATCATTCCTTTCAAAAAAAAAAAATCCTATGGAAAAGTAAGTGCCTGAGGGTGGCAATGATTGACAAGTTTAAGGTGTAGTGCTCGTGTCTATAATTCCTTGATTCCTTGATATTTTAAATCAAACATTGAATATTTTAAATCGGTCCTAAATTATTTTTCACCATCTTTGATTTTATTTATAATCTAACAGTTTGGGTTCTATTCTATGGGCAAAAATGTAGCCATGAAGCTCCAATGCCCATGGGGCCTGAAATTGCATTCAGGCCATTGATCTCAATGGAGATCAATGGCCTAAATGCAATTTCAAGCCCCATGGGCATTAGAGCTCCATGGGTACAATTTGGCCCACAGAATTCAATCCCATCCATTAGATTATAAATTGAGATCAATGGCCCAAATACAATTTTGGGCTTGATGGGCATTGGAGCTCCATGGGTACATTTGAACCCATGGAATACAACCCCAATCGTTAGATTATAAATAAAATCAATTGTGATGATTAAAAATTGGCGATATGGCCCTAAAGTAACCAATAATTATATAATATTATTGGCAAATTAATTTCATTCTCTACTATAACTTATAAAATTTAGGTGAATCTAATCTAATCAGGTATCAAATATTGTGATGAATCTTTAAGTTTAAAAGTTTAATAAAATAAATGTTCTGGTTATTTAGCTAGGACTAAAATAAAATTTTGTAAAAATGTGGTGATTCAGATCGCATTACAGCTTGTACTATTAGCCAAATTTTGAATCCCCAATTTCAACTATTAGCCAATTGGTGAATATTAGCCACTAAAAATATCATTGTTTGGTTTTCATCTCCTTTTCATAAAAATGTCAAAGATACATGTGGATGTTACAAGTATGTGTCTAACCAGTGTTGTCATTGATGTCAACATATCAGTGTTGTCATTGGTGTCAACTGTGCTCTTTCTTTGATACTTGCTTGTAATGAGTTAGATTCTTTGTATTTGCCTATGTAAGTATTGAAGATCCTGATATTGAGGATATTAAGAAAATTTGCTCCTTCGGTGGAAACAGTGTGTTGTAGAGTATCTTTGTCTACAGAAGAATAGTCCAATAGATTGCTCCACATTTCCTATAAAGTAAACATCTTTGTCTGTAGATTGGAAGTTATTTAGATACATGTCTGAAGATGCTATGTTTCAAGTTTGAGCCTCCGATATGAAGATTTGAGTGAGTTATATTCACCAGAGTGAAAACTACTTTTTTGTATATTTGGTGGTGATAGGGAGAATGTATTATGCTTCGCATTCCTCCGCAATTAAGTATTTCAGTCTGCGGTTCTGGAATCAAGTTGGTAATGATAATAAATGCCTTCAACTCTAATGGTTTGTGATTTGGTGGTCCGCAAGCAATCTTTTCTTTATGACATTGGCTAATAGTGTTGTTTAAGTGCTTTGGTTTGAAGAATCCTCCTAACAAATTGGTTCAAGGTTGTGCGAATGTTCTTGGTGATTACAATGTGCTTGTGCATGTCTCCTAATCATGATCCTACCTTTGGATTGGTCTGCAAGGAAAAATTTAGATCGTGGATGAAGACTATTCTTAGAAGACTTAGTGTTAACAATAGTTTTGGCTGACTTGGTTGTTTTCACTACTTGCAGAGATGCATCGAATATTGTGAAAGTGTGTTGTGAATGGAAAATTACATTTGAGTCCTAGCTAAGGCATAACATGATCCACATACATCTCTTCCTTAGCTAGTTTTATTTAGGTCCAGACCTATTACTATGTATTTTTGTAATGCTGACCTTGGAGATTGTTCCAATGGTTGATGAATGTAATGCCAACCTTGATGTACATTCCAAGGTCGATGAATTATATAAAAGCATGTAAAACAGTTGCAAAAATGATATCCAAGTGTGAAAATGAAAAGATAAGTGAGAAGGTGTAAAAAGAGCAGAGCAGAGGAGTTACATTGTGCTTCAATGGAACTAAACCTAGGCATGTAGTAGATGCTATCAAATTAGTTCACCAATCCTTGGCAGTGAGCTAACCCTTGGCAGTCAGCCAATCTTGGCAGTGAGCCTCAACATTTGCAGTGACCATATTGGGCAGTGAGCCGCTATTTTTTGGTATTGTTATAACATATATATTTATGTGGGCTAACACCCACCATGGTTTCTCCCTTTTAGGGTTTTCCACATAAAAACCTAGTGTCTCATGTGTTGATGATGTTGTTGTGTTGAGTTTTCTTGTTTCATGCTTTCATGATTAAATCTGAATAACAGTGAATAAGTGTTTGATGTGTTAATGTACATAAGTGGTTAAAGTTTTGAAAACAACTGATTCACCTCCCTCTCAGTTGTCTAGGCATTTCAACAATTGGTATCAGAGCCAAGTTCCTCAGAGGTAAGCCTAATAGCTTGAGGTAGATCTAGGATGTCTTATAAGAAGGAGGCTCCGTAGTTTGATGAAAAAAATTATGCGACCTAGAAGATACACATGAAAATCCATTTTCTTTGTATAGGTTATAGAGTATGGAAAGTGACAGAGACTAAACATACCATGCCTCCAAATGATCTAACAACTGGAGATGAAATCAAAGAATATGAGTTAAATATAAAATCTAGAGATGCTTTGTTAAGTGCATTGACTGACACTGACTTGATAAAGGTCATGGATTATGAAACAACTCAAGAAGTCTAGGAAAATTTAGAAAAACTGTATGAAGGAGATGAATTTGTAAAGAGTGCCAAATTGCAAGGACTGAAAGCTAAATATGAAGGTTTAAGGATGGGTGAAGATGAAAACATAGCATCCTACATGCAAAAGGTTGATGAACTTGTTACTAGAATAAAAGGTATGGGAGGAACTATTGAGGAGAAGGAAGTTGTGATGAAAATTCTTAGGCCATTACCTAAATCCTACAGTCACAAGGTAGCTACAATTGAAGAAGTAATGATTGTAAAAGAGGTCACCAAGGATTAGTTGCTAGGAAAGCTTACAACCTTTGATATGAGTGAACTTGGTGATACTCTGCCAAAGATTGAGATTGCTTTCTAAGCCAGTACTTTAGAGAAGATCTCCAGAGAAGAAAAGTACAAGGTGGAACCTGATGATGAGCTTGATGAAATTGAAGCAAACTTTGTTGACAGATTGCAAAGAGGTTTTGGTAAGTTCAAAGGCAAATTACCTTTCAAATGTTTTACATGTGGTAAGGTTGGTCACTATGCTTCTAGATGTCCTGAGAGAATTGAAAGGAATAGAAAAATATTTGAGAATAGACCTAGGGTTCCAAAGAAATGCTACTATGTTAGATATCTTGATGATGAAAGTGTGACAGATGATGAATCTGATGATGCTAGTACTAGTGCAAATGAGTTCTTGTTTATTGCAATTAAAGAAGAATATGTGTTTACTAATCCTGCTAGCTATGTGAAGGAAGAAAAACTAGTGGAAGAAAGTGCTTTAGCTGTTCAGGTTGAGAAAGATAAGGATGAATGGATTATTGATAGTGGATGCTCACATCACATGACTGGTGACAAAAATAAGTTTGTGAATTTGGAAAAGTATGATGGAGGACTGGTTAGGTTTGGAGATAATGCAGCTAATAAGATTTGTGGGAAAGGATCTATTTCTTTTGATGGAAAGTACAACACTAATAATGTCCTATATGTAAAGGGTTTGAAGCATAATCTTTTGAGTGTTGGTCAGATGTGTGATAAAGGTTATGATTTGAGATTCAAAGACAATGGGTGCAAGATCATGGAAAGCTTCAGAACAGTGATTGCTACCAGTAAGAAGACTAGAGGTAACATTTACCAATTAAGAGGAACTAATAATTATCATTTATTGGCTTAGATAGATGAGAGTTGGTTGTGGCATAGAAGAATGTGTCATATCAATTTTAACAATTTCGTGAAGATAAGCTCTACACAGGCTGTAAGAGATCTACCTAAACTTGTGAAGCCAGCCAACACCATTTGTAAGGAGTGTCAATTTGGGAAACAAATAAAAACAAGCTTCAAAAGCAAAGAACAATTCTCTGCTGGATTGCTAGAGCTGGTACATACAAGTTTGTGTGGTCCCACAAGAACAAAAAGTATGCAAAGTGACAGGTATTTCATGTTGCTTATTGATGACTATTCTAGAATGACTTGGGTTACTTTTCTAAAAGAAAAATCTGAAGCTCTAGAAAAGTTCAAAGTTTTCAAGGCAATGGTTGAGAATGAGTTAGAGCTGAGGATCAAATGCTTGAGGTCTAATAGAGGAGGTGAGTTCACATCAAATGAATTCAACATTTTCTATGAAGATCAAGGGATAAAGAGACAATTGTTTACACCTAGAACTCTTCAACATAATGGAGTTGTTGAAAGGAAAACCAAGATTGTTCAAGAGGCTTCTAGGACTATGTTGAAGGAAGCTGACCTTCCGGAAGTATACTAGAGAGAAGCCATACATACTTCTATATACATCCTAAACATAGTTCATATTAAAGGTAATAGTGCCAAAACTCCTTATGAATTATGGTATGGAAGAGCTCCTACAGTGAGATATTTCAAAGTTTTTAGTAGCAAATGTTATATCAGAAGAGAAGAAGATCTAGGAAAATTTGATGTTAGGTGTGATGAAGGAATCTTCCTTGGATACTCTACCAAGAGTAAGGCCTACCGGTGCTACAATAAGTGCTAATGTGAAGGTTGATGAAGACAAGGGAAGAATATCAGATCTGAGTGGCTATGAATCAGATGAACCTGTTGCTACAACAAATGAAGAAAATGTTGAACAAGAAGATAGTCAAAATGAAGAAGAGAAGGCTCTGAAAAGTGCTACTAAAACTCCCAAGTATGTAAGAATCAATCATTCTGAAGATTAGATTATAGGGGACAAAAGAAAAGGGGTATTGACAAGTAAAAGAGCTACAAAAGAATAGGTGAACTACTATTTGCTTTCAAAAGTTGAACCTAAAACTGTGAATGAAGCATGCAATGATGAAAATTGGGTAAAAGATATGGAAGAAGAGTTGATGCAGATAGAAAAGAATCAAACTTGGGAACTAGTTCCTAGACCATCTCATAAGAATGTGATTGACACGAAATGGGTTTTCAGAAACAAGATGAATGAGAATGGAGAAGTAGTAAGGAACAAAGCAAGATTGGAATGCAAAGGATACTCTCAGGTTGAAGGAATAGATTTTGAGGAAACCTATGCTCTTGTAGCAAGAATTGAAGCAATTAGAATTTTTTTGGCACTTACAGCATTCAAAGACTTCAAAGTGTATTAGATGGATATTAAGTCTACATTTTTGAATGGTGAGCTGGAAGAAGAGCTGTACATTGAGCAACCAGAAGGATGTCAATTATCAAAAGAAGGTGATATGGTGTGCAGATTAAAGAATGCCTTGTATGGACTAAAGCAAGTGTTGGGAATTAAGGTGTCTCAACCTTGGTAATTCCTTGCATTATTTATGATTGTATTTATTTATTCATTGCCTATGATGTAAATTAATTGTAAATTCCATATTGTCATTTTGTGGGATGTGGCACACTGATGGGCCATCCTACATGGAAGATGACAACTTGTAATTTTGTCCCCATATGAGGAGATAGGCATCCCACTTTGTGGTAGGACTATTTTTCCATGTGTCAACATCTTGGATGTTGTGTAAGGGAATGTTGACCAAAACGGTTATGACGGATTCCTATGACAAAGTTATGACATGTAAGAGCTAGAAATAGAAGCTTGTAAGATAGGTGAAGATATGTGTTGAAGAGCATCTTTGAAAAAGACATCTTTAGGCGCCCCAAGATGGACTATGACATGTTGTAAGAGAATATGCTATTTATAGCCTATGTATGATAGATTCTCTTATAGTTGTAAGTTGTAACTACTATGATAGATTATATGACGGTCGTAAGAGTCGTAAGAGCATTTGTTATAGCCCATTTTGGAAATAGGTGACCTATTTGGGATGGGAGCTATGGACAAGTGTTAGATACATCTTACAATGTTGACCAAGTGTTCATAGGCCTGGGTTTTGGGCCATGAGGCCAAGTTGGATGCCCATTCCAAGATAGAGCCAATTTTGGCTTGTAAATTCTATATAAACAGGTGCTTGGAGGAGGAGATGTAGTATGTGATTAACAAGTACTGTTATGCTACCGGATTGACTTCAGATACGAGTGTCAAAAACTATTGAAGCTTGCATTGCAAGTCTATTGTAAACCATATTCAGTTTTGATAATACATTGTGCAGGTTTTTGAGTGTGGGGTTTTTCACTCGATAAGGGTTTTCCCCACATTATATCTTGTCTCTCTTCTTCTGTCTTCTTTCTGGTTCTATGTGTATTGCTACAAAATCTCTGTTACATGTTTCATGTTGCTATAATTGTAAATATTAAATTGAATTTGTATAGCTCTCCCCTCATTAGATTAGTGTAGGAAGCGATTTCTGCACACCTAGCTTCCTTTTAGTTGGTATCAGAGCTTGATCACCTTTGGTCCTAGTTGTTGGGTAGGGGTTTTTTGAGCTGATCTTAAGTTGAGCGGGAGTCTGTGTAGACTATTCTGAATCTTATTGCAACAAGGAGATGGCAAGCACATCCAAAAGGATAGAGGTGGAGAAATTCAATGGCACTAATTTTGAATTGTGGAAGCTCAAGATGGAAGACATGCTTGTTGATCGAGACCTCTGGGAAACTATCAGTGGAACAAAACCAGCTGCAATGTCACAAGTTGATTGGGATCTCAAGGATCGGAAGGCTAAGGGTCTCATAAGACTTAGTCTTGTTGATTCTATCCTGTTAAATGGCCATGAGGAGGCTACTACAAACTTGCTTTGGAAGAAGTTGGGAGATGTGTATCAAGCCAAATCCCTGGTTAACAAACTTTTTCTAAGAAAGAAGTTGTACTCTCTTCGAATGGAGGATGGAGGATTTGTTGCAGAACATATGAATGCTTTCAACATGCTGGTTGCACAATTGACATCCGTTGGTGTGAAGATGGAGGAGGAGGATCGCTATATGACCTTGCTTTGTTCTTTGCCAGACTCGTGGGATCATCTTGTCATGGCTATTGGAAGCACCACATCCACATTCAAAATGGATGAAGTGGTTTCTTCGATGTTGTCTGAAGAGATGCAGAGAAAGTCTTCTGAGGTAGCCAAAGAGGCTCTTGCAGTTTGTGGAAGACCCAAGGAGAAAGGGAAAAAGAAGGACAAGAAAGCTGAGAAGGGTAAATGCAAATCCCGTGGGAGATCCAAATCTCCTGGAAAGTCCAAGGCTCTCCATTGGAACTATGGTAAATTTGGGTATTTCTGAAAGGAATGCAAACAGGAAAAGAAAAAGAAGAAGAACCTAGATTCAGATTCTAACAAGTCACAAGATGATGGTGATGCCTTCATCGCAGCCCTGGCAACACATGCATCTGATGATGTGTAGCTGATTGATTCTAGTGTATCATTCCACATGACCTCACATCAAGATTGGTTTACTAAGTATGAGGAGTTCGATGGTGGAAAGGTGTACCTAGGTGACAACTCTCATCTGAAGATTGTTGGTCATGGAAGAGTCTTTATCTGATTCCATGATGGATGAGTGAAGGGCATCTCTGGGGTTATACACATCCCAGGCTTAGCATGGAACCTGCTTTCTGTAAGTATGTTGAATGATGTACATGTGTAGGTTGTCTTTCTGAAAGAATGATGCAAGATGACTACAGGACCTATGGTGCTTGCTAAGGGTACTAGGAGAGGTACTCTATTTTCGTTGGAGGCATGCATTTCACAATGCAATAGTTCTTCTGACTCAAGGAAGAGAGTAGAAGTCACTTCATCCCCACCATCTGAATGAGCAGTGAAGAAATTTGTTGTACCTAGTCCTGATGGTTGTATTCATGCCTTGGAAGTTGAGCTTCTTGCTGAAAAGACAATGTTATGGCATAAGAGATTTGGCCACATTGGTGAGAAGGGTTTGCGTACCCTAAAAAATAAAAACCTCATTGAGGGGTTAGATGATTGTAATATTGAGTTCAACTTTTGCAAACATTGCATATATCAAAAACAAAACCGTGTTCAGTTTTATTCGAGTTCTCATAAGTCTTCTGGTGTGTTGGACCTTGTTCATTCTAATGTATTTGGTCCTATTAATGTACCTTCATTATCAAAATCTATATATTTTATATCTTTCATAGATAACTATAGTAGAAGGACATGGATTTATTTTCTCAGAAGAAAATCTGAAGTCTATAGTAAGTTTAAGGAGTTTAAAGCCTTTGCTAAAAATCAGACTGGAAAAAAGATTAAGTGTCTGAGAATTGACAACGGTGGTGAATTCTGTTCTATGGAATTCAATAAATATTGCAAGGAACTTGGGATTGAAAGACATAAGACAACTCCATACACCCTACAGAAAAATGGAGTTACAGAGAGGATGAACAGGACACTGATGGAGAAGGCTAGGATTATGCTTAGTGGAGCTGGCCTAGAACAAAAGTTTTGGGCTAAACCTATTGCCACTGCTTGTTATCTTGTAAATAGATCTCCTACTTTAGCTCTTGTTGGAAAGACACCCATGGAGGTGTGGTCTGGTAGAAAGCCTTCAATAAGTCATCTTTGTGCTGTTGGTTGTGAGGCATATGCATATGTGCCTAGGGAGAAGCGGTCAAAATTGGAGAACAAGGCTGTTAAGTGTATCTTCATTGGCTATGGTGTCGGTGTGAAAGGATACCAGCTTTGGGACCCTGTGGCTGAAAAAGTGTTGTATAATAGAAGTTTCATCTCCATAGAGCTAAGACCTTCTTCCACTATTTTACAGCCAGAAGAAAAAGAAAAGAAAGAGGATGTTGTTCAGTTTCCTGCTACCATTGAGAAGACTGAACAAAAAGATAATGTTGGACTTGATGATGAGGAGAGCTCTTACAACTCTAAAAGCTCAGATGAAGAAGTTGAACCTCAACCTCATCTCTTGAGGAGGTCTACACAAATAAGAAAGCAACTTGAGAGGTTTGGTTATACATTGCTTGATTCTAGTTGTGCTTTTGCTTTTCTTACTAACAGTGATGAACCTAGAACTGTATCAGAGGCTATGGATATGAAAGATATAGGTTTCTAGAAGGAGGCCATGGAGGATGAGATGGCTTCTTTGGAAAGGCATCAAACTTGGGACTTGGTGCCTTTACATCTTGGATGGAAACTCGTTGGATGCAAATGGGTGTTCAAGAAGAAATTTAGTGTAGATGGCAGTGTTGAGAAGTACAAGGCCAGATTGGTTACGAAGGGGTATTCACAAGTGGAGGGTATAGATTATGGTGAGATATTCTCTCCCATTGCAAAGCTGACATCCATTTGATTCCTGTTATCTCTTGTAGCAGCTTATGACTTAGAGGTAGAACAGATGGATGTGAAGACAACTTTCCTTCATGGTGATTTGGAGGAAGAAATCTACATGTCATAGCCAGAGCATTACATGGTGAAAGGTAAAGAAAATTTGGTTTGCAAGTTAAAGAAGTTGTTGTATGGTTTGAAGTAGTCTCCTAGGAGGTGGTACTTGAAGTTTGATGCCTTTGTGTTGTCTATTAGATTTGTGAGATCGAAATCGGATCATTGTGTGTATTATAAGTTTGATGGTGATCATATTCTCATTATTGCATTATATGTTGGTGATATGTTGCTCATTGGGAAGGGTAAGAATATGATTTCTGATTTTAAATCTCAGTTGTCAGCACAATTTGAAATGAAATATTTAGGGGTAACTAGGTACATTCTAGGAATGGAAATCAGAAGAGATAGAACTAACAGAAAACTTTGGTTAAGCTAGAGTAAGTATGTGAAGACCGTGTTGGATAGGTTCAACATGGCAGATTGTAGACCATTATGTGTTCATGTTTCTTTGGGGACAAAGTTGTCTATTAATGATTGTCCAAAATCTCCTAGTGAGGTGGAGGACATGAGCAGAGTACCTTATGCTAGTGTTGTTGGTTGTTTGATGTATGCTATAGTCTACACAAGACCAGACATTGCCCAAGCAGTGGGAGTCCTTAGTCAATTTATGGCTAATCTTGGATGGGTACATTGGGATGCAGTTAAGTGAGTGTTAAGATATTTTAGGGGTACTTCTGAGTATTCCATATGCTATCATGGTAATGTTACAAGACCTCCACATTTTGTTGATATTCGTGGATTTGTGGATTCAGATTGGGTAGGTGACATTAACAGCGGGAGATCCACTAGTGCTTATGTGTTTACACTATTTGGTGGTGCTATTAGTTGGATGAGTAAATGACAACCTATGGTTACTTTGTCCATGATAGAAGCTGAGTATATGGCAGCAACTCATGCTTGTAAGGAAGCCATTTGGATTAAGAGATTGTGTTCAGATATTGGTGTTGATGTAGGTCAGATTACGATCAGTTGTGACAGTCAGAGTGCGATTTGCCTTGCGAAGAATCCAACTTTCCATGCCAGAACAAAGCACATTGATGTTTAGTTTCACTTCGTGCAAGACATGATAAAGGATGGGAAGGTAAATTTGGAGAAGGTAGATACTTTGAAGAATGTTGCAGATTCATTGACGAAGCCAGTGGGCACAAAGAAGTTCAGATGGTGCTCGGAGTCTATGGGCCTCTCGGCCTATAGCAGTTAAATCTTGTAATTCTATTGGCTCTTACAAGGTGTTCGACAAGTGGGAGAATGTTGGAAATTAAGGTGTCTCAACCTTGGTAATTCCTTGCATTATTTATGATTGTATTTATTTATTCATTGTCTATGATGTAAATTAATTGTAAATTCCATATTGTCATTTTGTGGGATGTGGCATAGTGATGTGTCATCCTACATGGAAGATGAGAACTTGTAATTTTGTCCCCATATGAGGACACAGGCATCCCACTTTGTGGTAGGAGTATTTTTCCATGTGTCAGCATCTTGGATGTTGTGTAAGGGAATGTTGACTAAAACGGTTATGACGGATTCCTATGACAAAGTTATGACATGTAAGAGTCAGAAATAGAAGCTTGTAAGACAGGTGAAGACATGTGTCAAAGAGCATCTTTGAAAAAGGCATCTTTGGGTGCCCCAAGGTGGACTATGACATGTAGGAGAATATGCTATTTATAGCATGTCTATGACAGATTCTCTTACAACTGTAAGTTGTAACTACTATGACAGAATCTATGATGGTCGTAAGAGTCGTAAGAGCATCTGTCATAGCCCATTTTAGAAATAGGCAACCTCTTTGGGATGGGAACTATGGACAAGTGTTAGATACATCTTACAATGTTGACCAAGTGTCCATAGGCATGGGTTTTGGGCCATGAGGCCAAGCTGGATGCCCATTCCAAGATAGAGCCAATTTTGGCTTGTAAATTCTATATAAACAGGTGCTTGGAGGAGGAGATCTGTAGTATGTGATTAACAAGTACTGTTATGCTATCAGATTGACTCCAGAAATGAGTGTCGAAGACTATTGAAGCTTGCATTGCAAGTGTATTGTAAACCATATTCAGTTTTGATAATACATTGTGCAGGTTTCTGATTGTGGGGTTTTTAACCCGATAAGGGTTTTCCCCACATTATATCTTGTCTCTCTTCTTTTGTCTTCTTTCTAGTTCTATGTGTATTGTTGCAATATCTCTATTACATGTTTCATGTTACTGTAATTGTAAAGATTAAATTGAATCTGTATAGCTCTCCCCTCATTAGATTAGTGTAGGAAGTGATTTCTGCACACCTAGCTTCCTTTCAGTAAGCCCCCAGAGCCTGGTATGCAAGGCTAGACAAGTATTTGTTGCAATTATGGTTTAGTAAAGACATTGCAAATAGAAATCTATGTTTTAAAGTCAATGATAATCAGATCCTAATTATTGTAGTCTTTGTCGATGACATTATCTTTGGAGGGGATGAAGGTATGTGCATGAAGTTTATAGGTGAAATGCAAACTGAGTTTGAGATGTCTATGTTTGGTGAAATGAATTTCTTTTTGGGTCTGCAAATTAATCAATTAGATAAAGGAATCTTCATATCTTAGTCTAAGTATGTGAAAGAGTTGTTGAAGAAGTTTGGGATGGAAGACTCCAAACCGGTATGTACTCCCATGATAACTCGCTACAAGTTGAGCAAAACTAATGAAGCACCCAATATAGATTAGAAAAGGTACAGATCCATGATTGGAGGATTGCTTTATCTAACTCAAACTAAACCTGATATAATGCATGTAGTTTGTCTTGTTGCAAGATTTCAAGCTGATCCAAGAGAGTCACATGTGATGGTAGTTAAGAGAATCTTGAGGTATTTAAAAGGCACACTAGATCATGGCTTATGGTATCTAAAGGATAATGATTTCACTCTCAGTGCTTATATAGATGCAGATTGGGCTGAAGATGTTGATGACATAAAAAGTACAAGTGGAGATGCTTTCTTCTTGGGTAATAGATTGGTTTCATGGCTGAGCAAGAAGCAAGATCTAATCTCTTTGTCAACTGCAGAAGCAAAGTATATTGCAGAAACATGTTGTTGTACTCAAGTGTTATGGATGAAGCAGACTTTGAAGGACATAAGAGTTGTGTATGAAAATCCAATTGCAATCTTCTATGACAATACAAGTGCTATAAACATTTCAAAGAACCCAGTGATGCACTCAAGAACAAAGCATATATCTATAAGATATCACTTTCTAAGAGAAAAGATGAAAGAGAATGAAGTAAAGATAGAATATGTGTCCACAAATGATCAGATTGTAGATATTTTCACTAAGCCTCTTCCTAAGGATACTTTTGAGTATCTCAGAGAAAAATTAGGGGTCATTACCCCTCCTGATTTGAACTAAGATGCATAGGAATGCATCAGTCTAGTGGTGCTCAAAGTCTCATTCTTTGATCTAGATTGATGTTTTGAGGGATACCTCTCAGGGGGAGTAGCTAGATGTTCCTGAATAAAGAAAGTGTTGATAACAGAGAAAGTTTAGTTGGATCAGAGTAGCAGCATGCAAGTATGTGCCCTTTGCGATTGATATCAAAGGGGGAGATAAATCATGTGAAAAACATAGAGAAGTGTTGGCTAACAGATTTGTCCTTATCCTGAAAATGATTTATTCTGACTCTATACCCCTCTTTTGAAGAACAAATGAGTTAAGCAACAAATGGGTGAACCTTTTAAATTAGTTCCCCTCTGAATTTAGGTATAGCTCCCTTTAAGATTTTTAATGAATTTAACTTATTCAACTATCCACATGCATTTTTAACCAGAAAATGCTTAAGGCAGACTAACATTCATACATAACCATGCTATGAATGCGATAGATTTATATAGTATTAACTAGCAATAGAATGCACAGATCCTATTTTTGATACATTCAAATATATGAATACATTCAAATGAACTTACTGAACCTATAGATAATAAAGCACATATGACGAGTTGTCCAAATAAAGAACAATTACCAGATGAAAGGAGATTCCACACAGAAAATCTAATTCCACACATTCAGACGCACAGATCCAAATAAGCAGTAAATGTTTCTTCTTCTCACTCACAGATGAAAATTACTCAGACAATCATCACATAATGTAAAACTATGAACAGTTCCCCAAAAATTTCCTCCTTTTCTTTTATAAACTTCTCTCTCCTCTCAGATTTTGTTTTAAAAACCTATAAATATGAAAGACTTAATCATGTCCTTGAGTAAATTAAACCCAGAGTTAACATAACTGTGACCCGTACGGGATTTAGTTTTAAACAACTGATTTTAAAGAAACAAGTTTTGCTGAAAATAACATGACAGAGGAACTGAAATAAAGGAAACGAGCAAATGAGGTCATGACTGGGACGACAGGTTTGTATCTCCAGCTTTGTTATCGGTGGCTTGGGCAGCACGTTGGGTCTTCCATTCTTGGAAAGCAGCAACGAACTCCTGAATCTTTGGGAAGTTAGGAATACCGATATGCTTCATTCTTGACTTCCAAACCTCCTTTTCCCTTCACATTTTACCAAATTTTTCTTTGTGTTCTAGAAGTGCGTCAATGTAGAGCCAAAGTAATGATTCAACTTTAGAAATTCTGGAGAAGTCCTCAATTAAAACATTGTCATTTTCTCTGATGAAGTTGATTTTGTCTTTGAAGGCTTGGACCACTGCATCGACGTCTTCCACTGGTTTTCCATCATCTTGAATGTATTTAATATCAATACATTGCAAGTCATTTTGCAATGATTGAGTGAATTCTGTTATTTCCTTAATTAACTTCGAGAGTTCAAAACGACCTTGCCGGGATATGGAGTTCCTCCATTCAATATTCTTTTTGCTCACATATAACAAATCCTCGTCTAAACCAGTCAGGCCTTTCTCTGTCAAAAACTTCGCCAGCCCATATTTTTGAACTTCATCCATCTGGTTTATTACATTCGTCCACTTGCCCTCATCTTTTGCCCAAATAGCGACCTGTGCTTTGAAATCTTCAACGGTGGTAGTAGTCAGGTCATATATACTCTTGAGCTCACGGATGTATTTAGTTCCTTTCTACTCAATGTTATCCAACCAACTGTTAAACATTTTTGTCACCATTTTGCTTCTATGAACCTGGTCTAACATCTTTTGGTTGACAGGTGATTTCGGGTCAAAAGATAGGGGAAGTTGTGAGATCAGCTGCGGGTTAGGGTTGTTAATGGCCTCTATGTATTCTGCCATTAAATGGAGAGTTTGTTTCAGCTCCTTCTTGTCCTTTTCATCTTTCCATGTTCGATTGACCATCCTCTTAGTGGAAGCTTCGAGGTGGTGGATATCTACAGCTCTGGAGGCAGTACCGAGATCCACTTTCTCCACGGTGAAATCATGCACCGTTGGGTCCTGCACCTCTTCCTCTGTCATAGGCCTAGCAATTTCAGCACTCCAGTTACCAGTGCTTGGATCAATATTTATTCTGGATGTTGTCTTGAGTCTCTTGGACTTGGGGGTTTTCCCCAAACATTTGCTTACCATATCCTCCAAGGGAACAACAAAAGGAATCACTTTTTTCTTATCAGAAATAGAACTTTCTAGCCATTTTGGTGCAGGGGCTGAGATTGTCTTCTCAGGATTCACTGCATCAGAGGACACATTTGAAATCATTAATACTTTAGGGTCCTCCAGAGTAGTCTCTGACTGTAACCCGGTGTCAACCTTCTTTGTTCTGTTTGGGCTTAGCTCCTTGTCACCCATAGGCCCTTCTGAATCTTCTTCTAAATTCAAATCAACAACTATTGTTTCAGAAGCCTGTTTCTTTCTTTTTCCTTTAGTCCTCAACCTAGTAACACGAGATGGCAGAATATCTGTGAGGACTCTTCTTGATCTCTTAGTGACAGGGCTTTTCTCAGTTGATGGCTTTGAAGCACCTGCACCACAGATAGCAAGAGGTTGATTAGAAGACTCTATGGGAAGTGGTGATCCAACCATTGAAGAGATTTGTTGGACATTTTTATCCTGAAGTTCTCCCTGCCTCTTTTCTCTCAGCCATTTCTCAGTTCTTCTTATTACTGGAAGAGTTTTGACTTCAATTCTGTCGTCTTCCTTTCTGCTCCAGTCCACCTCAGGAATGGGTAAGTGTTTTACTTTTTCAAACTGTGGATCAACCATCTATTCTCCATCGTCAGAAATTCCAGAAATATCCATGTTTAAATTGAGTGTAATTATTTGCCGCAAAGACAACCTACACCACAGCCTTCTTCTGACCCTGAATTCATCTGGGCAGTCTTCCCAGTAATCCTCCAGTTTAGGAAGGTGTGAATGCCCTGTTCCAGAATCCAGGTTCTCTTTGACAAATCTTTTACTGTCAAATTGAGTCCTAGTAGTGAAGGATTGAAAATTGAACCTTTTGAGGTTCACCTCCAAATTCAAGGCATCAGATTTTGAATGGCATGAATAATGCCCAAGTTCAAAAGGAAAAGAAATACCACAACCCCTTTTTGATGGAAATTTCTTATCAACATGTGCCAGTTGCCTACATACCTCCATCAGCACAAAACGATCAAACACATATCTAGGTAACTTGACAGGTTCACCATCAAATCCTCCAACTCTGATATAAGTGAACTCAGAAAATTGGATGAAGAAGCTACCATAGATACTGATCAGTTGCATTGCTTCACTGGACATTCTCTTACCTGGGTTCCCTGCCAATTCATAAGTCATCTTCCCAGTGAAGACATCATTAACCCTTTTGTAATTTTCATAGCAATTCTTTCTCTGTAACTGTGAATAATATTCATAAATTTTACTGTTTTCAGCTATGGGTGCATGGGCTAGGTCAAACCAATCTCTTGTAGATGCTAGACAATAGAACAGGTACGAAGACATGTAGAGATCTCTGTTGCCCAAACAATTGCTCAAACTCTGATGTAGATAGTCAGCCACTATTTCGGCCCAATCCAAATATTGTTCTCCTTGAAGGATGACTTGTATAAAAAAGTACATCCAATCTTCCTAGTAATAGGTATGTTGATTGCCTCTCAGTCTGTGCAACAATACTACAATATCCCTTACTTCTTTTATCAAATGATCTCTGGTAAGTGGCCTGGGCAGCCTTGAACCGCCTTTCTAAAATTTTAACAGCCAATTCCTCGCTATTACACTTTTGTAAGTTGGTCTCTTTTCTGAGAAATACCCATTGGAGGTAGTAATGTCAAGGCTGGAATACGCCTCCTTAGGGGGTATCCTCATCACAGACATGAGGGTTTGTCTGTCGACATGAAATAACACATCCCCGTTTGTTTTTCTGATGCACCTATCCTGGGGGTCATATCTGTTCATACATTCTTGAACTAACTCTAGGCAGAATATAGCCTGAGGAAAGGCTGCGGCTTCAATTAAGCTGCTATCTACAATTTTCTTCATTGTAGGGGTTTGAACAGGGTTTCTAGCTCTTTCTTTAAATTCCTCTAAATCATATTGAACCAATACAGTATCTCCAAATTTCGAGTGAGAATAAGTAAGGCCAGGACCATGTTCATCCCCCAAACACGTAGATTTCAAAGACATGGTTGGAAGATTACAATAAAAGACTTGGAATTTTTAAAACAACAAAAATTCCAAAGATTCCTCTTTCCAGCAAGAGAACTAGGAATAGCACAGGGGAAACAGAACTCACCTTCAGGATATCTAAATTCACTACAAAAACTTGAACAAAAAGAGCCTTACACTTCCGGCGCTATCCTTCTCCGCGTTGCACAGTATGTTTACTTGCTAAACTTGGCTTGTTCTTGGTTACTAATGGCACTTACCAAAATGAATAATTATTGCTCAGAGCAAAACGTGCCAAAAATATTTGAAAAGATGTGAACTCTGATTTCTTCATTAATAGAAAGTAGTATTCACGTGCCATCATGAAGTGTAATGATTATCCGTAGCCCCCGCTAAATTAGAGCTCTCGGTCTCACAATGAGTTTCTGATATAATTTCCTCCAACTTTGCTGTTAAGTTTGACTTAGAAAGTCGCGGGACCAAACGGGACCAAACTCACCAAATCTTTGAACTATTGAACCATTGAACCTTTAGGATGTGGTTCAATACGATGGTTCAATATGGCGATTCAAACATGCCAATCGGACCATATAGGTAAGCAAAGGATTGACTTACTGAAATAGGGACTCAACTCATGAACCGTTGGACTTGTAAAGACATGGTTCAATACGAAAGTTCAACGACGTAAAGGTTATGTAGACCAACAAAAGTTGCATGGCTTTGGTAAAGGCTTTTGACTATGAAACAGTGAACTGTTGAACCTTGAACCAACAAACCTTGAACCTTGAACCCCGCTATAGAGTACGAGCGGAAGGTTCAAGTTTAATAATTACACAAGGTAACTAAGTGACCCGACTTATAAGAAGACAGAGTGTTGAACCTTAAGACCGTTTGAACCATTGAACCTTGAACCCCACTATAGAGTAGGAGCAGAAGGTTCAAGTTCAACCCGAAAGTTCGAAGGCGCACAAGACAAACAAAACGACAGCTTGCTTTATGAGACACTTAGACATATTGAACCATTGAACCTTGAACTTTGAGAATGGTTCAGGTTCAAAGGTTCAAGCCTTAAGTAACCTTGTCTACAAAGACAAAAAACGGATACAAATTGAAGGACCAAGAGCCGATTTACAAAACAAAGGCATGACCAAAAATATAACATGGTAAACTGGCTCTTGGCTCAGGAAATATTACCAATGAATAAATAAATAAAAATAAGGGGCGACTCAAAAGGTAACATTGGCTCTGACTGGGGACTGCATTTTATGACAAAATGCAGAGGACTCAGAAGCTCTAGTTTTGCAGAAAAGGAAAAGAGAGAAGAAAGGAAACAGAACGGGGCAAAACAAAAAGGGGAAAGGAAAGCACAAAACCAAACAAAAAGGGAAGACTATGTACAGAATAGAGGACCCTGTTTACAGATGAAACAGCTTGAGATCCTGTCCATTATAGGACAGGGGTAAAACATTTCCATCAGGATATTCCAATTTAAAAGAATTTGGACCCAATACCTGGTGAATCTTGAAAGGCCCACTCCAGAGCGAGTCAAATTTTCTATGTGCACCCTTTGGTTCTCTTCTTCTGTCCCACAGTAAAACTTCATCTCCTTCCATAAACCTCCTGGGTCTTGTTTTCCTGTCAAACATTTCTTTAACTCTGGCCTGATGCACAGTAATTCTGTCTACCAACTCATTTCTCTCTTCTTCAATCTTAGTCAAATACATGATCCTCTTCTCCAGGGAATCTTGGAAATACTGATCCTCAATTACACTTTGCAACTTGGCTGTAGATAGCTCCAGAGGTAAAGATAATTGAGCACCTATCCCTTGAACTAATTCAAAAGGTGCCATCCCAATTGCTCTTTTCGGAGTTATTCTGTCGGCCCAGATTGCTTCATACAACCTCTTATGCCAATCTCTGGGGTTGTCATTCACCAATTTCTTCATAATAGTAATCAGATTCTTGTTGCTAGACTCGGCTTGTCCATTCCCTTGGGGATAGTAATCTAATGAATGGGAGAGAGATATACTATGTTCATAATAGAAAGAAGTCATTTCAATTGAAGAGAAACTGGTAGCATTGTCTGCTACAATCTTCTGGGGCACACCAAATCGTACCAAAATATTTTCTTCAAGAAAATTACAAATCACCTCCGAAGTTGTTCTTTTAATAGGGGTTGCCTCAACCCATTTTGTGAAATAATCTATTGCTGTTAAGATGTGGGTATGCCCTGCACTTGAGGGGGGTGAGATAGGCCCAATAAAATCCAATCCCCATTGTTTCAAGGGTTCTTCAACAACAACAGGCCTCAAAGGTAGAGCTGCAAGTTGTTGCCTCCCTGAGAACATTTTACATTTTTCACAATTGGCCACCCATCTATATGCATCTTTAAACATCCCTGGCTAGTAGTAACAATTTCTGAGAATCTTGAAAGCTGTAACTGAAGAAGAAAAATGTCCACCACATGCTTCATTATGGAAAACTTCTAAGAGCTTATTTTGCTGCTCTTTATCTACACACCTCAGGAAAGTTCCATCTAATCCTTTCTTATAAAGGGCATCCCCCCAAATAACATATTTTGTAGCTTTTAGCTTTAGGTTTCTTTTCTCTCTAGGAGTCAGGTGATTAGGACAATCCCCATATGTAAGATAATGTGCCACATCCAGAAACCATGGGTCCTGCAAGCTCACCAATAAAACTGTGGGGAGTCCTTCTCCTTCTTGTTCTTTGTTCTTAGCAATCAACTTACATAAACCTTGACCCCTTATCAACTTAGTAGGCTTAACTTCCAGATCATATTCCTAAATTTTGGCAATCCACGTTGCTCTATTGTTTAATCCTACCTCTTGTTGAGTCAAAATACTTTTCACAGCTGAATTTGGAACAAAAACAACTAAATGGGAATGAAGTATATAATACCTAAATTTCTTAACAGCTTTAACCACAGCAAAAGCTTGTTTTTCAACCAAAGAATATTTCAGCTCATGCTTTTTAAGAGGAATGATCACAAAAGCTATGGGAACCTCTTCATCCAATTCATTTTTCTGTAACAAAATACTTGACATAGTGTGTTCTGAAGCATAACAGTAAATAATAAAATTCTTTTGAAAGTTAGGATTTACCAAAGTGGGAGTGTTTGTAATCGCTTCCTTAATGTCCTCAAATGCCTTCTTCGCAACTTCATTCCACTTGAAAAGTTGTTTCTCACTCATCATCCCAACAATGTGTTTTGTAATCTCAGCAAAGTTAGGAATGAACCTCCTGAGAAAATTGATTTGACCAAAGAAGGACTTGACTCCAGTCCTATTTGAAGGGAGACTAAGCTGTTGAATTGCTCTAACCCTCTCTGGATCAATTCTGATTCCGTCTTTTGAGACTAGGTGTCCCAACAATTTTCCCTCAGTCACACAGAAAACTGACTTCTTGGGATTGAGTGAGATGCCATGGCTTCGGTACCTTTGCAATATAGACTCCAGATCTCTCAAGTGATCTTCTCTATTTTTGGAAAAAATAGTCAGATCATCAAGGTAAATAACAATAATTCTATTCTTTAGGTCTCTAAAAGATGAATCCATTGCCCGTTGAAAAGTTGCTTTTGCATTGATTAAGCCAAAGGGCATTCGATTATAGGCAAAAGTTCCTCGAGGTGTGGTGAAAGCAGTCTTATGTTGGTCTTCTGCTGCCACACCTATCTGATTGTAACCTGAGAAACCATCCAACATAGACATCATTTCAGACCCAGCAACTGTCTGCAAGATGTGGTCCATCACAGGTAATGGATAGTATCTTTCAGGCTGGCTTGATTTAATTTCCTAAAGTCAACACAAATCCTTAATTCTCCATTCTTCTTTCATACTGGAACAATATTTGCCACCCAAGTGGAGTGATGGATTGGATAGATAATTCTAGCTTTCAACATCTTATCAATCTCCTTAAAAATGGCTTCAGCAACTTTGGGGTTATAATTTCTCAGCTTTTGTCTGAATGGAGCTACATTTGCTTTCAAAGGAATATGATGTTGAAATTGCCCATGTCTAAAATTTTTGAGATCATCATAACACCAGGCAAAAACATCCTTATATTTGATTAGCAATTTGATCAATTTGTTTTTCTCCTCCGAAGAGCAGCACTTACCAATGGATACCCATTTAGGATTAGTTTCATCCCCAATATTTATCTTCTCATAATCCTCTGCTTTATCAGTAACACATGGAGGTTTTCCTTTAACATATTCATCTCTTCAAGAAAATAGATGTTCTAAAGAGACTAGCCCTTTAGGGATTTTGTTTCCCTTTAACTGAATCATGTCATCTCTTGGATTAATCCCAGGGTTAGGACTGAATTCTTTACACTCTGTTTCGAAACCTTCAAAATAGGTCCCCAGGAACATTTCAGCATTTTCTAAAAGCTTTCTGATCTGATTATCACTTTCAAAAACTTGCCAGCTCTCGGCATTGTCGGGGACATTAGGAAGATATATCATTTCTATTCTATAAGAATCTTTTTTGAAATCTGGATGTGGCAAAAGGAGAGAAGCTGATACTACTAAAGAATCTGCTCGGGAGTTTTGTTCTCTGGGAATTGTTTCAATAGAGAAGGCATCAAAACATTCAATCTCATTCCATACCCTGTTTCTATAATGCCTTAGTCTTTCATTCTTAACAGAAAAGATCCCTCTTACCTGTTTCACAATTAGTTCAGCATCACCCTTCACCTTAAGTACCTTCACACCCCTTTCTTTGGCTTCAAATAGTCCAAGCAATAAGGCTTCATATTCTACAGTATTGTTGGTGTTTTTAAACTCTAACTTAAAAGAATAAGAAGAAATTTCACCTTCAGGTGAGATCAACACAACTCTAGCCCCTGAACCAGCAATAGCACAACTGCCATCAAATTCCATAACCCATAAATCATCAGAATGTACAGACCTTTGCATTAATTCTTCTTTGGGATCTAACTCACAACTCTATTCAGAGGAGAGAAAATAGTTGCCAAATTCACATTCCTCAAACAAAATCTGGGCCTTGGGATCATCAGAGGGATAGATAGTGAACTTGCACTTGGGTTTAGGTTCCAGCTTCACTTTCTGCTTCCCCACTAGGATTGTGGCCTCTGACCAATCCAGTTTGATTTGTCCACCCAAATCCTTGCAAAATGTCCTACTCAAAAGTATCCCATAACTGGCAGGAATATCTGCTACTAAAATAGTCAATTTTACTCTTTTGTTAGGGTAAGCTGCGAGAGCAACTCGTGCATCTTTAATCTGCCCAAGCAAGGAAACCTGTTTTCCATCCATAGAATAACATCTACCAAATGTTTTTGTGAGTGATAACCCTAGGGCTTTAGCCATAGAGGAAGGCATAATGTTATCAGAGGCTCCTGAGTCTATAATGCAGTTACTAAGTTTATGACCATTGATAAACAAAGACACATAGAAAAGATTAGGTTTCAAATCAGTATAAGGAGCATTGGTTGATGAATTGGGAGTTGTTTTAGGGGTAGACAAGGATGACTCAGATGAAAAAGCAAATAGTCTGGCAATGGGGGATTCAGTATCAACCTCTAATTGATTCTCAAATTCAGTTTGTGCAGGACTACCTTTAACATGTTTGACTAATTTGTCAAGTTCAGTAGGTTTCAACTTGAGATATTCAATAGGAGAAATTTGAATTTTTGTAGACTTACAGAAATCTACAATATCAAAAGAAGCATCTAGATCATTTTTATGTAGCAATCTATTTTCCTGAGCCTTCATATTAGCATCATGAGTTCTAGTTAAAGGCTCCTTACCTTTGCTAGGTACTTCTTGAGTATTAGAGGGTCTCATATTCCTCTGACTCCTAGTGAGCACAGCGCATGAAGGATCTTCAAGGGTTACCAATATTTCACCTCCCCTTTCTGAATCAGACTCGTATTCTAGGAAGTGTATCTCAGAGTCGCTAGGTTCCTCAAAGTTCCTCTCTTCTTCTGTGGCTTCCCTTAGCATATCTTGAGTAGCAGTCATCTGAGTGTACCTGAGCATTTCTGGGCAAGAATTTCCATCATGGTCGGTAGTCAAGTGAAAAATACACATGTTTCCCCTCCTAGGAGGAGCTTCAATAGTCAGTCTTGGCTGTGCTGATGTCAGGGGTAGAGCTCTACCAGTATTTGTTTGTTGATTCAAATTCCTTCTACTTATATCTTGATACGGTTGTTGGAAGGGGGCACCAGCTTTAGTTAGTTGCCTATTCAAGGCAATCATATCATTCACTAACCTTTGCACTATAGGATCTGTAGATGATGAGGGCTGGACATTTGGCACTTGGACCTCTCTCTTCCATTTACCAGCCATAATGAGGTCATCTTCCAATTTGACTGCTAAGGCTTGTGCAGTTGGTAAATCAGCAATTACACCTCTCCTGAGATGGAAGCTAATATCAAGAGGCATAGAGTTAACAAAGAAACATTTTTGGTTTTCACTAGACGGTCTTTTAGTAGCAAGGATTTTGTTTACAATTCTATTAAATTTAGCCATGAAATCGCTCATAGGTTCATGAATCTCTTTCTTAAGCTGAGTCAGCTGTGCAAGGAGGTAATGCTCGTCCTTTGCACTTTTGAACCTATTTTCAAAAGCAGTCTTCATTTCATTCCAATTTGAAATTGAGGAATCAGTTAGGTGATAGAACCATTGTGCCGCAGTGTCAGTCAAAGTCTTTACAAAGAGTCTTATGGCAACATTTTGGTGTTGTGCACCTAACACACTACATGCTGCTGTAAAAGCACATAAATGTTCTTCTGGTGATTGTTTACCGTCCCCGTTGAACCTAGGCAAATGTTCTCTTGCATTTTTAGGTAAAGGGTTTAGGTTAGCCCCTAGGTTCAAAGGCCCTATGGCTGCTCCCCAAGGTTGAGCCATGGGTAGAAAGTTTATAGCTAAGGGGACAACGGTGCCTGAAAGGGTTAAAGCTTGATAGACAGGGGAAGTAGCAGGTTTGGGAGGGCTAGGGGGTCTACTTCTAGCTCTTCTTGCACGAGTGGGAATATAAGGAAAATTAAGATTTTGCAGTGCTTGAAAGGTAGGGTCTTCAACTCCCTCTCTTCTCGAAGACCTGGTATACGGTCTAGAATCTAGCTTAAAATATTGAGGCTGGATAGGCAGTTATTAATTTCGTTGCTGTTCTTGATTTCTTTTTGCTTCAAGGACATGGTTTCTTGTTGCGTTTGGTGCCTGCCTTCTTCTCTGCCTGAGTAACAACAATCTCAGGTTATCGGCCAATTCCTCTTCTTGTTCTAATACTCTGCTTGCTCTTCTGTAATCTTCACTATTCTGACGAGTATGCCAAGCGAGGGTATTCAACTGGCCAATAATGTCTTCCTACTCGTCTTGAAATCCAAGATTATGTTACAGAACAGGAATTATGTTTTCGTGTGGAAGCACCATTGTTGCTTCATATTCAGGCGACCAATCTTTAATTAATGATTTTGTCTTGATTGTCCCCAGTGGAGTCACCAAAAACTGTTGGCTAACAGATCTGTCCTTATCCTGAAAATGATTTATTCTGACTCTATACCCCTATTTTGAAGAACAAATGAGTTAAGCAACAAATGGGTGAACCTTTTAAATTAGTTCCCCTCTGAATTTAGGTACAGCTCCCTTTAAGATTTTCAATGAATTTAACTTATTCAACTATCCACATGCATTTTTAACTAGAAAATGCTTAAGGTAGACTAACATTCATACATAACCATGCTACGAATGCGATAGATTTATATAGTATTAACTAGCAATAGAATGCACAGATCCTATTTTTGATACATTCAAATATATGAATACATTCAAACAAACTTACTGAACCTATAGATAATAAAGCACATATGACGAGTTGTCCAAATAAAGAACAATTACCAGATGAAAGGAGATTCCACACAGAAAATCTAATTCCACACATTCAGACGCACAGATCCAAACAAGCAGTAAATGTTTCTTCTTCTCATTCACAGATGAAAATTACTCAGACAATCATCACATAATGTAAAACTATGAACAGTTCCCCAAAAATTTCCTCCTCCTTTTCTTTTATAAACTTCTCTCTCTTCTCAGATTTTTTTTTAAAAACCTATAAATATGAAATACTTAATCATGTCCTTGAGTAAATTAAACCCAGAGTTAACATAACTGTGACCCGTACGGGATTTAGTTTTAAACAACTGATTTTAAAGAAACAAGTTTTGCTGAAAATAACATGACAGAGGAACTGAAATAAAGGAAACGAGCAAATGAGGTCATGACTGGGATGATAGGTTTGTATCTCCGGCTTTGTTATCGGTGGCTTGGGCAGCACGTTGGGTCTTCCATTCCTGGAAAGCAGCAACAAACTCCTGAATCTTTGGGAAGTTAGGAATACCGATATGCTTCATTCTTGACTTCCAAACCTCCTTTTCCCTTCACATTTTACCAAATTTTTCTTTGTGTTCCGGAAGTGCATCAATGCAGAGCTAAAGTAATGATTCAACTTTAGAAATTCTGGAGAAGTCCTCAATTAAAACATTGTCATTTTCTCTGATGAAGTTGATTTTGTCTTTGAAGGCTTGGACCACTGCATTGACGTCTTCCACTGGTTTTCCATCATCTTGAATGTATTTAATATAAATACATTGCAAGTCATTTTGTAACGATTGAGTGAATTCTGTTATTTCCTTAATTAACTTCGAGAGTTCAAAACGACCTTGCCGGGATATGGAGTTCCTCCATTCAATATTCTTTTTGTTCACATATAACAAATCCTCGTCTAAACCAGTCAGGCCTTTCTCTGTCAAAAACTTCACCAGCCCATATTTTTGAACTTCATCCATCTAGTTTATTACATTCATCCACTTGCCCTCATCTTTTGCCCAAATAGCGACCTGTGCTTTGAAATCTTCAATGGTGGCAATAGTCAGGTCATATATACTCTTGAGCTCACAGATGTATTCAGTTCCTTTCTACTCAATGTTATCCAACCAACTATTAAATGTTTTTGTCACCATTTTGCTTCTATGAACCTGGTCTAACATCTTTTGGTTGACAGGTGATTTCGGGTCAAAAGATAGGGGAAGTTGTGAGATCGGCTGCGGGTTAGGGTTGTTAATGGCCTCTATGTATTCTTCCATTGAATGGAGAGTTTGTTTCAGCTCCTTCTTGTCCTTTTCATCTTTCCATGTTCGACTGACCATCCTCTTAGTGGAAGCTTTGAGGTGGTGAATATCTGTAGCTCTGGAGGCAGTACCGAGATCCACTTTCTCCACGGTGAAATCATGCACCGTTGAGTCCTGTACCTCTTCCTTTGTCACAGGCCTAGTAATTTCAGCACTCCAGTTACCAGTGCTTGGATCAATATTTATTCTGGATATTGTCTTGAGTCTCTTGGACTTGGGGGTTTTCCCCAAACATTTGCTTACCATATCCTCTAAGGGAACAACAAAAGGAATCACTTTTTTCTTATCAGAAATAGAACTTTCTAGCCATTTTGGTGCAGGGGTTGAGATTGTCTTCTCAGGATTCACTGCATCAGAGGACACATTTGAAATCATTAATACTTCAGGGTCCTCCAGAATGGTCTCTGACTGTAACCCGGTGTCAACCTTCTCTGTTCTGTTTGGGCTTAGCTCCTTGTCACCCATAGGCCCTTCTGAATCTTCTTCTGAATTCAAATCAACAACTATTATTTCAGAAGCCTGTTTCTTTCTTTTTACTTTAGTCCTCAACCTAGTAACACGAGATGGCAGAATATCTGTGAGGACTCTTCTTGATCTCTTAGTGACAGGGCTTTTCTCAGTTGATGGCTTTGAAGCACCTGCACCACATATAGCAAGAGGTTGATTAGAAGACTCTATGGGAAGTGGTGATCCAACCATTGAAGAGATTTGTTGGACATTTTTATCCTAAAGTTCTCCCTGCCTCTTTTCTCTCAGCCATTTCTCAGTTCTTCATATTATTGGAAGAGTTTTGACTTCAATTCTATCTTCTTCCTTTCTGCTCCAGTCCACCTCAGGAATGGGTAAGTGTTTTACTTTTTCAAACTGTGGATCAACCATCTATTCTCCATTGTCAGAAATTCCAGAAATATCCATGTTTAAATTGAGTGTAATTATTTGCCCCAAAGACAACCTACACCACAGCCTTCTTCTGACCTCGAATTCATCTGGGCAGTCTTCCCAGTAATCCTCCAGTTTAGGAAGGTGTGAATGCCCTGTTCCAGAATCCAAGTTCTCTTTGACAAATCTTTTACTGTCAAATTGAGTCCTAGTAGTGAAGGATTGAAAATTGAACCTTTTGAGGTTCACCTCCAAATTCAAGGCATCAGATTTTGAATGGCATGAATAATGCCCAAGTTCAATAGGAAAAGAAATACCACAACCCCTTTTTGATGGAAATTTCTTATCAACATGTGCCAGTTGCCTACATACCTCCATCAGCACAAAACGATCAAACACATATCTAGGTAACTTGACAGGTTCACCATCAAATCCTCCAACTCTGATATAAGTGAACTCAGAAAATTGGATGAAGAAGCTACCATAGATACTAATCAGTTGCATTGCTTCACTGGACATTCTCTTACCAGGGTTCCCTGCCAATTCATAAGTCATCTTCCCAGTGAAGACATCATTAACCCTTTTGTAATTTTCATAGCAATTCTTTCTCTGTAACTGTGAATAAAATTCATAAATTTTACTGTTTTCAGCTATGGGTGCATGGGCTAGGTCAAACCAATCTCTTGTAGATGCTAGACAATAGAATAGGTACGAAGACATGTAGAAATCTCTGTTGCCCAGACAATTGCTCAAACTCTGATGTAGACAGTCAGCCACTATTTCGGCCCAATCCAAATATTGTTCTCCTTGAAGGATGACTTGTATAAAAAAGTACATCCAATCTTCCCAATAATAGGCATGCTGATTGTCTCTCAGTCTGTGCAACAATACTACAATATCCCTTACTTCTTTTATCAAATGATCTTTGGTAAGTGGCCTGGGCAGCCTTGAACTGCCTTTCTAAAATTTTAACAGCCAATTCCTCGCTATTACACTTTTGTAAGTTGGTCACTTTTCTGAGAAATACCCATTGGAGGCAGTAATGTCAAGGCTGGAATACGCCTCCTTAGGCAGTATCCTCATCACAGACATGAGGGTTTGTCTGTCGACATGAATTAACACATCCCTGTTTGTTTTTCTAATGCACCTGTCCTAGGGGTCGTATCTATTCATACATTCTTGAACTAACTTTGGGTAGAATATAGCCTGAGGAAAGGCTGCGGCTTCAATTAAGCCGCTATCTACAATTTTCTTCATTGTAGGGGTTTGAACAGGGTTTCTAGCTCTTTCTTTAAATTCCTCTAAATCATATTGAACCAATGCAGTATCTCCAAATTCTGAGTGAGAATAAGTAAGGCCAGGACCATGTTCATCCCCCAAACACGTAGATTTCAAAGACATGGTTGGAAGATTACAATAAAAGACTTGGAATTTTGAAAACAACAGAAATTCCAGAGATTCCTCTTTCCAGCAAAAGAACTAGGAATAGCATAGGGGAAACAGAACTCACCTTCAGGATATCTGAATTCACTATAAAAACTTGAACAAAAAGAGCCTTACACTTCCGGCGCTATCCTTCTCCGCGTTGCATAGTATGTTTACTTGCTAAACTTGGCTTGTTCTTGGTTACTAATGGCACTTACCAGAATGAATAATTATTTCTCCAAACAAAACGTGCCAAAAATATTTGAAAAGATGTGAACTCTGATTTCTTCATTAATAGCAAGTAGTATTCACGTGCCATCATGAAGTGTAATGATTATCCATAGCCCCCGCTAAATTAGAGCTCTCGGTCTCATAATGAGTTTCTGATATAATTTCCTCCAACTTTGCTACTAAGTTTGACTTAGAAAGCCGCGAGAACAAACGGGACCAAACTCACCAAATCTTTGAACTATTGAACCATTGAACCTTTAGGATGTGGTTCAATACGATGGTTCAATATGGTGGTTCAAACATGCCAATCGGACCATATAGGTAAGCAAAGGATTGACTTACTGAAACAGGGACTCAACTCATGAACCGTTGGACTTGTAAAGACATGGTTCAATACGAAAGTTCAACGACGTAAAGGTTATGTAGACCAACAAAAGTTGCGCAGCTTTGGTAAAGGCTTTTGACTATGAAACAGTGAACTATTGAACCTTGAACCAATGAACCTTGAACCTTGAACCCCGCTATAGAGTATGAGCAGAAGGTTCAAGTTCAATAATTACACAAGGTAACTAAGTGACCTGACTTATAAGAAGACAGAGTGTTGAACCTTAAGACCATTTGAACTATTAAACCTTGAACCCCGCTATAGAGTAGGAGCGGAAGGTTCAAGTTCAACCCGAAAGTTTGAA
Source organism: Cunninghamia lanceolata (assembly GCA_027924645.1). Lineage (NCBI taxonomy): Eukaryota > Viridiplantae > Streptophyta > Pinopsida > Cupressales > Cupressaceae > Cunninghamia > Cunninghamia lanceolata. The sequence goes on along the minus strand of BSBN01000791.1, from coordinate 3,618,336 downwards.
GGCGCACAAGACAAACAAAATGACAGCTTGCTTTATGAGACACTTAGACATTTTGAACCATTGAACCTTGAACTTTGAGAATGGTTCAGGTTCAAAGGTTCAAGCCTTAAGTAACCTTGTCTACAAAGACAACAAACGAATACAAATTGAAGGACCAAGAGCCGATTTACGAAACAAAGGCATGACCAAAAATATAACATGGTAAACTGGCTCTTGGCTCGGGAAATATTACCAATGAATAAATAAATAAAAATAAGGGGCGACTCAAAAGGTAACATTGGCTCTGACTGGGGACTGCGTTTTATGACAAAATGCAGAGGACTCAGAAGCTCTGGTTTCACCAAAAAGAAAAAGAGAGAAGAAAGGAAACAGAACGGGGCAAAACAAAAACGGGAAAGGAAAACACAAAACCAAACAAAAAGGGAAGACTATGTACAGAACAGAGGACCCTATTTACAGACGATACAGCTTGAGATCCTGTTCATTATAGGACAGGGGTAAAACATTTCCATCAAGATATTCCAATTTAAAAGAATTTGGACCCAATACCTGGTGAATCTTGAAAGGCCCGCTCTAGAGCGAGTCAAATTTGCTATGTACACCCTTTGGTTCTCTTCTTCTGTCCCACAGTAAAACTTCATCTCCTTCCATAAACCTCCTGGGTCTTGTTTTCCTGTCAAAAATTTCTTTAACTCTGGCCTGATGCACAGTAATTCTGTCTACCAACTCATTTCTCTCTTCTTCAATCTTAGTCAAATACATAATCCTCTTCTCCAAGAAATCTTGGAAATACTGATCCTCAATTACACTTTGCAGCTTGGGTGTAGATAGCTCTAGAGGTAAAGATAATTGAGCACCTATCCCATAAACTAATTCAAAAGGTGCCATCCCAATTGCTCTTTTCGAAGTTATTCTGTTGGCCCAGGGTGCTTCATTCAACCTCTTATGCCAATCTCTGGGGTTGTCATTCACCAATTTCTTCATAATAGTAATCAGATTCTTGTTACTAGACTCAGCTTGTCCATTCCCTTGGGGATAGTAATCTGATGAATGGGAGAGAGATATACTATGTTCATAATAGAAAGAAGTCATTTCAATTGAAGAGAAACTAGTAGAATTGTCTGCTACAATCTTTTGGGGCACACCAAATCGTACCAAAATATTTTCTTCGAGAAAATTACAAATCACCTCCGATGTTGTTCTTTTAACAGGGGCTGCCTCAACCCATTTTGTGAAATAATCTGTTGCTGTTAAGATGTGGGTATGCCCTGCACTTGAGGGGGGTGAGATAGGCCCAATAAAATCCAATCCCCATTGTTTCAAGGGTTCTTCAACAACAACAGGCCTCAAAGGTAGAGCTGCAAGTTGTTGCCTCCCTGAGAACATTTTACATTTTTCACAATTGGCCACCCATCTATATGCATCTTTAAACATCCCTGGCCAGTAGTAACAATTTCTGAGAATCTTGAAAGCTGTAACTGAAGAAGAAAAATGTCCACCACATGCTTCATTATGGAAAACTTCTAAGAGCTTATTCTGCTGCTCTTTATTTACACACCTCAGGAAAGTTTCATCTAATCCTTTCTTATAAAGGGCATCCCCCCAAATAACATATTTTGCAGCTTTTAGCTTCAGGTTTCTTTTCTCTCTAGGAGTCAGGTGATTAGGACAATCCCCATATTTAAGATAATGTGCCACATCCAGAAACCATGGGTCCTGCAAGCTCACCAATAAAACTGTGGGGAGTCCTTCTCCTTCTTGTTCTTTGTTCTCAGCAATCAACTTACATAAACCTTGACCCCTTATCAACTTAGTAGGCTTAACTTCCAGATCATATTCCTGAATTTTGGCAACCCACGTTGCTCTATTGTTTAATCCTACCTCTTGTTGAGTCAAAATACTTTTCACGGCTGAATTTGGAACAAAAACAACTGAATGGGAATGAAGTATATAATACCTAAATTGCTTAACAGCTTTAACCACAATGAAAGCTTGTTTTTCAACCAAAGAATATTTCAGCTCATGGTTTTTAAGAGGAATGCTCATAAAAGCTATGGGAACCTCTTCATCCAATTCATTTTTCTGTAACAAAATACCTAACATAGTGTGTTCTGAAGCATAACAGTAAATAATAAAATCCTTTTGAATGTTAGGATTTACCAAAGTGGGAGTGTTTGCAATCGCTTCCTTAATGTCCTCAAATGCCTTCTTAGCAACTTCATTCCACTTGAAAGGTTGTTTCTCGCTCATCATCCCAACAATGTGTTTTGTAATCTCAACAAAGTCAGGAATGAACCTCCTGAGAAAATTGATTTGACCAAAGAAGGACTTGACTCTAGTCCTATTTGAAGGGAGACTAAGTTGTTGAATTGCTCTGACCCTCTCTGGATCAATTCTGATTCTGTCTTTTGAGACTAGGTGTCCCAACAATTTTCCCTCAGTCACACAGAAAACTGACTTCTTGGGATTGAGTGAGATGCCATGGCTTCGGCACCTTTGCAATACAGACTCCAGATCTCTCAAGTGATCTTCTCTATTTTTTGAAAAAATAGTCAGATCATCAAGGTAAATAACAATAATTCTATTCTTCAGGTCTCTAAAGGTTTGTTGTGTAAACTTTTATTTGTGTTAATGAGACTACCAATCACAATAACAGGAACTGGTGCTAGAATGAGGGCCAAATCACTAAAAGTTTGAAAGAATTTGTCATCTAGATGTGTTTGTCTGCATTCCTGTGATGAGTTGTTTTGAAATTTCAAAAGTTTATTTTGATCTTTGAGTGTTTGTGCAAAGATTCCACCAATATCTAAGAATTTAAATAATTTGACAATAAATATCGCTTCCTTGAGGATATCTAGCTTGATATTTACAGATAGTTGTCTGGATTTTTGAATTTGAACTAAAAGTTTGTATTCTCTATAAATATCTCATTATCTGAGATAAGTGACCATAAATATCTCCTCCAGTGAAGGATTTATCCATAACTTTGTGAGGCTCCTATCTGAATATCTAAAGTTTACTCTGAGCTTTTAAGAACTAGCTTGTCGACCTAACATAAGGTCAAGATCCACCAAACCTTTAGAAGAATTGAATGTCTTTAGACCTGGACCTACTATCCCCAATCCACCAATAGCTCCTTTAGTAGAACTAGTACAAGCTCTAATGTCATTTTTTGTTGTTGAGTCACCTCTCAATTTTGCTTCTTACAATCACCTTCCCAAGAATCCAGACAAAATTTGTCTTAAGTACCATCCATATCAAGATGCGGATGATCATATCCAAACATTTAAGGAGGTCTGTTTCAGGCAAGGGTACAACATGAGGATGTTGTATGTAGATTTTTCCCTTACTCTCTAGGAGAGGAAGCATATGGCGACTATGTGAGCCTTTCACAAAATTCTATCAATTCCTAGAAATTATTAGAAGATGCTTTCAAAGCAAGGTTTAGGATACCTATAGATGTAGCTACCATGTATCATCACTTTACCACAATCAAGAGAGGCGAGGGAGAATTGATATCCAATTTTAATGATCAATTTCAAAAGATGTATTCTAAGTTGACGACTCCATATAATCTTCTAGATGAGGCTGCTAGGCTAGTATATTACTCTACTCTTGATCCATTAACAACAATGTTCATAAGGAGAATAGATCCTGCAATCACATCCCTATCTGGTGCATTTGCAGAAGCAGTCAAGGTCAACATGGAAATGAAACCAATAGGACAATGTCTTATGCCTAACTTAGGATATTTTGTTTTCCCTAATCAAACATAAATTAGTGGAGCCTTGATGCCCCCTGTTGTAATGTCAAATCCTTTGCAAGTGCCCCCACCTTAGTATCATGCCTCTTGAGGGAAATGGTCAGATAGTACCACATCTTGGACATGCAACTCTAGGTGTTGGACATAATGGCAATGGCAGTTCATTCTTCCAACCTAGTTAGGATAATGTAGTAGCCAAGGTGCAGGAAGAGAAAGAGGATATTAAGGAGATAGTTGCTCAACTAAAGAAGCTAATTGCTAAAGTCACACATTTGAGGAACCAAAATTTCTACTCTGAGTCAAACTCACAGAACCAGCAGAATAGGGGATATCTTGATAAGGGATATAACAATGATAGGAACTTCAACAATAACAACAATGCTCCTAGACCTCCAAGTGTCTGGAACACTAGACCTAATAATGGTTCATTACCTTTACCTCTAGACAACCAACCCCCTCCTGAACCAAAATAGATCACAAGGGTCAATTTAGCAGAAGATGCACTCAACAATTGGTGCAGGATACATAATACTAGTACACATGCTAAGTTGGACTATCCACAGTTCAAGATTGCAACAAGTATCTTTCAACAAGAAGTGCAAAACACTACAGGGGAGGTGTCTTTCCCTAAAGGTAATGAGATAGTACCCCTAGGGTATGAATCTACAATGGTACTTGAGAGTTCTATAGATCACCAACATTAGATAGATGTGATACATGAAAATTACACATTAGCATGTGAAGAGTCGGCCATGGCATTTGAAACTCATGTCTTCCCATTTGAAGATGAAAATGAGCCTGAACAAGAGACTGAAGAGGTCCATGCCTATCAACAATATCAGAGAGGTCACAACTATAATCTGAGGAGTAATACCAATCATCCTACTAGTCCCCTGACTAGTTCTATTCCTCCAAATAACTTCAACACACCTCCAGATCCTAAGGCTAGCAACAATCTTGGACCTCCAAGGGTAAACTAACAACATTTTGCATCATAAGCAATGGTGGCAAAAGGTATGAATCAACTAATTGAATCTGATAAATTAGTTGCATTTCTTGTTGATGAGATGAAAAAGATTAAAATTAGTTTATCCTTATCTTAGTTACTTAAGACTCCTATTATTAAAAAGGCTTTCCTTAAGTCCTTAGAGGAACCTGTAGAAAAATATGATATCCCTAGCAATATCCCTATCAAAGATCCTATACCTAGGGATACTGCCTTTAAACCTAAGGAAAAAGATTTAGTCCATACTGCAGATGCAACCCAGGTGACACTATATAAAGAGAAGTCTGAGTCACCTCCTTTCCTACTCACACTTAGGATTTTTGGAAAGAATTTGCATAATTACCTTGTAGATTCAGGTGCATCCACAAATGTCATGCCCCTGTCCATATGTAAGAGATTAGGTCTTTCTCCTGCAAATTCACTCAAGAAAGACACCCAATTAAAAGATCTGAGGTCAATGTCGTAGGAGAACTAACTCATATTCACATGCAATTAGCATCTGACCCAAGGGTGTAGCACTAAATAGACATTCAAGTGGTTGACATTCCTGATACATATGGCATGCTCTTGAGTAGAGACTGGTCAAAAACTCTCAATGGCTATATGGCCACTGATTTTTCTCATATGTGGTTGCCATGGAGAGGCATTCCCAACCAACTCTGAATTGAGGTAGAACCTAGGATGAAGCACATAATAATAGAATACCATCAAAATAATGAGGCATTGTACTTTGAGGTAGAACCAGGAGTGTACACATTGACGTCTTAGACAATCAGGATAGAATTATTGATGTGCATGCACATGCATGAATATAGTAAGAAGAAAAAAATCATGCTGAGAAAAAGCATGATAATAGAACCTAGCGATGATTCATCAGATGAAGATGAGGTGGATCATTTTTTGGAGTTTGAAATGTATCTGTCCAGTGAAGTTTAGAAATCCCAAAACATTTGTCAAAGACGTACTCATAAGAGGTTGGTGCAGACTACATGGAGATGCACACTTAGAAAACACCTATGAATTATGTCTAGACATAATTGAAAAGGTAGAAAGAGTATGCTTGAAAAGGAAATAGTCATCGCCAGAAGAGATTGAGAAGTTGAATACAGATGAGCATAAATGTTTGATTTAGGATGTGAAGAGACATACAGATAAATCAAAAGAAAAGAAGGTAATATCTAATGATACATTACATGAAGATAGTTAGTCTATCAAAGGAAAGGATATTGTGGACAATAAGAATAAAAAATAACAATGTTCAGATATTTTAGTTCCTCAGAAACATTCAGTTGTGACAAAGAATGAAGCACGAAGAATCAAATGGATATCTGCATGAAGTGTTACATGTGCTAAAAGAAAGTAGGAAGGTTCAGATAAGGATTCTCCCATAGAAAGACCATGGACATTAAGATTCGATAGGTTAAAGTCAAAACAAGGTTCTGGAGTAGGAGTAGATTTGATAGATACGCAAGGGAAATCATACCTTCCAGCATACAGACTCCAATTTCACTACACAAACAATGTGGCAGAGTATGAAGCCTTGATCCATGGCTTTCTCTTTGCCCTAAAGAAGAAAGTGAAGGTGTTGCATGTGTTTCGAGACTTATAATTGGTTATCAAACAAGTGAAAAAGCACTATGCATGCAACAATCAGAAATTATCAAACTCTAGACGTAGGGTCTAGGACCTAATTGAAGGATTTGATTCCTTCAACATTACACATGTCCCAAGGAATCAGAATCAGCATGTTGATGCACTAGTTGTAGTTGCTAGCACATTAGAGCCATTAATAGTGTTAGGGCTCAAGAAGTTCTTAGTTGAATTAGTGTCAGTGCCATTAGTGCCTGATAATCTATTAAATTTTCAAGTCTTTGAGGATGATCAACATATCCTTGACTTCATTACTAAAAGAGATATCTTTGATGCTCAAGTGATGGATGAGCAGAATCTGGATGACCAGGTTTGGGATGATGAGGAGATCATTGAGTTGCCTAATAATAAGATCCTGAAGGGAATGATAGAGCTGGAGAGAATGTTCGATCTAGATAGGATCACTCAGCAAAAGGATATTCCTAAAATGGATGGAGGTGAGTATCATCTTGTTAATATAAGTCAAGGTCTAGATATCAGGAATGTCCTAATCCTGAAAAGTATGCACTCTGGCTGAAAGAGAAGAGATGATTCAAGCTCTACAAGATTATATACATGTAATAGCTTGGACGTATGATGAACTACAAACATATGATACATCTATCATCACTCATACAATTCCATTGAAACTCGATGTCAAGTCATTTAGACAAAAGCAGAGGCCAGTAAACATCCTGCTAGAGCAGATCATATTTGAAGAAGTTAAGAATCTCTTAGTAGCTCAGATTATTTTTCCAGTGAGACACTCCACATGGGTAGCCAACCTGGTTCCTGTGAGGAAGAAGAATGGAGATATGCATTTATGTGTAGACTTTATAAATCTAAATAAAGCATTATAGAAGGATAATTATCCTCTCCCTTCATTGGAAGAAGTACTCCATATGGTTAATGGAGCACAGATGATGTCATTTCTAGATGGATTCTCTAGTTATAATAAGGTCATGGTGGACAAAATAGACAAATTAAAGACTGCATTCACCACCAAGTGGGAGATATTTGCCTACAAGAGTATGCCTTTTGGTCTAATCAATGTTGGAGCAACATTTCAGTGAGCCATGGACATCACATTCAGAGGACTGGTTGGTTAGTGGATAGTTATCTACATAGATGACTTGATAGTGTTTTCAAAACAGAGAAGTAATCATGTTGAGGATCTAAGAAAAGTGCTCTAGAGGTGTGAGAAGTATGGTATCTATTTAAATAACAAGAAATGTGTCTTCGGTGTTACCAGTGGTAAATTATTAGGACACCTAGTATCAGAAGATGGGATCACCATAGATCTAGATCGGGTAAGTTCAATAATGAAACTCCAGCTACCTAATAGTAAGAAAGAACTAAAATCCTATTGCATAAAAATAAACTTTGTCATAAAGTTCATCACTGATTTGTAGAAATAATGAGTCCCTTCAATGCCATGCTAAAGAAAGATACAAAAATAGAGTGGACTCCTCAAGCCAAGGTAAGCATTGAAGACATTGAGAAGGCAATAGCTGATGTTCCAGTGCTCAGTAGCCCTGATTATATTGCAAGTATTTTTATATATATTCTTTTTCTTTAGTTCACACTTGTGCAACTATGCTAACCCAAGAAAATGAGAACAAGGAAGAGAAACCTATAGCTTTTATGAGTGTCTCATTCAGAGATGTAGAATTGAGGTATCTAGATGTGGAAAAACAAGCTCTCGCCTTGGTAAGAACAATAAAGAAGTTCAGACACTACATATTGAGGAGTAAGGTAATTGCAATAGTACCTGATGCAGCAGTAAAGATGTTACTGATGCAAAGTGAACCAAGTGAAAAAAGGGCCAAGTGGATCACTATCTTGCAAGAATATGATATAGAGATCACCCCCATGAAGCTAGTCAGAGGACAAGCTTTAACTCAAATGATTGCACAAACTGATCCAGATTTGATCAGTCAACAATGTACATTAGATTTTAGTAGTTCAAATGACTGGTGTTATATCAAAAAAATGCACCCTTGGGGCATTTTTCCTTTTAGGGTTTAGCTCCCAGGTCTTTAGATTGCATTTAGAGCATCTTGCATGATAATTCAGACTCTCGATGAGAAAACCCTTGGGCCTTGTGACAAATGGGACCTTACAGGGACTATTTTGATGATCCTAGAACAAATATAGAGGGGTGGACTTGGGCACTTGCGCCATATTCTAGCCCTATTTTGGGTCTGCCCTAAATTCAAATATCAGGTTTGTGACTGTTATTTGGGTCCCAGGCTGACATCATAAGTTTTAATTATGAATTTCTTGGTAGGAATCTTTGTACTTGCATATATAAGCATGTGTACGTTATCATTTAGGAACTAGAAGATGTTTATGATTGTGAGCTATTGGCATACTTGTGATTTTCATTATGTTGCAGAGCATAGCATTGTTATTGTATTTGTTTTTGCAGGTTGGATTACATCTTCTCCTCATGGCATTGAAGAGCATATTCCTTCTATGAGAGCTTCATCATCAAGGTGACATCTATTTTGTTTTATTATCATTATCATTTGGATTTTTACCTCTACACCACGAGATATGCACTCTCATCTGACAACGGTGTTCAAAAGACTTGAATGTCTCTTAGGGACTTGACCGAAGCAAGCCTCTAAACACCACAACCCCCTCCCACACTCCTTGTGATTAGAGGTTATAGGTATTAGATCTAGAGAAAGTGGAGTTGCAGGGAAGATTGGAGGACATTAAAGATTCAGGATAAGAAAAGAAGTAGACATTGTGCAAGATTTTGGGACACGAGCACTATGTCCATTGTCCTCCACATCCAAAGCTATAGAAATAGATTGAATAGTGATAATCAAGGTTTGCAGAGCTTCCGACATCTAGTAGAAGATTCCTCAAGGGAATAGGGCACCATCAATAGTGTCCTCTACATCAGAATTGTCAAAAACTAAAGGTACAGTGGAGATCAGTGTTGGAAGGAGATCAGAATTCTACAGAAAAAGCTGCATCTTGGACTTGGTCACCATCACCATAGTCCCCAACATTTTTGTTTTCTGGACTACGAAAAATAGTGAGTTAAGGTTCTCTGCCCTTTGTCTTATTTCAATAGCATCTGTCGTAATTTGCAGATTTACTTACTATTTTGCTTAAATTAGGGTTTCAAGAGTATTAAAGCATTAATTAGAGATATTGTGTGATAACTTCTAAATTTCCCAGCTTCCCTTGTGGCAACCCAACCTGATAGGTGACTCTCCTCTCGAGTGGAGGGGCAACACGGTTGAAAAGCCCTTGGAATGTTTAGTGGAAAGAAGGATTCAAGCTGAAACCCCCAACCAAACAACCCCTCCTTTTTACCCATTAAACATTTTGGTGAACCTATGTTTTTAAAGTTTTTTGGCACCTCACTGAGTGTTGTTTCATAGATTTACATTCATTCATTTTATTGCATTTGAAAATTTACAAAAAAATTGATATACTTGGAAAACTTAAAAAAAAAATTGCATTCTATGGTTTTGATTTTTGACATAGTTTGCATTCACTAAATTGCATTTAATTAATTCTCTAATTTTTGCATTAGATCTGAAATTAATTCTCATTCAATTCATAATTTTCAATACTGCATTCAAAAAAATTAAAAAAATTCAAAATTTTGAAAATTTTTAAAAAATTGGCATATTAGGCTTGCATTTTTGTAAAATTTGAATTAATGGGCATTTAATTTAATTTAATTTATGTTATTTTCATTAGGTATAATTTAATTTACAGAAATTCATCATTTACAATTCATTTGCATTGCATGGGCATGCTTGATTTGTTAAAAATTGCTTAAAATTGTGCATTTTTCATGAAACCTAGTTTTGCATGAGCTAGGGTTGTAGTCAAAATCTTGTTTCATATTTCACTACCTTGTTAAGACACTCATTAGGACTGATTTATAAGTGTAGTTTTGCATTATAGTGGCCCTCTTGCAAAATTTCAAACCCTAGATGTAAAAACTTGCATTTTTCACTAGATTTGAGCTTGTCATCTTATTAGATTTGCACTCCAAGTGTGTTGTGAGGGATTTTACTGAACTAATTGGCTGTTTTCAGGGTTATTATCTACTTTCCCTTCTCAATTTCCTTACAACACCCTTTCTTTGGGCCTTTGCATTGAAATTTTGTGAAAATTTGCATATTTTATCTATATTTTCACTAGGGTTTGACTTGGATTGGCACTATAACTGTGTTGTAATGGATTTTTTATCATTAGGTGGTTGTTATTATTGTTATAAGTTGCTTTCCATCATCATTTTCCTTACAAAACCCGTTTCCCTACTCTTTTGCATTGAGATTTGGTGAAAAATCGCATATTTTGGCCTATTTTCACTAGGTTTTGACTTAACGACCCTCTATAGTTGCTTCAAAAGCATGTTGTGAAAGGCATTTTTGCATTAGTGGACTATTTTTAGGCATATCATTTTCTGTCCCTATTTAAAATCTTTACAACACCTCTTCCTTCATCCATTTGCATTGAAAAAAGTCGAAAAGTCAAGCATTTTAGAGCACATTCGACATCAATTTTACATTTGCTTTTTACATAAGTTTTGGAAGATCTTTAAAATCTGATTTGGCACTCATTTGAAAACATGCATCATGGGCACTTCTTTGGAAGATTTGTTTGAATACATCATAGACATTGATCATTTCTCTAAATTTACTTATGCATATCCTCAAGTCTTGGAACAAATACCATACATACATGATGTTGATCTTTCTATGTGCTCCACATATGAAATCCTTTGTTATATATGAAATTTTGATAGCTTCACAAATCTCATGGGAATATATCCTTTGATATTAGATGATCTCACTCAATTCATGATCAATAATATATATACTAGTGATGACCTCAAGATGTTAGATGAAGCCTTAGATGACTTTATGGAACATTCCACTATGGAACCTATTGCTAAACCATGTGATGATAACTTAGGTTTACCTTATGATCCCTCTCCCAAAGTTGTTCCTCCTCATGAGGACACTTTGATGTAAAAGGATGATTTATTTGACATATCCCTTAACATCATACCTCCAAATATTCATTCTAATGCTCACTCTGGCCAAGATGAAGCATTAGTAAATGAAGAGCCATCATGTTTCCATTCTAATGCTCACTCTGGCCAAGATGAAGCATTAGTGAATGAGGAGCTCTCTCTAACAAAGAACATCCAATGTATAGATAATGAGCATTCATTTAATAATAATCAAACTCCTACCATAGTGCATGAAACCTCTAGAGATCATCCTACCAACTTTCTTCCTTTAGTTGATTGTTCACACACCTTGGCTATCACTAAGGAGGAGAAGACCCTTACTCTCCCTTCTTCGACTGAATATTCAAGTCATTCATACATCACTAAGGATATGGCACTAGTGGATGAGGAGAAGTCTCTCACATTAAATCCCTTAGGGATGGATGTTGAGATCACTCAAACTAGTTTGCCTCTTTCACCTCCTAAGAAGATAGAAAATAGGTGTACTAGTAAGCTTCAACAAGAAAACATTCCACCCAACATTGAGTCAAACAAAGAAGCATTTAAGAATGAACAAAAGAATAATGACCAAGATTTGGCAATGGTTCCTTACACACCTATTCCCTCTAGCATTTGAGATTGGAAAGAGGATGATTTGATTGTTGATAACCTCTAGCATGAACCTCTCTACAAGTAAGTATCTCTAACCCTTTACCTCCATGTTGTGTTCCCCCCATGATGTGTTGTGTTGTTAGGCCTCCTAGGATGACCCTTGTTTCTCTTGTAAGGTCAAGGATACTAGGAGACTGCCTCTATTGTGACCTTCTTCTATTTGTATCATCATTCTTCTATATTTCCTCTCCTTTGATTTCATTGTTGTGTGTTGTGTCTTATGGACATAGTGTTACAGTTGGTGACTTGGGGCCACCCTCCTACGTGACTATCCCTAAGGCACTTGTTCTCCTTCCTGATTTATCATTTACCTTCCTCTAGTGTTTCCACCTAGCTGGTGGATGATGAAAAACATATTATACTGATGCGGACCTAGTGTCCCTTTAGCAAGTAATTAAAAAAATGGACCTATTCCATACATGACGACGGGGTTATTACATACTATTTGATGCTTGGCTAGTGGAATCACTCTATGTGATTTTTGTATCTTGATGTTGATGTCAATGTTATCTTATCTTGCTAACAACACTTTAACAATACTGCTACTCCGCGCACTTTGTCTTTCGCCTTGCATGGCTCTTTCATATAGATGATCATATGCATTGTTGTTTATCATGATTATTTGGACAATAGCACCTTTTTTGCAGGAAATTGTGTGTTTGTGGGAACATTTGGCAATCGTAAAGTACGTCACCTCTAGGGGGCATGGGATTTGTGAGAGCTCATGTTCCCTTGTGTGTTTTCTTCCTACCTTAACGTGCTTGATATCGAGACGTGATATCAACCACCTTAAGGTGGGGGCATATATAAGGTAAGCTACCTATTGTAGATGATAGTAAAGTGTGTTTGAACAATCTAAAAATCAATCACAATCATTTAAGCCCTCATTGTGAGGCGGGGATATCGCGTCCCTTTCTATCTCAAGCCCTCATTGTGAGGCAGGGATGGTGTAGTTCTCATGGAGAGTGCACATCCTGTCATTTTCAAAAAGTCCTCATCGCGAGGCGGGGAACGGTTCTGTGACTAACTCAACCCTTAAGCATGTTTTTGGCAGTTGTTGTAGTGAAGCCCAATCATTGGTGTGTTCCTGTAATATGTTTGAGATGGTGAGGAACCTAGCAATAGTCTCACTCCATTGCTTGTCTATTGTGTTTTCTCCGTGTCTTCCATGTGTGTGTGTATGGTGTGTTTGTTCTCAAAGTTCAAGACCAGTGGCGATGAGCTCCTCTACACTTTGGGATTTTTTTGGCATGTTTGTTCTCAAGGTGCAAGAATGGTGGTGATGAGCTCCTCTACACCTTGGGATTTTGTTTGGCATGTCTGTTCTCAAAAGGTGCAAGACCGGTGTTGTGAATTCCTCTACACTCTTTTGGGATTTGTTTGTTTACTTTTCTTGTACTTGCATTTTGCATTTCATATGGGAAAATCAAAAAGAAAATAATCACCGCATTCACTATATTCTCTGTGCTCTGCATGTCTTCAATGTTGTATTCTCTGTGTTTTGTGTGACTGTAATTGTCTTCTTCATGTTTAGCGTGCTTGCTATTTTCTTCAATATGTTTGGCGTGTCTTCTCCATGCTTGACGTGTTTGCTATGTTTGTTGACCTTATTTTAATGCATGTATTGGCCTTGTATTTATACATACATTAAAGTGGGGGCTAAATGTTATGTCAGAAAAATGCACCCTTGGGGGCTTTTTACTTTTAAGGTTTAGCTCCCAGGTCTTTAGATTGCATTTAGAGCATCTTGCATGATAATTCAGACTCCCGATGAGAAAACCCTTGGGCCTTGTGACAAATGGGACTTGAGGGGGATTATTTTGATGATCCCAGAACAAAGACAGTGGAGTGGACTTGGGTGCTAGCGCCCTAGTCCAACCTTATTTTGGGCCTGCCCTAAATTCAAATGTCAGGTTTGTGACCATTATTTGGGTCCCAAGCTGACATCATAAGTTTTAATTACAAATTTTTTGGCAGGAATCTTTGTAGTTGCATATATAAGCATGTGTAGGTTATCATTAGGAACTAGAAGATGTTTTTGATTGTGAGCTATTGGCATACTTGTGATTTTCATTGTGTTGCAGAGCATAGCATTGTTATTGTATTTGTTTTTGTAGGTTGGATTACATCTTCTCCTCATGGCATTGAAGTGCATCTTCCTTCCATGAGAGATTCATCATCAAGGTGACATCTATTGTGTTTTATCATCATTATCATTTGGATTTTAACCTCTATCCCATGGGATACACACTCTCATCTGACAACGGTGTTCAGAAGACTTGAATGTCTCCTTGGGGCTTGACCAAGGCAAGCCTCTAAACACCACAACCCCCTCCCACACTCCTTGTGATTGCAAGTTATAGGTATTGGATCCAGAGAAAGTGGAGTTGCAGGGAAGATTAAAGGACATTGAAGATTTGGGATCCAAAAAGAAGTATACACTGTGTGAGATTTCAGGACACGGGCACTATCAACATTGTCTTCTACATCTAAAGCTATAGAAACATACTAAACAATGATTATCAGGGTTTGCAAAGCTTCTGGCATCTGACAGAAGATTCCTTAGTGGACTAGGCTGCTATTAATAGTGTCCTCCACATCTAAATTGCTAGAAACTGAAGGTACAATGGAGATCAATGTCAGAAGGAGATCAAGATTCTATAGAAAAAGCTACATCTTGGACTTGGGCGCCATCACCATTGTCCCTGACATTTCCATTTTCCAGACTACAAAAAATAGTGAATTAAGGTTCTCTACCCTTTGTCTTATTTCAATAGCATATGTTGTAATTCACAGATTTACTTACTGTTTTGCTTAAATTAGGGTTTCAAGAGCATTAAATCATTAATTAGAGATATTTTGTGACAACTTCTAAATTTCCCAGCTTCCCTTGTGGCAACCCAACCTGATAGGCGACTCTCCTCTCGAGTGGAGGGGCAACTTGGTTGAAAAGTCCTTGGAATGTTTAGTGGAAAGGAGGATTCAAGTGAAAACCCCCAACCAAAAAACCCCTCCTTTTTAACCATTAAACAACTAGTATTCACACATTAAGCATATCCTGATCTCAGGAAAAATTCCAGGTAACATGAAGTCTTCACAAAGAAGAGCATTGAGGGTGAAGTCCCAGAATTACATGATGAAAGGAGGAATCCTTTTCAGAAGAAACCATGAGGGGATATATCTCAGATGCTTGGATAGGAAAGAGTCTAATAAAGTTTTACAAGAGCTGCATGATAGGTTTGGAATTACAAATGGGTCCTACCTTGCCACTACACACAAAATCCTTAGGGTAGGATATTACTGGCCTACAATCTTTAAAGACATTGTTGAACACAGTAAGCATTATCATACATGCCAAATAGTTACACATAAAGAAAGATATGTTGCACAACCATTGCAACTAGTGATGGAGATCCGTCCCTTTGCACAATGGGGAATGGACTTCATAGGAGCAATCAAGCCACCCTCTTCGGCTGGACACATGTATGTCCTAACAGTGACTAATTGTTGTATTAGATGGATATAAGCAATTAGCAACAAGATATGTACCACTGAAGATGTGATCAAGTTCCTTGAAAGTAATATCATCACAAGGTTTGGAGTTTCTTTCTCCCTGGTATGTGATAATGGATCTGCATTTGTTTCATTGAAATTCTCTAATTGGACCTTTGAGTATGATATAGCCTTAAATTTTTCTTCTAACTACTATCCTCAAGGTAATGTATTAGCAGAATCTACTACAAAGAATTTACTGAATCATCAAGAAATTAGTAGACAAAAACCCTAGAGACTGGCATACCCAGCTGAAATATGCACTAGGGGTAGATAGGATGAGAGTGAAAGCATCCTAAACTCCCCTTATCAGCTAGTGTATGGAGTGGACCCAATCCTACCAGTGAAATAAAAGATCCCCACATTCTAATTTGTACAAGAATGCCTTGGCCTAGATGACAAACTAGAAGTCAGATTACTACAGCTCATACAACTAGAGGAAAAAAAAGATAAAGTCATATCTCAAAACATCAGGCTATTGTCAAAAGATGGTTTGACAGAAGAGCCAAGATTAAAACCTTCAGAATATCAGACCTTATCTTATCCTAGGACAAAGCCCATGAGAAGAAAGGAGACCATGGTAAGTTCAAGAAATTATGGACTGGTCCCTTTCAGATCACTGAAATACTAGGTGATAGTACCTATAGGCTTAAAACCCTAACTGGTGAGGATGTCCCATTGCCTGTTAATGGGTAGTTCCTCAAACACTATTTCCAAGCCTAGATAGGGAAAGGTTAGAACCATGTACTATATGTAAATATTTTCTTGTACAATTGTTTTCTTTCTTTGTTTCTTTTGTTTTGTTTGCTTGTTGAGTTCTTATTCTGATTTGGCAATTTGGGGCACCTTTTCACCTTAGAAAAATAGTTAAATTGTTAGAATTCAAGTAAGGAGTACTAATTCTCACATAGGTTGTAATTCCTATCAGCTGAGTACCTTTGATCTTGTCTGTGACATCATATTCATCAATAGTAACTCTTGTTGTTCAAGGAAGTCATCACATGAATATATCTAACAACCTTGGATTAGTTGAAGGTACTAGTGTCTGTGTTAAGTGAAAAATCCAAAGGTTTTCCCTTTCTACCATTGCAATTCTCAACCTAAACAAGCAAGTGCCTACACCTTGCAAATGAGCTTACAAGATCATATATTATGAATATTGAAAACAAAACAAGGAAATATTGAAAATCCAAAGAAAAGAAATTCTTAGGTCATCCAAGTAACTCTATCGGGGCTATGAATGCTTGACTGGTAGTGGGGCTCTACTTGGGAGAATTGCAAAGATAACCTTGTTGGGGCTATGGATGCCTGACTGGTAGCAAGGCTATTCAAGGTTAGCTTAGAGGGTTAAATCCAATCATGTAGCTTAACACTAACTTACTATTATTTTCAACCTTTCTTCAAGATGAAGGAAATGAATCAAATGCACACACCTGATTCCTTCTCATCATATGGTTTTGTTAATGAATATGATCTCATTCAGAAAGGTCAAGATGCTTATGTTAGATAAGAGTTGGAATTTTATGTCCTAATTTTTCCTCTCTTTAATTGATTGGAATTTGGTGGTTTTCTTTGGTGGCACGTTGTTGTGTGGTTACACAACATGCCCCATTTTGCCCCAGCAAAATAGGGACCCAACCTTTTTTCTTGCTTTGCTTGGCTTGTTTTGCTTCCCTTTGTTTTGGGCAGTATGGTAAAATAATATCACATGTATGTCTAGGTCATGCCTTGGGCATATCTGGATCTTGATTAATGGATCCAAAATTTTCAAAATATGAATTTCCCCTCATGAACCCTGTCAAATGAAAGATAATAAAATTCTAAGAAGGTTTTCCTTCTACATCATGTGAAAATTCCTTAAAATCGGGAAGTTATACCCTGTCAAAGTTTGGTCAACTGGTCATGGGGATATTCACATAATCTTAATATCTAGACATTCACTAATGTCTTGACACAAGAAAGTGCTAAGTAAAAAACAATATCCCAATATTCATGAATATTTGCGTGTCAAATTTTATTCCATGATCTAATGAAGCCATCACATGCATGGATGTTCGCAGCTATGGATATTTCATCTCAACATCTTGACATTATTTTAATTTCCATACCTTTCTAATTTGTGGACATTTCTTAATGTCCCAACCTCTAAGCATCCCGATGATGTCATTTGACTTGTGCTCATATAAACAACTTATGTCATGTGGATAATTATTCACATGGATATTAACCTTCTCGAGTATCTAGACTTTCATCTCAACATCCATGTCTGGATGATGTCATGTCATCCCAACCTCATTAAAGAATCTATGGACTGCTTGTGTCATATGGATATTCATCCACATGGATATATACCTTTCAAAGATCCATGTCTTATTTCTAATATCCACATCCTAATGATGTCACTTCTACTCAACTTAATGTAAAGGATTTATCCTATTGACATCATGCAAATATTTAACGACATGGATATTTCATGTTTGCCTATTATCCATACCTTGTTCTAATATCCATGTCCCGATGACATCACCTCATCTCATCTTAACAAAGGGACCATATATTGATGATGTCACATGGACATTTGTGCATATGGATATTTCACATTACTAATATCCTAATCTTCAAAATATCCATGCTCCTTATATAACCAACAATATTATGCCACATGTCCACATGGATACCCTGACCTGCTCTGAGCGAAATTAAAACCCGATAGTGTATTTTTGGTCAACGAGGGTTGACCCGATCAACATGCTGATGTCATACGGATACGTCCACATGGATATATCCATATGGACATTTTAAAACTAAGATCTAATGCCATATCTAGCTGCACCTTTTTGGATTTAATGCTATAAAAGGTTATTGGATTTTAAATTCAAAGCATGCCAATGAACACCTATAATAATCTCCCACAATTACACTGCTAGAATCCATCTAAATCCCTAAGAGTAATTAATAGGCCCTAATCATGTAACTACATTTAGAGAACAGATAATTCACATAGAGAGCTCGAGAACTAAAAAATAGCTACAACAAACTTACGGCGAGAACTTGACTACACAAATGGTATACATCTACATATTCCAATTAAGGTCTTCACCATCCAGGTACGTATGTGACAAAGCCGTCTTTGTCATCATAAGGATAATTCATAATCTTACGCAAGTACATGAATTTAAATGGTGAAATTGGATAAATCACGGTCAATTCATGTTATATGTATAGATCTAGATGCCTTATTTATTCAATTTCATAGATTGAAGAGTGTTAAACCTAGCATAGTGGATGCCCTAGTTAAAATGGAAAATGTTAAATTGTAGGACAAAATGCAGCCCTGCATAGATAAACATGATACCGAATTCAAGAAAGATATATTTCCTAAGGCACACAACATATACAACAAACATGGGTTTGTAGAAGACACCCATTGTGGCAATATGGACATCGAAGCCTTCAGAACTGAAATCCATAACAAGGAGGATAATCCCATCTTTAAAAATATAGTATCCACCAAGATGTATTGTGCAATTGGTTTCCCATATGCTGCAGATGCCCTGGAGCTCCTAATTGAGTGTGCGAACAACTACAATGTGGTGACAAAGAAGAGTTAAGCACCAAGGATGAGTGTATGCTAATCTCTCAGTGGATGGTATAATAGAGGCATTCATTTTGCCTACACCTAGGGGGATATATGTGCCAAACTTGGAGGCTCTTGCAAAAGAATATGATGGTAATCAAAAGGATTACAAGAAAGTCATTTTTCTTGGATGGAGAGATTTGGCCAGTAAGGCCAAAATAATGGCCAAGATGCCACAACATCTATACAAGTATGATTTCAATCTAGAGGTACAATATATGATCTTTTTTCTCAACAGGATGAGTGGGAAACAAAATACTGGCAACTATGAATCCTAGATGTTTGGCTTGATCAGGATGGTGATTAAGAATAAATAGATAGTCCAATGGGCCAAAATAATTAGTAATTCCATGTATACATAGATGGTGAAGTGGAGGAGAATGAAGGACAAAGTATTCAAAATGACTTCTTATTTGGTTTATGCATGCGCATGCAAAGGCATCTTTGATGGGCTACAAATAGTTGGGAGACTGGGTAGATTGCCACATGAAAAGACATCCTAGGAACATTATCCCCAGTTAGAAAAAAGATAGTCTATGTAGCATTACAAGGATATAAATGATTGTTTCACAATGCACATAGACTCTTGGAGGGAGATAGAACCAAGAGGTTTTCATTGGGAGCCATAGAAAAGATCCATCCTCATGGGGCTTGGTTCATCTAGTCACACACATATTCATATATTAGGATTTAAGGGTTTAGTGAGAACCCTTTCATGTTACCCAGATACCCATCAGACAAGGTTGTCTTGATGGAGATGGATAGGCATATGATCCCTGGCCTTGAAATATCCAAAAACAAGGATGGTAAGCCATATGAAAAATTCCCCTTAGACATCAATTGGTTTATGTGTGGATCAATGGACAATGCCAAGGCAGCTGAGGTAGACCTAAAGATTCTGCACTTACAATTATTCCCATTGGTAAGAGATTATGGTCCTTACCATAGGATAGAGAAGTATTATAATAAAAAGTACAAGCATGTCATGCATCTGGAGGATTATTGGGCTTATTGTGATGAGGAATTTGATGTAAGAAAGAGGGAATATCAAATATTAACCTTCAACCAGATGAAAACTATAGGATAGCTAGAGGTTCCCCCTCAGATAAAGAATGATGTTGATTGTTGATAACTTAGAGGGGGGTGAATCAGTTATCTTAATTACTTCAACTTCATTAACTATTAATGCAGCATCAAATCATATAAGCAATCATAACCATGAAATAGAAATAACATCAGAACACATGACACAATGATTTTGACTTGGAAAACCCTGTTAAGGGAAAAACCACGGGGTGATTAACCCAAGATTGTATTCTCTATTAAAAGAATAGGATAGTACAAAATGGAACTTCCCAATTAGGGCTCACTGCCCGAGCACACTGCTCACAAGAGGCTCACTACCTACAAGAGACTCATTGTCTACAAGGTATAAGGTGACAAGATACTTGAACTGATGAGAAGCATCCACACATGCTGAGGTTCAGTTCTGATTAGGCTCAATACATTGATCTGTTGCACTTCATTCTTCTTCTTCTTGGCTGCTACTGTCCTTTCACATTCCAGACCTGTCTTACTACCCTCACACTGCTCTTCTACTTTTCTTCGCACTTCCCAACACACAACACACACCTTCACATCTAAATCCATCTGGTATATATATCCGCACCAATGAATTCAACACCTTTCTAGTCAGCATCTGGAATAGTCAATATTTTCCTAAATTCTGATCTGTCAGCTGAATCCTTGCTTACCAAGTGATGCGTATCAAGGAGATGCTTATAGAAGTCATCAATCATGTCAGCCAATCATGAGTGATACCTCAAGAAGCTTGATCACCATCAATAATTGATCCGGATTAAGGTCTGATGCTCTGTCGGTCAGTTCTTCCTCTGTCAACTCTGCAAAATAGGAATCCAACACTTAGATGCTCATATCATTCACTCTTTCATCATCAGAGGCTCAATCCCTAGAATGTATCAGTCAAGGTACACCTCTTGACTTCCTCAAGTCCGCACTTTACTAAGATACTTTCTCTGAGAGATCCAGACCTGACTGTCAAACCTTGCCACATGCTCTGTTCTTGCTTACCAGACCACAACACTCTTCAATCTGACTTCTGGTATAGGCACATCATGTCCTGCAGATGGGTGGGATGAACTTTGTTGCCATCAATGACAACAATCATGAAGCTACACAGTGTCTCTTGCCAACAATCTCCACCTTTGGCATTGATGGCAATACTTAGTGAAAAATGACTAAGTGTCACACTGCACTCCCCCTTGGCTAATGGCTTGTTCTAATATATACTTTACCGGAGCTCCCCCTTAGTTGGATCCCACATTTTTCACTGCTCCTCACTCCCCCTTTGACATCAATGGAAAAGGGTGCGATCCACACACCAAAATTTCCAAAAACAATTTATACTTAGCCGCATAAAACATATATACATGTTTTACTTACATATGCTGAATTATATCTGCAAAAGTGGTCTTTAGCTGTACCACTTCTGTCACCCAACTCTTCTTCATTCTGTCCAAAATTGAGATGTGACCACTCAACAGGAATGCAAAAGCTTCTGCCCTTTTTAGATCTATCGGATCACTAGTCCAGACTATAGTCTGAGCATCACTTATGGCCTCATGCATGACCTCTAACTTAGGGATAATGATCCCTCTAAGTTCACCCATCAAGCTTATTATGTTCTTCCTTTCCTTCTCAACTTTCTTTATTGCATTTGTGACTGCAATATTCTGACACTCTTGATTTACTATGGACGATGAGAGAGGATACTTCGAGACAAATTTAGCAGTTTATCTTCTTGCTCTTTTACTTTCTTCTCAATATCTTTGGTCACTGTGGGCCAAGATAAGCAAAATTTATACATATCTCTGCCATCTTTAAGAGCATTTTCCAAGCTCTTTATCCCAATATCCATAACTCTCCTGTCATTTGTTATCAGACCCTACACTTCAGAGAATCTCTTTTCCAAAAACTCCTTCCAGACCTTTTCTTCAGTTGACTTCTCTAGGGAATCAAAATGTGTATGAACAGAATTTATAAGGGACTTTAGATTACCAGATGTGGAGGCTGAAGGATCCTTTTGGAAGGATGGCATGATTTTCTCCAATACACCAGATGCAGTTTCTATTAGCTCATAGTCTTCCATGTGAGACTTCAGCAGTTTTTCTTTTGCCATTGCTTGAGTGAAGGATGCTAGTTTCATGGTTTGAACCAGGGAGAGGGAATCAAAATTGAATGGACCTTGAAGTAGTTCTGGTTCATCAAATTCCATCATCTCTTTGGTCAAGAAACCTTTGACTACTTCTGTTGTGTCTCTTGCCGGAGATAGAATTTTCTCCCCTTCTGCAACCTTACCACTATCATCTGTGGCCTTCTCTGTTGGAGTTTTCTCTCCTTCTGCAACCTTGCTACTATCATCTTCTTTTTCCTTCTCCTCTACTTCTTGACTGATCTTCTCTTCTACTCTTTCTTCTCCTTTAGATCTAGAGTCTACAGGGGAAACCGGATGAGAGATATTACTTCTTCTTGGACTTCCTCTTCTGGAACAGAGGAATCTAAGTCCTTAGCTTTTTCTTCACCTGTCTCCTTTGCCTCTTCTGCCATTGTCTCAGTAGATTAGATTCTTTGTCATCCATGTCTGAGGGATCATCTCCTAAGTCCTCTATAATAGGAATATTGAATCTTTTGTATGCATTCCAAAGGATGTCTTTTATTTCTTTAGCCACCTTGTCAGTCTCTCCAAGCATAAGCTGATTCATTCTAGCTTTGCTCCAGAACTCATACTTGCAATCTTTGAAGATCATATTCTTTTGCTTAGGAGTGATGGAAGGATAGAACTGAATGGCTATTTGTTCCCATATCTCCATATCCATTGCTTTAGCATTATTCTTTCTGATTTCAAGTTCCTTCTCAAGGCTTTTAGGAATTAGGGATATGATTTTGATGAAAGTTTTGTTGTAGATATTCAGATACCTGACTGTGGCATCTTGCAGGATCTTCTGGTCAGCTTCACTACATTCATCATAGAATTCTGTTAATGTTTTCAGGTTTCCATCCACAGTAATTGCCTTGATGATATCATCAAGAGTAGGCTTCTCAACACTTTTATCTGTCTTTTCTTCTTCCTTGTCTAGACTGGTAGAGGGTTTGCCGGATGTTTTCTTCTTCTTCTTCTTCATTTTCTTGACCTCTTCATCAGATTCAGTCTCTTCTTCATCCTTTTGACTGGCATAAGATCTTGTGGCCTTTGTCTTAGTTCTCTTCTCTCCTTTACCGGATGATTTTGCTTCTGGTCTTGATGCCTTTGAGCTCTTTGCAATGGTAGGTGCAAAGGTCTTAGAGGATCTGGTCCAGGAGGGGACTTCCACCAGAGCACCTTCTTTCTCTTCTTTTTATTTTTCTTTCTCTGTCCTTTTTGTCTTCTCTCTATTTGCATCAAGTGCCTCTTTTGAAATTCCATGCCTCTTGGCAAAATCTTCTACTTCCCTCCTTACCTTTCTCTTGATCTCAGGCTGTCTCAGTTCAACATGAACTTTTACACTTAGTTCTTGGTAAGTTCCAAACCTTTCTGCCTTAGGATCTTTGGGCTGGCTTAGCATGTGTTGAACATGTATCTCAACAATTTTCTCATCTACTTCATACCCCATTGGCATGATTCAAACTATCCTTGGTTCCACTACCTCCATTAGGCACTGATTAGTATCCACCATGAAGCATATTGTATATTTGTATTTTTCTACTAGAGTTTGGGGGATTCTTTCTCTTGCTTGCATCATATTCTGAAAGTTCTTGAAGTAACCCCATAGTGTTGTGTTTTGTGCCTTGGCATCACCAAGCCCATGCAAGTAATCTCTGATTTGAATTACAACAGGTCTGTCATTCTACCATACCCAACCACTAGATCCAGGCAGCTCATTCATAAAGTAGAAGAACAAACACAGTATCAGCCCACCATACTTGAAAGAGTTCTTCTTGTCCTTCTTGATCTTTTGTAGGTTTTCCATCAGTTGGCTCAGAAGGAGTTCACAAAGATCATAATCTTCATTCTTTCTCAACATTTCATAGGCAGTGTAAATTACAGTTCCAGGTACTGAATTTTCCCTGCTAGAGTGATATATCTTATAATCGATGATCATGGAGGCAAACTTGACATCCGGATCAGTGATATATTCTATTGTCATTACTCTCTTGTCAAACCTTGATCCGGTAGCCTCACTCATAGTTTGTTTCTTGACAGATTTGAGTATAGGTAACCCTCTGGATGAGTGCAAACCGGTTACTACTTTAATAGCATCTTTTGTGATCTTGAATGGTCTATTCAGCCACAAGAAGTTGTCATGCACTCTGCTCAAAACATACCGGACCCAATCATCTTCAGCAAAATAGGGGAAATGAATGCACTGTCCAAAATATTTATCCCAAATGGCCTTATATTGAGGTTTTAGTTCAAATGATTCATCTATCAGTTCCTTGTGGTAGATATCCATCAGCTTGGATTCACCAAATTCTTCAATGTTTGCGTGAATGTAAACCCTAACGTCTTCTACATGTAGAATTCCATGTGGAATGCTAGAAAATGCACCTAGGGGATCAACTTCTAGGGATTTATAGGGATGTTTTCTGAATTTAGAGCACGACCTATCAGTGATCCTCACCACATTCAGAGTAGCCATCTTTCAAAATATTTACAGAGAGATATTCAATAATGGAAAAATATCTTTTATGCTTCTAGGGTTCGCGAAGTGATCCGGATTGATTTGCTAGATGAATCAACTTTAGTGGTTGATCTTTGAGAAATTTGAAACACTTTGTTGTAGAGCTCATTTTCTTTTCTTTTGAATGCAAATGTACAAATGACGGGTGAATGAACACTTTTATTTCTGAGAAAAACCCTAATTCCACATTGCAATAAATGTGCAACTTAAGTTGTTCTAGTTGCCTTGTTCTCTTTTGTTCTGAGAAAGATCTTTTTTGGATCACTGAGATATACTTAGAGTTATTCTCAGTGATTGATGACAATCTATCTTCCTTTTCCCAAACATTTGATCTATCCGCAGATCAAGATACCTCAAATTTGAATCATACCAAATCAAACTGTGAAAATCCTATTTTTATCGGATGACTGTTAAACTGGATTAATCTCAGATGATTTAACCTCTTCGAATTCATTATAGATCTTTCATATCTTTCCCAAGGGTTATTTAGATGTTTCTTTGAGAGCCCTTTTAGTCCGCAACCTTCCATGTGCCAATTTCAGGCACCACTTGATTGGCTGGGGGAAAATATTTTCTTTTGTAACTCCCCCTGAGCCAGAGCTCATCTATTTAGTTTCTGGAAGGAATATCAGCACTAGATTCTAGTGTGGAACCATCCCCATCATTTTCTGTACTTCTCTTTACCCATATCTTGTTCATCTCCCTTTGAATCCGCATTCACTTTTTCTTTTCCTTTGTCTTGGTTTTGATTATGATGTATCGAACCCTTATTGTTCTGATTCTTACTTTTGCAGAATTTGGCAATATGACCAGATCTATTACAATTATAGCAAACAATATTTCTTTGCATATTTGACTGATATCCTCTTGATCTACACTAATTATCCATATGTCCCATTCTATTGCATGTAAAACATCTACCATTGAATGAATTGTTCATTTGCATATTTCTGCACTCATGAGATTTGTGACCATACCTTTTGCAATTGAAACACTGTCCAGAGAAAGATGAATTAGTCTGATTCATTCTTCTTCTGCACTGAGTTGCTTTATGACCAAAGTTATTGCAATTGTGGTAATATCCAAAAGGATGGATATCTTTGAGCATTTGGTTGTCTTACCAGAGATCTTCTAGGTCTGTTCCTTGGATTTGCTGATCTAGAGTTCTTCTGACTGGATCCAGAGCT
The DNA here is from genome assembly GCA_027924645.1 of Cunninghamia lanceolata. Lineage (NCBI taxonomy): Eukaryota > Viridiplantae > Streptophyta > Pinopsida > Cupressales > Cupressaceae > Cunninghamia > Cunninghamia lanceolata. Next base: position 3,592,156 of record BSBN01000791.1, on the reverse strand, counting down.
TTCACCTTTCTCATACCCCAAGTCTTGTTTGTCATCTACCCTCTTCTAGCTTTGAAGAAGAACTTCAAGTTGAGCAGAGCTTATCTTAAATTTCTCTTTGTACTCATTTGCTGTTTGAAGATCCCTTTTAAGAGTGTCAATCTATTCTCAAGTTGATCTTCATTATCTCTTGCTTCTTCAAGGTCAGATTCTAGATGTCTAATCATTCTATCCATTTTATGGTAGTCTTTGATTTCTCCTTGAAAGATTGTCTTAGATCATCTTTAGTTTTTCTTTTCTCTTCAATTTCTTTGGTGAATTTCATAACTCCTGATTCCATTTCATGTCTTACCATAATGATCTCTTTTGACAACTTTTCACATAGCTTGGTCTTCTCCTTCAGGTCTTCATTTGTATCATTTGCTTCACCTTGACATGCCAATTACTAAAGTAGATCCTTTCTCTTTTTCATAGAGATACTTAGTTTCCCTTTTAGTTCATTTATGAAGTCATCAGCCTGTTTGAGTCTTTCCTTCAATTCATTAACTTCAGAGTTAGATTGCTCAAGATCATCTAGGGCAGACTGAAGTTGTTCCCTCATACCATACACATCCATTTGAATTCCCAGATCTTCCTCAAGCTGTTAGGCTCTATTTGGAGGAACTTGGCTCTGATACCAATTGTTGATAACTGAGAGGGGGGTGAATCAGTTATCTTAATTACTTCAACTTCATTAACTATTAATGCAGCATCAAATCATATAAGCAATCATAACCATGAAATAGAAATAACATCAGTACACATGACATAATGATTTTAATGTGGAAAACCCTGTTAAGGGAAAAACCACAGGGTGATTAACCCAAGATTGTATTCTCTGTTAAAAGAATAGGATAGTACAAAATGGCACTTGCCAATTAGGGCTCACTGCCCGAGCACACTACTCACAAGAGGCTCACTGCCTACAAGAGACTCATTGTCTACAAGGTATAAGGTGACAAGATACTTGAACTGATGAGAAGCATCCACACATGCTGAGGTTTAGTTCTGGTTAGGCTCAATACACTGATCTGCTGCACTTCATTCTTCTTCTTCTTGGCTACTACTATCCTTTCACATTCTGGACCTGTCTTACTGCCCTCACACTGCTCTTCTACTTTTCTTCGCACTTCCCAACACACAACACACACCTTCACATCTAAATCCATCTGGTATATATATCCATACCAATGACTTCAACACCTTTCTAGTCCGCATCTGGAATAGTCAATATTTTCCTAAATTCTGATCTGTCAGCTAAATCCTTGCTTACCAAGTGATGTGTATCAAGGAGATGCTTATAGAAGTCATCAATCCTGTCAACCAATCATGAGTGATACCTCAGGAAGCTCGATAACCATCAATAATTGATCCAGATTAAGGTCTGATGCTCTGCTGGTCAGTTCTTCCTCTGTCAACTCTGCCAAACAGGAACCCAACACTTAGATTCTCATATCTCTTCACTCTTCCATCATTGGAGGCTCAATCCTTGGAATGTATCAGTCAAGGTACACCTCTTGACTTCCCCAAGTCTGCACTTTACTAAGATACTTTCTCTGAGAGATTCGGACCTAACTGTCAGACCTTGCCACATGGTCTATTCTTGCTTACTAGACCAAAACACTCTTCAATCTGACTTCCAGTATAGGCACATCATGTCCTGCGGATGGGTGGGATGAACTTTGTTGCCATCAATGACAATAATCATGAAGCTACACAGTGTCTCTTGCCAATAGTTGATGACATCCTAGATCCTGAGTATGAGGAGAGGAAGGTATATAATTAAGCATTGGCCTCTCTAGACTAGACTCAAGAAGATTAGACATCCATTGATGTCATTACTGCCAAGGTGATGGCAAGGACCAAGAACTGGTTAAATAGGAAAATCAGTGAATTGAAAACAAAAGGCATTGTCATCACTTTTGACAAGAAAAGAAAGATGAAAGAAAGAGAAGAGCCAGACTTTGATGATTTCCTAGTACATAAGAGACAGGTCATAGAAACCAAATTGGCACAACCAAGTTCATCAGGAGCTGTAGAAGAGCCTACTTCTGAGGGTGTTTCACTGGTGTATAGGCCACCATGACCTCCTCAGGATACACCTGCAAGAGAAATCCCTATCTTTGTGCCTAAGGTAGCAATCATGGAAGAAGAAGAAGATATAAAGTATGAAGAGGAAGATCCATGTCCAATAGGGACAATGATAGAAAAGGTAAAGGATGTCCTACAAGGGGTCAATATCCCCAAACAAAGCAGATATCAAGGCCCTATTATGAAAGGGTCCATATCCAGGTCACCTCCTGTTCAAACACAGGGGTATCAAGATCCAACCTTGCATGTAGTAAGAGAGCAGCTCCAACATAATGTGCCTACAGAAATTATTATAAAGGTGAAAACTGAGATGGCTCAACAGGCCATGAGCAAGGTATTGGAGAAAGAAGTAAGTTTTTACCACTTAATCAGACCATTGACTTGACTTATGATAATATGGTCAGGGATGTAACTAATCACTCCATTGAGACTCTACTCCAGCACAATGAGTCTATAGCTGGGGGTAATGTTGAGAAGGCACATGATAAATAAATTAATAGGGCAGAGTCCCCTGAAGTTGAAGTACCAATGGGACCATTGAATGTCTTGATAGACATAGTGATTAACCCCAAGGTGATAGATTTGACCTATCAACCTAAAGGTGGGGATGAAGAAGAAGTTGTCAAAAATGATCAAGCACAAGGATAAAACATCCAGAGGAATGTTGATGATAGAAATGATGATGTCCAAGCTGAAGAGGCAAGACAGGATATCTAGATGGATATGGATAAACATGAACAACATGATATCCGTGTTGGCAACTTGGAAAACATCATTAAGAGAGAGACATTGCTGGTATGATGATGAATGATTGAGCATGATGTTTGAAGGTGTTGTCATTTATGGCAACTAGAGAAGGAATAAGGTTGGGACAAATATTTTGGTTCGGTGAAGAAGACTTAGTCATTTTGGCTAAGTGTTGGCAATATACAAGAGACAATGACAGAGAGACAATGTAATTGTTGGCATTGGTCTGCAGTTGAGGATCAGATCAAGTGGTTCTGGTATGTTGTCTGCAGTCATTAGGTGATCTTATATCCAATATTTTATCTTTTGATAAGTACAAGAATCTCATCTTTAAACAACTTAAGTTTGACATAGCAGAATACAATGCTACTTAGAGTAGAACACTCAGTTGATTTGGCCTACATTCCTCCGGTGTTGCATATCTTGTTATGTGGTTTTGAGATGTTGTAAACACTTGTATGAAGTGTCTAAATTGAGATTTTTAGGTTTTGACATCCACTAGAAAGATAGTTGTGAATGTCTAAGTATCGCTACTTAGTTTGGCAAAACTTGACTGTGATAGGGCATGTGTTCTTGTGGTCCGCATTTTTCTAAAAAAGGATATTTTGCTTTGCAATTATGAAGGTATGATCTATGATGCTTGAAGAGTCTTTGATATGTTTTTATCAAGGCTTGTGGTCCACAGTGAAAGATGTGTTCTGACAGATAGACTGAGTCAACAATAATCTGTGTCTAAGGCTGACATGACAAGTTTAATTTGTATGCGGTAAGTTCTATTGTTTAGAACTTAATCCTAAGTGGTGGTATAGTTGAGGATGACATATGAGAAGGTATTTTAAATGTTATTTGGGTCCACTATGCATTTTGGTAATTAGATTTGGCTGACAAACTACAAGTTTATTAACTATACGCTTCATCTGTGTATGCTAACCTAATGTGAAGATTTTAAGGGTTGCGGATATATATATATATATATGAGATCAAATTTGGTGTTTGGATGAGGTGTGATGCATATAGAAAGGTGTGTGTGTGTGTGTGTGTGTGTGTGTGTAATATGAAAGATTGTGATTTTGTGAAGGTGATAAAAGCAAAAGAAGAGAGATCTTGTTCCTATGTAAAAGTAGAGCAGCGAAATAGAGCAGTCAAAGATGAAGAGTTTTGAGACAATATTTTTGAACTTCATTGGAGTTGTAACCATGCATGTGTAGATACAATTAGAGTAGTTCAACCTGACAGTGAGCCATCCTTCTTTCCTTTTTTCTTTCTCTAGGCAGTGAGCCTATTTTAGCAGTGAGCCTTTCTTGCAGTGAGCATTTCTTTGGGTAGTGAGCTTCTTGTAATTCGGTATTGATACAACATAAATATTATGAGATAACACTCACTATGGCTTTTCCCAGTTTTGTGTTTTCCATGTAAAAATCTTGACATTCATGTGTGGTGCTTTGTGGTTGCATCTTCTATGTTTAATTTTCTTTGTTGTTATTTGTGGCAAACAGACTACTAATTTAATAAGTAAAAAGTTTAATAAAATATTGATTTATCCCCTCTCTCTATATTCTATGTGTTCAACAATTGGTATCAGAGCTTGGTTCCTTGGAAGAAGTCTAACATCTTAAGGAAGATCTTGAAGATTAAACACATGGCATGCAAAAACTATTCTACTCCTCCTGAAGAAATTGATTCAACTAAAACTATAGAAGAAGATTACATGCTTGTCAGTGAAGAAGAAATCAATATTTCCCTTGAAGATCTTGAAAAGGTTGAACTAGAAAATAGGGATCTGAAAGATAATGTCAAGGAAGTAGATGAGTGCATGAAAAAATTGAGGAGCAAGTCAAGAAGTTTAGAGAAAAATATAAGGAGGTTGGTGAACAATTGATATCAACAAATGAAACCTTGAATGATCTGAAAGTGAAAGTTGTAAAAAGAGCAAAAGCAAAAGAAGACCTAAATTCGTTGGTGAAAAGCAAATCTAAAGACTATACAAAGCTTGAACAAGAAGTTGTGGAAATGAAAGATGATTTGAATTAGGCATGGATTCAGGAAGATAAATTCAGAGTGAGTGTTACCCAACTTGATAGAATACTTACAAGTTAGAAGAGGCCTGATGACAAAGAAGGCCTGGGATTTGAGAAAGGTGAAAGTTCTAAAGCCGGTCAAGAAAAGAGTCCTAAGATCAAGAAGGACAAAGGAAAACAGATCCATAATCAAAGGAACATACCTAGAAGACCACTGGTCAGGAAACCAAATGCTCAAAGGTACCCTTCTTTCAATGGTTATTGTAATGCATGCAATAAGTTTGGTCATAAGTCTACTCAATGTAGGAGCAAAGTGAATCAAAATGCTCCATCATTCTTTGGTCAATGTTTCACTTGCAATAAAGTAGGTCACAAAGCTAGTGAATGCAGAAGTCGGATAAGGAATGGTTACAACAATTCAAGGAATGTTTAAACTTTCAAAGGTAACTACTTTATATGCAAGAGGTTTGGCCATAGAGCTGGTGAATGTAGAAGTCAGATAAGGAACAACTATAATAATGGAAGGAATGCTCAATATTTCAATGGGAATTGCTTTGCATGCAATAGATTTGGACACAAGGCTAACCAATACAGATCAATGATGAATAAAAGGAACAATGGTTAGAGAAATGTTGTATGCTTCAATTGCAACAGACCTAGACATATTGCAAGATTTCGCAAGAGAAAGAATATGAAGAAGAATAATCAAGAGGAGATGAAGAAACCGGTACAAAAGGTAGATCTGACAGAGATCAAGAAGGAGATGAACAAGATTTGGGTTAAGAAGGAAGCACATGAAGTCAAGGATGAGTCCGCACCAAACTCTGGTGCAGGCCCTTCCTTTGGGAAGTAAATTAGGAGCTCTAGCTTAGGAGGAGCTTAAATGAAAAATCCTATTCCCCCAGCTAGAAAAGTGATGCTAACATTCAGTACAAAGGTATAAGCTAGAAAACAAGATAATATAGCTTTTGAAGAAGATTCTAGCAGAAAAGAATCTAACGCGGTGGATTGCGAAGCAATTTAGATCGACTGTAAATGGTAGAGTAAGAGTTTGACAACTTTTTGATATAGCATTTATGATGATTAGGTTTTGATGAAAAAGGGTTAAAATGAAATTCATTTGAAATGAAATCACATTGCATTCAAACCCTCAAGTGTCTAAGGAGATATGAGAAGTGAAGCTAAGGTGAATCCAAGTATTCAGTGATTGGTATGAAGAAACCCTAACTAGAAACAAAAGGTATTTACAACTCTCTCTTTCTTGAAAGTTTTTAGTGTTGAGTTAGTAAAGATGTCTACTCCTCAAATAGTAGAGATTACCGAGAGGACCCGACCCAAATTCAAGAAACACCCATTTAAATCCCTAGAAACTTATCTAGATGGTGCATTTTTTGAGGTTCTGCATGGGGTTATTCACGCTGAAGACATTAGGGCATACATACATGCAAACTTGGAAGAATATGATCATATGAAGATAGGGAAAATATACTTGGATGAGTTGACTAATAATAATCTTGAATTGAAAGAAGAATATAATGCTTTGCATGAGAAGAATCTAGATACCTGGTTAGATTTTTTTGTATTCTCAGATGATGCTTGGGTTAGGTATGTTCTGAGCAGGATTCATGATGAGTTCTTTTGGCTTAATGTGCCCTATATGATAGCAAAGGATGCCATCAAAGTAGTAACTGGCATGTGCTCCACCGGAAAGGTTCTAGCCTTGAAGACTATGAAGAACAATACAATAATGCAATTGACAAGTGCAAAATTTGATAAGAGGGCACTAATTGTAAATGATATTGAGGATCCAACGATTAGATTTGCATCAATGGTTATTGGTTACAAGGTCTACTTCTTCAACAAGGAGAACTTAGTCTCTGCAATAGCCATATATATAGCATATGATATGGTTAAGAACAATACATACTATGACCAATGTGAGTTGCTCCAGCAACAACTAATGGATAACCTAAAAAGAACAAAAGACACAAAATATCCCTTCAAGTATGGAACTTTGATCATTTGCCTATTTTTCTAGTTTCTGATGGAGTTACCTAGTATGGATAATATTGGTTGGCCTGGTCACTCACCAGTAGCAGCACAAATTAGAAATCATCTATAGATTTTGGGAAATGTTGATAAACAAAATGTAGCTTTATGGGGATATTTTAAGAATTTTCAAAAGAAAATGTAGGCTAGGGCCAGGATCCTTGAAAAGATAGTAAATAAATATGAAAAGGACATTATTTTTATGGTGGCCAAAGATAAATTCCTCATGGAGGCTGTAGAACCCAAAATTGTATGGGTCCCAACCATGGGATATGAAGTCACAGAGGACATCCTAACTAGTTTGGCAGACCTGATGTTGAGCAAACTAAGAGATCCTAAGAAGGAAAGATTTGGGACATTTGAAGAATTATCTATCAAATTTTATATAGAATTGAAGCAACCAAAGATTAAGAGAAATGTAAATAAATGGATTGAGGACTATGCAATAAGAATGGCTTCACAAAAGACAAGTTAAGGAAGCTAGAGCCCAATCTGAAGCAGCTGAGACATCTGGTGCTCCAGAGGGGCAATCTTCAAAGGCTCTAGAGAAGAAAGAGGAGAAGTATGAGAAATAAAAGCCCGCATCTAGCTCTAGGAGAAGAACAAGAGCCTCATCCTTAGTAGCAAGTACCTCTAAGACCTCTGAATCCTCTATTGAGGTTGAGAAAGAAAAGCCAGAGCCTGTAGATGTCATGAAAGAAGTTCCTGGGAAGAAGCTGGAAGAGAAAAATAAAAGAAAGAAAGCAAAGGCTACAAAGAGAGTATATGTAAGCCTTAGATCTGGAGAAGAAGAAGAAGAAGAAATAGAAACAGATGAGGAAATCAAGGCAAAACGGGTGAAAACAGATGAAGCCACCTCTAGAAAAAAGGAGAAGCCTTCAGGAAAGGTTAAGGACAAAAAGAAAAAGAAAGGTGAGAAGACTGAGACCAAAGGAGATGAAACAATAACCTTGGAAGCCACAGTCAATGCATTTGCTTAGTGTGGAACCTTGAGACCTATTACTGATATGTATGATGAAAGATCAGATGCAGATAAGGTAATATTTGAGACATCAGTTGTAAGATATTTGGATATGTTTAGTAAAACATTAATTGAAGTTATAGATGAGTTACCAGACAGTTTAGCTAGCATCATGACAGCAAGAAAAGAAGGGGCCATGGCCAAAGGTGTTGAGATAAAGGAATATGTCTTGTTGAAACTTTGCCCAAACATCACAAGAGAAGAAAAGATTAAAGTCACTAAGAAGCATAGTGATGAATTCAAAACCAAGAAGAGAGTCAACACTTTGATGTCTAATGACACTGAGAATTTGGTCAAGGTGATCGAGGAGATAACACTAAAAGTGTTACATGAGCTACAAATTCCAACTATTGTTGACACTAACAAAGAGGAATAGAATATTGGTACTAATAATGCCATTCCAAAGATAAATGTGGAACAAAGTGTAGTTACTCCAGAAAACTCTGGGAATGGAGAAGAAATGAAAGAGACTTTGAAGAGAAGAAGTCTAAGGAAGCAAAGGTGACATTTGAGGAAAATGTATCTAAGGGACAAGGTGAGCAAAAGGAAGAAGCTATTGAACAAATGAATGACAATCCTACTCTAGTTGTAGAGGAAAATGAACAAGAGGTGCTCAAGAAAATCCTCTGAAGAGACAAGATGTTGAGGTATCTCAAGTTGAAGAAAAGAGAGACAATGCTAACTCTTTGGGAGAGTTTTTGGAAAAGAACAAGGAAGCTCTTATTTTGACTGCACCTAAGCTATTGCAAGGACCTTTTAACCTTGCCACTTTGTCCCCACTATAGAAATTAAGACTTGGGAAAATTTTTCAAACCACTGTATAGGAAGAGATATTGAAATCTCATATGGAGGACAATGAGCTGATAGAAGATGCATTAGCAATTTTTGAAAAGTTAATTTCTAAAATAAGGAGAGATAGATCATTGGCCCCTACTCCACAAATGAAAAAGTTAATGGAATCAATCAATTCTCATTTTGAGTCCCTGGAAAAAGCAGTAGAGAAGAAGTTAAGGGCAGAGATTGACAGCAAAAGGCTAGAGGAGATAAATGAGAAATTTTTTCAAGATAAAATTCCATTGGAAAAGAGTATAGAATATGCTCAAATTGCTTTCAAAGAGGCCAGTGAAATATACCAATTTTGTCTTACATGGTCTAAAAAGACTAAGGACATAAAGGAGAAAATAGATGAATGTGAAGCTCAAATAATGAAGATCTCAAGAAGCTATGATCCAGTGAAGGATGCCATTGGTAATCAGAGAGCAGAAGTTGAGACCATTCACTCTATCATTCATAAGTTGTAGACTTAGAAGGAGTTTATAAAACATAGAATGACAGCTCTGGGAGATAGTAAGTTTTAATATTGGATCTATGATTGCACTGGTAGTAGATGCAGACAAGATGAGGCAAAATACTGAGACCCCTACTACTATTGAAAAAGGAGAAGAACTAGTGTCTCTAATTAATGGCCACATACAAGTTTTGAGTCATACTAAGGATAGATGGGATGAAGATGTAGTACATTTGAAGAAGATCTACAAAGATATTCCCCCAGCAAAGCAGTAAGATATTGTGATTTCACTTGTATATATATGCGGATAGTAGAAAAATAGTTTTGAAGTTTTGGCAACTTGTACATATTTTTGTATCATACACCTTTTCCATTGATGTCAAAGGGTGAGAATGGAACATGTGAAAAACATTTGAAAAGTAAGAAGAGAAGCATGAAGTTAGGGGGAGCAATGTAACAGTTTTTCACATCAAGTGTTGCCATCAATGCCAAAGGGGGAGATTGTTGGCAACTTGGCAAACATCATTAAGAGAGAGACACTACTGGTATGATGATAAATGATTGAGCATGATGTTTGAAGGTGTTTTCATTGATTACGACAAGAAAAGGAATAAGGTTGGGACAAAGATTTTGGTCTGGTGAAGAAGACTTAGTCATTTTGGCTAGGTGTTGGTAGTATACAAGAGACAATGACAGAGAGACAATGTAATGGATGGCATCAATTCGTAGTTGAAGATCAAATCATGTGGTTTTGGTATGTTGTTTAAAGTCCTTAGGTGATCTTATATCCAATATTTTAGCTCTTGATAAGTATCAAAAGCTTATCTTCAAATAGCCTAAGTCCAACAGAGTAGAATACAATGCTAATTAGAGCAGAACACTTAGTTGATTTGGTTTGCATTCCTTCGGTGTTGCATATCTTATTATGCGGTTTTGAGATGTTGTAAACACTTGTATAAAGTGTCTAAATCTAGAGTTGCAAGTTCTGAGATCCACTGGAAAGATATTTGTGAATGTCTAAGTATTGCTACTTGGTTTGGCAGAACTTGATTGTGACAGGACATGTGTTCTTGTGGTCCACGTTTTGCTGCAAAAGGATATTTTGCTTTGTGGCTGTGAAGGTATGAGTTGTGATGTCTGAAGAGTCTTTGATATGTTTTAGAACAAGTCTTTTTGTCCTCAGTGAAAGATGTAGTTTGACAGACAGATTGAGTCAACAATAATCTATGTCTGAGGCCAACATGACAAGTATAATTTGTATGTGGTAAGTTCTATTGTTTAGAACTTAATCCTAAGTGGTGGTATAGTTGAGGCTGACATATGAGAAGGTATTTCAAATGTTATTTGGGTCCACTATGCATTTTGGTAAGTAGATTTGGTCAACAAACTACAAGTTTATTAACTATACGCTTCATCTGTGTATGTCGACCTAATGTGAAGATTTTAAGGGTTGTGGATATATATATATATGAGATCAAATTTAGTGTTTGGGAGGTGTGATGCATATATCAAGGTGTGTGTATGAAATACAAAAGATTGTGATTTTGTGAAGGTGAAAAGAGCAGAAGAAGAGAGATGGTGTTCCCATGTAAAAGAAGAGCAGTGAAATAGAGCAGTCAAAGATGAAGAGTTCTAAGACAATATTTATGAACTTCATTGGAGCTGTAACCATGCATGTGTAGATGCAATCAGAGCATTTCAACCTGGCAATGAGACATCCTTCTTTCCTTTTTTCTTTCTCTAGGTAGTGAGCCTATTTTGGCATTAAGCCTTTCTTGCAGTGAGCATTTCTTTGGGCAGTGAGCTCTGGTTAGTGAGCCCTAAGGCAATGAGCCTCTTGTAATTTGGTATTGATACTACATAATTATTGTGACCTAACACTCACTGTAGTTTTTCCCAGTTTTGGGTTTTCCATGTAAAAATCTTGGTGTTCATGTGTGATGCTTTATGGTTTCTTCTTCTGTGTTTAATTTGCTTTGTTGTTATTTGTGGCAAATGGACTACTAATTTAATAAGTAAAAAGTTTAATAGAATACTAATTCATGCCCCCTCTCAGTATTTTGGGTGTTCAATAATCTGGATGGACAAGCCTAAGAAGGAATCATCACAAGGGAAACAAACTAAGATAGAGAGAAGAGTTGATGAGGGTGCCCAAGTGCAACAAGTATAAGAACCTCATCAAGACAATCAGCCATAGGAACATCTGGACATCCAAGGGGCAACCTCATAGAAAGAGCTAGTTGAAAAGGGGCCTAAGGATGACATGATCCAAAATGAACCTATGGATAGATCACATGCTGATCAGCCACCCCCGGAATAGGAAAAGATTCATGATGATACTAGGGCTAGTCATGATAAAGACCAACAACAGGAAAATCTTGAGGTCATTCCCCCACAACATGATCAGGATATGAGTGGCCAACAAGAAAGTGTAGAGATTCTTGTAGAACAGGATGATCAAGGTAAAGAGAAAGAGATATAAGATGCTCAAATTGAGCAACATGACCAGGTAGGGTCCAAACCTGTTGTATTATCCTAGATGTCTTTAGAGATAGGGCATCAACAAGAAGAACCAATGCCATTTGATTTTAAATCTTTGTTCACTTTGGATAGTAGTAAGCCTAAATGGAAGGCAAGGACATTGTCCATAATAAAGAGCGACGCTGCAATAGGGAAGAGGACGACACAAATAGCAGTCCCCATGGTTGATAAGGCCAAAGGAGATATAAGGATAGAAGAGTTCCAGGTCACCTTTGTTGACTTAGGACATGTTACAATAGACCAAGAGGCCCAAGAACTTAGAGATAAGGCTAAGATTGTGGCTGCTAGAATCAGAAAGTTGAAGACAACAAAGAAAGAATTAAAAGAGTAGAATGCTCAATTGCAACAATTCATTAAAGGGTTGGTGAAGCCTACATGACTGGCTTCCATAATGTAACAAGCAAAAGGGCACATTGCCCTGACATTGGTGAGTGAGGAAGAAATAATAGGCCTGGATGCTCAAAAGCATCAAGCACAGGTTATGGATAGGTGGTTCATGAAATTTATGACCACATGTGAAAGTATAATAAAGACATCTATGTCAAATTGGGACACATTGTCCACCTTGAAGGAAGATGTTGATTCATTAAAGAAGGAATCAACACAAAGGCTCAAGCAATGTGACTATGCAATGGATAGAATAAAGGAAACTAGGAAGATGACTAATCAGGAGCTAGTAGCCCATAAAATTGTGACAAGTCAAACTTTGACTTTGATAGACTCCTAGATCCTGGAGCTTTAGTTTGAGATGGATGTCCTAAGGACATGCATATCTAAAGTCAGGGATATTAACACCAAAGTGCATGACATGATGTTAGATGAAAGGAAGGTATTAGAAGAGTTGCTAGGAAATGATATGATAGAGGATAGCATGCCTGATGAAGAAGTGTCCATCTAGATATTCAGAGACAAATTCAAAGCTGTAGCAGAGAATCTTGTGGAGCATTTCTCAGAAGATGTGATGGATAAGATGGTAGAGCTCAGGGTTTAAGTAAGGACATATAATAAGGAAGTAGAAAATAGAGCTACCAAAATAGTGTCATTAGATGAACAAGTAAAAGCATCCAAATATGCTAAGGTAAGGGCCCAAGCAACCAGCAAGCCTCACATAGATAAGAGTGTACTTGCATATGACTATCATAAGAAGTTAGACACAGGGGTGATAGTCACTGAGCGATCAGACATATTTGAGCAGTATGATGCTACAAAAGAAGAAGCTAAGGGGATATTCCTTGTCAATAAGTGCTCTATTGATAGTTGCCAGCTGGCAACTTGTGCCACATGTATTGTTTGTTGACTCAGTGAAAGATTTTTGGACCGTTGATCTTTTGAAATGGATCCTGATCATTGGATTGTTGTAACTACATCCTATCCTTGTTCTATAAAAGGATATGGACTGTCTTTTTGTAGACACTAAGTGTACATTCTGTAGCTTTGTGTTTCCTCATTATTCCTTCTTAGATCACTTGTATATGTGTATTCTTTTTGCATACTTAATGATGATGGAGAACTTTGATTATAGCTTATCATATATCTTGTTTAATTTGTGAATGATTTCTGGATGTGTAACTATGGATTGCTGCACTCAATAGAGGTGCATTCACAAAATGCATATTGTCTTCATTCTTTTCCTTTGAAGATTCACACCTATCATGTGTAGTCGTGGACTATCCTAGAAAAGCATGGTTTGGTTTTCATCTCCTTTTCATAAAAGTGTCAAAGATACATGTGGAGTAGTGATTGAACTTAGTTAAAGTTAGAATTTATATGCATTCAATCTTATTTTACTTCATTTTCATAAATAACTACATCATAGCTGCAAATAATGACAAATAACAAGAAAAGACAAAGAAATATGTTGAATATTGAACATCCTTAGCATATTTGAGTGTAAAGCATGTCAATTTGAAAATATCATGCAAAGATTAAAAAATAATGGTGTGAAACATTGAAATATATGCTTACAGGCACAATATTTGAAAGAACTTAAGTGTAGAAGTGAAGAATAAGTACATTTGAAATAGTTTCAGAAGAACTAATCAGAGATAGAACAAGCTTTAAGAATAATCTCAAATATTGATGAATTGTGAAAGAATTGTGCAAAGTTAGGAAGTATTCATATAAATATCTCCATATCCTAGCCAGAAATGGTAGGATTTAACATAATTGAGTGAGAATTCATGCAGAACAGGTGGAACAAAAAAAGTATTCGCAAATACAGATAGAATTTCTCCAAATCTAGACATAAGGCCCCAAAATGATTAATAGCATCATCACATCAAACCACTGAGTGACTGTTAGAAGGTCATATCCTAACTATCAAAGACTTGGGATCATAAATTCATCCTAAATTTAGTGTATCTTTCAATATGATAAAGGTTTGTTGTGTAAACTTTTATTTGTTTTAATGAGACTAACAATCACATCAACACATCCAAGTCCATATAAGGTTTTGTGGTTATAGAAGGGACATCAAATTGTGGTAAATGAACAACGCTTAATGAGTTTGTAGTTTGGATCTTACAAAGATGAGATTCTATGTGATGTTATGCCTATGGATTCCTATCACATCTTGTTAAGGAGGCCCTAGCACTTGATAGGGAGAATATGTATGATGAAATCGAGAACATGATGTATACTACTATGAAGGATGGAAAGAAGTTTACCTCAAGTTCATTGAAAGAAAAAAGAGAAATGGTCAATACTCCTATAGTGCGTTTGAGAACAAAAAAATAGCTATTTAAAGTGGCAAAAGAAATTGGGAGTCACCCAAAAGAAGTTGGTGAATTGAGGAGTTCAAATAATATAGAAGAAAGTGGTGTTGGGTATATGCAAAAACTGCTTAAAGAAGTGAAGGAAGATTTAAAGGAGAACAATAATAATTATTAGAAATTTGTTGATTTCAAGAGTAAAGTTTAGAAATTTCAAGTTGGTATTTGTTCATTTATGTAAGAAGAAATTTCTATAGGGAACTCATGAAAAATTAGGATGGAGGGTAATACGACCATATAGGATTTTGAAGAAGTTTAAAATTGGTGTTTATGAGATAGGGCTTTTGGAAGGAGATGATGTTTCACTAATTTTTAATATGATAGACTTGTATCCTTATTATGAAGGACAAATAACTGATGCCAACTATAATTCAACTCTAATTGATGCCAACGAAAATTGAGTTCTAATTGATTCTTAGTGTGTTTTTTGTAGGAACATCTGGGCTCAAGGTCAATCCCACATCATAGAAATAGTAGTGATTTTTGTTTTCAACTTTGGCCTTAGTTTTGTATGTTAACTCTTCTTGTTGCTCTTGACAACTTGATGTTTTGGAGAAGCTATAGGAAGATTAAATTTTCTTGTGTTACAAAGACCACTATAGTAGTGTTAAGAGTCATCAATGTGTTATTTTAGACCAAAGATTAGGCTACTGATATGGAGTAAAATGTGTACACTAGTATTTTACACCTAGTTTAGCACCTGGTTGGACCTAAAATGTTACCTTTGTTAATCATGACCTATTTTAACACCTTTTATAGCATAACATGATAAAATCTCAATCGCGATGAATAAACTCAACAAAATAAACATAGGATTGGCCTAAGTCCAAGATATTTGATACTCCCAGGAGTTTGTGGGACTAAAGGACTAGGGCACCCAAGCACCCTAGTCCTAGATGAGTTCTTTAGCCCCTCTCTTCTGGTGTTGGCTTAGAACACTTCCCTAGTTTGTATATGTCTGCCCCATTTGGTTTTATTCATCGTTTGTGAGCAGGAATGCATATATAAAGGAGTTTTACAGTTCATTTTACAACTAGATGGATATTTGCAAGTTTACTCACATGTTTTGATCTTCTATAATAAAGTGCTCTTCATACTTGGAATTGCTATCTACTTTTGGATGTTATGAAGTTTGTTTATAGGTCTTGAAGGAAGTTTCAAGCCCTCTCATCACTCCCCTTGTTGGTGCATGATCTTGAGTTATCTCCATCAACTAAGGGTTCACATCTTGTGGTACAATCATTATCATTTTCAATCATATTTCTATCATATATTGAAGATATGGCCTTTGCTATCCTAGGGCATGCACGGTTGGGTCTAATCATCGTTGTTTGAGGTGGAAACACCAACACAGGGTTTGACTAAGGCAAGCCCTTATACACAACATAACCTTTCCCTCTTTCTTTGTGTGTAGGTTGGAGATACAGGTATTTGAAGACAAGATTTAGGAAGAAGAGAGGGTTTGTAGGTACAAATATGATAATACACAAAAATTTCTAATATCTACTTCCGACAGTTACTTATTGGAAAATATTTGTCAAATAGGGTTTTAGTCATTTGCTCTAGTTTTCTTGCTAGATCTTGGTTGAATTTGGTTGATTCTTCTCCATACAAAAGAAGGTCAGAACCCTATAGTTTGGCTCTCCTACATGAGTAGAAGCCAAGCTTGGTTTGTGTCCTAATGTTTGTGGAAGAGGGTTTGATCTAGTTTATCTTCTTAGGCTAGATCTCTCTTTTCCACTTACAATTTTGGTGAACCTAACTTGTCTTGCACCTTTGCATCCTTCTTGTTTTAGATATGAATTGTTTTCTTCCCTAGATCTGATTGGGAGTGAGTTCATTAATCATTTTACATGCATACATAGTTAATTTTTTTATAGCTTCAAAACTAGGGTTTGTAAAAACATTGCATTTCTAGAAAATCTAGCTAGTTTTGAGACTAGGGTTTATAGATTTGTTAGTTGTTTCAGGTCTTATTGCATTGTTAGCTTTTCAAAAATATTTGCATTTGTTGTACTTCATCATTCTTGATGGTTAAGATATCATACATTCTTTCATTTGAAATTTTGAAAAATAAACACTTCATTCTAGATTTGAGAAAAAGCATATTTGTCACTTTGTTTGCATTTCATAAGGTTAGATCATCTTAGCATGAATTAAATTTCTGATTTTTTCATCAAACTTGATTGGTATTATAGTAATTAATCATTTCATAGTGTTACATTGTGTATTTGAATCTTTTTCATTGCTAGAATTTGTCAAAAAGTTACATTTTGTGAAAACCTGGTTAATGTGAAAATCTAGGGTTTGTGATTGATATTTAATTTCAGATTTTGATGTTGTCATTTGCATTTCAAATCTTATTTTACTTTGTTCTAAAACATTTCAAATGTCATCTTGCATTGAATATTGAATCTAGGAACAATTTTGAATTGTTGCATTTTGATAAAAAACATTGAAATTTGGGTTTGATTTAAGCATTGGCATTATTGATATCTAAGTGGATTTGAGTAGAGTTGACAATAATATACTATGTGCATTATGTTTGTTTACATTTGAACAAAACATTTATCCTCTTAAACAAAAGCTCAAACACTTATTTTTCTATGTCATTCATTTCTTCTATTTGTGCATCTTGTGTGTTACTAAAGCTTGTATATGCTTTATGAGCTTTGTGACCCGGTGCCTTTTTTTCCTACACTCTTGTGAGAAGAAGTCTTTGAATCATGGGTTCTAATTCTTCACATAGAGATGATACCAATACATCAGAACCCCAAATCCCTAGTCTTATTACACAAGCAGGTCAAACACTTCTTCCTGATATCCCTACTTCACATCTTCCTGAAGCATCAAATTTCCATGAATCCATCAACATTGATGACTTTGTGGCTCATGTTCCTGAAGCCCAAATTTAGAGATTAGACACCGAGTTGGATAATTTTCATGTTATATGGTAAAAGGGGGAAGGATGGAATGTGGGTGTACATTTGATCAAACCCTCCTTTCGCTATAACATTCAAGGACAAAACTGAGCTTAAGTTACTACAAGATGGATGAGGACTCAACTAAAGATTTTGTGCTCTTGTTTGTCAAGGAAAGATAAGATTCAACCAAGCCTTTTATCAAACCCTAGAATAATGATAATCAGCTTGAAACAGATGATCGACAATAGAAATCCAGAAACCAAAAGTACAGAGATGATCAAAAAGATGTCAAAACCTATCTCCCGAAAGTAGAGGTGTCAAAGGACAAATTTGACAACTGCCCAAGTCCAGAAGTGAGATTCTACCAGAGGTCAAAAATTGAGAAAATGTTGTAATCGATGCTCAGAAACTAGATCTAGAAGATATAAGCCCTATGGACTAGGACACCAACTTCCCAAGTCTCTTCAAAGAGATAATCCAGGACTGTTTCTAGATCTTGAAACTCTAATTCCTACACTCCCCTCCTATAGCTCCACTTTTCCTGAAACTTGTACCTATAACCTGCACACAAGATGACAAGAGAGGGATTTGGGGGTTGTGTTGTTTAGGGATTTGCCTTAGTAAAATCTTGAGTTAGCATTCAAGCTTTCCCAACACCATTCTTAATGAGAGAGCATGCCCTTGTAGGGAAGAGGCTAAAGATAATCCAAATGATGAAATGATTCAAATTATTAAATAGCAATGATGTAACCTCAGATGTGAAGTCCTTAGAAGGATGAAATATTTTCAACTCATAAAGAGATGGATGATGAAGCCATATCTGCAACAAACACACAAATACAAACACAAATCTGCAATAATAACACACTGAATGCCTTGAATTCTTTTTGCTCTAATATCATAAGTTTGTGTTATCCATCTAGGTTTAAATGAAGATAGAAACTCACTTATATATACCTTCCCGCTAACATTTACGAATTTAAATCACAAAACCTGACAAGGAGAAACATTTTGGAAGGGTCTAAGATGACATGCCATTAATTAGCCTCGACCAATTAGGGGAGACTTGGGCGGTTGGTGCCCAAGTCCAGGAACCCAAATTAGGTTAGGGATAAGTTAAAGGAGGTCCCAAGGGTCCAAAATGTCATGGGTGTTGGGTAATTTCCTTCAGGATGATCAATTAAAATGTATAATGAAGCAAATAGGACCTAGGAGCTAAATTAGTAGGTAAAAAGGCATGTAGCCACTTTTTACTCCATAACATTTAGCCCCCACATTAATGTGTGACGTATGATCTTATGATCCATACATGAATTAAAGTATGGTCAAAGCACATCAAACACACCCTAAGTTTGAAGACTATCACTAGCCCCCAAGCTTAGGCAAACATAAGAAAACACTTAATAGTCACATAAGACACAATGAAGATAGTAAGGAAGCATGCAATACATAGAGAAGATAGTGAAAGTATGTAATACACGAAGAAGACATGAATACAGTCATGCAATACACGGAGTATACATGAAGATAAGACATGATTAAGATTACATATCCGTATATATATGTAAAATGCTGATTAAAGTAAACAAAACACACAACGTGGGGAGGGACTCATCACCGCACAACTTTACACCATGCACAAGCACACAAAACACATATGTAGCGTTGGGGTGCTACCACAATAATGGGTTACACTTTTTGGGAGATCTTGATTTTTGCTGAAATCACATATTTTTAGAAAATATAATGATTTAAGCCTTGAAAGGTTCCATTTAATAGATTTTAATTGAAGAGGGTTTGATCAAACCCCCTTAGATTCAAACCCCCTTGGATAGGACCCCACTAGTTTTAAACCATACCTATAATGGAGTCTCCTCTACACTTATCAAAATGTTGATAAAAAAACCACTTTTGATTTACCTTTTGGGGGATCAAATGAATTCATTTAAAATTTATGTTTTGTAAGTATGTATTCCTTATTATAAGCTTCCCAAAAAGTATAATTTTAAATATATTTAATTTGATTATGATATTTATTTTTTATTTCTTATGAATGTAGGTTTTTCACCGAACATCAAGGTCTTTGTTCTATACACATGGAAAATTAGTAAATTAGTGAACAAAAATTCTAAAAAATATCTATGCCCTAGGTATTGATGTCCTCGTTTCAACAAAAGAAAAAAAATTGAATTTCGATACATACAGAAAAAGTTATGTTTTACAGAATACGCCTATGTCTAAATTATAATTGGTTTGACTTCAAAACTTAATTAAAAAAAAATATTCAACAAAATATTATGAAACCAAATGCATGCTCTATATATCGGTCTTACCAATCTAAATTCAAAAGAATTAGAATTTTATCCTTTGTAGAAAAAAGTTATGTGCTACAGAATACACACCACTTTAAAAAAATGTTGTTTACTATTAAAAACTAGGTATCAAAGGAGACGCAAAAAAATTTACAATTTAATTCCAAATTTTTAAAAATATATATATTTAGATCTATAAGAAAAATCTCACAAATCACTAGTTCACATCATCTTCAAATTCCTAATAGTTTAGCAGCTATAGGTGTCAGAAAGTGAAGATTTAGTTCAAAATATTGATTTCAATGTCAAGTTTGGCCAAAAAGTGTAACCCATTATTGTGGGATGACCTAGCATGGGGATGGACTCATCACCACACAACTTTATACCATACCACAAACATGCAATACATGCAAAGAAGACATGTAGAACACACGGAAGACACACGGAATACATGAGTGCCACATAGTATGGCATAGACACACTATACATCATATACATGGAAAACACAAACGATAGGGAGGAGCTCATCACTACTCCACTATCTAAAACATGCCAAACACACCTGAAAGTTGAGCTACACTACCACAACCACCAAAGATATGCTTAAGGCTGAATGACTCAAGATCCAACCCTGCCTCACGATGAGGACTTTGTATAAAAGGATGTACACTAGCTCAAGAGATACACTATCCCACCTCGCAATGAGGGCATTGTAGAAAAGGATGCACACTAGATTGAGAGATATACCATCCCGCCTTGCGATGAGTGATTTTTACTTAAAAGGATCTGCACTAGCTCAAGAGATACACCATCTCGCCTTGTGATGAGGGCTTTCAAACATACTTTGTCAGTGTCAA
Organism: Cunninghamia lanceolata; assembly: GCA_027924645.1. Lineage (NCBI taxonomy): Eukaryota > Viridiplantae > Streptophyta > Pinopsida > Cupressales > Cupressaceae > Cunninghamia > Cunninghamia lanceolata. The sequence continues at coordinate 3,571,519 of BSBN01000791.1, read as the reverse complement.
AAATAATCAGACATATACCATTATATATGCCCCCACCTTAAGGTGGTTGATCTCTCTTGCCGGTATCAAGCACATTAAGGTAGAGTAAAAACATGCAAGGGAACAAGAGCTTTTGCAAAGCCCATACCCCAAAGTGACATGTGCCATGATTGTCGAATGTTCCCACAAACACATCAATATGATTAGCTAAGATAATCAACAAGATATAAGCTTTGGTTAGAAAATCTTACTCTAAGATAACAACCAAGTCAATTCATGAAATCTATGTATGAATCATGTATTAGATCACATCAAAGACCAAGGCTACATGTGTGGGTTTAGAACTGAGTATAGTCATTGGGCTATGCTGTAGGTGGGTATGTGTAGGATCATGATGGGCCAAACTATACCTCTAAGTGGCAATGAAAATACAGAAAATCAGAATTTATCAAGTTCATGTGAAAATTTGAATGGATTATCTACACAATTTGAAAAAGATGTAAGAACGAAATTTGTAGAGAGTTGAATCTAGTTTATAGGCTACTATTTTTTTTTTAAAACTAAATTTACTTAGTGAAAATTGAATATTTCAAAGAACAGCTATTAAATTTTTCAGAAAAAAAGAAAAAGTGGGTGTCTGTCCAGCCAACCTAACTATGAGTAATTTTTTTTTTTTTTGAAACTTTCAAAATAAGTAGAGAACTCATGTCCGGATGTGATGCATATTTATTTGAAATTTTTTTCCAATAAAATAATTAGTTGTGATTTTTTTACTGTGACTTTTTAAAAAAATAAAAAGTAATTTTCTAGCCAACCTAACTCGGTTAAAAAAAATCAAAATTTAATTTTTTTTTTAAACCTATAGACAGAAAAGCATAGAGTGTGACGCAGGTTTCGGATCTCAAAAAGGTGAAATGGTTTGAAAGTTATGGATGTTTTTCAATCAGTGTGTCCATCAGGATTTCAGACACACGGTATATAGAAAATTATTAATAATTATTTAATAAAATGATAACCAAACAAATCTTATATTTTTAGAAAGCTAACATTTTTTTCTATAAACCCTTTTTGTTTTATCAATTTTGCATAAAAAAAAGTCATCAGCACGAAGGGTGAAGTTCGAAGAAGAGACTGAAACATGAAAACACGTTAGAATCCATAAAAAGTCAACAACCAAAACGGATATCCATCTTGCTTTGTACCAAAGCAAGACGGATATCTGTTTTGCTTCAGTAAAAGGAACTCAAAATGGATATCCATTTTGAAAATGGATATCCGTTTCCAAAACAGATATCCGTTCTGAAAACAGATATCGTTTCCTTGATCTATGAAAAATTTTGTACCATTGGTTTTGGATGAAGAGAAGCAACATATTTGAAACATCGAGGCAATAATACAAGAGGTTAAAGTTAGTTGGTCATTTATAGGTGTATCTATTGTTTCATATCACATTACACATAGAATTCTAATTAACAATCTAGTTTCCTCATTTGGGGGAACATTTTTTTTATCCGTTTCTAATGGAATATTTAGTTAAAAATTGGTGGCTCCTTGTGAAAAGTATGGGCCCTTATCAAGTACGCATAACCAAAAAGGTTGATATCCATTTTTCTTACATGTTTGTTGATCACATCTTATGAAACGAATGTTGCTTGGTGATAGTTCTAGGTTTAGTGAACAATATTCTCAAGCTTATTGCAATTTTTACACTTGTGACCAAATTTGGTACCAAATCCTTTCACCTTTTCAATTAATCCTGATAGTGTCATCTCATTCCATGCAAATCAAACCAACATTAGGACCATGTGAATGAGATTAAGGATAACCTTGAAATATGAATCTTTGTACTGTTGACTATCCTTTTAGCATGACAATCCTTTAGGATCATTGTACCCAGGTGCAACAATCCTTCAATCTTCTTTTATTTATATTTCTTTCCTCTTCATACACAAGATTCTCGTGCCTTGTAGTCATGACAATCCACAAATCACCTAACTGTCCTTAGTGAGACTATATCTTATTTTGACAGTGATAGTCATCGTCCATTCACAACTCTCCTCTTTAACATAGATACCCTTTGCACATGTTTTGACTTCATGATTTTCCTTTTGTATGTTGTATTATGGTATGAAAATACTATGGCCCCTTCTTCATCCTCTTGTATAATGAAATTGAAGGTCGACACTTATGGTTACTCTTCTTTATTACTTGGTGATAATGAATCCCTAAGCTCATTTTTGATTGTCTTGAAGCCAAATTTACCACTGTTGAGACAGTCATAGTTGATTCTTGATCATGAATATTGTGAATTACTTCAAATATCCATGGACAATTTCAATTGTGTTTCTTAAGACACCCATGCCTTGGCTATCCCTTGATGTTGGTCATGATTGTGCTTAGATGGCACAATAGTTCATAGTTAGATTTTTGCCACTAAAGTTTTCCTTTGACAAAGTCGTATTTGTAGTCCACCTTTTGATGATGTTCAAACGATATAAATACCTATTCTTAACATAAGCAATACATTTCTCACAAATACCAATGCATTCTACTCATAAGGTTCATGGCACCATGCCTAAAGGTATGATACTTAGTAGTGTACTATTATGGCAGCCTATGGTTGGTTTGATAATCTATAATAGTGATAGCATTCATGCCTAATAGTCCTTATCGTTATTGTCATAATATATTTTATATTTGAGGCCTTGTCTACAACATACAAAGTTTACCTTTCTCACCCATACCTTCAGTATATAAAGGACATTGATAGGGAATTTTTAATTTCCACTTAGTCAGTGCAATCTAGGAGAGGATAGATTGTCTAAAGTTGTAATCTATTTCCATTTACACTTGCCATAACTAAAAATGCTTAGTGTTTATTCTCAACCCCAGTATATGAATAAAATGTGACCTATTGTTCTAATAGGCCTATAGGGACAAAGAGATGATAAAGCCTTTAAGTTTAAACATGACATGGTTTTGATAACTTGCCATAATGGTAAGGTCCTGGATGACAATCCTTTGATGCACCTAATTGTAATAGGTGTTATGATAGTCCTTGGTATCTTTTCATTTCTTTCTTGAATGGCCTACAAATAAGACATAAGACCTTTTAGATCCTTCATAAATAAGAATTCTCATACATGACATTTAAACTTAAACTCCCTAAACATCCATCAATCCATCCATTAATATCAAAATGCCATGAATATCCTATGATCAACCATTCTAATTCCTAGGATAGTCATATATTGCAATTTTTCTTCTCTATACTAAAATAGCCCAAGGAATATCTACCCTTGAATTTGTATTTTAACAATCTAATGTCTTTACGAATAACATTGAGCCTTCTTTTGGGACAACATTTTTGCCTTTAGAAGCTCCTCATTTGATGATAGCCTAAAATAGAATAAGTGGATAGTCATAACATTTTAGCATAATGGGAAAACCCTAAAGTGTGATAAAGTCTATACATTATCTATTCCCATCCATGTCATGAAGCAACTATTCAAATGCTAGGCCAACATGATTTAAACAATCATAAGGGCCAACAATCCACTCCAAATGCATGGGAAAAGGACAACTCTTGGTCCCATATTAATCATGTTCACATGGCTACTAGCATCTTCAAGTGAGTCAATACAAAAATTGAAAGCCTCAAACTCATACAATTCAGAAAAATATACCTAATTATAAATTTGATATGCATGAATAAGGAAGTCCTCATGTAATACAAACTAAAATGTGTCATATTTAGACATGTCATCAAGTTGAACTACATCATGTTGAGACTCATGTTTACTTAAGCATTACAAGTCACTTACCTCTTTGCATGCTTCAAAGTTCCAAACAAAGGACTCAACTTTAGGTGTAGCAGATTCCTCATCAATGACTAATTTACATGGCCTTCAACAAACTAAAATTTTATATCATCTTTATGCTTATATGGAGGCTATATCATCTTTACAATTGTATGTCCAGGCTCTTTAGGAGTCTTCACAAATGTGTCCAAAGTAAGATTACTCAAATCAAATAATGGCTTATATCCAGAGCTTTATTAAGTTGATACCTAGGTGGATTAGTGTGTAAACATTCAATATAGATGGTAGTTCACAAGTTTATAGAATAATAAAATGAATCCCTAGTCTAGAATCCAAATGTACATAATAAAACGGATATCCATTTTGTAGTAGCGATATGGACGTTGTAGAGTGTCCGTTGGCAAAGAATTGGGATTTACTTAAATTTCCTTGTTCATGCTTCTCACAGGACGTCACCTCCCCTACCCATCTAGCTCTATAGAAGAAGAGAGACAACAAATGATCAAGAGGGATCACCAATTAGCGGTAAGTGATTGATTACTTATGTCATGTTATATATTTTGAATATTAAATTCTATATTAATGTGCACGTTGTTTGATTGTATTAATAGGTGGAAATTCAAAAATCTCTATCGAGGAGGTCTAGTCGATGAGCGATAGAGGATGAGTCATTGACTGGTTCACCATCTTCATGGCCTAGCAAGAGCCATAGATTATTTGATAGCAATCCATAGGAGATTTGATTTTGGGACATTTTGTTACATATGCCTATTTGGCTTTGTAAACATACTTTTGTATGTTATTGATGTATATCGTTGTATATACCCATATGGTTTTATTTGTACATGCCTATATGGCTTGATATATACACTATACAAATTATTTTCATGACATTATGCATATATGTATATATAAGATCCTAATTTGGCACAAGTAGGGAGAATGCTTGCAAAGGTTATGGAATTTGGTTTTAAATGTTCTAATTGTATTTGCTTCAAAGTTTCTAAAGCCTTTTCAAAAAATCCATTTTGTGCATATCTTGCAATCATTGCATTCCATGAGATAGCATCTCTTTGAGGTTGCATGCCAAACTGTTCACATGCCTTGTCTATGCTTCCACACTTTGGATTTACACCCGCCAATTGCATTTTCTTAACATTTCCTTTCAATCCTTATCAAAAATTCTGTTTTGTACACATATTGCAATCATTGCATTCCTTCATTTACAACACATGATTAAATAAGAAGATGCATATTTACAACACTTAAGAATATGTAGTAGTGTTGCTCATGTCACCAATATTATGTTTACATCTTCACATACATGGCTTACAACATGTGACAATATGAAGTGATGAAGAAACTTGTTATTTTGATGTATTTCAACTCCAAACTTGCGCCTAGAAGTGAAGGCACTAATCCTTGATCAAACTAACCTAAAAGTGTGCCTTGGTACTTAGGGCGCTAGATTATGATTGATCAACCTAAAATGTGCGCCTAAGGCTAGATATTGAATTGGAAGGATAAAATGCATCATCAAAGGAGTTTATAGTTATTGAAGGCATCAAATGATGACTTGGGCACACATCTACCTCTCTACACCATCAAATGTGCACCTAGATTAGTGAGGTACCACTTCATATCTCTATGACTTTGGATATACGCCTTGATAATGAATTGATCTTGCAAGTTGAGGTTGTCTCCACAAGTTGAAAGAATGTCCAAAGAATACAAGGTGCCAATTATTGAACAAACAACCTAGAATGAGTGCCTTACTATTTGATTTGCTAGTTCATGCTTCTAGAACACCAAAAGTGCACCTAGATGTTGAGGCGCTAGCTCTTGCTCAAGCAACCTTGAAAGTGCGCTTTGACAAGGAGGTTAAAATGTATTATCAAAGGATTAAGTTGAATCAAGGAATCATCATTAAAGACAAGTAAAACATGATTGTGAATGAGGTGCACTTTTCATTATCTCTAACCTCACAATTGCGCCTTCCCTTGGAAGCTCATATTATGCCTAAAGGAATGGTACTAAGATAACATCCATGTCAATGCTTGAGAATGTGTCAACTAGAATAATATTTTTTGTTTTTCTCATCATGGGGTCGAACGGACTGCACCAATGCGTCGAGGTGGGCGGGTAAATGCCAGTAGAGCTCTCATTTTGTGCGCCAAGCATCCCAGTCATTCCAGGCAAGAGGCTACCCGCAAAGTCCCTTAAGATCCCTGAGACCAAAAATGTCCCAAACTTTGACAGAGCAGTTCTCAGAATTCATGACAGCTGGGAATGTTGTGTTTGGACCTACAGGTGTACATGGGGTCTGTCGACAATAACCTCTCTCATTTTTGGTCAACTCCATTCCATTTGACCATGCCAAAATCAAACACATTGTTGCAAAATGCTTCAATTTAATGCAGTGGAAAGGGGCTAGATGTGACATTTTTCATTCCATAGCTCATGGGGTTGAATGGACTGTGCCAATGCATCGGGGTGAGTGGGTAAATGCCAGTGGAGGTCTCGTTTCATCCACGAAGCATCCCAGTCGTTCCGGGCAAGAGGCTATCGGTAAAGTCCCTTAAGATCCCTGAGACCAAAAATGTGCCAAACTTTGACGAAGGAGTTCTCAAAATTTGTGATAGCTGGGAATGTTGTGTTTGGACCTATAGGTGCACATGGGGTCCATCGACAATAACCTCTCTCATTTTTTGTCAACTCCATTCCGTTTGACCGTGCCGAAATCAAACGCATTATTGCAAAATGCTTCAATTTGATGCAGTGGAACGGTGCTAGGTGTGACATTGTTCATTCCATAGCTCATGGGGTCGAACAGACTATGCCAACGCATCGGGGTGGGTGGGTAAATGCTAGTAGAGATCTCGTTTCATGCGCCAAGCATCCCAGTCGTTCCAGGCAAGAGGCTACTAGCAAAGTCCCTTAAGATCCCTGAGACCAAAAATGCACCAAACTTTGATGGAGTAGTTCTCAGAATTCATGACAGCTGGGAATGTTGTGTTTGGACCTACAGGTGCATGTTGGTCCATTGATAATAACCTCTCTCATTTTTGGTCAACTCCATTCTATTTGACTGTGCCGAAATCAAACGCATTGTTGCAAAATGCTTCAATTTGATGTAGTGGAAAGGTGCTAGGTGTGACTTTTTTCATTCCATAGCTCGTGGAGTCAAACGGACTACGCCAACACGTCGGGATGGGCGGGTAAATGCCAGTGGAGGTCTCATTTCATGCACCAAGCGTCCCAGTCCTTCCGGGCAAGAGGCTATCGACAAAGTCCCTTAAGATCCCTGAGACCAAAAATGTGCCAAACTTTGACGGAGTAGTTCTCAAAATTCGTGATAGTTGGGAATGTTGTGTTTGGACCTACAGGTGCACGTGAGGTTCATCGACAATAACCTCTCTCATTTTTGGTCAACTCCATTCCGTTTGACCGTGTCGAAATTAAACGCATTGTTGCAAAATGCTTCAATTTGATGCAATGGAAAGGTGCTAGGTGTGACATTTTTCATTCCATAGCTCGTGGAGTTGAATGGACTGCGCCAATGAGTCGGGGTGGGCAGGTAAATGCCAGTGGAGGTCTCATTTTGTGCACCAAGCATCCCAGTCGTTCTGAGCTATAAGCTACCGACAAAGTCAAAAGTTGCTAGGATTGAAAATTTGCATTCCACAGGTCCTAGGGGCTAAACAAATTGTGCCAACATGTTGGGGTGGGTGAGTAAATGCTAGGGGAGGTCTCATTTTATGTGCCAAGGCTCCCAGTCCTTCTGAGCTATAAGCTACTAGCAAAGTGACTTTACCAGTAGCTTATAACTTAGAATGACTGCGATGCTTTGCACACAAAACGAGACCTCCCCTAGCATTTACCCACCCACCCTGACGTGTTGGCATAATCCGTTCGACCCTAGGACTTGTGGAATGCAAAATTTCAATCCTAGCAACTTTTGACTTTGTCGGTAGCCTCTTGCTTGAAATGACTGGGAAGCTTGGCGCACGAAACGAGACCTCCACTAGTATTTACCTGCTCACCCCGACGCGTTGGCACAATCCGTTCGACCCCATGAGCTATGGAATGAAAAATGTCACACCTAGCACCTATCCACTGCATCAAATTGAAGCATTTTGCAACAATGCATTTGATTTCGGCACGGTCAAACGGAATGGAGTTGACCAAAAACTAGAGAGGTTATTGTCGATGGACCCCACGTGCACCTATAGGTCGAAACACAACATTCCCAGCTATCACGAATTCTAAGAACTGTTCCGTCAAAGTTTGGCAAATTTTTGGTCTCAGGGATCTTAAGGGACTTTGCCGGTAGCCTCTTGCCCAGAAGGATTGGGATGCTTGGCGCGTGAAACAAGACCTCCACTAGCATTTACCTACCCACCTTGATGGATCGGTGCAGTCCGTTCGATCCCATGAGCTATGGAATGAAAAATGTCACACCTAGCACCTTTCCACTGCATCAAATTGAAGCATTTTGCAACAATGCGTTTGATTTTGGCATGGTCAAACGAAATGGATTTGACCAAAAATGAGAGAGGTTATTATCGACAGACCCCACATGTACCTGTAGGTCCAAACACAACATTTCCAGCTATCACGAATTCTAAGAACTGTTCCGTCAAAGTTTGGCACATTTTTGGTCTCAGGGATCTTAAGGGACTTTACCGGTAGCCTCTTGCCCAGAAGGACTGGGATGCTTGGCGCATGGAATGAGACCTCCAATAGCATTTACCTACCCACCCCAACACGTTGGTGTAGTCCGTTTGACCCCATGAGCTATGGAATGAAAAATGTCACACCTAGCACCTTTCCATTGCATCAAATTGAAGCATTTTGCAACAATGCGTTTGATTTCGGCATGGTCAAACGGAATGGAGTTGACCAAAAATGAGAGATGTTATTGTCGACAGACCCCATGTGCACCTGTAGGTCCAAACACAACATTCCCAGCTATCATGAATTCTGAGAACTGCTCCGTCAAAGTTTGGCGCATTTTTGGTCTTAGGGATCTTAAGGGACTTTGCTGGTAGCCTCTTGCCCAGAATGACTGGGATGGTTGGAGCACGAAACGAGACATCCATTGGCATTTACCTACCCACCCCAACGTGTTGACGTAGTCCGTTCGACCCCACGAGCTATGGAATGAAAAATGTCATACCTAGCACCTTTCCATTGCATCAAATTGACGCATTTTGCAACAATGCGTTTGATTTCGGCATGGTCAAACGGAATGGAGTTGACCAAAAATGAGAGAGGTTATTGTCGATGGACCCCATGTGCACTTGTAGGTCCAAACACAACATTCCCATCTGTCATGAATTCTGAGAACTACTCCGTCAAAGTTTGGCGCATTTTTGGTCTCAGGGATCTTAAGGGACTTTGTCAGTAGCCTCTTGCCCAGAATGACTGGGACTCTTGGCGCACAAAATGAGACCTCCATTGGCATTTACTCACCCATCCTGATGCATTGGTGTAGTCCATTTGACCCCACGAGCTATGGAATGAAAAATGTCACACCTAGCATCTTTCCACTGCATCAAATTCAAGCATTTTGCAATAATGCGTTTGGTTTTGACACGGTCAAACGGAATGGAGTTGACCAAAAATGAGAGAGGTTATTATCAACGGACCCCATGTAACAAGACCTCCACTGGCATTTACCTGCCCACCCTGACTGGTCAGTGCAGTCCGTTCGATCCCATGAGCTATGGAATGAAAAATGTCACACCTAGCACCTTTCCACTGCATCAAATTGAAGCATTTTGCAACAATGCGTTTGATTTCGGCACGGTCAAATGGAATGGAGTTGACCAAAAATGAGAGAGGTTATTATCGACGGGCCGCACATGCACCTGTAGGTCCAAACACAACATTCCCAGCTATCACGAATTTTGAGAACTGTTTCGTCAAAGTTTGGCGCATTTTTTGGTCTCAGGGATCTTAAGGGACTTTGCCAGTAGCCTCTTGCCCGGAAGGACTGGGATGCTTGGCGCATGGAATGAGACCTCCAATAGCATTTACCCACCCACCTTGATACGTTGGTGTAGTCTGTTCGACCCCATGAGCTATGGAATGAAAAATGTCACACCTAGCACCTTTCCACTGCATCAAATTGAAGCATTTTGCAACAATGCGTTTGATTTTGGCATGGTCAAATGGAATGGATTTGACCAAAAATGAAAGAAGTTATTGTCGACATACCCCACGTGCACCTGTAGGTCTAAACACAATATTCCCAACTATAACAAATTCTGAGATCTGCTCTGTCAAAGTTTGGCACATTTTTGGTCTTAGGGATCTTAAGGGACTTTGCTGGTAGCCTCTTGCCCAGAACGACTAGGACAGTTGGTGCACAAAATGAGACCTCCATTAGCATTTACCTGCCCACCCCGATGCGTTGGTGTAGTCCGTTCGACCCCACGAGCTATGGAATAAAAAATGTCACACCTAGCACCTTTCCACTGCATCAAATTGACGCATTTTGCAACAATGCATTTGATTTCGGCATGGTCAAACGGAATGGAGTTGACCAAAAATGAGAGAGGTTATTGTCGACGGACCCCACGTGCACTTGTAGGTCCAAACACAACATTCCCAACTGTCATGAATTTCGAGAACTGCTTCATCAAAGTTTGGCACATTTTTGGTCTCAGGGATCTTAAGGGACTTTGCCGGTAGCCTCTTGCCTGGAATGACTGGGACTCTTGGCGCACAAAATGAGACCTCTATTGGCATTTACCTGCCCACCCCGACGTGTTGGTGCAGTCCATTTGACCCCATGAGCTATGGAATGAAAAATGTCACACCTAGCACCTTTCCACTGCATCAAATTCAAGCATTTTGCAATAATGTGTTTGATTTTGACATGGTCAAATGAAATGGAGTTGACCAAAAATGAGAGAGGTTATTATCAACGGACCCCACATGCACCTGCAGGTTGAAACACAACATTCCCAGCTATCACAAATTCTAAGAACTATTCTGTCAAAGTTTGGCGCATTTTTGGTCTCAGGGATCTTAAGGGACTTTGCCGATAGCCTCTTGCCCGGAAGGATTGGGATGCTTGGCGCATGAAATGAGACCTCCAATAGCATTTACCCACCCACCCCAATGCGTTGGTGCAATCCGTTCGACCCCACGAGCTATGGAATGAAAAATGTCACACCTAGCACCTTTCCACTGCATCAAATTGAAGCATTTTGCAATAATGCGTTTGATTTTAGCACGGGCAAATGGAATGGAGTTGACTAAAAATGAGAGAGGTTATTGTTGACAGACCCCACATGCACTTGTAGGTCTAAACACAACATTCCCCGCTATCACAAATTTTGAGAACTGCTCCATCAAAGTTTGGCACATTTTTGGTCTCAGGGATCTTAAGGGACTTTGCCGGTAGCCTCTTGCCCAGAACAACTGGGATGCTTGGTGCATGAAACAAGACCTCCACTGGCATTTACCCACCCACCCCAATGTGTTGGCATAGTCCGTTCGACCCCACAATGAGCAAAACAAAAAATATGGCACCTAGCAAGGTTTTTGCTCTTATAGAACAATGTATCGGCAAAGACCCTAGTTTTCATATGGGGAGACATGTGATTTTAAGAGGTTTTGGGAATGTGACTTTATCCTTCCACTCCTTATCCAATGACGAGTTTATTCACAGAGTTTGATGGCTTTTATGAGCATATGCATGATGTTGTTTTAGGATAGTCATAAAGGGCAGTTTTTGGATAGCCATATGTATCTTTTTAACAATCATAAAGGGCAAGTTGTACATGGATTGTGACAGTCCCAAAACTCATATAAATCATCCATTTTGGTGTTTGACAGCCTTATAAATCCATTAGATCATTTATACAAACCCTAATGCAACTTATAAACCCTCTTTGTATAGTAATTTCGTGAATGACTATCTTGTATGATTGTTTTGTGCATTTTAACAGCCCAATGAGGATTGTATGGTGTTGTCATATTCATGATTTTAACTTGATGCAGAGATAGGATCCAACTCAACATGATAGAGGCATCATTACAAATGGATTGAATTGCAATAGTCAGAGAGCCAACCTCCTATCAATGAGAGTTCAATGATAGTAAATAGAGAGCTACTTGACCATAAATAGGATTTACATACATACATACATACATACATACATATATATATGATCTCATAGGCATCTAGGTTTCATACACAAATGGCAATAGTTGTAGAGCCAACCTCCTATCAACGAGAGTTGAATAATAGTAAATAGAGAGCTTCTCGGCCATAAATGGGATTTGCATACACACACACCCAACTGAAATAGTATCCTTATTGGCCTTATTGGCATCTCCCCCCAAGATGTAAGTTTTTTATGTTTATAATGTGCCCCCAGTGTCCTTATTGGCCTTATTGGCACCTAAAACACAAGAAAGTAGATTCCACTAGCTTTCAATTACAATTTCTCTTAGGCCCTAACACATCCATATAGGGCTATACTAAACAAAGAAATAGTAGGAAAATAGTAAAATATGCAAAAACAGAGTTTCTTGACATTAATTTCATTCAAACTTGTCTTCAATTCATCTTCAAAATGTTTTCAATACATCTCCAATGCCTTTTCCATGAAGGTTTATGCATATTTATACATGATTTGAGGGAAACCTGAGAAACCCTAAACCCCAAACCCCTAAACCCTAAACCCAAGTAACCATACACCACTATCTCCCTATCTCTCCCCTATCTCCCCATCACCTTTGTCCCTCTACCTCTTAATCTCTCTCACTATGTCTCTTGCCATGTCCCTCACTCTTTATCTCCCTATCTCTCCCCTCGGACTCCTCTATATCTCCATATTGGTCTGATGTACAGCACACAGTGGAAGCTCTCAAAACACGGTGAAATACCCATCAAAACCCATAGTTCAAATAGATTAAAGCTTAATCATCTTTAAGAAGCCTTCTCAAAGTCCCAAATAACATCAAATCATATACATTCTTCCTATCAGCAAGATAAACACTATCAGCCAACTCAAAAATTATTAAACCAATGCTCTGATCACTCCACTTTTGACGAGCCTTTGAACCTTTCACTGTGACATATATCCATCGACCCAACTTTAAACTAGTTTTCTGATCTCCCATACCACCCATTTCTCACTCCACAACCTGTATTAACACATGATTAAAGCTAACCCCTAAACCCTAACCCCTATTTCCTAACCCTTAAACCCTAAACTTGAGAAACCATAAACCCCTAAATCCTAAACACTAAACCCAAGAAACCCTAAACCTCTATCTCTCTATCTCCCTATCTCACTATCTCCCCATCACTATCATTCCTCTACCTCTCAATCTCTCTCCCTATGCTTTGGCCATGTCCCTCACTCTATATCTCCCTATTGATCCTCTCTCTCTAAACACTAAACCCTAAACCTCTAAACCTTAACCCCTAAACCCTAAACCCTAAACCCTAAATAATGCCCCTAAATCTTAACCCCGAACCCCTAAATCTTAAACCCTAAACGTGAGCAACCCTAAACCCTGTCTCCTATCTCTCCCTTATCTCCATATCTCTATCATCGGGCTCTACCTCTCAATCCTTCTCCCTATTTATCTGGACATCTCGCTCACTCTCTATCTCCTTATCTCCCCCCTTTGTCACCTCTATCTCTCCCTATCTGTCTCCTCTCTCTTTCTATCTAGCTATCTCCAAAACTGAGAAACCCTAAACCCAGGTACACCCTAAATCCAATCAACTCTAAACCTATATCTCCCTATCTCTCCCCTATCTCCCTATCTCTATCATCCCTCTACCTCTCTTGATCTCTCTCCCTATGTCCCTGGCCATGTGCCTCACTCTCTATCTCCTTATCTCTCTCCTCAGTCTCCTCTCTCTATCTCCCTATCATTCCTCTCTCTCTATAAACCCTAAATCCAAAACCCTAAACCTCTAAACCTAACCCCTAAATAATTTAAATCCTAAACCCTAAATAATGCCCCTAAACCCTAACCCCTAACCCCTAAACCTGATAAACCCTAAACCCCTAAACCCTAAACCCAAGTAACCCTAAACCACTATCTCCCTATCTCTCCCCTATTTCCCTACCACCTTTGTCCCTCTACCTCTCAATCTCTCTCCCTATGTCTCTGGCCATGTCCCTCACTCTTTATCTCCCTATCTCTCCCCTCGGACTCCTCTATATCTCCTTATTGGTCTGATGCAGAGCACACAGTGGAAGCTCTCAAAACACGGTGAAATACCCATCAAAACCCATAGTTCAAATAGATTAAAGCTTAATCAGCTTTAAGAAACCTTCTCAAAGTCCCAAATAACATCAAATAATATACATTCTTCCTATCGGCAACAAAAACACTATCGGCCAACACAAAAATTCTTATACCGATGCTCCGATCACTCCACTTTTGACGAGCCTTTGAACCTTTTGCTGTGACATATATCCATCGGCCCAACTTTAAACTACTCTTCCGATCTCCCATACCATCCATTTCTCACTCCACAACCTATATTAACACATGATTAAACCTAACCCCTAAACCCTAACCCCTAACCCCTAACCCCTAAACCCTAAACTTGAGAAACCATAAACCCCTAAATCCTAAACACTAAACCCAAGAAACCCTAAACCTCTATCTCTCTATCTCCCTATCTCACTATCTCCCCATCACTATCATTCCTCTACCTCTCAATCTCTCTCCCTATGCTTTGGCCATGTCCCTCACTCTATATCTCCCTAATTGTCCTCTCTCTCTAAACACTAAACCCTAAACCTCTAAACCTTAACCCCTAAACCCTAAACCCTAAACCCTAAATAATGCCCCTAAACCTTAACCCCGAACCCCTAAACCCTAAATGCGAGCAACCCTAAACCCTATCTCCTATCTCTCCCTTATCTCCCTATCTCTATCATCAAGCTCTACCTCTCAATCCTTCTCCCTATTTCTCTGGACATCTCACTCACTCTCTATCTCCTTATCTCTCCCCTTTGTCACCTCCATCTCTCCCTATCTGTCTCCTCTCTCTTTCTATCTAGCTATCTACAAAAATGAGAAACCCTAAACCCAGGTACACCCTAAATCCAATTAACTCTAAACCTATATCTCCCTATCTCTCCCCTATCTCCCTATTTCTATCATCCCTCTACCTCTCTTGATCTCTCTCCCTATGTCCCTAGCCATGTGCCTCACTCTCTATCTCCTTATCTCTCTCCTCGATCTCCTCTCTCTATCTCCCTATCATTCCTCTCTCTCTATAAACCCTAAATCCAAAGCCTTAAACCTTTAAACCTAACCCCTAACCCCTAAACCCTAACCCCTAACCCCTAAACCTAAGAAACCCTAAACCCTAAACCCAAGTAACCCTAAACCACTATCTCCCTCTCTCCCCTATTTCCCTACCACCTTTGTCCCTCTACCTCTCAATCTCTCTCCCTATGTCTCTGGCCATGTCCCTCACTCTTTTTCTCCCTATCTCTCCCCTCAGACTCCTCTATATCTCCCTATCATTCCTCTCTCTCTATAAACCCTAAATCCAAAACCCTAAACCTCTAAACCTAACCCCTAACGCCTAAACAATAAATCCTAAACCCTAAATTATAATGCCCCTAAACCCTAACCCCTAACCCCTAAACCTGAGAAACCCTAAACCCTAAACCCAAGTAACCATAAACCACTATCTCTCTATCTCTCCTATATCTCCCTATCACCTTTGTCCCTCTACCTCTCATTCTCTCTCGCTATGTCTCTTGCCATGTCCCTCACTCTTTATCTCCCTATCTCTCCCTTCGGACTCCTCTATATCTCCCTATTGGTCCTTTATCTCTCTCTAAACCCTAAACCCTAGACCTCTAAACCTTAACCCCTAACCCCAAGACCCTAAACCCTAAACCCTAAACCCTAAACCCTAAATAATGCCCCTAAACCCAAGCAACCCTAAACCTCTATCTCACTATCTCTATCATCCCTCTACCTCTCAATCTCTCTCTCTATGTCTTTGGACATGTCTCTCACTCTCTATCTCCCTATCTCTCCCCTCTGTCTCCTCTATCTCTCCCAAACTCTTTTAGTCCCCTCTCTCTATCTCTCTTTAAAATGTAAACCCTAAACCCCTAAACCCGAGCAACCCTAAACCTCTAAACCCTAAATAATTGCCCTAACCAACCTCTAAACCACTTCTTTATATAGGTGCAACTAATACCACCTTTTCATTGTTTTCCACAATTATATTCTTTTCCATTTTCCAAGTCCTACATGTGTCCAAGTTGTATTGTTTGTCAAGTTTTTAGTCTAATTGTTAGTCCCAGCTCTCATGGTTATTAAAATGTTAGTATAGTTAGATTTATCCTTCGGTAACATTAATTTACACATTGTTGCACAAACAACCACACTGAGACATAACCTTACCTAATTAAGGTTAACCTTTAAGGTTCTTTCATAAATGGCGAGCTTAACAGATCCAACTAGTTCAATGTTCTTATAGTCCATGCTTGCCCTTCCAAGAGAGTTCATGCCATGTTAACTTTGCATTATGTCCTAACATATCACATTAAGGACATCATCATCACAAGGAATAACAATGTCATGAAGGATTAACGAAGGTGTAGCTTCACCACATAAAGTATCATTCATAATTTTATCACTAGAGGGTAAGGGTATATAATGTGTATCCTTCTCAAACCATGTATCATGAATCAAATCATATGAAGGATTGGGTAAAGCAATTTAGGGCATGAAATCCAAAACGCCCCGAAACACATCCCTTGCTGCCCCACCATTCCTATCCCCGAAATATTGGAACATAGTCTAAAAGTGATTATTTCACATGATGAACAAAACTGAATATTTTATTATTGATTATTTGAGTAATTCATTAGTGATGATTCTTAGTGTTTAACAAATCCTTATGGATTAATGTGTAAAGAAGCTACCAATGTTAATTTGCCCTCCTCCTTCACTAGAAATGGTCTTTAAGGAGGTTCATATATTGATGGGAGATCCAAGATTTAAGAGGTATATTTTCAAAAAGACTAAAAAGCCTTTTTCCCAAATTTTTCTAGAAAATGGATATTCGTTTTGGTTTGGTATCCAAACCAAAACAGATATCTGTTTCAAAGTCAAACTTTGCCAAGTTGCGAATTTGGCTAAGTAAAAACGTGATTTGTTTCCTATTGCCACTGTTTGGCCCACGATGATCCTGCACATACCCAGGTATCTCAAAACTGAGTGTAGCAACAAGGTGAGATACAAAATAGTCCAAAGTGTGTTGAAGAAGATTTAGAGTATTGCAAAAGGTTTGTTAAAACAAATTTCACAACACAAATCACAACATGGAGTGATTCTATTAGTCAAGCGTCAGTAATATATATCAACCCCATCTTCATATATGGACTAGGTCCATTTTTTCTTTCTTGTTGAAGGGACACATGGTCCTTATCACTATGTATTTGTTTTCATCATCTGCCAACTAGTAGAGGCACTAAAGGATGAAAATAATAAAAATTAGAGAGGAGACAAGAGTGAGTTGGGTTTATAACACAAGAAGATGCCCCCAAGACATCCTCTACAATGTTATGCCCCCAAGGCACAACATACAACAATAAAATAGACGAGAGGAAAGATAGAAGATTAGAGAAACAAATAGAAGAATGGTCACAATAGAGGCGGTCTCCTTGTATCCTTGACCTTACAAGAGTATCAAGGGTCATCCAAAAAGACTGAAACAACATTTAACACAACACGAGGAAACACAACACAATGGTAACAATGTATCTATCTAGGAGGAGGCCGCCCTTTAGAGCAACTAGAGTAGGTGCTACATCGAGTGTGGCTAAAAGAGGGAGAAATACTTACTTGATTCAATGGGATATTTCCTGGTGGACAATCCATGTCTATCATCTCAAGGTATATCATATTTTCTAATATCATATTAACATTAAGAGTAGGATGACGATAAGCTTTGGTGGATTTCAGAGAATGGTATCCAATACCGGTCGTGTAATTAATTCCAGCAACTTGTAAAGGTACTCTGATTCCTTTTTGTTTTACACCACAACTATTAACTACATAGTGACAATTTTTGTAAAGGATTTGAAATCCACGACCATAGATAGACTCCATATTTTTAGAAGAAAGCAGGGCCTCATAAGTCTCATATTTTGTAGTGTAAGTGAAAGTATTGTCTTGGTCTTCTACTAAAGAAACTTTAGGTACCTTAGGTAGTTCCAAAGATTTCTTCGATGAGATCAAGGCAACTTTTGATGCCTCAAGATTGGGGTTATTAAGTTTATATTGCCTTGCAAAGGAAGGAGTAAAATCCAATGAACCCCAATTGTCACCATAAAGTACATTTGATGGTGATGTTGAATCTTGCACAGCATTATCTGCGGCAAGAGGTATTGATGAATCGACTTTTAAGTTATTTAGAGTTTGATGATTGACAAGTTGTTTTTGTGTTTCAATGTGTAAACAACTTTTTAGCTCTGGATCAGCTTTGATGGTGTGAATTTATGGGACTTCCCCCATAGTATGAATCCACAGTCTTCCAAGAATCATATTATATGACATAGCACTGGCCATGACATGGAAAAGAGTAGATAATGTCACGGGTCCAACCTTTATAGGTAGAGTTATAGTACCCATGGATGGTCTACCAGGATTATCAAAGAAAGATTTTAGTAGGAGTAGTGCAAAGCTACTCAACAAGATCATAATCTTAAACACCTTTATGAGTAAGATGGGGTGGTTGAGGAAGTATAGGTTGAGAAGTTGGTAAAGTAATCGGAGTGTTGGATCTTTGTTTATTATTTCACATATTATATGTGTGCGCAACCACATTGTGATAGGGTTGTTGCAACACATTTTGATACACTTGATTTCCTTGAGTAATTTGTTTTTCCAAATTGAGAATGTAACCCAAGGGTCTAAGTGGTGTTGGAGCACCTTGAACCATAATCACCAGTTTTAAGTGAGGAGGTGCATTATGTGCCCCATTCACAATGAGTTTAGGAACACTAGTGCACTTATCCACTATCCCCTTAGTGGGTGGAATAAGTTCATTGATGATGATTGAATTAACATTGTTTTTACTATGATTAAGATTAACATCCATCCCTAAAGGATTTAATGTGAGAGACCTTTCTTTGTCCACCAATGCTTCATCTCTTAAAGGAGGAGCATTAGAATAAAGGGAAGGTAAAGTGTTGTTAAGAGAATTGTCGATGACTGTATCTTTAGTGATGTCAAAGGGGTTTGAATATGCAACCAAAAGAGAACTATTCACATCCTTAGTGATGTCCAAAGTACTTGAACATTCATCCAAAGGAGAAAGATCGAGGGTCTTCACTTCCTTAAGGATATCCAAGGTGCTTGAACATTCAACTAAAGGAGGAATGGGATGACTCATAGAATCATCATCGTCGTCATACACTTTAGATATTAGATCCAATGCATTATCATGATTTATAGAAGAAATTTCACAATCCTCTTTCTCATGAGTGTTCATGGATATGACTTCGGTTAGATTTTCTAATATTGAAGGATGCTCACCCATGAGGGTTATGAATCCATGGAAATCAAGATCTTTGATATATGCATGCAAAGATACCAAAGAGAAATGACATGAAGATTCCATAATAAAATGTCTTGGAATAGCAATGTACAAAAAGATCTATTCATTTATCAAATAGAGCCGATGTGAGAGACTTTTGTACACCACAACACTAGTTTGAGGAAACTAGGTTTTTGAAGCTTTTATAAAGATCAAAAATACACTAGTGTCACTAAAAACCAAGTGAATTTAATGCTAAAATTGCTGCACAAAAGGTGATATGGATGATTTTTTGATTTATTGCAAAATATGCGAAAAAGATGCTTGTTTGCTTATGTTGAAATACACATTGTGTAATTGCAAGAGTATGATAATTATGCACTTTTTCCACAATTATGCAAAATTTCTGAATGAGTATGCAAAGAAATAAGTGGAAGGTCTGATTTGAAATGTTTATTATAGTAGTAAAATCTGGAATAAGATTTTGACTACAAACCCTAGCTTTGCAAAAACTAGGTTATATGAAAAAAATGCAAAATTTCAACAAAACCCTAACAAATGATATATGCAAATGCAAGGTGTGAGATCATGAAATGGTTAATTTCTGTAATTTATCTCAGATCTAATGTAAAAATCAGCAAATTAAATGTTTCCAATGATATGCAATGAAAATAATGCAAACTATGCCTTTATGCAAGCCTATAATGCTTATTTTTTCAAATTTTCAAATATATGCAAGATTTTTCAATGAAGAATGATAAGTATGATATGATGTAATGCAAAATCTGATTTCAATACTCAACAAGATGCAAGTTCATTAAAAACACAAGTTCACCAAAATGTTATATGGTAAAAGGGGGAAGGATGGAATGTGTGTGAGTACACTAGATCAAACCCTCCTTTCGCTATAACATTTAAGGACAAAACCGAGATTAAGTCACTACAAGATGGATGAGGACTCAACTACATATTTTGTGCTCTTGTTTGTCAATGAAAGATAAGATTCAACCAAGCCTTTTATCAAACCCTAGGCCAATCAATGCACTAAACCCTAGAATAATGATGATCAATTGGAAATAGAAGATCGACAACAAAAATCAAAAAATGAAAAGTACATAGATGATCAATAAGATGTTGAAACCTATCTCCTAAAAGAAGATGTGTTAGAGGACAAATTCAGCAACTGCCCAAGTCTAGAAGTGAGATTCTATCTGAGGTCAAAACTAATAAAATGTTGTAATTAATGCTCAAAAACTAGATCCAAAAGTCGTAAGCCCTACAGACTAGGGTGCCAACCGCCTAAGTCTCTTAAAAGAGATAATTAGAAACTATTTTTGGATCCTGAAACTCTAATTTCTACACTGCCTTCTTGTAGCTCCACTTCTCCTTAAACTTGTACTTGTAACCTATACACAAGATGACAAGAGAGGGCTTTGGAGGTTGTGGTGTTGAGGGATTTGCCTTAGTCAAATCCTGGGTTAGCATTCAAGCTTTCCCAACACCGTTGTTAATGAGAGAGTGTGCCCTTGCAGGGCAAAGGCTAAAGATAATCTAAATGATTAAATAACAATGATGTCAACTTAGAGGTAAAGTCCTTAGGAGGATGAAAACTCTTCAAATCATAAGGAGATGGATAATGAAGCCATATCTGTAACAAACACACAAATACAAAACACAAATCTACAACAATAACACAATGAATGCCTTAAATGCTCTTTTCTCCAATATCATAAGTTTGTGTTATCCATCTAGGTTTAAAATAAAGTAAAAAAACTCACTTATATATGCTTTCTCTCTAACATTTACTGTAGACACCCAAATTTGTCCCAAATTTGTCCATGTCTTGCAACATCTTGTTAAAACATTATCCTAGACATCTTGTAGCATTTTGTCCAAATCCCACTCCTAACCCCATTTATCCATTAAGCCAATTAATTAAATAAATTTTATTTATTTAATTAAAATCCTATTCAATCCCATCCTCATCCTACTTAGCTAATTAATTAAATAAATTTTATTTATTTAATTAATTCCACATCATATCCCAATCATATCCTATCCTCATCCTAATTAATTAAATAAATTTTATTTATTTAATTAATTTCCAACTATATCACAACTAATTCAAATATTTTATTTGAATTAAGTCCTCATCTTTTATCACATTCCAACACTTGTCCAGTCAATCATGTGTTATAACTTTTATCTTTCACATGCACAACTAATGGGACCTAATTTTAGTATTTATCCACCCAAACACACCTAAGCCTTATCTTCCTTTGCCACATGTCAATTGACTACAATTTCTTGATGTGCAACGAAACCTAACTTAATCCTATCCATCCATTTCATCTAAAGCCCTAATTGATCCTAGCCATCCATTAGAATCAAGTCTTTCCTATAAAACAAACCTCTTTTGAGCCATTTGGGACATTAGAGAAGACATTAGAGAAGAGAGGAGATTAGAGAATATCAGGATTCTTCTTCATGCAACCTCACTCTGCTGAATTTTTATCTCAAACCATCATCCATCATCTTTCAATCCATCTAGGTTGCATCTATCAACCATCAACCATCCATCATCTATCTCCTTATCAATGTTATGCTACGGAATCGAGCAATCAACACAACAAAGCGATCAATCAATCAAGCTCATCTTGCATCTTCGAGGTATTGAATTATTTGGGTTCAGGTTATGCATTTCAATTGTTTGATCATTTCCATTTATAAATCCAAATTTTCGATATACATTCTGGCACGGCCGGTGGGACTCACTTCGCTTGATCTTTTTTGCAGATTTTTGTAGTAAAAATTTGCATTCATATAACCCCCATTGTTGAGTTTTGCAGGTTTAATTAACTTTTTGTTGCAGATCTGCTACTTTTTGGACAAAACCCTAGGTTTTAAAGATTTCATCATATCTTCCAAACGGCTATAAATTTTTCTACAAGATTTTAGCAGAAGTTTGTCCATTATATAGGGAAGCTACAGCAGAAAAATTTTGGATTTATCGTGATTTTTGAGGGATTTATCATGTTTTTATGTTTTTTCATAAAATCACAATTTTGGGCACAAATCAGCGAACTTTTTAGAAATGTTTACATTTCTGGAAAGCTCTTACAATTTTAATGGGGGTCTATGTTTTATAGATTTAATTTGGAGGTTGTTTACATTGCAAAAAAATTAGATATTTGCCGACTATACCATTTTCATAAATCTATATTTCTGGGCGCAAATCAAGGAATTTTTCTCATTTCTTTACATTTTCAGAAATCTCTCTAAAAATTAATGGGGGTCTCTTCTTTGATTTTTTAATTTTTGAACCAAAAATGTATCGAAATAATTAAATCTAATTCGGCTATGCATCTAAAATTATAATTTTCCTTGCCTGATGAGCCTATTTTTTATGCCTGCATTATAATATCATTTTTTTTTATGTTGTAGGTGATCATAAGGAGCTGGAGCAACATTGACATCAACATCAATAGTAAATTAGATAGCGAATTAACCAAGTGCAATCATTTCATTTCTCATCTTCTAATCATTGTTTGAATCACACATTTAGATTTTAGGCATAAAATGAACAACTTGTTTGCAAATATCACATCAAAAAAATTAGGCTAAAACGAACCATTGTCTTTCATCACATTTGGATTTGGGCTTTAAAACAAACAAGTGCTTGAATTGTCTTCCACACATTAAATTTCTAAGGTGAATGAACCCCATGCGAGTGTGACCAAGTAAATGTGTATGCTCTCTCCTCGCATCCCAACATGAACTTGGAGATCAAAAACATTTACTTGTGTTGCTTTTGTTTAGCCTTCGAGAGGCCTGCCTTGGTATCCACCCCAAGGGAACGACCTCAAGCGGTACTTTCATTTGGTCCGCTATATAAATCAGAGGATAAGGCGAAAGCCAAGTCTAACTGGTATTAGCGCTCACCATACAGTGCTAACTCGAAAGGAGGTGTACCTTTGTGTATATTAAAACTCCTAGTAGGGTTAGTTAAAGTCTTAAGTGACTTGTTGGATGCTCGTGGGGTGCTGGTCCCCTAGATTTTCACTAGAACCTCCTTGTGATAGTGGCCTTGCCTTTACTAGGACTTGTTGAATTGTCTTCATGTGCTTGCTTAACCAACATCACATTCTTCCAAACTAATAACTTGCTTATGTGTCTTGCATGAGTGATTCATGTGTGTATATGCATAATCATTTGTTTGAATATTGCCACATCAAGCTCTAAACACCAATCACATAAACAATTCATCCAACATTTCATCCACATCACCCAATTTTGTCATTCCACATCATATCCTAATCATAACCAAATCAATTTCATTCTAAACATATCCTAGTCACATCCATACTCATTCCAAATCATATCCACATCATCATCAACCTATTCCTAGTCAACACTTGTCAAGATGGTCATAATCATTCAAGGGGGTTATCCCTCTAATCATGAGACAAATCCCAAGCCTAAGGTAACAATTCAAGGGGGTTATCCTTATAATCATGAGACAAGACCAAAGACCAAGATCACAATTAGAGGAGCCCCTCTTCCTAATCCAAATCATGAGAAGAAACCAATCACAATTAAAGGTGGCTATCTTCCTAATCCAAATCATGAGAAAAAACCAATCACAATTAAAGGTGGCTATCTTCCTAACCCAAATCATGAGAAGAAACCAATCACAATTAAAGGTAGCTATTTTCCTAATCCAAATCATGAGAAGAAATCAATCACAATTAAAGGTGGCTATCCTCCTAATCCAAATCATGAAGATAAACCAAGACCTAAGGTCACAATTAGAGGAGCCCCTCTTCCTAATCCAAATCATGAGGATAAACCAAGACCCAAGGTCACAATTAAAGGTGGCTATCCTCCTAATCTAAATCATGAAAGCGAACCAAAGCCCAAGATCACAATTAAAGGAGCCTCTCCTCCTAAGACCAAGTTTATACTTCGAGGAGGATATATCTTTATTGATGAGGATGAGACAAGTCCAAAACCCAATCCATCCACACATCAAATCAATTCCACATCAACTTATCCCACTTCATACCAATCTAATCCATCCACACATCAAATCAATTCTACATCAACTTATCCCACTTCATCTCAACCAAATTCATCCACTTGTCATATCAGCCCTTTATCAACCTATCACAACCCTTATCCATATCAATCCATATCACAACAATCATTATCCTATGCAACCCCTCCATCATCATCACAACAACCCATTCAACAATTCCAACAACAACAAATCATATAACAACAACAAATGCAAACACCATCTCAACCTCAACAAATTCCACCTCAACCTTACATGTCATCACCATCCACTTCCTATCAACTTAATCCACCTATCCACTAAGTCAATGCCACATCAACCTATGAACATCCACCTCAAGCTTATCCAATCCCTCATGCCACCATGCCAATGCACTACCAAGCCCATCCACAAGGCAATCAAGTGATATCACAAGAACAACATTCAAGTCCAAATGGCCTTTTGTATATAAATCAAGTGAGCACAAGTCAACCTTGCCAACAAGATCAAATGCCCGCATCTTTGGGTCCACCTCAAGATCTTTTGTCTACATATCCTACCATTACACCTAGCTACCAAGACTATCAATGGCCTCCACAACAAGCACAAATGAGCCCAAATCCACCTTTGCAACAAGAATCATATCCAAATCCAAATGGCCCCTTGTACATAAATCAAATGAGTCCAAGTTATCATATGCAAGACTTAATTACCTTTGACAAGGGAGATACCGATCTAGAGTGGCCTTCACCATCCAATCACATGCCAACACATGAACCAACTAGTCCTATCCCAACACCACCATGTGATCCCATTCCTAGTCCATTAATCCCTCTACCTTCCAAACCACCAAGTCCTCCATTACCTTCATCACCATGTCATTCTAATCCTTCACCAAAGGATGCGGCTGAGATAGTTTTACAAAGAATGCTTGAAGCAAAACTCATTGAACTTCCTGAAGTCAAACCATGTGAAGAAAGTCCATATGATGAACATGATTATTGTGCATACCATAGGACCAAAGGCCATAATACAAATCAATGCCCAATATTTGTCTCAATTGTTTACAAGGTGTACCTACCTATAATGGGAAAACATGCCACATCATCCCAATCCCATGTGTCACCCCCATCTAGTCCAAATCCTAATCCACACAATCCAATTAGCCCTCAACCTAATCCTAATCATAAGCCTACAACACCATCTACTATTATCATCCATCCATTATATTGCTCATCCACTCATACACTTGCGAAGGATGTGATCCATTGGCTACTAGCTAGGAATAAACTACCCCCATGTCAAACACCAATTCATGAGCCTACCAAAGAACTTCCAAAGCTCATGTCCAATCCTATAATCCCATCATGTGGTCCACCTATCCTTGAGCCTATCTAAGAGCCCTCAATTAACATACCTAGCCTTTCAAGCCCATCATGTGACCTACAAGCCATCAAGCCTATTTGCAAACCTTCTATTATGAATCCGAGACAAGAGTCATCATGCCTTCATGTTGTTGAACAAGAGCCTTCCAATTCCATTCAAGCAACCCAAGAGGTATGTCAAGCATTTAATCCTAAGCATGTGGAAACATTAAACCCTAGTCCAACTCAAGATCAAGACACTTCCCTTCACCCCATCCATAACATTTACCTTCCTTATGATCAAGATGATACCTATGAAGAAGCTATCCATGAGCACCTTGATCCTATCCATTATCTTATATCCATCCATGAACAAGATATCCACATTGCTCCTAGTCATCCGCCATCCAGCCCTATCCATAATGAGTAAACATCCACTTGTCATGATGAGATACTTGTCCCCCAAGTAAGCATAGAAGATCAAACAAATAACTTGGATCTTAGTGAACACAATGCGAATCAAGATCCTAATGATCCTCCTTCCACATCCACCATCGATCCCATTTCAAATCCATCATGTCCTATTGGTCTATCCACCCTTATACATGAGTGTTCTTCCTTAGGACAACAACGACCTTTATCCACTTCAGTTTCTCCATCCAATAAAGAGCTCAAGTCTAGTTCTCAAAACACATCTAGTCCCATAGTCAATCGCATCCTCCAAAACATGAACTACCAAGGCAAAGGTCTAGGCCTTTATGAACAAGGTATTTTGGAGCCAAACCATGTCAAGATTCCTCCATGCTCATATGGCCTTGGATACACACCCCTAGGTAAACAAGGCCAAGATGTTGGTAATCCCTTCATGCATCTTAAATCTACCACTTTCCATCACAAACCCCATCATCTACCCAAAACATATGTTTCCATTCCATCTCCATCATCTTATAAATGTCAAAAGCATGTGACCGTACACCTTTCGCCATCTAATTTGCCTCCACTTTTACCAACTCCAAATATCCCTCCATCCACCTTGCCATCGTTGCTTCCAACACCTAACATACCTAGCATTCATAAGTATCCTTACATCCCTAATCATGGCCAACAAAAGCACACATCGTTTAAGCATAAAGCTTCCAATCATTCCATCCACTCCACCCAACCCATGGGATTCCAAAATAAACATTTGGATGCCTTTATCTATAAAGCCAAAAATCCAACTAAAACTCCTAAGGACCCTCATGCCTTTGGGAATCAATGTGAAAAGTCTCTAAATCATCCATCTTCTAAGCAAAGTACCTTCAAAAAGCTATCCAAGCCCATACGTCCAAATGCAAAGCCTAAAAGCAAAATGGTTTGGGTTCCGAAGCAAATAGCTAGCAAGTTAAATGAGGCATCGTCATCCACATCTCAAGAATCCCAATCACCTATCTCCATCCAAAAGCCTACTTCCATCCAAAACTTCCACTCCCTTAAAAAATACCACAAGCATAACAAATGCACTAAAAATAATAAATCTATGCGGGTTCCTAAATCACTCCATCAACCATCTCCTAAGCAAACATCTCCATTGCTTCCTACACCACCTTCCCATCAAAATCTTCAATGTTTAACACGGTGTGTGCAACCGTTGGTCATGATTCCCTTTCATTCCAAAACATTCACACATGCCTACATCTCCCCATCTTCCATCCATTATCCTACATATCTCCCCCATGCTATCCCTATGGTCCATGCTTTTGCATAAGCCTCTCATCCATTTTCATTCCATAAGCCTATATAAATCCACACCATAAGCCACTAGCCTACACTTTCATAATCCATTTCATCATCCACTATCTACCTAATCCATCTCCCATCCATACAATCCCTTATGAAGATCTATGAGCATAATGACATGGTCCATGCAAAGACATCATCCATCTCTAATGGGATAATATCATCTCTCATAGCACTAGCCACTTGAGTCCCTCCTATCCATTACCATGGTGAAAACTTGGCAAACATGCACCATGTGTAATTGTCAACCCATCTAAAAGCAAAAAAAACAAAAAAAAAAATCAAAATAGTAAAGAGAAATCCCTTCATCCAACGGTGAAAACCTGGTAAACAGGCACCTTGGATAGGTACCATGATGAAAACCCAGCAAACAGGCATCATGTGTAGGTTGATCTTCTATGTCACTTACACTTGGGGGCACACTGTCTCATCCAACCTATCCATTTCCAAACTATCTATCGCATTATATCATTTTCCATCTTATCATGTCCTATCATTACCATACCATCCTGCCATCCTTAGCCATTACATAAACATGCCTATCCTATTGAACCCATTCCATCCTTCCACCTTTTGATTTTGATGAAGACATAGGGGCAAAATGTTGAAACATGTTTGGATCTTTCTTGACATAACTTCTTTCCAAACCAAGTCCTATCCATTGACCATTTATCCATCCCATTCAAACCAATCCAATCATGTTATCCCTTGGTCATGAACTCTGTCATGTAAAAATCCTAAGCATTACCACCTAGAATGGGACAAGTTCTTCCTATGCAACATAGCCTTTGGAGATCACATCCTAGCTCCCTTATGATCCATCCACTATAGCATATCTTTATCACGAGCTTTCCATCTTATAGCTTAT
Source organism: Cunninghamia lanceolata (assembly GCA_027924645.1). Lineage (NCBI taxonomy): Eukaryota > Viridiplantae > Streptophyta > Pinopsida > Cupressales > Cupressaceae > Cunninghamia > Cunninghamia lanceolata. The sequence continues at coordinate 3,543,087 of BSBN01000791.1, read as the reverse complement.
CCCCATCTATTTATCATGAGCTTTCCACTATAGCCTACCTATCCATTTATCATGGGGCAAGCATCCATCCCTTATATGGCCTATCCTCTTGTCTATCCATCCAACTCTCATGAGCCTTCCATCCCATTACTATAGCCCATCCTTTTATCCATCCATCCTACCTCCATCTTTGCACCTAGACTTGGTTTTCTCCCTTGTCATTGGTATCAAGCACAAAGGCTACCCAAATTGTAAATCCATTGGCATTTTCCAAAACATTTCAAAAAAAAAACTCTAAAAAAAAAAATCATCAAAATATTTCCCAAAAATTCAAAAAAATCAAATATTCTCAAAAAAAAAACACAAAAAAATCAACTATCCAATGAAAAATCCAAGCAATAAAACCAATCATATCATCCAAAACAATCCACTCCATCAACATCAATCAAAATCAAATCATCGTCATCATCATCAATTCTTCCTATCAATAACATTCATTCATTCATTTCAATCAATCACTTCTTCCAATCATATCAATCAAATCAATCTAAGCAATGATCTTAAATCCAAGCCACATTAATCCATATCAAGCAGCCAATCAATCAAGGAACATTATCCAATCAAATCAACAAGTTTTGATCCTAATCTTGTCATGAGCCCAATCAATCATCATCAATGGGATATAGCATTCCCACATCGTTGTGTTGATCTAGGGATATAGGTTTCCCCATAATGACAACACTATCATCATCAATCAAATAATCAATTATTGGTTTATGACTTGACAAGGACAATACCTTGTTTGTTTTACATCCTTTGAGCACACTAAGAACACTTGCTTATGCTTAGATTGAGTGGATACTCCAATCATCACACCATCACTATCATCATTCAAAATAATCCAATCATCAAAACAATCAACCCAACAATAGCAAACATCAAAACCAACGCACATCAAGCTAGCCATCAAAACAAATCTAATCACTTCAACAAATCAAAAGTAGCTCAATCCACCACATATCATCACATCATCAACATTTCATCAAATCAATCTAATCAGCATTTCACCATCTTCAAATCATTCCAAACAATGATCCAAATGGAAGTCATCATTAATCCATACCAAGCAAGTTAATCAATCAAACCAAGTTATCCAAATGCAACCCATGGTCTTGATCCTAGCCTTGTTGTAAGCCAAAGCAATCAATCAATTAACCAACAAACTCAACAAACAACCTCATGTTGATCTAGGGATATAGCTTTCCCTGCAATGACAACACTCTCAACTATCATCAATCAACAACCAATCAATGGTTTACAGCTTGACAGGGGCAATACCTTGTTTGTTTTTGAATCATTTGTGCATGCTTGCTTGCTTGTGTGTGTTATCTTTTAATCTTGCATTTGTTTCAAATCTGTATCATTTTTGGCTAATATTCATATCTTGTGTATGTTGGAATAGCTTTTTGCACTATCCTTTGCATCTAAGGTCATATCATACCTTTTGTGCATTAGGACTTTAATGCTCTAAGTTTACTTCCTCATACGTTAGACAAGGTTGTATTTTGCTGGGGCACGAGACACAATGTCACCCTGGATCTTTATACCTTGGTGCATAATGTCTAGTGCTATATCAAACATCATGGTTGCTCACATTCATTGCAATATAACACATCATCCATTTCTTCTATCTATTCCCTTATCTTTCTTTTGCAGCCAAGCCATTTCTTTTCGAGAGCATACCTGTGTTTGTCCAACCCACCTATCCTCTCGAGGGGGCATCACCAACCTATCCTTTCTATCATCATCATCATCATCATCATCATCATCATTATCCCTATCGATTATCCATACCTTAGCTTCTTTGAAATGATGTTACTCAACATAAATCTCATCATCTCGAACATCATCTCAAAGAGGGGCAAAATGTAGACACCCAAATTTGTCCCAAATTTGTCCATGTCTTGCAATATCTTGTTAAAACATTATCCTAGACATCTTGTAGCATTTTGTCTAAATCCCACTCTTAACCCCATTTATCCATTAAGCCAATTAATTAAATAAATTTTATTTATTTAATTAAAATCCTATTCAATCCCATCCTCATCCTACTTAGCTAATTAATTAAATAAATTTTATTTATTTAATTAATTCCACATTATATCCCAATCATATCCTATCCTCATCCTAATTAATTAAATAAATTTTATTTATTTAATTAATTTCCACATCATATCTTATCCCATCCTATTCATTTATCCAATTAATTAAATAAATTTTATTTATTTAATTAATTTCCAACTATATCACAACTAATTCAAATATTTTATTTGAATTAAGTCCTCATCTTTTATCACATTCCAACACTTGTCCAGTCAATCATGTGTTACAACTTTTATCTTTCACATGCACAACTAATGGGACCTAATTTTAGTATTTATCCACCCAAGCAGACCTAAGCCTTATCTTCCTTTGCCACATGTCAATTGACTACAATTTCTTGATGTGCAAGGAAACCTAACTTAATCCTATCCATCCATTTCATCTAAAGCCCTAATTGATCCTAGCCATCCATTGGAATCAAGTCTTTCCTATAAAACAAGCCTCTTTTGAGCCATTTGGGACATTAGAGAAGACATTAGAGAAGAGAGGAGACTAGAGAATATCAGGATTCTTCTTCATGCAACCTCATTCTGCTAAATTTTTATCTCAAACCATCATCCATCCTCTTTCAATCCATCTAGCTTGCATCTATCAACCATCAACCATCCATCATCTATCTCCTTATCAACATTATGTTGCAGAATCGAGCAATCAACACAACAAAGCGATCAATCAATCAAGCTCATCTTGCATCTTCGAGGTATTGAATTATTTGGGTTCAGGTTATGCATTTCAATTGTTTGATCATTTCCATTTATAAATCCAAATTTTTGATATACATTTACAAATTTAAATCACAAAATCCAACAAGGAGAAACATTTTGGAAGGACCCAAGCTGACATGCCATTAATTAGCCCCAACCAATTAGGGGAGACTTGGGGAGTTGGCGCCTAAGTCTAGGGGCCCAAATTAGGTTAGGTATAAGTTAAAGGAGGTCCCAAGGGTCCAAAATGTCATGGGTGTCAAGTAATTTCCTTCGAGATGATCAATTAGAATCTATAATGAAGCAAATAGGACCTAGGAGCTAAACTAGGAGGTAAAAAGGCATGTGACCACTTTATACTCCATAACATTTCAACAATTTGTAAGCTCGAAACATATAGTTGAGGAGTTCGTCCCTATTGTTGATATTCTAAGAAGTCTTTTGCTTGAAGGTCAAGAAGGATTGGAATTCTTGCATGGCCTTGCTCATATAGTGAATAACAACATTATATTTGCATCTAGTTGTGCTGAAATCATCACTAATGTCACCTCTTCTAATCAAATACAGACTCAAGAGTCGGCACCCATACCAACACTCCTTATTCCTACATATACTTCTACTATTCTCACCACTACCACACAATCAAGTAATAGTGCTACCACATATGTTGGGTTGTCTATTGGGAATCATGTTCACCATTATGGTGCCATTCCATATAATTACATAATTTCCACACCTAATGTTACCCCACCTACATCTAAACCTCCTATCACTTTCGAAAAGGCTACTCATACGTTGTCACCTAGTCCTTCCAATTCATTCCACTCTCTACCTGATTCAACTTCAGACCTTGTCATAAACTAATTATTGAAAAATATGACCTCCATCCAGCAACATTTGGCTAGCATGAGAAATAGCTAAACCTAATATGACAACACATTATATACATAGCCCTTTGTCCTATTCAATCCTCAGAACTTAAATTCTTGATGTAACGTCAGAAAATGTCCCCTTGGGGGCTTTTCCCTCATAAGGTTTAGCTCTCGGGTCTTTTATCTACATTTAGGACATCTTACATCATATTTTGGCATCATGATGAAATGAAACCTAAGTTTTATAATGAAGGGGACCTAGGGGATCCATTGAACCTAACCCTAACCAAAATAGGGAGGGAGGACTTGGGCGCTCGTGCCCTAGTCTTGCCCTATTTTGGGTCAGTCTCAAATTTTGAGTGTCAGTTTGTGACTGTTATTTGGGTCCTATGTCGACATAGTAAGTTTGAATTACAAAATTTTTGGCTGGAGTGTTTTTAGTTGCATATATAAGCATGCTTAGGCATTCATTTGTAAACTAGATGTACATGAGATGATTACTAGTTAGCAATTGTGATCTTTTGGCATTCAAGGCATTCATTATGTAGAAAGAGTAGATTTGTGTTGTCTATGTGTTTGTATTTACATATTTGAGCATCCATCTCCTCATGGCATGAAGAGCTTCTTCCTCCCATGAGATCTTCACTACAAGGTGACATCATTTGTGTTTTCAAGCATTTATCATTTGGTTTTTGCCTCTGTCCTCCAAGGGCATACACTTTATCTGACAACGGTGTTTGGAAGACTTGAATGTCTCTTCAGGGCTTGACTGAGGCAAGCCTCTCAACACCACAACCCCCTCCCAAAGTTTCTATGATTGCAGGTTACAGATTGAAGATACAGGAAAAGTGGAGTTGAAAGAGGATATTGTAGAGTGTCAGATTTGCATATCAGAGTTAAAAATAGCACCCTAGACTTGGGCACCCGCAACCTAGTCCTCCAGATTTTGTGACGGGAAAATCTCTCATACAACAGGAAAAGGTTACAGATCAAGTTTCCAGATCTTGACAAAATCTTGGGCATTAGACTTGGGCACCCGCTCCTTAGTCCCCGACTATTCCACTTCCTAAACTTTAAAAATAGGTGTGCATTTATCTGTCATTTTACATCTTCCTGTAGAAGCATTCTGAGTAATTCATCTGTTTACTTTCATAATTGCATAATTAGGGTTTTGATGTATAATTGAGCATAAGTGATCATAATTGACAATCAAATCATACAAATCCAAGTTTCCCTACATTCCTAAGTGACCAAGGGTATGATAGTGCATTGCCACTCAACCTAAAGTCCTTAAATGTGAAGGATGAAAAGAGGATACACACAAAACTAATCAAACACTCAATTATCCAAATTTTACCCATTACATTTTGGTGAACCCATGTTATTGGACTTGTTTGCACCTTGCTGAGTGTTTTTACTTCAAATTTGAATTGATTTCATTCATTCATATCATCATTCATCTTATTGCATTGGAAAACTTACAAAAAACATGTAAAATTTGAAAAAAAAATTGCAAACCCTAGTTTGCATGTTGCATTAATTAATTTGAATTTCATTAAATTTCTAATTTTTGTATTAGATCTGAGATAAATTGCAGAAAATTACAAAAAGTCAATAGCTTGCATTGCATTTTCATCATAAAATTGCTAGGGTTTTGTTGGAAATTGTGAATTTTGCATATAACCTAGTAATTCCAAAAACTAAGGTTTGTAGGTAAAATCTTGTTTCATATTTTTATACTGATCTTAGACACTCATTAAAATTTTTATTTGGCTGTAGTGTTTCATTTTAGTGTAAATTTGCATTTAGATTTCAAAAATTTGCATTTTTACATAGAAAATTTCAACAAAAACTAGCATTTTCATTGATTTTTCATTAGATTTGCACTTGCATTTTGCATGGCAGGGTTTGAAAATCATTTTCAGATCTAAGTGGAACTAATTTTCATCATAAATTAGATTTCAAGACATTTATATAGCATTTTACATCAAAATCTCAAACCTAGGGCTTGAAAAACATTGATTTTCACTAGATTTGGCCTTATCAACTCTCAAATTTTGCAACATAGGCATGTTGTGAAGAATATTTTTGCACTAATTGGATGTTATCAAGGTTTTTATCTACTTCCCCTCCTAAAAATATTTACAACACCTTGTTATTGAGCTCTTGTATTGAAAATTTGGTGAAAAATTACACATTTTTGCTATATTTGCCCTAGGGTTTGACCTAGATTGCACTCCAAGCATGTTGTAAAAGATTTTATGATTCTAGGTGACTGATATAATTGCTATTATTTACTTCACCTCCTAAAATTCCTTACAACACCTCTTTCATTAGGTCTAGGGATTGAAAAATTGTCAAAAACTGCATATTTTAGGGTATTTTCACTAGGTTTTAATTTGTCGTCATCTTAGATTTGCATCAAAAGCATGTTGTAAAGGATTTTATTGTTTCATTGAACTGAAAATAGACATATTATTTTCTTCCCCTGATAAAAAACCTTACAACACCTTTTCTTTCATATATTTGCATTGAAAAAGTACAAAAAATCAAACATTTTAGGTCATTTTCATACATTCTTTTGCACTTGTCTTTTGCATCAAAATTTGAAAAGATTTTAAAATATGATTTTACATTGAAAAAAATTAAATGGCATCTTCATGTTATTCTTCTTTCAAATCTTTGCATGAGTATATCCTAGACTTTGAAAATTTCTCTAATTTCACTAATGAGAATCCTCATGTTCTAGAGCACATAGCTTATGCAAGTGGTATTGATGCTTCTATATGTTCTACATATGAGTTGCAATTAATTTGTTATACACATGATTTTAGAGGCTTCACTTTACTCATATTAGTATATCCTTTGATATTAGAAGATTTAACTAAATTCATCTCTCAGAATACTCATGAGAAAGAGGAGAGTGAAAATCTTTTTTCTGCTACAGAGTATGATGATGATGATGTACCTCCCTCTCATCCCAATGCTTTCCCTAGCTAAGATGTAGTATTAGTGAATGAGAAAAGGTCTCTCACATTAAATCCTTTAGGGATAGATGTTGGGTATAATCAAGAGGAAAACAATGTTAATTCAATATTCATTAATAGACTTTGTAGCAATATTCCTAAGATGATTGTTCGAGGGGCACCTAGTACACCCTCTTGCTTAAAGCCAGTGATTAATATTCAAGGTCGACCCCTAGATCCCTTCTACAAATATGCACAACAAATTGCTCAATCGAGTCTAGGTGTTCAAAATGTGTTACAACAACCACACCACAATGTGATTGCTCACACATATATAACACCCGTAATAACATGAAAAATAAGCAAGAACTTCATGTGCCTATCTCTCTTCCATGTTCTCAACCTATGCTCCCTCCACCACCTTGTCTTACTCATAAAATTGGTCACGAGTATGATCTTATCAAACAGCTTCACACTACTCAGGCTAAGATCTATCTTTGGGATTTAATACAAACATCACCTACATACCATGGAATGCTTCAAGAAGCTTTACAAAAGGTGATTGTCCCACCTAATGCTAAGCTTAATGATGTAGCAGCCATATTGGATAGTATGCATGTGACAAAAATAGACATTCTCTTTCAACCATAGGAATTACCGTCAATTGAAGTTCAAAACTAATATGATCCACTTATGATCTTTGTCATAATAAATAAGACATTGGTAAAATGAGTTATGATTGACAATGGATCAACTCTTAATGTTTGTAGCATTGACCTCCTACACAAAATCAAGGTTGACACATCACAAATCAAGTTGGATACACTTCAAATTTGTGGCTTTGATAATCATTGTAGTTAATCAGTAGGTACTATAACCTTACCTATACAGGTGGGTCCCATGAATGTAACTACCCTGATTCATGTCTTGCCTACCTCTTTATCTTACAACATGATTCTTGGTAGACCTTGGATCCATGCATTGGGGGTGGTTCCTTCCACTCTACATCGTTCAATCAAATTCATATTCAAAGATAAACTTCATACTATTCATGTTGATCCTGAACCGGATAATTGTTTACATATTGAAATACAAAAACTAGTTTACAATCATATGAACTTAAACAATTTGCGAACTAATTCATTAATGCCTCTAGCCATGAATGATGTTATGAAAGATTCTACACCATCGAATGCACTTTTTGGTGACGACTGGGGTCCATTATATTTTACCCCTTCCTTTAATGGAGACTATAAACTTAATAACCCCAACACATCCAAAGTGGCATTGATTTCATCTAAGCAATATTTTGAAATTCCTAAGAAAAATAAAGCCTCCTTAGTAGAAAACAAAGATAATACTCTAACTTACACTACAAATTATGAGACCTATAAGGCTTCACCTTCTTCTAAAGAAATGGACTCTCTATATGGTCGTGGATTTCAAAATTTGTACAAAAATAGTGACTATGTAGGTAATGGTTGCAGTGTAATCAACAAAGAATCAGAGTACCTTTACAAGTTGCTAGAATTAATTACACAGATGGTATAAGATACCACTCTTTGAAGCCCCCTAAAGCCTCTTGTCATCCTAAACTTAATTTTAATACAATACCAACAAGACCAAAACAACATGAGAGATATCCTAGATATGTATGTTCTTAACATTGGGGTGAATCAGGTATGTATTTTTAACTCTTTATCTCTCGTGATGTGTTTCCCCGTGATGTGTATGTGCTATTTAGGCCTCATGGGATGACCCCTAATTCTCTTGTAAGGTTCGGGATACTAGGAGACTCCTCTATTGTGACCTTATATTTGTATCATCATTCTTCTATATTGCCTCTCTCTGTTTTCATTGTTGTGTGTTGTGTCTTACGGAAATAGCATTGCGGTTGATGACTTGGGGGTACCCTCCTACATGACTATCCCTAAGGCACTTGTTTCTCCTCTCTGATTATTGTTTCCCTTTCTCTAGTGTTTCTATCTAGTGGGTGGATGACGAAAAACATTTATACTGATGCAGACCTAGAGTCCCTTTAGTGAGAAATCAAAAATTGGACTTAGTTCCTAATATGACAATGGGGTTGTATATCTTATCCAATGCTTGGCTAGTAGAAGCACTCCATGCTTTTTGTGTAGTGATTTTGATGATGTTTTTATCTCACTTACAAACCTTAACCATATTGCTACTCTGTGCACTTTGTTTGTCTTTGAATCTCGCCTTGGTGACACTCGATTCTAAAATTTTTGTGATATAGCCCCACGGTTATCCTCAATCTCTAAATTTGTGGTGTAACCTTGGCTCTTTATGTGATTAATCATATGCATCAATGTTATTTATCATGATTATGTGGACACTAACATGTTTCTTGCAGGGATGCGTTTGTGAGAACATTTTGCAATCATAAAGTACATGTCACCTCTAGGGGGCATGGGCTTTGCAAAAGTCCGTGTTCCCTTGTGTGTTTTCTTCCTACCTTAACATGCTTAATATCGATGCGTGATATCAACCACCTTAAGGTGGGGGCATATATAAGGTAAGTTGTCTATTGTAGATGTTAGCAATGTGCTTGTCCTCAGGTGTAGTTTAAAGACTGGTGGCGATGAGTCCTTCTTACACTCTGAGTTTGTTTGCAATCAATCAATCAATCATCTTAAGCCCTCTATGGAGGTGGGGATGGTGTACTTCTCAGAGTAGATTGCATCATTCTGTCATTTTCAAAAAGTCCTCATCGGGAGGTGAGGTGCGGTTCTGTGACTAACTCAACCCTTAAGTGTGTCTTTGGTGATTGTTGTGGTGAAGCCCAATCATTGGTGTGTGCCTGTAATGTGCATGAGTTGGTAATGAGCCTAGAAATAGGAACACTCCATCGCTTGTCTTCCATGTTTTCTCCATGTCTTCAAAGTGTGTGTGTTTGGCGTGTTTGTTGCCCCATATGCAGTCTAAAGACCAGTGCAATGAGTGCTTCCTACATTTTGGGAGGTTGGTGTGTCTTGCGTGTGTGTTGCCCCATATATGTAGTCTAAAGACTAGCATGATGAGTGCTTCCTGCATTATGGGAGGTGTGTTTACTTTCCTTGTACTTGCATCTACATTTCATATATATGAGAAAAATAAAAGAAAAGAAATCATTCTTGTCTTCCATGCATTAACTATCTTTTATGCATCTGTTGTTTTCTCTGTGTCTTGCATGACTGTAACTGTCTTCTCCATGTTTTGCATGTTTGTCATTGTCTTTAATGTGTTTGGCATGTCTTCTCCATGCTTGGCGTGTTTGTTGTGTTTGTTGACTATACTTTAATGCATGTATTGGCCTCGCATTTATACATACATTGAAGTGGGCGCTAAATGTAATGTCAGAAAATGTCCCCTTGGGGGCTTTTTCCTCATAAGGTTTAGCTCCCAGGTCTTTTATCCACATTCAGGACATCTTGCATCATATTTTGGCATCCCAATGAAATGAACCCTAAGTTTCATGATGAATGGGACCTAGGCGGATCCCTTGAACCTAACCTTGACCAAAATAGGGAGGGAGGACTTGGACGCCCGTGCCCTAGTCTTGCCCTATTTTGGGTTAGTCCCAAATTTTGAGTGTCAGTTTGTGACTATTATTTGGGTCCTATACCGACACGGTAAGTTTGAATTACAAAATTCTTGGCAGGAGTGTTTGTAGTTGCATATATAAGCATGCTTAGACATTCATTTATAAACTAGATGGACATGAGATGATTACTAGCTAGCAATTGTGATCTTTTAGTATTCAAGGCATTCATTGTGTAGCAAGAGTAGATTTGTGTTGTCTATGTGTTTGTATTTGTAGATTTGAGCATCCATCTCCTCATGGCATGAAGAGCTTCTTTCTTCCATGAGATATTCACTACAAGGTGACATCATTTGTGTTTTCAAGAATTTATAATTTAGTTTTTGTCTCTGTCCTCCAAGGGCACGCACTCTCTATCTGACAACGATGTTTGAAAGACTTGAATGTCTCTTTGGGGCTTGATTGAGGCAAGCCTATAAACACCACAACCCCCTTCCAAAGTTTTTGTGATTATAGGTTATAGTTTGAAGATATAGGAAAAGTGGAGTTGAAAGAGGATATTGTAGAGTGTCAGATTTGCATATCAAAGTTAAAAATAGCACCCTAGACTTAGATGCCCGCTACCTAGTCCTCTAGATTCCGTGATGGGAAAATCTCTGATACAGCAGGAACAGGTTACAGATCAAGTTTCCAGATCCCAACAAAAACTTGGGCATTGGACTTGGACGCCTACTCCTTAGTCCCCGACTATTCTGCTTCCTGAACTTCAAAAACAGGTGTGCATTTATCTATCATTTTACATCTTACTATCACAGCATTCTGAGTAATTCATTTGTTTACTTCTGTAATTGCACAATTAGGGTTTTGATGTATAATTGAGCATAAGTAAGCATAATTGACAATCAAATCATACAAATCCAAGTTTCCCTACATTCCTAAGTGACCAAGGGTATGATAGTGTTGTCAAGAGACACTGCTAGGCATGACAGGTTTTGTCATTGATGGCAACTAAATCTATCTTACACATCCACATGTTGTATCATTTGATCATACCAGAAGTCAGATTGCCAATTTGTCTAAGTCCAGATAGACAAGAATAGAGCATATGATAGGGTTCAACATTTTGGTCCGCATTTCTCCATAGGTAATCACATTGTGTTACGGATCTGAGGGAATGTTAAAGGATGTTAGGGATACCTAAATCCAAAGTTTTAGCCTCCGATGTTGAAGGGATTGAAAGTTACAAGCATCTGAGTATTGGGTTTTGGTTAGACAATTCAGTTCAGTGAAGAACGGGCCGACTTGGTGTTTGATCCTTGTGTGGATTAAGAGTAGTTGGTTGAGTAATTTATGAGAGCCAGTGGTATTGGCTAACATGTGTGGTGACTTGAATAACTAAGTTTTCGTCCACATTGATGTTTGTGCATGGATTCAACTGACAGAACAGTGATCTTGAAAATGTTTCTAAGTTTTCTTGAGGCCAGCTGTAGTTGATGAAATTTCATGTTGTGTATATATATGATCGATGGATTGGAGCATTTTGTGAGATGGATGTGTGAATATGATATGATAGGTGTGAAGTGTGGTAGCATCAAGTGTGAAGCAAGAGATATAAGCTTTAGATATGGTAGAATAATGAAATAGGGCAGTGAGAGATGAAGTTGGTGTAGGAGCACCTAGAAAATCATGTTTTCTTTTGTAATAAGGTCTATTTGACCAATGCATTTTCATTTCTATTTGTCTCTAGGTCTTTCAGGACCTAGGACCCATTTTGTAAGTCCAAAGTGACTTAAATCACATTTTTGTCATATTGTAATCACATAGTGCCAAAACAGGGCAGTAGGACAGTTTGAAGCAGTTTTGGATCGGTTGGTCTCCCAACTATTTGTATCAGTTGGTTTTCCAACTGCTGGCAGGTTGAGTTGATAAAAACTAGAGGAAGGAACCATCTGAAGAGGAGGAAGAAGAAGTGTGTGAATGTGATTGTGTATTGTTCTAAGGACAGATAAAACTATTCTATTCCGCTAATTTGATTTTTGTTCCCTGTAATTGCAATTTGTATAACTATAAATTTCTTTTCTTTCTGTGCTTTCCATTGTTGCAGTATGTCGATGTAAAGCATTCCATTGATACGATTTCTATCAAAATTAGTGGAATGGCTTCGCTGTACAAGTATTTGTTTCTTGTTTTGTTTTGTGTTCAATGGTATAGAGGATCCAGACAGAGTGTTTTGCACAGTAGGTTGACTTAGCATCTCCATGTGCTAGGGTTCGGTTGAAGAGGGAGAAAGTAAACTGTGCATCGGCGTATCGCTAGGACTCAAATCAAGTTTGCTAAAGGTTGAAGTCATGCTGAAGAGGGGTTGGTCCATCGGCATATCGACGAAGAAAATTCTAACATGGCCGATAGTAATTGTCTTGCCAACAGGCAAGAAGCATAGAATCACCCATCAGGAAGAATTGCGATGTCAAAGTGACAAGTTCGAAGATGGCCGATGGTGATTTTCTTGCCGATAGTCAAAGAGTGTTGAACCTCACATTGGAGTGACTAAGACTTCAGAGAGATAAGTTATAAAGTGTTGCTGAAAATAAATGGTTCAAAGGTTCAAAGATCTGTTCACCGAGCCTAGAAACGGTTCTAAAAGGTTCAAGAGTTCAAAAGTTCAAATTTTGTAAAATTGTCTATTCCTGTTGTGCTTTCCCCACCATATTGGTATCAGAGCGAGTTTTGAAGATCACTCAGGTGGTGTGGTCTTAGTGTATGTCAGAAAATGAAAATGAAGTAGAGGCTGACACGATGCCTCCTAAAAGCATGTCACAAGATGCAGTGAAGAAATTCATCAAAGAGATGTTTGACTCTAAGCTCAAGGAGTTGAAAAGAACCAAGGGTAAGGATAGGGAAGTGAAAGTGACAAGGATGAAGGAGATACAGAAATTGATGGAACCAATAAGAGGACATAGGAGATACAAGCAGACCAGAGGGCATTTGTAGATGCTTTGAAGTCAGTCAATAGGGACACCATAGATGGGTTACCTATGTATAGTGGAAGTATGGAAGTTGAAGAGGTGATTGATTGGATTGAGGCATTGAACAATCATTTCGAATAAAAAGAAGTCCTTGATGATAAGAGGGTTAAATTGGCAAAGGCAAGATTGAAGGGGTCTGCTCTTGCATGGTGGAATTATGAGTAAGGAGAGAGAGTCAAGGAGGGGAAGAATATGATAACCTCCTAGGAAAGGATGAAGACCAAAATCAAGGCACAATTCTTACCTCTAGACTATAACGTGTAGATGTATAAGAAATTGTAGAACCTCAGACAGAGAGACCTTGATGTGAATACATACACTCAAGAGTTTCATAAACTCAGTCTCAGATCAAAGAGACAAGAGGAAGAGTCAGAGAAGGTGGCAAGGTATTTGAATGGCCTAAGGATGAACATCCAAGATGAGATCAGCATCTTAGCACCAGAAACAGTGAACAAGTGTTTCCAAATGGCCTTAAGGGCTGAAGAGAAGATAAAGAGAAAGAGTGAGCAGAATAATAGAGGTAGAGGAAGAAATTTTAGAGGCAGAGGTAGTTTTGGAGGAAGAAGTCCTAACCAGAGGCCTAGTGGTGAGTCTAACCAAGAAGAGCAAGTTGGAGACTCAAGTAGCAGAGGAGGCTACTAAGGAAGAAGGCCTAATGGAAGAGGTGGGACAAATGGATTAGGTAGAGGATCCAAGTTCTCCAATATGAGATGTTATAACTATAATCAGATAGGGCACCCGACATATAAGTGTCTAGAGAAGGCCTCAACTTCTCATGGTGGTGAGAAGAGAACCACTTTGATTCAAGAAGATGCAAGGAGTGTGACATCTCCTGAAGTGAATCTGGCATTAGAAATGGGAGAAAATCTGATGATCAAAAGGACACTGCGCAAGAAACCAGTGCAGACTGAACCGTCTCAAAGAAGGGCTTTGTTTAGAATCAACTGCAAGATCCAAGGTAAGGTTTGTAAAGTTATTATTGACTCTAGTTCTACTGATAATATCATATCTTTGGAAGCAGTGAATAATTTGAAGTTAGAAAGGATACCCCATAGTAGTCCATATAAAGTCAGTTGGTTGAATAAGGGGTAGCACATACTCATCAATGAACAAGCATGGGTAGAATTTAGTATTGGGGGGTATAGAGATAAAATCTTGTGTGACATCCTTCCAATGGATGCTTGCCATCTTTTGTTAGGCAGACCATGGTAGTTTGACAGAAAGGCTCATCATGATGGGGAAAAGAATGCTTACTCATTCCAAAAGGATGGTGTAACTTATAGGATACAGTCATTGGTAGAAGGGGATCCACAGCCTGTAGGATCTAGTGTAATGCTGGTAGGAGAAAAAGAATTCATGGATACACTAAAGGAAGGTGGTGAAGTAGGTTTTGCTTTGATTGTGAAGCCTAAGGGGGAAAAGAACAAAAATGTGAGAGAAGTAGGGCCTAAGGAGGTCAGAGATTTGGTTGAGAGTTACCACCTGTCAGAGACATTAGCCATCAGATAGACCTCATACCAGGAGCAATACTTCCTAATAAGGCAGCATATAAAATGACCCCTTAGCAAAATGAAGAGATAGCAAATTAGATTCAAGAACTCCTAAACAAAGGGCTGATAAGGAAGAGCCTTAGCCCATGTGCAGTACCTATTATTTTAGCCCCAAAGAAGGATGGGAAATGGAGGCTTTGCACTAATTCTAGGGCCATAAATAGGATAACCATCAGGTATAGGCTTCCTATTCCTAGAATAGAAGATCTAATGGATTATTTGGGAGGGGCCACTTATTTCACCAAGATAGACTTAAAGAGTGGGTATCACCAAATAAGGATAAGAGAGGGGGATGAGTGGAAGATGGCATTTAAAACCAATGAAGGGTTGTATGAGTGGCTTGTGATGCCTTTTGGTCTTTCAAATGCCCCTAGCACCTTTATGAGGCTGATGAATTAGGTGTTGCAGAAATTCATAGGGAAATTTGTGGTAGTCTACCTTGATGATATCTTGGTGTTCAGTAAGAGCAAGGAAGAACACTTGAAACATTTGGAGATAGTCTTGAAGAGGCTGCAAGATCAGAAATTAATGATAAACTTGGAAAAGTGTGACTTCATGAAACAAGAATTGGTTTACCTAGGCTTTGTCATCTCGAAGGGTGATTTAAAAATGGATCCTTCCAAGGTAGAGGCTATTTTAAATTGGCCTACACTTAGGATAGTAGGAGAGGTCAGAAGTTTTCATGGTTTGGACACATTTTATAGAAAATATTAAGAACTACAGTGATATTTGTGCACCTATGTTAGAGACCCTCAAGGGTGGAGGTAAGGTGAAGTTTTTGTGGACAAAAGAGGTAGATCAGAGTTTTGAAAGTCTGAAGCAGAAAGTTGCCAAGTATCCTATCTTAGTACTTCCTGATTTCAATAAGGTTTTCACCATTGAATGTGACGCAAGTGGGCTGGCCATAGGAGCAGTGTTGAGCCCAGAAGGCAGACTAGTAGCCTTTTTTAGTGAAAAATTGAATGAAGCTAAGAGGAAATACTCCTCTTATGATTTAGAGTTGTATGACATGGTACAAGCTCTGAAAAAGTGGAGGCACTAATTGCTTCCTAAAGAATTTATTGTATACACTAACAATCATGCTCTCAGTTTTTTGAATGGACAGGAAAATCTTAGTCATAGACACATGAAGTGGGTGGAAAGTCTTCAAGCATACATCTTCATCATAAAATATAAGAAGGGGATAGCCAATAAGGTTGTTGATGCCTTAAGCAGAAGGGTGTTGATAGTGCAAGAAGTGCAGCTACAAAGCATAGGTGTTGAGGCACTCAAAGGATTGTATGAAGAGGACCAAGATTTCGAGGAGATTTACAAGGTATGCAGTGAGTTTGCCAATGCTTTCCACAGTGAATTTTTAGATTATACATTGCAAGATGGACTTTTGTTTAAAGGGAGTCAACTATGTATCCCTAAGTGTTTAATGAGGGATAATATAGTGAAGGAAAAACATAGTGGTGGTTTAGGACATTTTGGGCTCAATAAGACCTTAGATCTTGTAAGAAGATTTTACTTTTGGCCAAAGATGCAATTTGATATCAGAAGGTTTGTTGAGAGTTGTATGATTTGCCAGAGAGCAAAGGGGGTCTTAACCAATGCAGGACTATACCAACCTTTGCCCATACCAGACAAACCTTGGGAAAGTTTGCATATGGATTTTTTTATGGGATTGCCTAAGACAAGGACAGGTTGTGACAGTGTGTTTGTTGTGGTAGATAGATTCAGCAAAATGGTGCATTTTATTCCTTGTAAAACCACCAATGATGCTAGCTACATTGCAGGTTTCTTCTTTAAAGAAATTGTCAGGATTCATGGATTGCCTTTGAACATTGTGTCTGACGGAGATAGTAAATTTGTGGGACATTTCTGGAGAACCTTGTGGAAAAGATTGGGTACAAATTTATCCTTTAGTTCAGCCTATCATCCTTAGACTAATGGCCAAACTGAGGTTGTGAATAGGTCATTAGGCAATCTACTGAGATGTTTGACAAGAGAACATGGTAGTAGTTAGGATGTGGTACTCCCACAAGAAGAATATGCCTATAATGATTCTACAAATAGAAGTACAAGTCTAAGTCCTTTTGAAGTTGTCTATGGTAGTCATCCTAGAGGAATTTTTGAATTGAGAGATGTTCAAGGGTTGGACAAAAGGAGTGGACATGCTGATACATTTGCAAAGGCTATGAAAGAGATCCATCAACAAGTCAGAGATACTCTACACAAGAATAGTCAGAAGATCAAGGCTAGAGTGGATCAAAGGAGAAGGGATGTGCAGTACCAAATAGGAGATATGGTCATGGTTCATCTCAACAAGAACAGACTACCCAAGGGAAGCCACAGCATGTTGATGATGAGAAAAATTGGACCTTGTAAGATTTTAGAGAAATATGGTCCTAATGCTTACAAAATTGAACTCCCTGATGATATTACTATTTCCCCTATATTCAATGTTGATGATCTAACATTATATAGGAGTCCTGATACAGGAGAAGGTATAGCAGATTCTGTCCAAGACAATGTAGAGTGGGTGCAGCATTTACCACCTAAGGAACCACCTAAGATGGAGTGCATCTTAGATAGCAGGATAGCCAAAAAGATAAGAAATTAGACCTACTTTGAGCACTTAGTCAAATGGCAAGGACTTCTAGACTCAGAAGCCACATGGATGTTGGAAGAAGACATCAAAAAGCAAGGTGGTGATTTGCAGTAGTTAGTCTCTAAGAGGACTTGAGACAACTTTCACCCAGGAAGTATGGTGTAGGAGCACCTAGAAAATCTTGTTTTCTTTTGTAATAAGGTTTGTTTGACCAATGCATTTTCATTTCTGTTTGTCTCTAGGTCTTTCAGGACCTAGGACCCATTTTCTAAGTCTAAAGTGACTTAAAACACATTTTTGTCATATTGTAATCACATAGTGCCAAAATAGGGTAGTAGGATAGTTTGAAGCAGTTTTCGATTGGTTGGTCTCCCAACTGTTTGCATTAGTTTGTTTTCCAACTGCTAGCAGGTTGAGTTGATAAAAACTAGAGGAAGGAACCATCTAAAGAGGAGGAAGAAGAAGTGTGTGAATGTGATTGTGTATTGTTCTAAGGAGAGATAAAACTATTTTGTTCCACCAATTTGATTTATGTTCCCTGTAATTGCAATTTGTATAATTGTAAATTTCTTTTCTTTCTGTGCTTTACATTGTTGCAGTATGTCAACGTAAAGCATTCCACTGATACGATTGCTGTCAAAATCAGTGGAATGGATTCATTGTACAAGTATTTGTTTCTTGTTTTGTTTTTGTGTTTGACGGTGTAGAGGATCCAGACATAGTGTTTTACACAATAGGTTGACCTAGCATCTCCATGTGGTAGGTTCGGTTGAAGAGGGAGAAAGTAAACTATGCATCGGCGTATCACTGGGACTCAAATCAAGTTCGCTAAAGGTTGAAGTCATGCCAACGAGGGTTTGATCCATTGGTGTATCGATGAAGCAAATTCTAACATGGTCGATAGGAATTGTCTTGATGACAGGCAAGAAGTGTAGAGTCACCCATCAGGAAGAATTGTGATCTCGGAGTGACAAGTTCGAAGATGACCGATGGTGATTTTCTTGCTGATAGGCAAAGAGTGTTGAACCTCACATCGGAGTGACTAATACTTCAGAGAGATAAGTTGTAATGTGTTGCCGAAAACAAAAGGTTCAAAGGTTCAAATATCTATTCGTTGAGCCTAGAAACGGTTCCAAAAGGTTCAAAAGTTCAAAAGTTCAAATTTTGTAAAATTGTCCATTCCCGTTGTGCGCTCCCCACCAGATGTGTGAAAAGTCAGTATATTGAGCCTAACTAGAATTGTAATCTTGCATTATTAGATGCTATTCTTCATTTCAAGTATTTCAGTAAACTCTTTGTAATTAATCTTATAGGTAGTGAGCCTCCTTAAGAAGTGAGCTCTAGGCAGTGTGCCCAAAGGCATGTGCCTTCTCATTTGTAATACTTTTAACAAAGTATAAAATCTTGTGGGTTAACCCCCACCATGGTTTTTCCCTTAACCAAGTTTCCATGTAAAAATCTTGGTGTTCATGTGTGATGATTTGTTGTTCTTCTTCTTATGTTCATGCTTCTTTCTCTTGAATGTATGTGGTAAATTAATAAAGGAACATAATAATAAGTTTTGTAGAACACTGATTCACCCCCCTCTTAGTGTTCCTTAATTTCAACAATTGGTATCAGAGCAAGGTTCCTTGGAAGAAGTTTAACAGCTTGAGGAAGATCTAGGAAAGTGTTCCAATGGGTTCATTCAGGTATTCTGATGGCATCAATGAACAACTTCAATTTGCTTTAGAAGATCTTGATTAGTCTAGAGCAGAAGTCAAAGAACTACAAGAGAACCTTAAAGATGTTGAGGATTTCATTGAGACTTTAAGAGGGCAACTGAGCAAATCTATGGAAAAGAGGAAGGAGCTACTTCAACAGTTAGCAAATCAGTAGGAAGATAATGGCATGGATGTGGCCTTGAAGGAGAAGACAAAGGAATGTGAGAAGCTGGCAAAAGAAGTTGTTGTCCTAAAACATGAGATGGAATATGGGGTGATGAGGCTAACCAAGGAAATCGAGGAAAGGAAGAAGACTTAAGAAAACTTGAATTAGTCTCTAAAAGAAAGAACAAAAGAGTGCTATAGATTGGATAGAATAATTGGCCATCTAGAGTCTGATCTATAAGAAACTAGGTATAATGAGGAACAACTTGAAAGGCAAATTGTCATTCTCAAACATGACCTAGAAGCTTCAAATGAATACAAAAAGAAGTTCAAGATAAGCTCAGCCAAACTTGAGGTGTTGCTTCATGGTTAGAAGAAGACAGATGATAAGCATGGTTTGGGATATGAGAAAGGTGAAATCTCTAGATCCAGTCAAAGAAAACCTAAATCAAGGAATCAAAGAAACAAACCTAAAAGACCTCTAGTCAGACAACCTAATGCTCAAAGGTATCCATCCTTCAATGGAAATTGTTTCAATTGCAATAAATTTGGCCATAGATCTATTAAATGTAGAAGTAGAGTGAATCAAAGTGGTCCATCCTTCTCTGGTCAATGCTTCAATTGTAAAAGGTATGGTCATAGATCCACTGAATGCAAAAGTATGATGATGAATAACTCTAACAACAGAGGAAATGTCAATTCTTTCAATGGAAAATGTTTTGCATGCAATAGATTTGGACACATGGCTAATCAGTGTAAATCAAGAGGAAATCAAGTAAATGAGAAAAGAAATGTTATGTGCTTTAATTGCAATAGATCTGGTCATATTGCAAGGTTTTGCAGAAGCAGGAATGATGATAGAAAAGGTCCAATAAATAGAAACTGGAATGTGCAGAGACAAGATAAAGGCAAGGGAAAAGTAGATGTGAATAAGATCTAGAATGAAATGAACAAAACATGGGTGAAGAAAAGTGTAATGAATGATGGTGATGGGTCCACATCAAAGTCCGGTGTTGGTAATTCCTCTGGGAATTGAAATAGGAGCTCTAGCTTAGGGGGAGTTGCATTGAAAATCTAATTCCCCCTGCCAGTAAGTGGGTACCTGGATCTACCACGATGAATGAAGATAAAGAAGTCTATTGCAGATCTATTGAAGCAAATTCCAGAAGAAAAGAAGCCAATACAATTGATTGCAGAGTAATTGAAGATTAACTATATTCAAAAATAGTGTAACCGAATGAATTAGGGCAAAGTATTTATTACAATGGTGAATTAGGTTTTGTGGAGCATAAAAAGTCATTCACTCAACATTTGAATCACTTTGCATTCGAAGAGAACAAGGAGAAGAGCGCCTGAGCTGAGATCTCAAAGATTTGGAGTTTGAAAAGTGAATTCGATAGCAAACCCTAACCAACAAAATAAGGCATTCTATGTAAAGCTCTCTAAATTTGCAATCTCTGGATATGGCTACTCCATTGGTTATTGACATCACCAAAAGGTACTGACCTAAATTCAAAAGGCACCCACACAAATTTGTAGAGGTTGATCTATCAAGTGTCCTTTCTAATGTTCTGCATGGTGTGTTGCACGTAAAAGATATTAGGGCTTACATTCATGCTAGCATAGATGAGTTTGGGGATTTGAAGTTATTGGACTTGGTTAAGAATCACCTAAGGAAGGAGATTTATGATCTTAAAACTTGAGTATAAGGCATTGGAAGACAAACATTTCATTCAAGTTATTAAGTTCCTATCCTTCGATGAGGACGAGTGGGTCTAATATGTACTGAGTCAGATGCATGCTAAATTTATGTGGTTGATGAAACCCTTTAAGATCACTAAGGATGCCATCAAGGCCGTAATAGGATTAAACTCATCCGGTGGACTGCCGATGCTAAAATCAGTGAAGAATTAGATTGTAACTGAAGCTACTGGTTCAAAGTTTGATAAGAGAGCTATGACAATAAATGATATAATTGATCCAGATGTCAAATTTGCATCTATGGTGAGTGGGTATAAGATATACCACTCCAGCAGGGAAAACTCAGTGTTCGGTATAGCCATTTATGCTACTTATCAGATGGTAAAAGAAAATGCTGATTATGATTTGTGTGACCTGCTGCAAAACCAGCTAATGGAGAATCTAAACAAGATTAAGAAGGATAAGAAGAATACATTCAAGTATGGTATGTTGGTCTTGTGCTTGTTCTTTTATTTCATGAATGAGTTGCCTAGGATGAAAAGCTTGTGTTAGACCAGTGACAAGCCTATTGCCATACAAATAAGAGAGCACTTGCACAATATTGGTGACTCCAATGCCCAAAGGACTACTCTTTGGGGATATTTCAAGAATTTTCAGAATATGATGCAATCAAGGGAAATAATCCCTAAGTCTGTGGTGGAAAAGTACAAGGATACAATTTGTTTCATGGTGGAAATAGATCAATGCTTGATGGAAGCAGTTGAACCAAGGACTATATGGATCATGCCCATGGGGTATGAAGTTGATGAACAAATACTGGAAATGTATGCTCAACACCTTCTGAGCAAACCAAAAGATACCTCAGGTGAGAGATTCGGTACATATGATGAGCTTAATTTGAAATTGCATGTTGAGCTCCGGAGACCTAAAACTAAGAGAAAGGTCCAAAGGCAAGTTGAAATGTATGTAGAAAGTATTGGAATAACCAAAGAAGCTATGAGACAAATAGGGAAACGATAGAGAAAGCCGAGAAGGAGAAGCAAGACAGGGAACAAGGAAGTGTTTCGGTAGAATCCCCTTCTAAATCAAGGACTACTAGGAGTTTTGGTACAACCTTTGATGCATCACCTTCTCCTATTGCAGAGAAATTCAAAGAAAAACCTAACGGTAAGGAATGAAAAAGGACAAAAGTAATGGGTAAAAAGTCATATGTTAGTGTGGAGAAGGAGGATGAAGAAGAGATTGATTCAGATGATGAGGTTAAAGATTTGAAGGCCTCAGGCACTAAGGCTACTAAAGTGTCTAAGGAAAATCCCTTCGGAAGCATAAAGTCAAACAAAGCAAAAGCATCAAGGGTTACCAAAGACAAGCCCTCCGGAAGTGTAAAGGTGAGCAAAAGACAAAAGACTGAGACTCATGTTGAAAAATCCACCTTGTCAATTGAAGATATTGTGAATGCAGTAACTGTTCATGGGAATTTGAAGCCCATAACATAATATTATGACAACCTTCATGATGTGAACAAGAAAATTTTGGAGGATGCTACTGTTAAGTACTTCAATACATTCAACAGATCACTTGTGGAAATTTTGTCAGAAATCCCTAAGAGACTAAGTGACATTTTGGAGATGAGAAAAGAAGCTGCTAAAGCAAAGGATTTGGAGCTAAGAGAACATGTGTTGTCCAGTCTGTGTTTGGTAATCTCTAGGAAGGAAGCAAATAAAATTTTCAAACAAGGTGAATATGAATTCAGAAGCAAAATTAGGATGAATAAGCTAATGCTTGGAGACATTGATGATGTGGTCAAAGAAACAAAACAAATTCTAAAGAAATCCTTGGACAAGAATAAGTTTAATGTGATCATTGAAGAACCTGTTGATGTTGATGATACATCCATTGGAAATGATGAAGAGTTGAAGAAAAATGAGCAACAAGTTGAGGCAGATGATTTCTCTATTCTGGAAGAGGAAATATTGAATAAAGGAGATGAAGAGATGGTGAAGGAAGATAATGTTGATTGTGAAGAGGATACTCAAATTCCTTCGGGCCAATTAGGTAAAGAAAATATAAAGATGAATATGGAAATAAATGCTCCTACTGAAGGTTATTATGAGAAGATTAAAGAGAAGAAAGCAGAAGAAGTTAAGGACAAGAAAGATCAAGAAGAAGAAACTGATGATGAAATTAATTCCTCCATTTCGGATGTTGAGGAATTTGATAATGTTGCTGCTAAGGATACACAAAATCCTTCAGAAAAGAATGCAGAAGACATTTCAGATAAAGATAAAAAGAAGGATGCCTCTGCTGATGATGCAGAGAGATAAGAAGTAGAGAAAAAGAATGAAAATGATAAGCAAGACAATGTGATTGACTCCAGAAAGGGAGAAGATGCAGGACCTAAAGAGCATAAAACTAAAACATCATATTGGGCAAGAGACATTGCAGAAGGAGTGAAAGAAATTTTGGAGAAAGATAAACAAGTTGCAGAAGATCCGGATATAATACAAGGTCCAATCAATTTTGATACTCTATCACCGGTACAGAAGATGAAGTTGGCCTCTTTTACACAAGCTAAGGCCAGAGGGGAAATCTTGAAGACCCATATAAAAGACAGTGAGTTGCTTAATCTTGCATTTGGCATTTTAGAGAAAATCATGCCTACATTTCAGAAGGATTCATCAGCATCCCCCTCCGGTCAGTTGAAGAGTCTGATAAACTTTGTAAGTACTCATTTTGAATCTTTTAAGAAGTTAGCAGAAGATAAAGTCTGAAATGAATTCAATGAGAAAAGGTTTACTAGATTAAAGAGAATAATTAGTTATGATAGATCAGTTCTTGATACTAGTGTAAAGAGTATTCAAAATGCCCTCATTGAAGGAGGAGATGTGTACAAATTTTGTTTATCTTGGCCAAAAGTTGTAGAGGATATTAAGAAGAAAATAAAGGAGTCCGAGCAAAAATTGTCAAATGTATCTCAATCCTTTGATCCTTTGACAGTATCTGCGGTGAGTCAAGAATGTCAAGTAATTAGCTTGATTAATGAAATAAAGAAACTGGTGAAAGAAAAAAAAAACATTGTGGCAAGGATGTGTGAACTTCAGGGACTGATTTCCATTAAGTTAGAAACAATGTTCAGTGTATTGAGAAAAGCTTAAGCTACTGCTCTGACAAGTGATCCCACTGGTCTACAGAAGGTAGAGTCAAGCATTTTTATTTAGTGGTCATATTTCAGTTTTGGATAGCATGAAGAAAAGATGGGACAATGAATTGGCACTATTGAAAAACATTTTTGGTGATGTGTTTAAGTTCATGTAGACAAGACATAAGGATTCTTCGTATATATGCGCCCATGTACATAGAGTTTTTACATGAATTTTGGTATGTGGATCTCAACCTTTGCCATTGATGTCAAAGGGGGAGTGGAAAGTAGTGAAAAATGAGGAATTCATCTAAGAGGGAGCATTGGAAATCACAAGTGTACATAGTAAGGGGGAGTTGTTCTAACACTTAGTCATTTTTCACTAAGTGTTGCCATCAATGCCAAAGGGGGAGATTGTTGGCAAGAGACACTACTAGACATGATAGGTGTTGTCATTGATGGCAAATGAATCTATCTTACACATCCAAATTGTATCATTTGATCATACTGGAAGTTAGATTGTAGATTTGTCTAGTTCCGGATAGATAGGAACAGAGCATATGATAGGGTTTAGCATTTTGGTCTGCATTTCTCCACATGTAATCATATTGTGTTAGAGATCTGAGGGAATGTTAATGGATGTCAGGGATACCTAAATCCAAAGTTTTAGCCTCCAGTGTTCAAGGGATTGAAAGTTACAAGCATCTGAGTATCAGGTTTTGGTTAGACAATTCAGTCTGGTGAAGAATAGGCTAACTTGATGTTTGATCCTTGTGCAGATTAAGAGAATTGGTTGGTTGAGTAATTTATGAGAGCCAGTGGTATTGGCCAACATGTGTGGTGACTTGAATAACTAAGTTTTGGTCTGCATTGATGTTTGTGCATGGATTCAGCCAACAAAACAATGATTTTGGAAAAGTTTCTAAGTTTTCTTAAGACCGACTGCAGTTGATGAAATTTCATGTTGCGTATATATATGATCGATGGGTTAGAAAATTTTGAGAGATTGATGTGTGAATATGATGTGATAGGTGTGAAGTGTGGCAGTATCAAGTGTGAAGCAAGAGATCTAAGCTTCAGATATGGTAGAACAATGAAATAGGGCAGTGAGAGATGAAGTGTGCAAAGTTAGTATGTTGAGCCTAACTGGAACTGTAATCTTGCATTGTTAGATGCTATTCTTTAGTTCAAGTATTTCAATAAACTCTTTGTAATTAATCTTGTAGGCAATGAACCTCCTTGAGCAGTGAGCTCTGGGCAGTGTGCCTAAAGGCATGTGCCTTCCCATTTGTAATACTTTTAACAGAGTATAAAATCTTGTGGGTTAACCCCCACCATGGTTTTTCCCTTAACCAGGTTTCCACGTAAAAATCTTGGTGTTCATGTGTGATGATCTTGTTTTTGTTGTTCTTATGTTCATGCTTCCTTCTCTTGAATGTATGTGGTAAATTAATAAAGGAACATAATAATAAGTTTTGTAGAACACTGATTCACCCCCCCTCTTAGTGTTCCTTAATTTCAACATGATAGTGCATTGCCACTCGACCCAAAGTCCTTGAATGTAAAGGGTGAAAGGAGTGTTGGCAAGAGACACTATATGGATTCATGGTTGTTGTCATTGATGGCAACAAAAGTCATTCCACATATCCGCAAGTCATGATATATCTCTACCGGAAGTCAGATTGAAGATTGTTGTGGTCCGGTGAACAAGAACAGAGCATGTGGCAAGGTCCGACAGATTGGTCCGGATCTCTCAGAGGAAGTGTCTTGGCACAGTGCGGATCTGGGGAAGTCAAGAGGACTATCTTGAGTAGTATATTCCAAGGATTTAGCCTCCGGAGATGGACAAAGAAAAAGATATGAATAGTTGAGTACCGGATTCCTGAGAGACAGTGAAAACAGAGGAAGAACTGACTGACTGAGTATCAAACTACTTTCCGGATGTGTTACAGATGATGATAAAGGTTGCGGAGGCATGAATCATGTTTGGCCGACATAATTGATGATATCTACAAGTATATGCTTGATCCGCATTGCTTGGTGAGCAAGGATTCAGCCGACAGAACTAAGTTTGTAAGAAACTAGACTGTTCCGGATGCCGACTAGAAAGATGATGAAATTACTTGTGCGGATATATATAGAGGATGGATTTAGTTGTAAAGTGTGTGAAGTGTGAAAAAGCATATACGCGAACAAGTCCAGAGTAGAGCAGAAGTAGCAAGAAAGATCCGGTATGTGAAAGGACAGCAGACTAAAGAACAGAGGAAAGATGAAGTGCAGCAGATCAGTATACTGAACCTAACCGGAACTGAACTCCAGCATATGCAGATGCTTCCAATCAGTTCAAGACTGTGATTCTTATCACTTTGTAAGACAGTGTGTCTTCTTGTAGGCAGTGAGCCTCTTGTGAGCAGTGTGCTCGGGCAGTGAGCCCTAATTGGCAAGTGCCATTTTTGTAATTTCCTATTCTTCTAACAGAGAATAATTCTTGGGTTAATCACCCCGTGGTTTTCTCCCTTAACAGGGTTTCCACGTCAAAAATACTGTGTCATGTGTTTCTTATTTCATGGTTAATGTTTTGTGTTTGATTTTATGCTGCTTCAATTAAAAGGAAAGTTTAATAAGGGAAATAATTAGGATAACTGATTCACCCCCCCCTCTCAGTTATCAACAATTGGTATCAGAGCAGAGTTCCTCCTAATAGAGCCTAACAGCTTGAGGAAGATCTGGGATTTCAAATGGATGCATATGGTTTAAGGGAGCAACTCAAGACTGCCCTTGAGGATCTTGAACAGTCAAATTCTGAAGTCAGTGAATTAAAGGAAAGACTCAAACAGGCTGATGAATTCATGAGAGAATTAAAAGACAAATTAAGTCTCTCTATGAAAAAGAGAAAGGAGCTGCTTCAACAGTTGGCAAGACAAAGTGAAGAAAGCAATACAAGTGAGGAATTGACTGAGCAAACCAAGTTATGTGAAAAGTTATCAAAAGAAGTCATTATGTTAAGACATGAAATGGAATCAGGAACTATAAAGTTTACTCAAGAGATTGAAGAAAAAAGAAAGGCTGAAGACAATCTAAGACAATCTCTTAAAGAAAAATTAGAAGAATGCCACCAGATGGACAGGATTATCAGACACCTTGAATCTGATCTTGAAGATTCCAAAGATAATGAAGGAAAACTTGAGGATCAAATTGCCTCTCTCAAAAGAGACCTTCAAACAGCAAATGAATATAAAGAGAAATTCAAGATAAGTTCTGCTCAACTTGAAATTCTTCTTGGAAGTCAAAAGAGGACAGATGACAAGTATGGCTTGGGATATGAGAAAGGAGAAAGCTCCGGATCCGGTCAGAGGAATCTTGGATCAGAAAATCCAAGGAGCAGGCCTAGAAGACCTCCGGTAAGACAGCCAAATGCTCAAAAATATCCATCCTTCAATGGATACTGCCACAGCTGCAACCATTTTGGTCACAAAGCTAATCAGTGCAGAATGAGAATGAATCAGATTAATTCATCCTTCTCCGGACAGTGCTTCAACTGCAAAAGGTATGGACACAAATCCCATGAATTCAGAATTATGCAAGTAAACAAATCATTCAAAGGTAGATGCTTTACATGCAATAGAGTAGGTCATATGGCTAATCAATGCAGATCAAGGGGATATCAGTTAAATATGCAAAGAAATGTTATTTTCCAAATCTGCAATAGGTCCGGTCATAATGCTAAAGTCTGCAGAAACAAGAATCAGGACAAAAGAGGTCCGGTGTATAATCAGAATCAAGACAAGGGTAAACAAAAGATGAATGCGGATGAAGTTAGGAATCAGATGAGCAAGATTTGGGTGAAGAAAAGCTCAGAGAATGTAGAGGTTGGATCCGCACCAGATTCTGGTGCTGATATTTCTTCCGGAAATTAAAAAGTGAGCTCAGGCTCAGGGGGAGACTCAAAGAAGATTCTGTTCCCCCAGCCAAACAAGTTGTGCCGGATGTGGCACAAGATGCGGATTAAAGGGTTTGTAGATATAAGTCCTGAGATGCTTCAGTCAAGTTTTCAGAGGTCCGCATGGAGTTATAAAGAAGCTGTGTTCGATTAAGTTAGACCTATTCAGGGAGGTGCTCCGGTATGATAAAGGATTACAAAAAGGTCCGGAGAGATCCGGAAGTGCACGATCTTGTCTTGCGGATTGGACAGAGTGTTTGGGATGTTCTTGTAATATGTTACCTAGATTTATTCATGATTTAAAGATCCGGATGATATTCAGTGATCAGGACTAATCCGGGATACTCCAAGCTGTCCAGACATGGTAAACCGGAATAATGCAGGTGAAGCATTTATTGCAGACAGATATTAGGGTTTGCGGAGCAATATAAGGGATTTCTCAAAAGCTATCTGCTCATTCTACACTTGAGAAGAAGCGAATAGTGGAGCTCTGCAACAAGGTTCATCAAGCACACCAAGGATCTCCTGCCGAAGCTATTGCATAAAGAAATCAATCCAACCACTCCGTGCAAACCGAAGGCGCATAAGGTATTCTTCGTTTTTCATCGCCTCACTGCAAATCTTTGAAGAATGGCTACTCCAAACATAGTTAAGATCTCTGATAGACCTCGCCCCTCATTCAAGAAACATCCCTACAAATCATTGGAGGTAGATCCACTAGGAGCCTTCTCTAGTGTTCCCCACGGAGTCTTACATACTGAAGATATTAGGGTTTACATACACGCAAACATTGAGGAATTTGGGGAATTCAAATTAAGAGACCTCTATCACAAGCAACTGATAGACAATGCTTTTGAGCTCAAACCAGAGTATAAGGGTATCCAGAAGAAACAATTTGAGCAATTCATTCATTTCCCTAGCTTTGAAGAAGATGAATGGGTCCGGTATGTACTGAGCAGGATGCATGACAACTTCCTTTGGCTAGATAGACCCTGTAAGATCACAAAAGAAGCAATTAGAGCAGTAACTAGTCTATACTCTTCCGGGGGGGTACCTATCCTCAAATCTGTCAAGAACAACGTTGTAACTGAGGCCACCGGATCAAAATATGATAAGAGGGCAATGACCATTGAAGATATTTCGGATCCGGATATCAAATATGCATCAATGATAATAGGATACAAGATCTATCACTCCAGCAGGGAGAATTCTGTATCCGGAACTGCAATATACACAGCATATGAAATGCTAAGAAAGAATGCAGATTATGATCTTTGTGAACTACTACTAAGCCAATTGATGGAAAATGTACAGAAAATCAAGAAAGACAAGAAGAACTCCTTTAAGTATGGTACTCTCATTGTATGTCTTTTCTTTTACTTCATGAATGAGCTACCCGGAACAAGTGGATGGGTATGGCAGAATGACAAACCTGTTGCAGTCCAGATAAGAGACTATTTGCATGGACTTGGGGATGCAAAAGCGAGAAATACAGCTCTATGGGGATACTTCAAAAACTTTCAGAGCATGATGCAAGCAAGAGAGAGAATTCCCCAGTCTCTCATTGAGAAATACAAGGACTCAGTATGTTTTATGGTTGACACTGATCAGTGCCTAATGGAGGCAGTGGAGCCAAGGACTGTCTGGATCATGCCCATGGGGTATGAAGTTGATGAACAGATAGTAGAGCTGCATGTTCAACACATGCTAAGTCAGCCCAAAGATCCTAAGGCAGAAAGGTTTGGAACCTTTGAGGAGCTGAGCGTGAAATTACATGTAGAACTCAGGGAACCTGAGATTAAGAGAAAAGTGAGAAAAGAAGTAGAGCACATTGCTCAAGGCCTAGGCATCTCAAAAGAGGCACTTGATGCCAGCCGGGAAAAGAGGAGAAAGGCTGAGGAAGAAGAGAAAAGCAAAGAAAGTGCTCCGGTTGGAGCTCCCACCCGGACCAGATCAACAAAGAGATCTGCACCTCCCTCAACCAAAAGTTCAAAACCGGAAGTCCAGGCATCCGGAAAGAGATCAAAGGCAAAAGCCACAAGGGCTTATGGAAGCCAAAAGGATGAAGAGGAGACAGAATCAGATGAAGGAGTAAGAGAAGTAAAGAAACAGAAAAAGAAAGGATCCGGTAAGCCCTCCACAGGCCAAGACAAGGAGGAAATGGCAGAGGTAACTGTTGAAAAGCCCACTCTGTCACTAGAGAGCATAATCAAGTCGGTCACGGTGGATGGAAACCTTCAACCAATGACTGAATCCTATGATGACTTCAGTGAGGCAGACCAAAAGACTCTGCAGGAAGCCACAGTTAAATATCTGAACACATACAATAAGGCTTTCATTGAGATCATATCTCTCATTCCTAAAAGCCTAGAGAAGGAAATGGAAGTAAGAAAGAATAATGCTCATGCCAAAGATCTTGAGATCCGGGAGCAGATAGCTATTCAGCTATATCCTCAAATTGATCCCAAGACAATGAATATGATCTTCAAGGACTGCAGAGATGAGTTCAGAAGTAAAGCCAGGATGAATCAGCTCATGCTTGGTGAGACTGACAAAGTGGCACAAGAGACAGAAGAGATCCTCCGGAAGGCCTTCAAAAGGTTCAATCTTCCTGTTGTAGAGGACTTAGGTGCAGAAACAGCTGCTGATTTGGAATCTTCTGTTCCGGAAGAAGTGAGCCATGAACAGACAAGTGAGGACTTGGGACCCTCTGCTCCAGAAGAAGTGGCCCATGAACAAGCAAGCATCTCTCCTCCAGTTTCCCCTACAGTCTCCGGATCCAAAGAAGAAGAGCAATTGCAGGAGAAGGAAGCAGTGGTGACAGACAAAGAGGTTGACAGTTCTAAGACTGCAGAAGAAAAGAAACATCTGTCTCCGGCAAGAGACACTGCACAAACTGTTCAACAATTTTTGAGCAAAGAAACTCTAGAGATTGATGAACCGGAGCTTCTAAAAGGTCCATTTGATTTTGACTCTCTCTCTCCGGTACAAACAATGAAGATAGCTTCATTTGCAAATGCCAAGGCAAATGAAAAGCTCCTGAAGTCTCATATGGAAGACTGTGAGTTGATAGAGGCTGCTTCCGGAGTACTTGTAAAGATCATGCCATCAATCCAGATAGATCCGACAGCCTCCACTTCCGGTAATCTAAAAACCTTAGTCAGCAGTATTGATACACATTTTAATTCTCTAGAAAAATCAGCTGAAGAAAAGGTCCGGAAGGAATTTTTGGATAAGAGATTTTCTGAAATATTAGAATTAATCTCTAAGGATAGGAAGATTGTAAGCATTGGAATAAAGAGCTTAGAAAATGCTCTTAAGGATGGCGGTGACATCTACAAATTTTGTATATCTTGGTCAAAGGCAACAGCAGCAATTGACAAGAAAATAAAAGAGGAACAGGACAAGCTTCAAAGCCTATCTCAAAGTTTTGATCCTCTCTCTTCCTCTATAATAAATCAAGAATGTCAGACTATTGCAGTCTTGAATGAAATAAAGAATCTTGAGAAGGAGAGGAAGAACATTACCAACCGGATGGGAGAACTTAGAAGGATTATAGTCCCTAAGTTGGAAACTATGCATGAGGCCATCAGTGATGCCCAGACCACCGCCCATACAAAAGATCCGACAGATCTCAGGCGGGCAGAAGCTTTTGCATTTTTGTTGAGTGGTCACATTTCAATCTTGGACAGAATGAAGCTAAGTTGGGCTACTGAAATGGTTCAACTGCAGACATCCTTTGCAGACATTCTGCAATATATGTGAGTATGTAAATATGCGGCTATATATAGAAAATTTTTGAAAATTTTGGTGTGCGGACCCTACCCTTTGCCATTGATGTCAAAGGGGGAGTGAGGAGCAGTGAAAAATGAGGAATCCAACTCAGGGGGAGTTCCGGAAATTGTATATAAAGACAGAGCATCAGCAAAGGGGGAGCATAGTGTAAACACTTAGTCATTTTTCACTAAGTGTTGCCATCAATGCCAAAGGGGGAGATTGTTGGCAAGAGACACTATATGGATTCATGGTTGTTGTCATTGATGGCAACAAAAGTCATTCCACATATCCGCAAGTCATGATATATCTCTACCGGAAGTCAGATTGAAGATTGTTGTGGTCCGGTGAACAAGAACAGAGCATGTGGCAAGGTCCGACAGATTGGTCCGGATCTCTCAGAGGAAGTGTCTTGGCACAGTGCGGATCTGGGGAAGTCAAGAGGACTATCTTGAGTAGTATATTCCAAGGATTTAGCCTCCGGAGATGGACAAAGAAAAAGATATGAATAGTTGAGTACCGGATTCCTGAGAGACAGTGAAAACAGAGGAAGAACTGACTGACTGAGTATCAAACTACTTTCCGGATGTGTTACAGATGATGATAAAGGTTGCGGAGGCATGAATCATGTTTGGCCGACATAATTGATGATATCTACAAGTATATGCTTGATCCGCATTGCTTGGTGAGCAAGGATTCAGCCGACAGAACTAAGTTTGTAAGAAACTAGACTGTTCCGGATGCCGACTAGAAAGATGATGAAATTACTTGTGCGGATATATATAGAGGATGGATTTAGTTGTAAAGTGTGTGAAGTGTGAAAAAGCATATACGCGAACAAGTCCAGAGTAGAGCAGAAGTAGCAAGAAAGATCCGGTATGTGAAAGGACAGCAGACTAAAGAACAGAGGAAAGATGAAGTGCAGCAGATCAGTATACTGAACCTAACCGGAACTGAACTCCAGCATATGCAGATGCTTCCAATCAGTTCAAGACTATGATTCTTATCACTTTGTAAGACAGTGTGTCTTCTTGTAGGCAGTGAGCCTCTTGTGAGCAGTGTGCTCGGGCAGTGAGCCCTAATTGGCAAGTGCCATTTTTGTAATTTCCTATTCTTCTAACAGAGAATAATTCTTGGGTTAATCACCCCGTGGTTTTCTCCCTTAACAGGGTTTCCACGTCAAAAATACTGTGTCATGTGTTTCTTATTTCATGGTTAATGTTTTGTGTTTGATTTTATGCTGCTTCAATTAAAAGGAAAGTTTAATAAGGGAAATAATTAGGATAACTGATTCACCCCCCCCTCTCAGTTATCAACAAGGAGGATACACACCAAACTAATCAAACACCCAATTATCCAAAATGTACCCATTACACCTGAGAAGTTTGAGACCCCTCACTTTGAGAAATATAATGGGAAGGGAGACCCTAACAACCATGTGGTAGCCTTTACCGTTATGTGTAGTGATTTCTTCTTTGAGGATGCAATATTAGCAAAACTCATTACTACTTCACTCAAGGACACAGCCTTGGATTGGTTTTGCTCTTTAACTCCTAATTCTATAATTTATTTTTCACAATTAGTCAATAAGTTCCTTGAGCATTTTCAAGAGAACATTGGAGCTCAAGTCTCTTTGACAAACTTGGTTAATTGCAAGCAAGAAACATGAAGGAAAAAATATCATATTTTATGGGCCATTATCAAGCCATCTTCTTACAAGTTCAATATTCTATTTTGGATCCTAATGTGCAAAGAATTTTTATTGGAAATTTACAGCCTCACGTCTATGATAAGATATTGTTGACGTGATATGATTCTTTCACTCATCTTTGCATGGTTCTTTGTGATTACCAACTTTTGGTTAGTCAGTATGAGAATAATCCCTTATCTACTCTAGTTGGTTAATCCAAAGCCTCTAACAATCATTCATTCAAAAGACAAAACAAAAAAATTATTAAGATCAATGCAATTTCAACTAGTAACATAGGAAAACATGTGGTAGCAGTGTCATCTCCTATTCATGTCCCTTATAAGTTGAAACCAAAAACAAGACACTTCACAGCATTATCGGAGTCCCTCTACTCTATAATGACACAAATTTTGAATAGAAATCTCATCAAGCTTCCACCCATTAGACCTCTCAGTCCAAGTAAGATGCAATCATCTTCCTTTGATTCAAAGGCCTTTTATCAATTTCACCAATTCGTTGGCCATGACACTGAAAGATGTATGTGTCTTAAACATGAAATTCAGGACCTCATCAACTACAATGTCATCTAGGTTGCTGGTGTGAATGACAAAGGGAATAAATCGGTGGCAAATCCTAATCAAAATCTTCAAATATATACTGATCCTTTACCTCATCATGAATCTAATGTTGTAGATCTATCTCAAAAACAAGATTATGAAGCTGATATTTGCATGGTGGATGCTCATCCTCACAAAGAGTGAGTGGAATTGGAATCAGCTATATCTTTTTCTCCACATGATCCTACTATTGAAGCTCCCGATGGACTGCTTTACATTACTATTTGAATCAATGATAAGCCTATTCGAGGTGCTATGATCGATCCTATATGCGTGGTAAATGTAGTAATAGAAGAGTTTCTCTACATGCATGTTTTACATCGAGACACCTACACCGTATTGAAGATGGTGATTAGAGCACATGATGCGTGTATCCTTCCAACTCTTGGTGCCTTGACCCTTGATGTCAAGTTTGGGCCAAGAACCTTGGATGTTAATTTTCTCATCATTCCTACATCAAACTTATTTCATGTGAAGTTGGGTCACCCATGGCTTTGCTCCATGAAGGCGGTCCCCTTTATTGTTCACAAGTACTTAAAGTTTCTATTTGAGGGACGTGTGTACATTGTACGTCATAGTCGGTACCTGCCCATTGCTTGGCATGGACATTTTACAGTTGACTACTTCTGGCCACAACCAATTGGAGTGACTCAAGCTAGAGAGGATTTATTCTTCTTGTCATATAAAAATTTTAAAGTAAATAAAATAGCAAAGTTATTGCTTAGTAACATACCTCCTTTTGATGTCCTAGACCCTCCCTGATCTTTTGAGGCTACAACAGTACTTCCCCCTGTCCCATAGGTGGAAAATGAAGCTAATCCTGAATCAAATGTTCTTCCCTGTCCCCAAGCATATGGTAAATATGCTAAGGTTCCCCCTCCACCATCCCTTCAAGGACAATGAGACAACCTCTAAGCACAAAACAAACCTCCCTACAATCATAATATTACTTTTGTACCACCTGCCTCCATGGAAACTAGTGGAAATCAATTGGTTGTGTATGTGTTATTTCTTGAGGTTTCTCAACTACTTGAGGATGCTCATGTACTTCCACCTATTTCACAAGTTGAGAAGGAAGAGTATCCCGCATTAACCAACCCTTCCCCTATAGTCTCCCAACCTTCGATGGTTCCTCCTATTTCTTCTAATGTTCTTGAAGCAAAGGAAGAAAAGGAACCCACATTGGAAAACACTATGGTTCCCCTCACAAATCTCACAAATCAAGATAAGCAGATCAAATTGGCAAGAGAAAGAAAGAAGCATCATCGTGCTATGACTTGCCTTGCCATAGGAGAGGAAAATCTCCCTCCTTGCAAGCGTTTATCACTAGCGGATGTGAAAGAGACATCTGTTATTGTTTTGTCTCCTATAGAGAAGGATAAAGCTTCGCAAGCTGCTATGGAACCTATTGTACTACATACCAATAGAGAATATGAAGATAATACAAGTATGGCTCTTCTTCCTTATACCTCACGTGCTATAGTTCCTCTTACATCTTGTCCACCTTTCCAAATGGTTGATGAGCAAGATTGGGAGGAGGATGATTTGCTTTAGGTTGACTTGCAAGTGGGGTCCTTTATTTTTATTATGTTATGAGTGCATGTGATTGCTTACCCCTGTAATGTGTTGCCTGATAATTTATTTATGTTGTTATTGTTATTTTTTTAAGCTCTCTTTGGATGACCCTTGACACCCCTGTAGGTACAAGGATACAAAGGGACTAAAATCTGTTATGACATTCTCTCTATTTGTATCATCATTCTTCTATATGTTGTAAGTTATTTTTGTATCCTTTGGGGATGATGCAAGGCATACGATGCTTTAGCATTCTCCCTTTTTGACCCAAAGGGTTTTTCATTTAATTTCATGTGATACTTCTTCCTTTGTCTTTGTAGTTCTACCAGTTGGCGAAGGATGACAATTCCAAATATATATATATTCTCAAGATATCTCCTATTATACAACCATTCATATACTTTATTATTACTTTATATAGATCTCTATGTTATTACTTTATTTTATCTAACAAGTGTTGTTTCTTTGATGTTTTTGATTGATATGGCACCTTGTTGATATGCTCAGCGTCATACCATAACTACACAAGACATTGTGTATCATGCTCGTAGAATCACATTGGTTTGGCTTTTGTGGGGGCAACCCCTTATTGTGATGTAGTTTTTGGGAACACATATCTTATGGGGTTGTGTTTTTGAAAAGATCTCATGCCTGTCTTATGATTTATTCTACCTCAAAGCAATTTCTCCCTAATAGGAGTTAGCAATCACTTTAATGTGGGGGCATACATTGCATTATGTTATTTTTGGTTACATACTTGTTTATTATAGTTGGCATGGAACTCACCTAATGATTCAGTGGTCCTCACTAGCTCATGATGTTTCCTCTTTAGTCCATGAGCCACCTAGTACAACAAAGTTAGCTATCCCATGCTTCATGTGACTTGTCAGGGTCACCTAGTAATTCAGTGGTCCTTACTAGTGCATGATCCATGGTGGCACTTCTTTTCATATGACCCCTAGTGATAGAGCAAGCTAACGTCAGAGTCATGTGTCTTGTGTGTTTGTTT
This sequence comes from Cunninghamia lanceolata, assembly GCA_027924645.1. NCBI lineage: Eukaryota > Viridiplantae > Streptophyta > Pinopsida > Cupressales > Cupressaceae > Cunninghamia > Cunninghamia lanceolata. The sequence goes on along the minus strand of BSBN01000791.1, from coordinate 3,506,377 downwards.
CCATGTTTGCTTTTTTGTTTGATATATTGCTTAAACTTGTATTCCTTAATGATTCTATGTGTCTTGTGTGTCTTCACCATGTTTTTCATGTATACTTTGTGTCTTATGTGATTGCATCATGTCAAGCGTGTATGCATTGTGTATGGCATGTATTACCTTTGTGTATTGTGTGTCTTTCATGTGTATTCCTATGAATGCTTTTAGTACTCCATGTGTGAATTATGTTACAATGTCTTGTGTGTTTGAAAATCTCTTTGCTTATGTGTTTTCAACCTTAGAATCCTAAGCTTGGGGGCTACTAATAGTCCACAACTTGGTACAATTCTTTGGCTTCTATGTTTTCATGTTTTAAATTTATCTTCTTCTTCCTTTAGTGTGTGTTTGAACGTAAGTTCATACCCACACTAAAGTGGGGGCTAAATGTTATGGAGTAAAATGTGTACACTAGCATAAATTACACCTAGTTTAGCACCTAGTTGGACCTAAAATGTTACCTTTGTTAATCAGAACCTATTTTAACACCTTTTTTAGCATAAAATGATAAAATCTCAATCCCAATGAATAAACCTGATAGAATAAACTTAGGAATAGTCTAAGCCCACAAAATTTGACACTCCCTAGAGTTTGTGGGGCTAAAGGACCAGGGCACCCAAGTGCCCTAGTCCCAGATGGGTTCTTTATCCCCTCTCTTGTGGTGTCATCTTAGACCACATCCCTAGTTTGTATATGTTGGCCCCATTTGGTTTTATTCATTGTTTGTGAGTGGGAATGCACATATAAAGGAGTTTTACAATTCATTTTACAACTAGATGGATATTTGCAAGTTTGCTCAGATGTTTTGATCTTCTATGCTAAAGTGCTCTTCATACTTGGAATTGCTATCTACTTGTGGATGTTATGAAGTTTGTTTCTAGGACTTGAAGGAAGTTACAAGCTCTCTCATCACTCTCCTTATTGGTGCATGATCTTGAGTTATCTCCGTAACTAAGGGTTCACATCTTGTGGTAATCATTATCATTTCCATTCATATTTCTATCATGTATTACAGATCTGCCCTCTGCCCTCCTAGGGAATGCACTCTTGGATCTAAGCATCACTATAGTGGAGGTGGAAACACAAACACATGGTTTGACTAAGGGAAACCCTTATACACAACACAACCTTTTCCTCTTTTCTTGTGTGTAGGTTGGAGATACAGGTTTCTAAAGACAAGATTTGGGAAGAAGAGAGGGTTTGTAGGTATAGGTATGATAATACACAAATATTCTGCTACATCCTAATTAGGGTCTACATCACCCATGTGCTCTGGTCTTTGGTGCCTCTGAATACAGATCTAGGTTTTGCTTTGCTTCTTGATCTCTATTGTTCTTTTAGATTTCTGATATCTATTTCTGATAGTTAGTTATTGGTAGATCTTTGTCAAATAGGGTTTTAGTCATTTACCCTAGTTTTCTTCTTAGATCTTGGTTTAATTTGGTTGATTCTTCTCCATACAGTGTTCAAAAGGGTACAACTCCTATAGTTTGGCTCTCCTTCATGGGTAGAAGCCAAGATCTGTTTGTGTCCTAATGTTTGTGGAAGAGGGTTTGACCTAGTTTAGCTTCTTAGGCTAGATCTCTCTTCTCCACTTAATAGCTACTACAAGTTTATATTTTATTTATGGGGCTATTACAAAAGTTCTATAGGAGTTGTATGAGTAAAATTTTAAAAACTACATTGAGTGAGAAGAGTTGTGTGTGTTCTATGATAGGAAGGCAACATGTGTGTGATTTAGAGTATTACTTCTCAAGGTTGTGATCATGAATTTAAAGGTCTTGGTGTTTATTTGTGTGTTGGCTAGGTATCGTACTCGCTATTGATTTATGCAATATTATTACTACTTTCAAAGACTATGATATTATGCCTAACTTCTACATTGATTTTCCTTTTTTCTCTAACTTGTCATCTTTCTAAAAGGGATTTTGTCTTATTATTTTATTAACGTTGGCACCATAAGAACAAATTAGATTAGGGCATTAAGTATTATTTTTAGAAATATGGTCAACATGCAGTGATTTATTCCTTGATTTGTTGTTGCTTCCCTCACTCTTAGCGCTAATGTAAGGTCATGTGGTTGGTAAAACCCATCATTGTGAATTGACCACAACATCTCTCATTCTCTTGGAGTCATGGAGATTGATTTATTCCTTTCTTGATATACATTTTTTCTTGAATATTTTGTTGCTATTCTTCCTCTAGCCATGTGGGTTTATACCTTCCTTCTTGGTCATTTGAATTTAACATGGATGCTTTCCTAGTCGAACAAGTATACTATAATTTTGTTTTCTCATTTAAGCTCATCATAATTATTAATTTTTCTAGTCTACATGTGTATTCATGAGGGGGAGTGATAGGATTTACATAAGGTAAGATTAAAATTTTCTTGGTAGTGGCAGTTTGGAAAATGGGTCGAAGACTTGAGAGAGTATAATAAGCTCAAGAGGGAAAAGAGAAGAAAGGGAAGGATAGAAGGACATAAGGGAGCAGAAAAAGGTTGAATAGAAGAAAAGAAGAGAATAGAGAATATCTCAATAGAGATTGTGCCACAAATAAATAAAGTATGCTATAGGTAGAGAATAAATCTTGTATATACATGTGTAGCAAGGTAAAATGCTAGAATATTGATTTGTGGGTAAAACTGAGTTGTATGTGAGAGGGATAAATGCTCTAACGAATTTGTAATTCATAAATCATGTTATATCGAGCTACAAGAAGGAAAATAATTTTTGTTAATTGTGTTGTTGCTTCCAATTTGTATGTATCCAAACTAATTTGTGGATAGTTACTAGTTTAGGCCTAGATTTCAATTAATCCCCCTAATCTAGACTACACCACAAGTAATTTTAAACAAGGAGACTTAGTTGAAGAGTGAAATATATCATTCTATTCAAAGTCACATTTATATATTTATATGGCTCATAAATTAGTCATAGGAAATTATAATTTTTTCATAGTTATGTAAATCTAAATAAATTGGTTGATTGATATAGTCATTTAAAAATTATCGCAAATCTAGTAATGGTGTACCATGTGGTCATTTTGTTTCAAATATTGATCTTGGAGTTGATGTAACATTTTTTGATTTAGAGTTGAATTGTGTTGAGGGGTAGTGTATTATAAACTAAATAATAAATAATTATATGTATAAGCCTAAAATTAGAAATAAAATAGAAACAAAATAATTTTTTAGTAACAATCATGTGTTTGACCTATTTGAACAATTGTTTTGATATATTCTAGGAATAAAATCTCTAAAATTTTGCTTCACAAGTTAAGATTTAAAATTTCAACAACTAACGTATGATTATACAAATGTGTGTAGTAGTATTTCTTATATTATGGATATATTATAAGGAAATATGCTTAATATTCTATTTTTAAGCCAATAGATTATAAATTCTTTCTCCCTAAGGTGTTTTTAGAGTGCTTATTCCATGGGTGTTGATTTGAGATACTATTGTAATCATTATTTATTTTTTATGGTTACCACTTTATAAGGATAGAAGGGGTTTCCAATTATACATTTCATGATATTTTTACAGTGATATAGTTCTCTTTTTGGAGGGAAATAAAAATAATTGTACATTTAATTTATTATCTAATTTTAGTGATTAAATCCTAAATTATAATTGAATTTAAGTTGATTAATTAAGAATTGAGAATTTGAGTAATTTGAGACCAAAACAATTGAGATGGATTAAAGGGATTACATGGAAATTCTAGTGCAATGTGAATGTTGACTTTGACTACTGAGATGTTTCAATAGAATCATATAAACTAGAATCTACTATTATATTTGGAACCAGAGACCAGAGACAAATCAAACCTAATCTTTTAGGAGTTTGGGAATGGATTACATCCAAGATTTGGCCTAACTAGCATGATTATGTGTCAAATGATGATGTAGAATTTGTCCTTTGCTACTTGCTAAAAGTGTTTATATGTGTGTATATCTACATGTATAAAAATAATATGATGCTAAAGAGCACTATTGGGAGCTTTCTATGTACAAGGGAAGTATGTAACTTCTTTGATGACAAACAAGAGGTTGATTTGACAATATTGAAAAAGGGATAAAATGAGGCAATGAATGTTGATTAGCTAATGTCTAGTGTAAATTGAGTCTAATGCAAGTTGTGTCCAACACAAACCAATTTTGATGCAAGTTGTGATTGATAATTGACTTTCAAGTGATCCTTCAATATTGAAGATTAAAAATTGAGAAGTGATAGATGTTGAAAGTTGAATTGTTGCATTTGATGTCAACTACAATTGAACTCTAATTGATGCCAAGTGAGATTGATATATGTAATAATTGAATCTATGCCAAATACAAATTGCCACTAAATAATGATGAAAGTATCCTAGGATGATGTCCTTAAATACATAACCCTAGACACTAACTTTAGAAAGTTTTCCAGCACCATGTCAACAAGTAACCATCATATCCCTAGATTGTTGGCCTTGGAAAAAAGGAATTTTTTATTTTGAAGTTGGGTCATTCCCATGATCCTATCTAGGTGACAAGATCACAAGTAAGATCTAGTTTACTATGGGAAATGCCTTGGGAACTACTCAGACATGATTTGGACTAGAGGATATGTCATTACAAAGTATTGGATTCAATTTTGGGGTCAATGAGTTGCCAAAAAACACCAAAATGGGTGCTAACACTGTACTATGTGACATCCACACAAAGTTGCATAAAATGAAAGAAGAAAAACATGAAGTGTGCACTTTTCTTCTCTAGACTTTTATTCTTAATTATTTCATTGTTCTAAAAGTTTTTGCTCTTATTCTTAATTGTTTCTTTATTCTAAAAGTTTTTGAAAATTTTATTGTAATTTTGTGTATGGTATATTAATGAGAGTTAGACAATATTTTTTATAAGTACAGGTTCAATAAACATATAAATACAAATGTCTATCAACACTTCATATATACACCTATAGATACAAGTTACTAATAATATATTTACATTAAATTCTAACTTTTAAATTTCAAGCTAGTATAAAAGATGGGGAGAAAGCCAAAATTTACCACTAAAACCTACACAAAATGTACATAAGAAGAACTACTCTAACATATGCTTAAATTGGCATTTAATTTAATGGGCTAATATGCAAATCCTGTGCATGCGCCCCATGGGGAAGGAGAAGCTTATTATTCAGGCAGAATGCTTGTTTTTTACAAATTTAACCGTGTTGATTTTGGGTTTTATCGGAATATATTTAACAAGCGGAATGAAAACATTCCAAGCACCCTGTTGAGATGGCCGAGTTGATCTAAGGCGCCAGATTAGGGTTCTGGTCCGGAAGGGCGTGGGTTCAAATCCCACTCTCAACAAGCAATTGCAGTTTACCTGACTTTATTGCACTTTTTATTACTGTGAAGCTTACTAAATTTGAAAAATCCTCGTATTGTTTACCTGTAGCTAACCATTTTTTACTACTGAATAAGCAAACCGTTTGACCTCGCAAGCCACCCAACTTAATATAATCTCTAGCAAGGCAGTTTATACACCAAGATCTGGTAGAAGGATTGTGTAGAACTTCATAATATTATCAACTTTATTTCTTTTTTTTATCACAAGTTTTTGTTAAGTAATTGGATATTTATCTGTTTTTTTTTAAATCAACAATAAGTAAAACGTAATGAGACCCACAACCTTTCAGTAATGTTTGTACAGGTGAGAGAAACTGTTGACAGATCAATCTGCATACTTTCACCCCAAAGTTGATTTAGAATCGGCAGAGCTTTTAGTGCAATACATTTATCTAATGCCTTAAGACCTGCAGTTTTTCTTAGAACTTCAACTTACAAAGCAATTACACAAATAATTCCTTATTCACTTGTGTTTTCATGTATGCTTACATAGATTGACATGACGTGGAATACAAGTTTTATCCAAGTTAAGAAGTGCAAAAAATTCAAAATAAGTACTAAACCTGCAACAAACAAAACATAGATAGAATTCCTCACCAAAAAAATTAGAAAACCCACATATTTGCTTCTTTAGCATTGGGTTTTGTCCACATTTTTGACATACTTGAAATTTGGCAGCACTTTTGAGAGAGGATACTCACTGGATTACGTGGTGGACTGATGCCATTACACACATCACCCATTTTTTTTTTGGACCTATGGCCACTAGCTAGCATGCATTTGTTGCAAGTCCTATGTGGCCACGTCCTTAGAGCTCAATTAGGTCTCTGCTCAGTTTGAGGCGACACTATTACAACTTCAAGTGGCCAAGCTTCACCACCAAGTGCAAGCGGTTGATGCGTATACTTCTAGGGGAGCCCAAATCAAAGCCAAACTTCATTAGATAAAGATTGATGATAGAGCCTTCTAGAGCCTTCAAGGAATTCTTTCCAACTGTATGGGCTCACAATGTAGTTCAAAAGATCAATGTCATTTGGGAAGTGGATAAACACCTTTTAGAGCTTCCCAAGTTTTTGTATGCCTTTATTCAACATTAAAAATGTTCTCAAAGCCCAAGAATTTTATCAGGGTCATGGTGTAGCTATCAAACAATGTCTGGTTGTGGTCCCTTGTTGCCTTTCTACCACCCAAATGACGACTTGCAACAAACTCAACTCAAAAAGATCTCAATATAGTTGTTGCTAGTATGGCCACAACAAAGATATGGAATGTGATGGTTTCCATTGTGAATTTTATAAAATTCTTTAGAACATTGTTAGATCTGATTTACACCATGTTTATCTCAAAGCTTTTCATTCCAACACCTTAGGAAAAATTAATTACAAAGGCAATATTAAATTCATACACAAGGTTGGGGACCCATAGCTTAAATATGTAGTTGGAAACCCATCATGTTGCTCAATGTCTCCTACAAGATCTTTGACAAATGTCTTGCACTTATAACTTTTGATTTTAGAGGTGTTATGAGGTGATTTTTTTGAATCTACTTATTTTTTCAGAAATATGCAAGGGTCTATAGTTAATTTTACCCTATTGCAATTCATGTATGTTAGTTTCCATTTTATCAAAAAAATTTATAATTCTTATTTTGGGAATCCTACATTTATGATCATAGATTACAAGCTGAAAAGGGGTTAAAACTTTGATAATTTAAGGGGAAAATTTTATTGGCACCAATGATTGTGCCTTTTGTAAATTTGTATTGATTTTCACACATTATTGCAACAACATGTATTGCTATCCTTTATGCTTGATCTCTATTTTCCAAAATTAATCACCATTTTAGACTATAGAGTTACTCTTCTCCCTCCTCACAACTTTCATTACTCGAAGGAGTTTATAGTAGAGCATCTTAGAAGCATAAGTTTGTATCATGTAACAACAAGAAAAGAGACAAAGCCACCTAAACAAATTGTGAAGGTGAAATTATTCAACTAATGTTTACTAAGATTATTAGCCTCTCATTTTCACCAAATTAAGTTTCACTATCATGATTTAGATTCTCCTTTTGATATTTGGAAGAAACATGTAATTTTTTTAAAAGAGAGAAGCTAAAGGGGAAAAATTTTAGAGAAAATTATCTCTTAAGTTTGAATCCTTAACACTTTAGCTCCATTGAAGATTTAATATCATAGTTCAAGCTAATCGGGGTTTAGCTAGAAGACTACAATATTGAAAAGACAAATAATAAGCTAATGTTCTTTCTAAATTGGGAGATTTATATTCATTGTTTTAGCTCCATTGAAGATTTAATATCATAGTTCAAGCTACTTAGGGTTTTGGTAGAAGACTACAATACTGAAAAGAAATCTAATAAGTTAATCTTGATTGTTCTTTCTAAGTTGGGAGGTTTGTAATCATTGTTTTTCTCCATTTTCTACAACAATATGGATACAAAGGGTTTCAAGTCCAAGATGCTTATATTTGATCCTTTTATGCATATTTGACCATAACAAGAGTCAAAGGGCTCTAATAGTGGTCAATATAAAGTTGATGATTCACATTCCCCTTCCTCATAAAGTCAGAAAAGAAGAAACCTAATGCATGGACCTACTCTAAACACTAGGGTCATACAAATTCTACATGGTACAACAATATGTCAAAACTAAAAGCTACACTAAAGAAGCATAACATCAAATGGGACGAATAACCTAATCCTTTCTCATGATCTTATTTAGGTGACAAGAAATCAATTTTCTTTATTAGTTCTAGATCCAATTCTATTTTTTTACTCTCTACTACAACACTTATTTGTCCTATGTGCATGATTGGATTAATTACTCAAAAGCCACACAACATATGTCCAATTTAAAGTCCCACTTTTCTACTCCAAATCATTGCAACATAGACAACATTTTTGTTGCTAATAATTCTTCTTTAGATATTTCAGGAGTAGGCTATGTTGAGGTAGATAAGGGACAATTTCAAAATATTTTCTATGTACCATTGTTGTAAATGGAAAGTGTAGTCTATTTCTCAAATAACCAGTTTAGGAAATGACCAAATTGTTGAGTTTTTGCCAAATGAAGTAATTTAAGATTTAATTTATGACTAGCTAGTCATTGCAAATGACAAGGTTTGTGAGTCATCATATTTGAACAAGTTTGACATCTTTGGGCCTTAACCACCTTCTTTTGTCACTTTTGATTGAACTTGCATGCCAACTTCTTTTGGTTATGAAAATATATTTCCTTAGTTCTTGTTTTATTTTAAGGATAATAGAATTTTAGATGGTGAGGTTAAGGAAGGATACCTTGATCTTCCTCCACTAGTTGAAAACCCAACTCATATATCTCTAGCTACTTGAAGAATACCAATTCATGGATCCCACATTGCTCAAGACACTATTACTCTATCTATTTAGAGCATCAATTATGCATCACAACAAACATCAACTCTTTCCATATAGTTGTCACATGATTTGAGAGATTTTGATTGGTGCAAAGTTGATCATTTCAAATTAATTCCAAAACCCAAGTTTATTTCAACACAACACTTTCATGGACATTCCAATAGCCTTGCTAGTTCAATGGTTTCTTTCAACTCTTTAGTGGGCACCCTTTCTGCATCTTAGATCTCAAGGGTTAAACAAAGCAATTATTATTAGAGGATATAATTATAATTCCTTCTTCCTTTCCCTACTACCTTATGCCAAACCTAAGGGGAATGTTGGTGTATAAAAGTTTCACTTCTATGTTTAACCTAAGTAAATTAAATTTATTATTTGATCATTGATCTAAATTAGTTTGAGAATTTGGAGGACAATACCCAATGAGGGACTAGTGGTATTATAAAGTAAATAAATAATATGTAAAATAGATTTATTTAGAATATAAAGAGTTCATACAATTTGCCAAAATTATTGGAAGAGATGTATGCCTCAAAACTTTGTTCATTGGCTTCAAATTGAGCACATTTACACATTTTCAAAGAAAATGAAAGTGCACCACACCTGTGTCCTTGGAAGTTGAAATGGATAGAGAAAACTATTTAATTTCAGTAGCCCAAATTGGTGGGGTCATAACTCCTAGCCTGTTGGGCAAAAATTGGACTAGTTGGATGCATTAGAAAGATCTCCAGAACTAGTTTGAGTTGCTTGGAAGGAAGACTTTGGCACCCTTTGTAAGAAACCAATGAAAGTCTTCAAAGCTAGTTCTTCTTAGAGGGCCTTAAAAAATACAGATTACAAAAACATAGAAATACTAAAAAATTCTAGATTATTGATGATGAAGGGGTAAATCACGAAACAAATAACAACAAAAATTGCACACAAAAAATAGAATGTTATTTTATTGATTTGGACAAATAATTACATTACAGAAGCTCAAATATAATCAGAGAATCAATCCTCCACAGGTTGCAACACATTACAGCTACCTATCATCAGGCTATGGAATCTTCTACTTTCTGTAACCCCAAATCAGCTAGGGTTTCTATTTTCCCACCTATTCTTGACTCTGCACTTTTCCCCCTTAACTCTAGTACCCTAAGGGTTCCAAAAAATGGTCATATATAACCCTTTTTGGTGGCTACCAGCCAAATTTTGAAATTTGCATCTCCCTCCAAAAATAGGTCAACTTCTGGAAGCCATAACTTTTGATCTGGGCATCTGATTGATGTGACATTTGAAGAATTAGAAATCTCATGGAATGCTCTACACACTAAGATCCTACTCTGCCGTTTCTACCCATTTTCAGGCCTGTACGGGGTTGTTTAGTGCCTCAAACCTGAATTTGAATAATTTTCAGGCATTTTTTAGGAAACAGAAACTTTAATATCTTTCAGCTCACAAATGATCTTTGGGTGATTCCTCCGCCAAAGGTCTTATTTTTCATTTATGAAGCTTCCTATAAATTTTTGCTTCAATCTGTGCCCAAATGCAAACTTTCCAAAAATAGCAGTTTGGAAAAACACAAAGTTCTACATTATTATTCAAGCGATTATGGAACCAAAAACACTAATTTTAAAAATAAATGGAAACAACATCAATGATTTTGAATCAACATCTTTTTTTGGGTGATGAAAGATTGCCCTTACACCACTAGATGCTCCTGCATCAGACACCCAGGGTAATTTTGAGAAGTGACCTTGTCACATCTCAGGTGTTTGAGGAAAACCCCAAATGGTCAACTTCTTCCTTAAATAACCAGGACGAATCTTCAATAGGCCTTCCTTTCCACTTCACCAGATATTCTTCATATTGCTTATTCCGAGTACTCCTTCCCACATGGCTATCCAAGATCTCTTCTATCTCCTCCTTTGAAGTAGATGCCAGAACACTCAATTATTCTTTTGTTGGTCCATCCTCTGTTCCACCTTCATGATATTCTGATAAATTAGCAATGTTGAAAATAGGGGAAATGTTGATCCCACTCGATAGCTCTACCTCATACGCGTTTCCTGAATCATGCTTCTTCAAAATTCTACATGGTCCAAATTTCTTCATTTTTAACTTATTATATGTTCCAACTGGAAACCTCTCTTGTCTCAAGTGAACCATGACTTCATCTCCTACCTGAAATTCCTTATATCTCCTCTTCTGATCTACCTTAGCCTTGTACTAAATATTCATCTTATTAATGTGCTTTCTCACCTCTTCATGCAAATTCTTCAGATGTTCTACAAAGTTTTTGGCCTCGGCACTTGTCTTTTCTCCTTTGTCCATCTTCCTTAGCTCTGAAGAATTTCTTGGACTACTTCTATATACAATCTAGAATGGTGATTTACCTATACTCCTATTGAAAGAATTGTTGTAAGAAAATTCTGCTTGTGGTAAAATAAAATCCCATCCCTTGGGCTTATCTCCTACTAAGTATTGTAGTAGGTTACCCAAACTCCTATTCACCGCTTATGTCTATCCATCAGTCTGTGGATGGTGTGTAGAACTGAACTTCAAATCTGTCTTCAACTTCTTCCACAATGTCCTCCAAAAATAACTAACAAACTTGTTATCTCGATCGAAAACTATGCTCTTAGGTAGACCATGTAATCTCACCACCTCCCTGAAAAATAACTCTGCAATTTGAACATCATCATAGTCTTCTTACAAGGAATAAAATGTGCCATCTTCGAGAATCTGTCCACCACCACAAAAATAGAATCATTTCCTCTCTATGTCCTTGGTAAACCAAGAACAAAATCCATACTAATATCATCCCATGGCTTCTCAAGTATTGGTAATGGCTGATATAGCCCTGTATTCTGACTTGTTCCTTTTTCCATCTGACACACTCTGCAACTTTGCACAAATTTCCTCACATCCTGTTGCAATTGTGGCCAATAATAATGGTCACCAACAATATCAATGGTCTTATCTCAACCAAAGTGTCTAGCTAATCCCCCACTATGCTTCTCCTTAATCAGGTTCTCTCTCATGGAACTCCTTGGAATGCACAACTGACTTCCTCTAAACAACATGCCATCTTGGATTATGAAATCCAACCATTTTTTCCTGTCCAAAGTAACAGGTTCCAAACAAGCCTTCCAAGCCTCTACAAAATCTAGATCTTCAAGATAAAAACTTTTGAGCTCATCGAACCCAACAACATCTATCTTCATTTCTATCAACAAATTTTGCCTTCTGCTCAAGGCATCTGCAACTCTGTTGGACTTCCCACTCCCGTGCTTCAAAACAAAAGTATAACTCTGAAAAAAAATCAATCCATTTTAAGTGCCTCTAGTTTAACTTTCCTTGACTATTAAGATATTGTAAAGCCTGATGATCAGTATATAAAACAAACTCTTTTGGCAACAAATAATGTCTCCATTTCTTCAAAGCCTGAACTATAGCATAAAACTCCTGATCATAAACATAATACTTTTTCTTGGCATCATTAAGCTTCTCAATAAAATAGGCAATGTGCTTACCTTCTTTACTCAAAACAACTCCTATAGCACTGCCACTAACATCACAATCTATCTGAAATACCTTATTGAAATCTGGAAGTGCCAAAACAGGTTGCTCTATAACTTTTTGCTTCAATGTATCAAAACTCTTAGCTTCTCCTATAGTCCATCTGAACTCTTTTCTATGCCCTCTCATTGTCTCAGTTAGGGGTGCATAAATGCTACTAAAATTCTTGATAGACTTTCTGTAAAAACTTGCCAAACCACGAAAAGATTGTGCCTCTATAGCACTACTTAGCATAGGCTATTCAATGATAGCTGTTACTTTTCTGGGTCTATTTTAAGACCTTCTTCTGAGACAATAAATCCCAGGTATACTAACTCCTTAGCAAAACTACATTTCTTTAGATTAATCAACAACTTCTCCTCCCTCAGCTTCTCTCAAACTCTTCTGATATGCATCAGATGCTCATCCCAAGTCTTACTAAAAATTGAAACATCATCTAAATAAACAATAACAAAACTTCCCAAAAACTCTTTCAATACCTCATTCATGAGCCGCATGAATGTGCTTGGTGCATTGGTTAGCCCAAAAGGCATGACTAACCATTCATACAAACCCTCCTTTGTCTTGAAGGTTGTCTTCCATTCATGTCCTTCTTTGATTCAGATATGGTGATACCCACTCTTCAGGTCAATCTTCGTGAAGTACTTGGCTCCACTCAAACAATTCATTATGTCATCCATTCTGGGCAATGGAAATCTATACTTGATCGCGATCTTGTTGATGGCTCAAGAATCTATACACACTCTCCAATCTCCATCTTTCTTCGGTGCTAGTACTGCAAGTACCACACATGGACTTAGGCTCTCTCTTATCAGTCCCTTCCTTAACAACTCATGAACTTGTCTATTCAGCTCTTCATTCTTTGTAAGAGTCATTTTGTAGGCTGCCTTATTTGGAAAACTAGCTCCTAGTATCAAATCCATTTGATGACTTATTTTCCTCACCGGTGGTAAACCTTTTGGTACATTATCAGAGACAATATCCTAAAATTCTTCCAACAGATCTGAGACTTTTGCTGGTACATCTTCACATTTCTCTTGACTAATCTTAGGAATCAATGCAAAGAAATGATGCTCATGCTTCATACCCTCCAAAAATTTCCTACCATCTACCAAGCAAATTCTGGCAGTACTACATACCTTTTCTTCCACCTCCTTCAAGGGCTTCAACTTATGATAAACTCCATCCTTTGTTAGGGAATATGTGTTTGCATAGCCATCATGGACATCACACCTATCATATTGCCATGACCTCCCTAATAACATATGACATGCATCCATTGGTATGATGTCACACAGTACCTCATCATAGTAGTCTCTAATCTTGAACTTGACTAAACACTACTTATTGACCAAAGCTCTATGGTCCTTCTGCAACCATACAATCCAATATGGATGTGGATGCTTTCTTCTTGTCAACTTCAACTTGTTAACCATCTCCTCTCAAATAAGATTGTCAGTGCTTCCACTGTCAATAATAATATCACAACACTTACCCTCACATTTGCACCTGGTGCAGAATAAGATCTTCCTCTGATCTAGTTCTTTCTCCTCATTTAACAAGGTTCTTCTAACAACTAGGGTTTCTCCCTTTTCAGCATCTTTAGAATGTTCAGATTGTGCATCTTCATCTACATGTGCAACTCGTGCATTATCTTCAGGTCTTCCGTTTGTCCTTCCTTGATGTTGCGGACACTCGTATGCTCAATGTCCTTCTCCACATTGGAAATAGGTTCCTTTGAAACCTCCTCTTCCAGGTCTACCTCTGCCTCTTCCTCTTTGCTCACCATTATTTTGGTCACAAGGGTGGTAGGCATTATCTCCTCTCCGATTTTGACTGGTGCCAACTTCTTCACTTTTCTTTTGATCTTCATTATGGCCTCCATAGGATCTTCCACCAGTTCTTCTGCCTTGACCTCTTCCCCTTTGCTTGCTATCGAATCTTTTATTCAGCTTCTCTTCCACCTTCAGGGAAAACTGATACGCATCTTCTATGGTGGTCATTCTGACCAAGCTTAACTCCTCTTGAATACTTGGCCTCAATCCATTAATGTAACAAGCTACCTTCTCCTTATTAGCCTCTACATGGCCTGCCCTGATAATAATATTGTAAAACTCTTTTGTATACTCCTTGACATACTTGTTACCTTGCTTCAATCCTTGCAGTTTCTTCAGCAACTCCATCTCATAGTCCACAAGAATGAATTGCTTCTTTAGATTGTCCACCATCCAATCCCATCTGGTAATCTTTCCTTTTCCTCTTCTATTTCTCTCCAACTGGAACTCCTTCCACCAAATACTAGCATGGCCCTTCAACTTTGTTTTTGCAAATTTAAACATTCTGGGTCCTCCACATCTTCATACTCAAAATATTCCTCCATATCATTGATCTAATCAATAAGATGTTTCGGATTCAAATCTCTAGAATAGGTAGAAACTTTGATCCTAGGCCTCTTTCCGATCTTCGAAATGGCCCTCAACAACCTAACTTCTACATGATCTCCTGCAACTTCTTTTTCTTCCTTAGATAGCTCTTCTTTAGCTTCATACTCACTTTCTTCTCTTGTTCTCAACTCAAACACTCTTTGCAGTTCCTCTTGCAATACATCGATTTACCTTTCCAGGGCTCTAAAAACCTCTTCCATCAAAACATTTATTCCAACACGGTTTTTTCGTGGAGGCATCTTGATCTCCACAGCAAACCCACAACCTTAGGTCCTAGTGCAAACTACCTCATTGTCAGCGACCTGTCTACACACTCAAGAACCCTTGCTCTGATACCACTTGATGAAGGGGGTTGTTGGCTCTCGAATCGGTAGAGGGTTTGCTAGTTCCAATGCATAGGAAGATTTAGCCAACTAATAGAGGAGGTTGTGTGAGCTGCCTCCCCTTCACTTCTAGTTCTACCACACCAAGGGGGGTATCCTTAGAGCTAAAGATTTAACATTTGACTCACCCAATGACAGAAAGATTTAGCTTTACAATAACAGACAGAATACTCTCATGTATGGGCCAAGATTTGAATGATAGATCACAAGTTTGGCAACACTCTTGGACATATCTAACTGGTTATGGATGAGAGTATGCAGGGGTCCTAATCCTACTCCTACAACTGACAGGTTGGAATTATGGAATAATTTGTATTATTTCATTTTGGATGCAAGACAGGGGGTTTTGGATCATAACTACTACATAAGGAACAGATTGGTGCCTATCTCAGGGCAAGGAGTCAACTAGATGTATACAAGAGAATGGCTTGCAACTGGCATTCGAGTTTCAAGGGGTTAGAACTAGTATTTGCCTTACAAACACCACCCAAGGATAAGTATTTAACTATCTCTACTTACAAATATCCTTGATGACATACAACCTTCTCCATATTTGACCTGAACAATCTAATCCACTCCTTGAATGGAAGTTAGAGATCAAGCATGTGATACAGAAAACCTATATCCTAGAATCTGAGAAACCCTTAGTGACCAGATTCAAAAGAAGAAAATGCCTACAACAAATGGAGACAAACAGATAAACACATGCAACAATGCATTTTTCATATAAATGACAAGAAACTAAACATATGTGCAAGGTGCACTCAAATGCAACTCATAAACACCAAAAGAGATA
Organism: Cunninghamia lanceolata; assembly: GCA_027924645.1. Classification (NCBI taxonomy): domain Eukaryota; kingdom Viridiplantae; phylum Streptophyta; class Pinopsida; order Cupressales; family Cupressaceae; genus Cunninghamia; species Cunninghamia lanceolata. Next base: position 3,490,357 of record BSBN01000791.1, on the reverse strand, counting down.
AAATAGACAGGAAATGTTCTATTTTTCATTATTTTTCCCCCAAAAATGCCCAAGTCTTCAACCACAAAATGAGTGACACAGTTTGCATTTTATAGCAAGGCTGTGTACTCAACAAATTAATTACATGGCAATTCAACATTTTTGCTAGATACAATGCACCAAGAATGGTGCCCAAAATAGTCTATGTAGAACGCAAAGGAAAGGGAAGGAGCAGGTAGAATTGGAATGTGTGTGCAGCTGATTGAGGGTTTTCTATTAAAATCGGGTAGTTAGCCCATCAACTCATCGATCAATCCTTCTGCATTTCGCCATTAACGGCTCAACTACCTGCAGCTCCCTTGAAAACTGCAGTAGCGTACATCTAAAGTTTTCCCATTCAAAACAATTGCATACACAAAGGAAATCACCCTCGTTTGAGCATTTGAATCATAGCTGTTGATTTTCCCTCCATTGTCGAAATCTACGGCCTCAAAACACCCTGAAAGTTGCCAACCAATGATATCATGCCACATCGGCACCATACACTTCTATCGCTGACTTTTATGCCACTTGTTTTGCCATTTCTACCATGTATATGCATATTCAAATGCATATACATACAACTATTTATCATACAAGGTGGACCCCAAATTGTTATAGAACAAATTGAAAATGCATTCGGGTCCCACTATGTACATTCCTCTTTGTATGTATCCTTTGTATAATTTCTTGTATATCACATTGTATGTCTCAAACATACAAATGCAATACATACAATGCGGACCCCAAATGTTTATGAAATACTTTTGAAGTCTCTGTCAGGTTTGGGCATTGTATGCTGCCACCTCATACAACACCAATGTATGTCACATTTACAATGCGAACATACAATCAAAACATACAAACAAATAGCGAACCTCACCTTTTATCAACTAGAATGTATACTCTCTTTAGATCCACCTTGCATCTTTGTGAATGCATATTTGATTGTATGTACAAACATACAATCACAAAAATATGCAATCGGTAGGCCCCACCTTATATTTCTCTTGCCTTGTATGTTGGCGAACATACAAAACCCCTTGTATCTTTTACTTTGCATGTAGTGAATGCATACTGCACATACATTCCACTTTGTATGTGGGGTGGACCACACCAGATGTAACTCCAGCACTGTAGCAAATGTATATGCATCGGCCGTCGGGTGAACTTTGAAGCTAGTTGCCGATGCATCCTATCTTGCCGATGACCCCCCTGCCACTGTAGCGAATGCATGTTGGCACCTTTGTATGTTGCTGTTGCATGTTCAAACATACAACACAGATATGCATGCAAACCTGATATACATTCAGGGAATATACCTGGAATCTGCAATAGATTCCTCTATGTATATGCCCCCTTTTGAGCCTAATATGCATTTGGAAATACATACAACTGATTTATTCCATTTTTTGAAGGCCGATTGAGATTTCTGACCCGCCAATGCACATTTGACCTTGATGTATATACAAGCAACCTTGTATATACAAAGATACATGCATTTAAAACTATTTTTTGTACTTTTCAACTGTAAAGGCCAAAAGACTTAGAAAATTTTGGATTTTTTGGGAAGGTGCTTGCGAAATTAATTGGTTGAAACCTGAACATCCATGCAGGCACCAACACAGGCTCTATCTAGGGATGCATGCCTCTTGCAGGCATGGCGAGAACCATAAATCTCTGGGATGTAGACCAGTCCCTTATCTATTGGGCACAGAGTCAAACATTGCACCAATCTACATCACAAAACACATTTAGTTAAAATTTACTTGGTGGCCCCAGGCCACCAAAAAGGAAAAACCAGAATTTTCCTTGTCAAATACTTGATTTTCTTTTGATTTCTTCAAGTGAATCCTAAAAACATTTAATTGTCTACAACACCCAGCATTGCAATTGATTGTGCTACTGCCTATTTTTCTTTCTTTGACAAATCTACAACAAGCTTCATCAACATTCATTATTATCAGCTGCAGAATGTCATCATGATATGAGTCACTGACGTTGCTTGGAGAAATGATAGACTCATATAAAACAAATGAATCCACATCAGAATTTTGCCCTTCCTCAAAAAATAAGGGCTCCTTTGTATCAAACATGCAATATTCAGGCACAAGCAACATCTCATAATCAGATTTAGCTTTATAAAAATTTAGATATCCACCATCATTGTGCTCAACAATTTTATCATTAATGTCCACCTGGAGTGTCTCAAAAGAAGGCATAAATAGCTCAGAAGGTAGCCCTACACTGAAAGCTTTGTAGTCACCCCTGCAACCAACACTATCCCCATCTGTATTAGCATGAACATCTACAAGCTGTCCATTTACATTTGAATAGTGACCCTATTTTTCCTCTTCACCAATGCACTGATAATCAACAGTAATTTTTTCAACCTCTGCATTCTAAAGGTAGTCAGAATTTTCAAGGAAACACTCATATTCAGTATCCAAATATATTTCATCATTTGAAAGGCTCACATATGTATCTGAATGCTGACAGTCACTAACATATTCACTATTGTCCCTTGAATCTGCACCTTCTATATTCAGAGTGAAGCTCTGCATATCCACCTTGTATAAATAATTAGGGATAACTGGAACATGCCTATTGCTGCAGGACACAACTTCATGTATATCTTTCATTTCATCATTTGAAATGCATTTTGTGTCTACAGGCTTGTCTTCTAGAGGCTGATAACAATCTTTGTCTTCATCATTATAGGATGTGCCTACATTTTCTACAATGTTTTCTTCACGTTTATGCATCACTTCATGACTGCACCCATTGTTCTAAAATATATTCCCCCTACAAAATCATCTCTTAAGGAACACACTAGGATAACTGAAACATATTCGCTTTGATAACTGTTTTGAAAACTTACAGTCATGAAACCTACTGGCATCCCATATTTCTAATTATTTTCAATATCCATAGCAAATTTGAAGGCCTGGTGAAGTGTGACTGGTTCTTTATCTCTCAATCTGTAACTCATTTTCTTATCAAATGCAGCCAAATAAATTGTCAAGCACAATGCATTATTAGGTCTCATATATTCAGGGATCTGCTTGAGCAACTTAATAAATCTAAGATTAAAGGCTGGAACCAGTTCCTCATCTTCTTTTTGAATATTCATGAAGTGTATGATCAATGAGGCCAAATCAAATCTTTCACCAAACTGCTCTAGGAATGCAATTTCTAAATCTACCCATGAAGAAACTGAACACACAGGCAGGTTTGAAAACCACACCCTAGCATCATCCTCTAATGACTAAACAAAAAGTCTCATTATTACATCTTCAGTCTCTACCTCATAATCTTCTATCAAATTACAAAATTTTTGCAGATGTTTGTTTGCAGACTCAGAATTTGATCCATTATATTTTGGCAAACATTTTCTAATTTTATTGGGAATAACATTTGGGTAACCATATATTCCTTTGAAATCAAGAGCTTTATACCTTTCAATAAAAAATGGTCTACTTTGAGAACACAACCAGGGCTGTTGCTCTAAATTCATCATTTTTTGGATCAAAAGATGAATACCTGGAAATATGTTGCAGCTTTGATAAGTTCAATCAATAGAGTCGCCACCTCTCATTGAGAGGACATAATATCAACAAGGCACTTTTTATTTTTTGGATTCATCACCTAGGTAGAGCACCACATGGTTCTTTGGTATTGCTGCAACAACTTCACTGGAAACTAGATTTTCCAGCCCTCAAATTACTCGACTCTCTTACTACAACATTCCCCAGTAGATTCGCCATTTGTTGGCTGACTCAAATGAGCCACAAATAACTCTTTTCATTCAACTCCCCAGTAGAGTCACCATCTGTTGGCTCTCGAATCGGCAGAGGGTTTGCCAGTTCCAATGCACAGGTAAATTCGGCCAACTAATATAGGAGGTTATGTGAGCTAACTCCCCTTCACTTTTGGTTCTGCCACACCAAGGGGGGTATCCCTATAGCTAAAGATTTCACATTTGACTCACCCAATGACAAAAAGATTTAGCTTTACAATAATAGGTAGAATACTCTCATGTATGGGCCAAGATTGGAATGATAGATCACAAGTTTGGCAACACTCTTGGACATATCTAATTGGTTATGGATGAGAGTATGCAGGGGTCCTAATCCTACTCCTACAACTGACAGGTTGGAATTATGGAATGATTTGTATTATTTCATTTTGGATGTAAGACAGGGGGTTTTGGATCATAACTACTACACAAGGAACAGACTAGTGCCTATCTTAGGGCAAGGAGTCAACTAGACGTATACAAGAGAATGGCTTGCAACTGGTATTTGCCTTACAAACACCACCCAAGGATAAGTATTTAACTATCTCTACTTACAAATATCCTTGATGACATACAACCTTCTCCATATTTGACCTAAAACAGTTTAATCCACTCCTTGAATGGAAGTTAGAGATCAAATATGTGATACATAAAACCTATATCCTAGAATCTGAGAAACCCTTAGCGACCAGATTCAAAAGAAGAAAATGCATACAACAAATGGAGACAAACAGATAAACACATGCAACAATGCATTTTTCATATAAAATGACAAGAAACTGAACATATGTGCAAGGTGCACTCAAATGCAACTCATAAACTCCAAAAGAGATAAAAAAGACAGGAAATGTTCTATTTTTCATTATTTTTCCCCCAAAAATGCCCAAGTCTTCAACCACAAAATGAGTGACACAGTTTACATTTTATAGCAAGGCTATGTACTCAGCAAATTAATTACACGGCAATTCAAAATTTTTGCCAGATACAATGCACCAAGAATGGTGCCCAAAATAGTCTATACAGAATGCAGAGGAAAGGGAAGGAGTAGGGAGAATCAGGATGTGTGTGCAGCTGATTGAGGGTTTTCCATTAAAATCAGGTAATTAGCCTGTCAACTCATCGATCAATCCTTTTGCATTTTGCCATTAATAGCTCAACTACTTGCAGCTCCCTTGAAAACTGTAGCAGCATACCTCTGAAGTTTTCCCACTCAAAGCAGTTGCAGACACAAAGGAAATCACCCTCATTTGAGCATTTGAATCATAGCCATTGATTTTCCCTCCATTGCCGAAATCTACGGCCTCAAAACACCCTGAAAGTCACCAACCAATGATATTGTGCCACATCGGCACCATACACTTCTATCGCTGACTTTTCCGCCACTTGTTTTGCCATTTCCGCCATGTATATGCTTATTTAAATGCATATACATACAACTATTTATCATACAAGGTGGACCCCAAATTGTTATAGAACAAATTGAAAATGCATTCGGGTCCCGCCATGTACATTCCTCTTTATATGTATCCTTTGTATAATTTCTTGTATATCGCATTGTATGTCTCAAACATACAAATGCAATACATATAATGCAGACCCCAAATGTTTATGAAATACTTTTGAAGTCTCTATTAGGTCTGGGCATTGTATGCTGCCGCCTCATACAACACCAATGTATGTTGCATATACAATGCGAACATACAATCAAAACATACAAACAAACAGCGGACCTCACCTTTTATCAACTAGAATGCATACTCTCTTTAGATCTGGCTTGTATCTTTGTGAATGCACATTTGATTGTATGTGTGAACATACAATCGCAAAATTATGCAATCGGTAGGCCCCACCTTATGTTTCTCTTGCCTTGTATGTTGGTGAACATACAAAACCCCTTGTATCTTTTACTTTGCATGTAGTGAATGCATACTGCACATACATTCTGCTCTGTATGTGGGGTGGACCCCACCAAATGTAACTCCAGCACTGTAGCAAATGTATATGCATCGGCCGTCGGGTGAACTTTGAAGCTAGCTGCCGATGCATCCTGTCGTACCGATGACCCCCTGCCACTGTAGCGAATGCATGTTGGCACCTTTGTATGTAGCTGTTGCATGTTCAAACATAGAACACATATATGCATGCAAACCCGATATACATTCAGGGAATATACTTGGAATCTGCAACAGACTCCTCTATGTATATGTCCCCTTTTGAGCCTGATATGCATTTGGAAATGCATACAACTTATTTATTCCATTTTTTGAAGGCCGATTAGATTTCTGACCCGCCAATGCACATTTGACCTGCATGTATATACAAGCAGCCTTGTAAATACAAAGATACATGCATTTAGAACTATTTTTTGCACTTTTCAACTGCAAAGGCCAAAAGACTTAGAAAATTTTAGATATTTTGGGAAGGTGCCTACGAAATTAATTGCTTGAAACCTGAACATCCATGCAGGCACCAATAGGGGTAAATCACAAAACCAATAACGATAGAAATTACACACAAAACATAGAATGTTCTTTTATTTATTTGGATAAATCATTACATTACAGAAGCTCAAATGCAATCAGAGAATCAATCCTCCACAGGCTGCAACACATTACAACTACCTATCACCATGCTCTAGAATCTTATGCCCTTTGTAACCCCAAATCAACTAGGGTTTTTGTTTTCCCACCTATTCTTGACTCTACACTTTCACCCTTAACTCTACTACCCCAAGGGTTCCAAAAAATGGTCATATATAACCCTTTTTCGCGGCCACCAGCCAAATTGCAAAATTTGCATCTCCCTCCAACAATAGGTCAACTTCCAGGAGCCATAACTTTTGATCTGGGCATCTGATTGACACGTCATTTGAAGTGTTGGAAAGGTCATGGAGTGCTCTAAGCGCTAAGAACCCGCTCTACCAATTCCACCCATTTTCAGGCCCGTACGAGGCTGTTTAGTGCCTCAAACCTGAATTTGAATAATTTTCAGGCATTTTTCATGAAACAAAAACTTTAATATCTTTCAGCTCACAAATGATATTTGCATGATTTCTCTACCAAAGGTCTTATTTCTCATTTATAAAGCTTCCTATAAAATTTCACTTCAATCTGTGCCCAAATGCAAACTTTCCAAAAATAGCAGTTTGGAAAAATGGAAAGTTCTACATTATTATTCATGCGATTATGGAACCATAAACACTAATTTTGAAAAGAAATGGAAAAAAATCAATGATTTTGAATCATCTTTTTTTGGGTGATGCAAGATTGCCCTTACACCACTAGATGCTCCTACATCATTTGATATTTTCTAGTCTGACCATGAAGATGCCACCCAAGTGCTCTTGGATCTTTGTGGGATCATTCTTTCCCCCTTGAGAGGCAATGAGACCCATCGCACCTATGCTTTGCAGAAAATTAGGAAATTATTTTTCCATTTGGTCCCTGGTGAGGAAATTGGCTTCCCTATACCCCGTGGTAGAGAGGGATTTGGTGCTTCTTCAATGTTTTGACAAGAACATCGGTAACTTAATCATTTTCTAGTGGAACAATAGTGTCTAGATTCAATTTTTTACTACACAAATATGTTCAATAACTTCTAAGGTGTTCAACAATGGTGGAAAATATGAATGCAACAACTTGTCCTCAAAATCAGCTGCACTCATTTTGTAGGATGACCCCTACAGAACTTGTCTGTTCCATAGCCTACACTCTAAGCATGCATTTCGAGGCAAGATACTTTGATCTCATGTGTGGTCATTTGACACTTAAGAATGACTTGTAACATTTGCCTAGGTTGGTTCTTCAAAATTTGTGAAAATCAACTAGGGTTTCAAGCTTGTCAAATCATCAATTTTGACCCTTTTTTAGTGTTAGAATTTTGTATAGATAACATGCAGGAACAGTCAAAAACCCTGCCCATGCATGTGTCTAGATTTTTCTTGACTTGTTGGGATGGTCAAAATGTCTGCCCGGACATATTCCTTTGTCTAAGATGTAAAGGTGGACAAAAACATCGCCGATGCATGTTTCTTTTTCAAATGTGTGCAAGCGGTGAAATTCGCCACCGAGGCATCTCCGGAGTTACTTAAATTTGAACTTGTGTGTAATTAATGCGATTTTAAATGGTATGTTTTGAGGTTTAGATAGGTATTTTAAATCTTTTTCTTTTCATTTTCTTCTATCTCGTGATTGTTTTGCATCCTGGAGGTTGCCCAAGCTATCAATATTAATCATCAAAGTGGATTTCATCGATGATTTTGATTAGGGTTTCCTATTTGTTTTTTGGCACTTATATCGGGTAAGTTATTCTTGTGTTTTCTTTTCTTAATCTATATCTTCTTTAATCATTTTTTCCTTTGATTAAAATGTTACTCAATTAATCATAAGGTGTATTTGTTTTACGTTTTGAAGTGTTTGTAGAACGTCAAAATCATCTTTCTAAATAAAAACTAGGGTTTTTGTTTTGTTTTCATTTGTGTTTTTGATGATATCCTAGTGATTTTCACTGTTCTTTCTAAAAACCCTATTCTTTTCATTTTTCCTCGTAAAATCCATCATTGATAGGATCAGTTTGTTCCGTCAACTGTGTATATAACTTGTTTTCTTCCCTATACAGGGGCAGTGATTTTCGCCACCCATGCCTTTGCTTTTTATTGTATTACCCTAAGTGTAAGGGCGGCAAAAATTACCACCCCTACATACAAAGTCCTAAGTTTTTACCATATGCATAAGTAGTAAAAATGACCTCTCGTGCACTTAAAACCTTGCATACCTACTCACATGTAAGGGTGGTCATTTTGACTACCCATACATGAAAAATTCATTAAGTCTTATCAACATGCGAAGACAGTTAAAACCACCGCTCATACACAAAAATTTGCTTGACCTACCTGCCTATAGGGGTGGTCATTTTGACCGCCCTTGCATCAAAAATCAAAACTACCTCATGTAGGAGCGATCATTTTGACCGCCTGTGCATGACTCCCTTAAATTTTCCTAACACTGGGAAATTCTTGAAAATAATGCCTTTAGCCCGCTTTCACCTAATTTCTTGACTTACACATGCTCTAGCCCTTTCGAGCTCATCCCTGTGAACATGGTCAACATTACGCAGTTTTCCAAAAATGCCAATTTTTCCGCTAACTATGAGATCATGACTTTTTTGTAGTTTCTGCAAGCAACAACTATTGTCAGCACTAGTTTCAGTGATTCCTTCAAAAGCCAATGTTTGAGCCATCTTCATCCAAAGCTAAGACAATGAAGTATAAGTATCAAGGGGTTTTCCCTGTCACTACAGTACTATCAAATGTGGAGGATATTAGGGATACTAAGATAGGTCATGTCGACATGGAAGAATTTGTAGAGAGAACTAAGCAGCCAAATCCTCCCTGATACATGCAAAAAATCATTGACAATAATATACACTTGGTGGCCTCTTTTCCAGTAGTAGCTCACAACCTTGAATTCATCCTTCAAGTGGCAAGTCACTATAATAAAGATACTAGAACTGTAACTTATTCTAAGGGGGTTGTTATCATGAGACTTGATGCTAAGTTCTTTGATAATATTTTCATGTGTCCACCAATAGAGAATGTTGGGAAAATTGACTTTGCCCAAGGTCAGAAAGAGTTTAATAAAGATGTTGAATTTGTGAAGAGGCACATTAATAGAAAATGGTTGAAAACTCCTAGGAGCAATTTGTCAAGATGGTCCAGAGGACTTCTAAGGAGTGACTTTGTGGAGGAAGTCAATGACTTAATTACTTTGCTGAGTAGAGTCAGAGGTCTTCCTACTTCTTCTACATTTCATGAGTGGATGTACCCATACATCAAAGTTATCCTCAAAGGACAACAAAATATATTTTGGGGGGAGCAAATTAGTAATGAATTGCATGAATAACTGCTTAAGGTCAATTCTACCTTTAAATTTTATGTGACCTCTTACCTAGTATATGCAGTAGCATCAATGAGAATCTTTCCAGGCTTGACTCAAGAGGGAGACATGAGAGTCATACCAATTTTCAAGTATTATCCTCAAATAACCCTTAAAGGGTCTATTCACCATTTTACAAGGGTAAATGATGCTTTCTTCACAATCTTCATGTGTTTATGGGATAAGGACTTGGAGTAGAAAAAAGTATCTGATGAAGCCTGGTAGGTGGTAAATTCTTTTGGTTTCTTATTCTTCTAGTTCCCTACATTCACATATCTGAGAGTTGGATACTAACAAGGCTATCCTCTCATATTGCCTAGGTATCCAAGTGATAAGATAGTTTTGGAGTTATGTAGGCAGTTGATTGTTGTCCATAATAAGTAGATGGAGTTGAAAAAGTCTGGGATTAAGTTTCCTATTGAAATTGGAAGGTACTCAGCTCAATCTACCACAAAGGAAAAATCCATTGAATCAGAGATGTAGCTTGTCACTTTGAAACAATTCAAGAGGAGAGAAAACTTTAATTTTTGTAGAGTGCAAGACAAGATTAAAAGGAAATCAGTATTTCATATTCCCATGGTTGAGGATGTTTGGGTTGACATAAGGACCCAAAATGAGATCCGCAAGTTGGATTATTGTAGGCTACATCTGAGTAAGATAGAAGAGCTGGGATTGGTAGAGATTCTAGAGGGTATGAAGGATGAGGGGATGTTCTAGATCCCAACTATAATACTAAGAATATTGAGGCATCACCCCTGCCAGAGATCAAATGATCAGTGAAAGAAGAGACAAAACTTTGGAAAAGGTTTCAACCTATCTTAGCTAATACTAATGTATGGTTGGAAAGCAAGGGCATCAGTTTGAAAGAGTTCCTTAATGGGTCAGAGATTGAGATTTAGGAACAAACGGGAAAGAAGGTGGAAAACATGACTAAGAATAAAAGTGACACTCCTTCCAGGGTAACAAAGACAAGAATCAAGTTTGTTTCCAAGGGGGGAAAGCAAAAGAGGTCATAGAAAGTTCAAATACTAAGGACGTAGGTGTAGACAAGATGAATGTTGATAATGCAGAGGCAGAAGATGCAGAGGTAGAACAACAAAATGTCAAAGAACCTCAGACTAAAGATGTAGAAATGGAGGAAAAATCCAATGATGAAAAGGATGAGGAGAAAGAAATAGAAACAAATGTAGATCAAGAATAGCTTGATGATTCACACAAATCTCCTCATAAAAGTGTTCCCCAAGGACCACAAGATTTTGCTATTTTGCCAAATATTCTTGTCTCTGATAATGTTCCATTTGTTTCTAATGTTCTCACTTCTCCTATTGTTGTGTCTTCTAATTCTACCCCCACTTCTATAAAGATTGCTTTTGGAATTGTATTTGATTATGCTAGTTCACTTCCTAGTTTATCTTCACCCTCATATGATATTGGAGAACAAACTGTCTTAGATCAATTTCTTAATATTCCTGAGAAGAATGTTGATTTTACAGGTACAATTTTTACTATTGCTTCTCCAATGGTTACCATCACTAGTGTCAGTATGAATCCTACTGAGCAGATGGTTGATCCATCCTTGAGTGTAAATGTTTCCAATTTGCCTCCATGGTTATCAGCTTATACTCTGAAAAGGAAGAAGCAGGCTATTTCACCTGATGACATTGATTTGGAGAAGCTGGTACCTACTAAACCAAAGGCACAGAAAAAGAAGCCAGAGATTGTCTCTAGGCTTATTGATGACAAAGGAATCAGATATGCATAGATTTCTAGGCCTCCTCCTAAGGCTACAACAGATTCTTTTGATGTGAATGATTACATGGTTTCTAGAGTTGAATTAGGTAAACTTACTCATGAAGGCATCAAGTCAGATTTTCAAGTTACATCTACTTCTTTACTCAATAAATATGATGAAGAGAAAAGGGAGAAAGAACACTATAAAGCCAAAGCTAAACAATTAGCAACAGTCCTTTAGAAGATCACAATGTCTTCAGAAATTGTAGAGCCTATGGCAGTCACCACTGAAAACCCTTTGATCCAGAAAGTGGAAAAGACCCATGCAAAGGGAAGGGTTATGGAAGAATACTTCGAGAAGATGACAACATAGGGAATGACTTTGTTGAAAGTAGTTGCAGATAGAAAAAATAAAATGGGTAAAGTCAGGGTAGAGCTGGATGACTTAACTGATGCTATTTCTTTAGACATTGAGTACCTAGATTCAAGTCTAGTAAAATGGAATGGTATGAAGATAAAGACACTTGTTTCCCTTGCCATTGTTGAAAGCCGAGAATCATATGTGGTTAAAGAGAGGGATTAATTCATTGAAGCAATGTGTTGAAGGAGTTGATCAAATATCTAGGGATTTCTCAAGAATTGTGTGACAACAATGATTTGGATCTCCTACATAAGTTAAAGGAGCTTCCATGTAAACTGGTTGATGATGATCATCAGTTTCTTCCTGTTCAAGAAATGATACAAGAATTCAACAAAATGATTCAGACAGAGTTCGAGGATAAATCTTTTTGAGTTGCTTCAATGGATAAGTTGTTGGATTATTAATGGACTCTAGATAACTTGAGGGTTAAACTAAAAGAGCATGAAAAGACCACCCCTACCATCAAGGATGTTGTCACCAGAGCCAGGGTAATATCAAAGAACACTGCTGCCCTAGATAGTTTAGAGATACAGACAATCATCACTATGTATGAAGGATCCACCAAGAAAGACATTGATGGAAAATGATACTTGTGATCATTGCCTTAGTTTATTTTTCCTAATTTTGTATATGGAATTTGTAATCAGTTTTGGACATATCCATATGTATTTTTCTAAAATGTAATTACATATGGAATATAGGAAGTCCCGAGTCAATAAGGACTCCTATTTTTGAATAAGTCAAAGTAGTTAGATTTTTCCTAAATTTTCTCAAGGCCTCTCCCTATAAATAAAGAGGGCCTCTATTGTAATTTTTATCTTTTGTCTATTGCAAGAAAACTCTAGTGAATTGAAAAGCAAATCAAAACTTTGTGCTTCTTTGTGAAAATCTATTATCAAATATTTATCAATACAAGAAAGCAAGTTCAATTCCAATCTTTGTCTTGGAGTTATTTGTGTTATGATAGCATTGTTCTTATGTCTTACTATCACAATCTTCTTTGGTAATAATTGAAGTGTGGAGATAGTTTCAAGTGATTAAAGAGCATTCTTAATTTGATTGTGATAGACTTTGTGTTATCAAATCATTTGTGAGGATTGTGTTTATATTTGTGAGAGTAAAATAGCTTGAAGACTTTGTGCTGCAAGTTGTTGTATTCAATCTAATTATATCATCTTGGAGAAGAGTAAAGACTTTGGGCTGCATTCAACTTCAAATAATTTTATTTGCAATTAGCAAGTGAGGCGACATAAGACTTTGTGTTTCTGTGGTTTTGTGATAAGTTATAAGTTTTTTAATATCAGTTTCATTGAAATTATCATCTTGAAGTAGAAGCATCTATTCTGAAAAAAGAGAATAGGATGAAATGGAATCACCACAAATATAGTATTTAGTGTACATAAGTTTCATAAGTTATTTGTTTGTAATAGTTAGGAAACTAGAGGGAACCTCCCCTTGTTGAGAGGAGAGACTTTGTCTCATCATAGTTGTGGCTGATATAACCATTTTGTTGTTAGTGAATTAACGACAAAATATTCACCCAACACAACTCAACATTAAAAATAGGATATATTCATAGAAAAGGTGGCAGATTCAGCTCAAAAGAATTATCACTAATCTATTTAAGGATGGTGCATGGCCCATAACAAAGGGGATAAATTTTCCACAATGGCCCTTAAATTCCCTCTATCTAGAGATTATGAGGTGTACAATGTTGATTATGTTGCTCCTTATACTTCTGGTTGGTGCACTGTAGTATCTCATGAACTTTTTGCTAGATATGGTAGATCTTCTCAACAAACTTCAATGCTTTATCTACCTCCTTGGCATGTGGTGATTTCTCATTTAGCATGACCAATAGTGGTACATCAATAGGAGCCAATGGTTGGTACCCAAGACATACTTCAAATGGACTATGCCCTATGGATCCATGTAATGAATGGTTGTAACTATGCTATACATATGGTAGATTCTCACCCTATGTGTGAGGATGATTTGAATGATACATCCACATAATGTAAATGATCATTTAATTCACTACCTCAATTTTCCCATCTATCTATGGGTGGACTGTAGTAGACTTTGTTAACCTAGTGTCCATCATGGCCCATAGTGATGACCATAAGTGTTGAGGAACCTACTATCCCTATCAAAGATGATACGCTATGGAAAATGAAAATGTACCCAAACATTCTCAAATAAAATCTTGGCAATTTATTCTATATGGACCCCTTTCTTATAGGTTACCATAATGGTCATTTTTTAAAATCTATCTACCACCACATACACATAGTCATGACCATGTTTGGTAATAGGATGGTAGACATGAAATCCATTGAAACCAACTATGAGGGCTTATTAGGAATAGGAAGAGGTTGTTGGCAAGAGACACTGTATGGCTTCATGAGTGTTGTCATTGATGGCAACAAAGTCCATCCCACACATCCGCTGCACATGGTATGTCTATACTGGAAGACAGATTGAAGAGTGTTGGTCCGTTGAGTAAGAACAGAGCATGTAGCCAGGTCCAACAATCAGGTCCAGCTCTCTCAGATGGTGTAACTCAGCAAGTTGCAGACTTGGACAAGTCAAGAGGTGTACCATGACTACTACATTCTAGAGATTGAGCCTCTGGTGATGAATGAGTGAAAAGATATGAGCATCTAAGTGTTGAGTTCCTGACAGGCAGAGTAGACTGAGGAAGAACTGACTGACAAAACATCAGACTTTAATCCATATGAGAAATTGATGGTGCTAAAGCTATTTGAGGGATCATACATGGTTGGTTGACATGATTTATGACTTCTATGTCTATGTCTTTAATACACATCACATATTAAGCATGGATTCAGCTGACAGATCAATGTCTTGGAAATATCTTAAGTATTCTGGTTGCCGACTAGAAAGATGTTGAAATCCTTGATGCGGGTATATATATACTAGATGGATTTTGGTATGAAGGTGTGAGTGTTGATATAGTGTGCAAGAAAAGGTAGAGAGAAGTGTGGAAGCAGCAATACAAGTCTGGTATGTAATAGAACAACAACACTAGAACAGAGGAAGAATGAAGTTCATTAAATTAGTATATCAAGCCTAACTGGAACTAAACCTCAGCATTAGTAGATGCTTCTCATCAGTTCAAACACCTAGTTACCTTCTATAAACTTTGTAGATAGTGAGTCTCTTGTAGGTAGTGTGCCTCTTGTGAGCAGTGTGCTCAAGCAATGAGCCCTAATTAGCAAGTGCCATTTTGTACTTCTTATTCTTTTAACAGAGAATACAATCTTAGGTTAGTCACCCCATGGTTTTTCCCTTAACAGGGTTTTCCATGTCAAAATCCTTGTGTTATGTGTGTTGATTTCATTTCTGCTCTCATGATTATATATGCTTATATGTTTTGATGCTGCACAAATTATAAAAAGGAAAAATAAAGTAAAATTATTATACATAACTGATTCACCCCCCCTCTTAGTTATCTACCTTGTTTCCAACAATTGGTATTAGAGTTAAGTTCCTCTAAACAGAGCCTAATAGCTTGAGGAAGATCTGGGAATCTCAATGGATATGTATGGTATGAAGGAACAACTTCAATCTACCCTAGATGATCTTGAGCAATCTCATTCTAAAGTTAATAACTTGAGAGAAAGACTCAAACAAGCTGATGATTTCATAAATGAGCTAAAATAAAAACTATCTCTGTGAAAAAGAGAAAGGGACTAAAAAAATTAGCAAGTCAAAGTGAAGCCAATGATACTAATGAAGACCTAAATGAGAAAAATAAGCTATGTGAGAAGCTATCAAAAGAAGTCATCATGGTAAGAAATGAGATGGAATTAGGGGTTATGAGATTCACCCAAGAAATTGAAGAGAAAAGAAAAATTGAAGATAATCTAAAACAATCTCTCAAGGTGAAGTCAAAGGACTACCACAAAATGGATAGAATAATCAAGCATCTGGAATCTGATCTTGAAGAAGCTAGAGATAATGAACAACAACTTGAGAATCAGATAGAGACTCTTAAACAAGATCTTCAAATAGCAAATGAATACAAAGAGAAATTCAAGATAAGCTTAGCTCAACTTGAACTTCTTTTTGAAAGCCAAAAGAGGGTAGATGACAAGCATGGCTTCGGATATGAGAAAGGTGAAAGCTTTGGATCTGGTCAGAAGTACTCTGGATCAGGAAATCCAAGGAACAGGCCTAGAAGACCTCTAGTAAGGCAACCAAATGCTCAACGATATCCATCCTTCAATGGATACTGCTACAGTTGCAACAACTTTGGTCATAAAGCAACTCAATGTAGAAGAAGAATGAATCAGACTAATTTATCCTTCTCCGGACAGTGTTTCAACTGCAAAAGGTATGGTCACAAATCTCATGAATGTAGAAATATGCAAATAAATCATTCATTCAATGGTAGATGCTTTGCATGCAATAGAATGGGACATATGGCCAATCAATGCAGATCAAGAGGATATCAGTCAAATATGCAAAGAAATGTTGTTTGTTACAATTACAATAGATCTGGTCATATTGCCAAATTCTACAGAAGTAAGAATCAGGATAAAAAAGGTCTGGTGCATCATAATCAAAATCAAGATAAAGGAAAAGGCAAAATGAATGCAGATGAAGTTCAAAGGGAGATGAACACGATTTGGGTGAAGAAGAGTACAGAAAATGTTGAGGATGGATCCGCACCAGAATCCGGTGCTGATATTCCTTTCAGAAACTAAGCAGATGAGCTCTGGCTCAGGGGGAGTCACAAAGAAAAATAAATTTCCCCTAGCCAGTCAGTTGGTGCCTAAATTTGGCACATGGAATGTTGCAGATTAAAGGGTTCTCAGAGAAATATCCAAATAACCCTTGGTAAAAATATGAAAGATCTACAAGGAGTTTTGAAGAGGTCAATTAGCCAAGATTAATCTAGTTTGATAGCCATCCAGTAAAGCACGATCTTCATAGACAGATCCGGTTTGATTCAAAATTGAAATATCTTAATCTATGGATTCATGGCATGATTGGAGGAAAGAAGATACATTGTCAATTATCATTGAAAATGTTTCCAAGTGTATCTCAGTGATTCAGGAAGATCTCTCTCTCAGAACAAGGCAACCAGATGACTTAAGTTATGCATTTATTGCAATAGGAAATTAGGGTTTGCGCAGAGATAAAAGGGTTCTTTTATTCATCATTTGCAAATTTGCATTCGAAAAGAAGAAAGGAAAAGCTCTACATCAAGATTGTTACAACCTTCTCAAAGATCAACCGCAGAATCTGATTCAACCAACAACTTGTTCTAGCTCATATTGTGAACCCTAGAAGTGTAAAAAGGTATTTCCATTTCTGAATATCTCTCTCTGAATCTTTTGCAAAGATGGCTACACCAATGGTTGTTAAGATCACTGATAGGCTGTGCCCAAAGTTCAAGAAACACCCTTACAAATCCCTAGAAGTTGATCCCTTAGGTGCCTTTTGTAGCATTCTGCATGGGGTTTTGCATGTAGAAGATGTTAGGGTGTACATCCATGCCAATATTGAGGAATTTGGAGAATCTAAGCTAATGGATATCTATCATAAATAATTAATAGATGAAACTTTTGAACTCAAACCTCAATACAAGGCCCTCTAGGATAAGCATTTTGGACATTGCATCCACTTTCCCTATTTTGCAGAAGATGAATGGGTCTGCTATGTTCTTAGTAGAATACATGACAACTTCATGTGGTTGATGAAACCCTTCAAGATAACAAAAGATGCCATTAGGGCAGTAACTAGATTACACTCATCCGGTGGGTTGCCTGCACTCAAATCTGTCAAGAACCAGATAGTAAGTAAAGCTACCAGATCTAAGTTTGACAAAAGAGCAATGACAATAGAGGATATCACAGATCTAGATATAAAATTTGCCTCTATGATAATTGGTTATAAAATCTATCACTCCAACGGGGAGAATTCTGTGTCCGGAACTGCAATATATACTACATATCAGATGCTAAGGGAAAATGCAGATTATGATCTATGTGACCTTCTCCTAAACCAACTATTAGAGAACTTGCACAAGATCAATGACAAGAAAAACTCATTTAAGTATGGTGGCTTAATATTGTGTCTGTTCTTTTACTATATGAATGAGCAACTTGGATCAAGTGGTTGGGTATGAAAAAATGACAGATAGATTGCCATACAAATCAGAGACTATATGTATGGGCTTGGTGATGCTAAGGCTCAAAGTA
This sequence comes from Cunninghamia lanceolata, assembly GCA_027924645.1. Classification (NCBI taxonomy): domain Eukaryota; kingdom Viridiplantae; phylum Streptophyta; class Pinopsida; order Cupressales; family Cupressaceae; genus Cunninghamia; species Cunninghamia lanceolata. Next base: position 3,472,222 of record BSBN01000791.1, on the reverse strand, counting down.
CAGCACTCTGGGGATATTTTAAGAACTTCCAAAGTATGATGCAGGCCAAAGAAAGAATTCCTCAATCTATAGTTGAAAAATACAAGGATATAGTGTGTTTTATGGTAGACACTGATCAATGCCTAATGGAGGCAGTTAATGTTGCAAGTATGGGCCTAACAGGTGTTGTCATTGATGTCAACATACTCATGTTGCATCAATGAGAAGGATTGGATGAGCTGTGTGTTGAGGATATTGAGAAAATTAGTCTTAATTAGGAACATTGAAGAACAGTGATGACAAGAAGGTAAAAGTCCCAAATAGGTTGAGGATCAGAGTATACGGTTTAAAGGGTTTGTAGATATAAGTCATGAGATGCTCCAGTCAAGTTTTTAGAGGTCCGCATGAAGATCTGAAGAAGTTATGGTCACTCCAGTAGAACTAGTTCCAGTAGGTGTTGAGAAGTGACAGAGTGACATAGATAGGTCTAGTGAGATCCAGAAATGCATTTTCCCATTCTGCGGATTTGAGGAGGTGTTTAAGATGTCCTTGTAAAGTGTCAAGTAGATTGGTTCATGGTTTGAAGGTCTAGAAGAACCTATTCCTTTGTGAAAGTGATGACAGACTGTGTTCTTGAGGTTCCGGATGAAGGAGAGAAGAATTCCAGAAAGAAGATGAAGTGTGGATGTTCTTGGTGACTCAGGAAAGGTTATGGTGATCTTTGGATCATGTCTAGCTCATGTTGGTGGTCCGCATTGAAGTTAGAGTTTGGTTTTGATGGATAACCACCGAATGTTGGTGTTCTTCCTGAGACTGGCTGACCGGATGTATTACATGTCTTCCAGATGATCTATAAGTGTTTGCCGACTTAGATGAGTGTTCCTAAGTTGATGCCTTGTATAAATAAAGGATTGTGAAGTCATTCCAAAGTGTGTCTTGTGGAGATGAGAGTGTGGTAGCAAAGAAGGGAGTGAAAGGTAGAGCAGAAGTTTTTGGGCTTTAATGGAACTGATTCAAGCATGGTGAAGATGCTATTCTCCAGTTCATGTATGTGATACTTACTTCTTTTTAGATAATGTGTCTCTTGTAGGTAGTGACCCTCTTGTGAGCAGTGTGCTCGGGCAGTGAGCCCTAATTGGCAAGTGCCATTTTGTTCTTTCTATTCTTCTAACAAAGAATACAATCTTGGGTTAATCACCTTGTGGTTTTTCCCTTAACCGGGGTTTCCACATCAAAATCTTGGTGTCTTATGTGTTGATGAGTTTCTGCTTTTGATTTGAATGCATTATGTTTCATGTTTAATATACTGCTAATCACCAAGAAGTTTTAAGTGTATAAATTGGAGAAAGTTTTGCACAACTGATTCACCCCCCCTCTCAGTTGTGTGCCCTAAGTCTAACAATTGGTATCAAAGCCAAGTTCCTCTAAAAAGAGCTTAACCGCTTGAGGAGATCCATGATGTCATCTTATAAGAAGGATAGTCTAAAGTTTGATGGAAAAAACTTTGCTCTTTGGAAAGGTTGCATGAAATGTCACTTGCAGTGTATGGGAATGGCTTACTGGTCCATTGTTACAAAAGCATATGTTCCTCCACAAGGTGGTCTGAGAACCCTAAATGAACTCACAGATGTTGAAAACAATCTGTTGACCAAAGAGGCTCTTCTAAGTGCATTATCTGACTCAGAGCTCTCAAATGTTATTGACCTACCAACTGCCTTTGAGATTTGGAGTAAACTGGAACTTTTGCATGAAGGAGACTAGTATGTTAAATGTGCAAGGTTACAAAGTCTAAAAGGAAAATTTGAAAAACTAAAAATGAGAGATGATGAAAATATTACTACCTTTATGCCAAGAGTGAATGAGCTGGTTTGTGGAATTAGAAATGCAGGTGGAATCCTAAGTGAAGAAGAGATCATTAGCAAAGTTCTCAGATCCCTTCCTGTCTCTTATAAAATCAAGGCTTTTGCAATCGAAGAATTTAGAGCTCACACAACAGTCACAAGAGATCAATTGGTTGGTAAGTTGGCTACTTTTGAAATGGCTAAGTTTGGAGATGATCCCCCAAAGACTGAATTTGCATTCAAAGCTAGTGTCTCTGTAAAAGGTAAACAAAGGTTTGATTCGGGAGAAAATTCATCAAGGAAACTGCCATGGTATGAAAAAGCAAGAAAAGACCTGGAAGAAGAAGAAGTAGAATCTGCTCAACTTGAAGCCCTTATTGCAAAGAGACTACCAAGAGGATCTAGTAAGTATGAAGGAAAATTGCCCTTTAAATGCTTTAACTGCAATAAGATTGGTCATTTTGCCTCAAAGTGTCTGGATAGATTTTCAAGGCCAAATCCCAATAGATCAAGGTTCCAAAAGAATTGCTACTATGTTCATGAAGAAGATGACAATGAAGGAGTAACAGATGATGAGTCAGAGACAGGAAACATATCAAGAAATGAATGGGTGTTTATTGCCATCAAGGAAGAAGAACCTATATTTTCTGAATCTGTCAATCTTAAAATTGTAGATAGAGCGTTGGCTGCCCAAGTTGAAGAAAAGAATGATTGGGTCATTGACAGTGGATGCTCACACCATATGACAGGTGACAAAAATAAGTTTGTAGACTTGGAAAGGTATGAAGGAGGAATGGTAAAGTTTGGTGATAATTCTGCTGGCAGAATCAGAGGTAGAGGAACTATTTCTTTTGATGGTAGAAACAAAACAAGTAATGTACTGTATGTTGAAGGATTGAAGCACAATCTTCTCAGTGTTGGATAGTTGGTGGACAAAGGCTATGATCTCTGATTCAAGGATGGAAAATGCAAGATCTTTGAAAGCTCTGAAACAGAGATTGCATCCGGTACTCAAACTAAAGGTAATATCTTCCACTTGGTTGGTACTGGTAAAAGTTGCTTATTTGTTCAAGTTGATCAGAGCTGGTTATGGCATAGGAGGATGTGTCATGTAAATTTTGATAATATCATCAAGATAAGCAATACTCAGGCTATAAGAGATCTTCCTAAATTAGTAAAACCTACCAATAGCTTATGTAAAGAATATCAGTTGAGTAAGCTAAGCAAAGTCTCATTCAAAAGTAAGGAACTTTCCTCTACTAGATTATTGGACTTAGTTCATACTGATATTTGTGGTCTGGCAAGAATCAGGAGTCTACAAGGTGATAGATACTTCATGCTGCTAATAGATGACTTTTCCTGGATGATGTGGGTAACTTTTCTAAAAGAGAAATCAGAAGCTTTTGAGAAATTCAAAATATTCAAGGCTATGGTAGAGAATGTAACCGAATTAAAGTTGAAATGTCTGAAGTCTGATAGAGGTGGAGAATTCACATCCGGTGAGTTTATAGAGTTCTATGAGAAACATGGAATAAAGAGACAGTTGTCCACTCCTAGGACTCCATAGCAAAATGGAGTAGTGGAAAGAAAGAACCAGACCATACAGGAAGCTTCTAGGACCATGTTGATGGAAGCTAATGTTCCTCATATCTATTGGAGAGAAGCTATCAGCACTGTAGTCTATACTCTCAATCGAGTTCAAATCAGAAGCAATACTGGTAAGACCCCTTATGAACTCTGGTTTGGCATTACTCCTACTGTAAGATATTTCAGAGTCTTTGGTAGCAAATGTTACATCAAAAGAGATGAGGATCTAGGCAAGTTTGATGCTAGAAGTGATGAAGGAATATTCTTGGGTTACTCTACTCAAAGCAAAGCATACCGATGTTATAACAAGAGACTAAGAAAGATGATAGAAAGTACAAATGTGAAGGTTGATGAGGGAATAGAGAAACCCTCAAGGTTTTATGAATGTGATGAAGATGATCAGAATGGTGTTTTGGTTCAAGGAGTTCAGTCCTCTTCTGAAAGTCAGATTCAAATTGATCTGGTAAATTAGGAAGAAGAGATAGGTCTGAATGAGCCTGATCAAGAAGCAGAAGTGCAAGAAAATCCCAAAGTTCCAAGGTATGTAAGACTGCACCACTCTGAAGATCAGATCATAGGTGACAAAAGCAAAGGTGTGCAAACTAGAAGGAAAATTGCTCAAAATTCAGATGAATATTGTCTAGTTTCAAAGATTGAACCTAAGACAATAAATGAAGCCTGCAATGATGAAAACTGGACCAAAGAAATGGAGGAAGAGTTGATGTAAATTGAGAAAAATCACACTTGGGATCTTGTTCCTAGATCTAGAAACAAGAATGTGATTGGAACCAAATGGGTCTTCCGGAACAAACTAAATGAAATTGGTGAAGTAATTAGAAATAAAGCCAGATTGGTCTGCAAGGGCTACTCTCAAATAGAAGGAATTGATTTTGAAGAAACTTTTGATCCGGTGGCAAGAATTGAAGCAGTCAGATTATTTCTTGCATTTGCTGCCTTCAAGGATTTCAAGGTATATCGGATGGATGTCAAATCTGCCTTTCTAAATGGTGACTTGGAAGAAGAAGTGTATATAGAGCAACCAGATGGATTTCAATTGTCTAATCATGGTGAAATGGTCTGTAAGTTGAAGAAGGCACTGTATGGATTTGATGCAGTGGCATCCCATATCGTCCAATTTTGGATTGCATTTTTTTTCTTTTTTTTTGGGTTTGTGGTGTTGCTGAACCTCCTGACAGTATCTTGATTTTGGCTATTTCTGTCACCACTACTGTGATATTAAATTTCTATTTTTCATCTGAAGGTTATGGTTGGCAAATTGTTCAGTTAGAAAAGATTTGAAAAGCCTAAAATCGTGTAACGGCTGGCAATGCAAATATAAAAGATTTGATTTTTCCTTCCAGGTCGGCTAAAGATAGAAACAACAATAATTCATCTTCAATCCATGCAAATGATGGTAGTCATGTTGTGGCGACTACATTTACCTATTGGTAGTGGCAGTATCATTATGGCAGATTTCAGAATGCTAATGGTGCGACGGTTTTTATTTTTCTTTTCTACAGAATTTATAACGGATTATCATAAATGGTGTAGCTTGAGCATGGCAATAGATATATAAGAATGGGTATGGAGTGGTAAATGAGAGGACGGTGGGAGCGGATAGAGAGGAAGGTTAGGGCATATAGCCTATTGAGCCATAGAAAATTAGTGGCTGACTATCATATAAAGCCGTCTGTCAAATACAAGAGACAGATAGAGATATGGAAGTGTGGGAAGATTGAGGATTTCGATGGCAATCAAAATTTGGTGAAAGGTCGATGAGAAAGAGAGATGGATGGGAGTATTAGTATAATCTTAGGTATCTTTGTATGTGGAGGATGATCATATCTAGCCATAGTTAGTTATTCATCATGATTTGGAGACTTGAAGAGAATGTTGTGTAACGTGTAATATCTTTCCTAAATTATAAAGAATCGGTCCATTATATTTCTCCTGTCACATGTATCTTTTTGTGTTGTCGACCATGTTACATACTATCATTCTGGCTTATGAACTTCTTGTCATTTTCAACATATTGCTATGTTTTTTTAGTTTGTGTAAATGAGTTTTTTATCTGAAACTGTGAATCTTCCCATCAAGTGGTATTGAGCATATATTGTGTGACATTTGTTCCATCAATTGGTATTAGAGCCCTAAAAGATCTGGGCAATAAAAGTTTGATGTGGGTTTTGATAGTTTGATTTTTTCTTAGGAAACCTAGAGTGTTATGTGTGTTTTGATGGAGTCAGGTTGTCATTGATGTCAAAAGTGTTCAGGAGCATGAGACATCATCTTGAAGATATAGAGAATGGTTTTATACTTCACAGGTTTGATCTTGCATCATCAGGAGATGTGTTCTTCACAATGTCATATCAATGAACATGACATATTCAATCAGTTGGAGAGATGTGTTCTTCACAATGTCATATCAGTGAACATGACATATTCTTGGTAGGCATGGTCTTCATTATTCATCAGGTTCTTGACAAGGTTGATGATATCAATTGTTAGTATTCAAAGGTTTGCAATGTGTTGGTTCTTGACAAGGTTGATGATATCAATTGTTGGTATTCAAAGGATCACATGAATACACTTGATGTGTGATGTTGAGATCAGGATATATACTTTTCATGTGGTAGTTGAAGATTAGGATGTATACTGTTCATATGGTATCCAAAGGTGTGCATGTGATTTGTCTATTGTCTTCGTATTTGTTGATCATGTATAAGATGCTTTACAGGAGATGGTATATGTTCTCACAAGAGATGTTGTATGAGCTTAGACTGCAGTGAGTTGTGATATCTGATCTTGGTCTGCCAAGAGGAATGGATAGGTTCATACATGTCATATCATTTGTGATGCTTTGGTTAGACCAAATCATTTGCTTTCATATTCTTCAGGGTGTCACAGTTATGGTTCATAAAGATGCTTATCTCAGTGTTGAAGTGTGTTAATATGCTTCAAGAATGTTGCTTTAAAAATGAAGGCTATCTAATGGTCAAGGTGTCACCATTTGTTTTAAATATCCTAAACATCTCTCATACCCTAAATGGGCTTGAAAGTTAAACAGCCTTGTTTGACAGTCATTTACACTTTATGTTCTATTTGAATGGTGACCTGCTAGAACTGGTCAGTTCACTTAAGTACCACCGTTTGGAGGGGTCCCTAGTCATGGTGGTGACCGGCCCACCTCATCCATTTAACCGACTCCACCGGTCTCTTTTCAAAAGGCCTCGGGCGGGAAGTCTCTCTTCACATGTTTATGGAGCGCGTTTTCATTGGAGATTTTTATGAATTTAAAAACAATTGAAAATGTTTTGGAGGGTCCGCGACACATTCAAAAAGGGAAGGTTTGTTTTATTTGTGTTTAAACTTAGCAACTTTGGCATGTCACATTTTATGACATTTAAAATGTAAATTTTTATGAAAGGTGCATGGTATAAGGAGGGAGCCCGATATAAGTGGGCATTATTTATATAAAAGATTTTTGGAAACTTCTTTTAAATTTCCATTTTTAATTAAATGGCTTAAGATTGATTATAGAATTAAGGAGCCTTTATAGGAGATTACTATTGCTTTTTAAAAGCAATTTTTTTAGAAAACTATTGAAGAATTTTAGAAAAGATTTTCATGAAAAAATTGCAGAGATAACAATGATGCAATGAGAAAGATTCTTTACAGATTGAAGATTGTTTTTGAGGCAGATTGGTTTTCAAAGATGAATTGATTTTTTGATTTTATTGAAGATGAAATAAGATTGCAGGAATTTGCAAAGAGGAAGAGAGGAAGAAAATGAACAGTCATAGACATGAAGAGAAAAGTAATTTCTTCACAGATATAGAATATGAAAGGTTTTCATGAAGATATTTTTGAGGAAGATCAACAGGATTGAATGATGTTTTTGTCTTATCAAATTGAAGATTTTATTTGCAGGGATAATATTGAATACAGAAATTGTCCAAATTGAAATGTCAAGAATGTGAAGGATCATGTACAAAGAAGAGGAAGATCAAAAATTTTTTAATGCATAGAATTGACGGAAAGATATTTTGTTTTAAAAATAGAGAAGAGAATATGAAGGGTTGTGAAAGTATATTCAGACTTTATTTAATGATATTATAGATGCTTGTGATTTAGGAATCTTGTGTATTAACAAGATGAGGTGAGTAATGTTGTGCAGATTGATGATGAACTGACAGGGATCAAATACAGAGATTGACAAGGTGATTAAAAGACAATATGCAATTGAAATGACAATCAGGTGCATGAATCATGAATTCAATTGATCAAGACATTGAGACTTGTAAGACATAAATGAAACAGACAGAGTAAAGTAGTGTTGTTGTGCATATTGGAATACAGGATTGATATTTAGTGTTGTTGAATGGAGGATTAAAATACAAGATTGATATGCAGTATGGATCTGATTAATTTGCAGAGAAAATTGTTTATAGAGATTTGTATATGGAGCTTGTTTTGATTTGAAAATCTAACAGGAGGTATAAGGTTGTATACAATGGTGCAAATCTGATTGAACAGCAATCTTGTCTTGCACACGAAGTTTGATGTTTTATTTATAGTGATTGTATTAGCCAGTGAGGCTTGTAGGTCAGTGAGACCTATTGGATTACTAGTGAGGTATATCAGTGTTGGAAGTGGGTGCTTCTGTTTGGGATTGGAGTTGGTGCTCCATAAGGAGTTGGTGCTCCTAGATACAATTTGTATTGCTAGTGAGGCATGTTTTTCAGTTAAGCCAGTGAGGCAATTCTGGAGTGGTTTTTCTACCCCTGGAGGGTTTTCCACTTGTGCAATTCTTGTGTCTTAATCATCTCTCTATGATTGTATGTTTTAATCATGAGTTTTGTTTATGTGTTTGACAAAGTTATGTGCATATGTGTTTGACAATTCAATGATAACTTTCTCTTCTTTGTGCTCTGCAAGTTAAATATTGAAAAAGATTTAAAAATTCACACAACACTGATTCACCCCCCCTCTTAGTGTTGTCCTTGACTCCTACAATTGGTATCAGAGCCAGTTTCCCTTCTACAGCTTAATCAGCTTGGGTAGGTCCTGTGTGTGGAGTTCAATGGGTAAGTGCAGGAGAAATAAGCACATGAGAAATCTTAAGCATCATTCTGGTCAGAAGACACAAAAGATATTATCCATATCAAATTCAAATGTTGATATAAATTTAGTTGATAAAGATGTTCTCCATGTTAAGTCTGATATTGTGTTAGAAGGAAATTTTTTAGATGTTCCTCAGTTTGATGGTTCAAATTTTCTAGTTTGGTATGTTAGAATGCAAGTGTATTTATCCTCCTTAGGATATGATGTTCTTATGTCAGTTGAGAATGGTAATTCTGCAAATAACAAAGAAGTTCTTGAATATAATGATATTGCAAAGAAGGCTATATTATCTGCTCTGTCTACTGATGTTATTTGTAAAGTTATGGATTGTGTTACAGCTCAGGATATGTGGAGGAGATTGAAAAGAATTTACCAAGGTAATGATAAAGAAGAGGACACTCTGGTATGTAAAGAAAGTAGCAATGAAAAGAGACTTTCAAATGAAGGAGTTGAAGTTCAATCCCAATCAAATTCAGAAGAAGCTAGCATTAGAAGTGATGATGATCAGAGTGATGATGATCAGGATTATAATGAACAAGATTGTGAAATTGATATGGAAGGAGAGCTTATATATGCTTTGAGTGAGCTCAAGAAGTATAAGAGAGAGAATCAGAAACTAAATTTGCTGCTGCAACAAGAAAGAGAATCTAAAGATAATGTACATTCGGAACTTGAAATTGTATCTACAGATCTTGAAGAGGCTAGATGTCAAGTTATTAGTTTAAAGACATATATTGATGATTCAGATAAACTAGTTGCTAGATTAAAGACAGAAATTGAAGAAGCTAAGAGGATAGCAGATGTTTCAATATCTGACCTTGAAGTTAGAAGGATTGAGAATCTAAAACTGGAAGGTGAAATTATCAAACTCAGAAAAGATTATGATGGTCTCAAGACTTTATCTAAGAAGTATCAGGAGTTTGAAGAAAGCACAAGCAAGTTACATGTGTTGTTGGGCAAACAGAAGCAGCATAATGACACAACTGGATTAGGATTTGAAGAAGGGGAATGTTCAAAAGCTAGAGAGACTCCCAGAAAGATGATTGATTTGAATACTGCCACTGAAAACAAAATGCATAATCAAAGAAGAAGAAATTTCAGAAGAAGTGCTCCTGTTAGACAAGCATACATGTACAGGTATAACTATTCATTTAATGGTTTTTGTTATACTTGTAATCAATTTGGGCACAAATCAGTTAACTGCAGAAGGAACACTGATATTATTTGTTACAAATGCAATAATGTTGGACACATACAAAGAAATTGCAAAGTACATAGAAGGTATAATCCTACAGAGAAGCTTAAAATCAGTGCTCAAAGGTATTATTAGTCAATTGATTTTGATTATAACATAATTTGTTATAATTGCAACTCTCTTGGTCATAAAGCACACAGTTGCAGGAGAGCATCACCTAATTTGAAAGGTTGGGAAAAGAAAAAGGTTGAAAAGGTTTGGAGAAAGAAAGCACCTATGAAGATTTGGAAGCAGAAAGAAAGTAAAGAGAAGTCAGAATCTAAGCTTGTGCATCTTGCACAAGTCATCACATCTATTGCATAACATAGCATGAAGTAAGAGGGAGGTATCAAATGTTCTATTAGTTAACCCCGAGAATTTTCAGGAAGAAGATCATTTGATATGATGATCTTGTCTGTCTATCATTCTTACCATGCTTTGAAATTATTGATGTTGATGTTGCTAACATTGCTGATTTTCAGTGTATAATAGTGATACAGGTGTTCATTGGTTTATTATGCTTTCAAGATATTGAAAAGGTATTTCAGGAGTTCTAATGCACAAATTTGATCCTGACTACAAAGGATGAATTGTCATTGCAATTCAAAGTGTTGTTGCAATAAAATCTTGATTTACTGATAAAATCAAGAAATAGGAATTCTTGTTGATTGTAGTAGGTTTCAGATATGATCAAATTTGACAAAAGATGTGCAGGAACAGCAAGATTGTCTTCATTCCTTTCATGTCAAGAAGGATGATCTTCATTCTTGGTTGCAAAATGAATGTTCATTGGTATAATAATTAATATGATTCAGAAAGGTATGTGAAAATTGTGTATCTCCAGTTTTGAGTGGTATCAGGTGTCCATGATCAATGACATGTTCAGTGAATGCAAGGACAAAGAGCTTAAGATGCTCTCAAGAAGCTCTTATCAGAAATTAGCATGTGTTGGCTAAGGTGGCTGAAAATGAAAATTCAATTCATAACAATTATCTCTGCTTTTGATTTGTGCAAAGTGTTGTTACAGGAAGAATTTGTTGATGCAATTTGTTTGTTGTTGTTTGAATGACAAAGTCAAGAAGCAGGAGTTCTTGTTGGTTGCAGGATGTAGTTATGTATATATCAGATTTGACAGTGTGTTGTGAAAAGTGTTTTGTGCAGAACAGGAGGATAGTTCAGATGGTCTTCATTCTTTGTCATGTTAGAAAAGGTGTCAGAATAGTTTGGTTGCAGGAAGAAATTTTGATGGTCATATTTACTATCTTTTTGAGTAATGTTTTATGGCATATGTTTTACATAAGTATTAAAGCTTTCAGGTGATTTGGAGATAGTGTTTCACTTGTTTCATTGATGATCTTCCTCACTAATTGTTTCAGACAGAGTTCTTCAATCTATGACATTGATGGTGATATCCTGCATTTCATCAGAAGAAGTTAAAATCAGCAATAGCAGATGGTTGACATGTTGCTTCATGACTAATTTAGGAAGTGGATAAGTGTTGAGTTGAGTTGAGTTATGTTGGTTAGTCTTGTCAGTGTTTACCAATGGTATTTCTGAGTAGTAATTTGTTTGTGATCTTTTATACATGGAAGATCTTGGAGATTTGTTATTTCAGGTCAAAAAGGTTGTTGATTGAAGAAGAACTATTTGTTTTGAAAGTTTGTGATGTTATCAAGAAGGAGTGTGTCAGTCTTCATCTTCACAGTGGTATTGTCATATGGCTTCAAAGATTTTGGTAAGTGGTTCAAAGATAACAAAAGTTTATGTTTTCAAAGTTCTCATACTGCAGGGTGATTGAAATTATCAAGCTATAACATCTTTTCAGTGGAGTTGTTCTCAGGGGGAGATAATAGTCTTTGTCATCCGATGTCAAAAAGGGGGAGAAAGAAAAATATGCATCAGGTGGTTTTGCCATCATTGACAAAGGGGGAGATTGATGGAGTCAGGTTGTCATTGATGTCAAAAGTGTTCAGGAGCATGAGACATCATCTTGAAGATATAGAGAATGGTTTTATACTTCACAGGTTTGATCTTGCATCATCAGGAGATGTGTTCTTCACAATGTCATATCAGTGAACATGACATATTCAATCAGTTGGAGAGATGTGTTCTTCACAATGTCATATCAGTGAACATGACATATTCTTGGTAGGCATGGTCTTCATTATTCATCAGGTTCTTGACAAGGTTGATGATATCAATTGTTAGTATTCAAAGGTTTGCAATGTGTTGGTTCTTGACAAGGTTGATGATATCAGTTGTTGGTATTCAAAGGATCACATGAATACACTTGATGTGTGATGTTGAGATCAGGATATATACTTTTCATGTGGTAGTTGAAGATTAGGATGTATACTGTTCATATGGTATCCAAAGGTGTGCATGTGATTTGTCTATTGTCTTCGTATTTGTTGATCATGTATAAGATGCTTTACAGGAGATGGTATATGTTCTCACAAGAGATGTTGTATGAGCTTAGACTGCAGTGAGTTGTGATATCTGATCTTGGTCTGCCAAGAGGAATGGATAGGTTCATACATGTCATATCATTTGTGATGCTTTGGTTAGACCAAATCATTTGCTTTCATATTCTTCAGGGTGTCACAGTTATGGTTCATAAAGATGCTTATCTCAGTGTTGAAGTGTGTTAATATGCTTCAAGAATGTTGCTTTAAAAATGAAGGCTATCTAATGGTCAAGGTGTCACCATTTGTTTTAAATATCCTAAACATCTCTCATACCCTAAATGGGCTTGAAAGTTAAACAGCCTTGTTTGACAGTCATTTACACTTTATGTTCTATTTGAATGGTGACCTGCTAGAACGGGTCAGTTCACTTAAGTACCACCGTTTGGAGGGGTCCCTAGTCATGGTGGTGACCGGCCCACCTCATCCATTTAACCGACTCCACCGGTCTCTTTTCAAAAGGCCTCGGGCGGGAAGTCTCTCTTCACATGTTTATGGAGCGCGTTTTCATTGGAGATTTTTATGAATTTAAAAACAATTGAAAATGTTTTGGAGGGTCCGCGACACATTCAAAAAGGGAAGGTTTGTTTTATTTGTGTTTAAACTTAGCAACTTTGGCATGTCACATTTTATGACATTTAAAATGTAAATTTTTATGAAAGGTGCATGGTATAAGGAGGGAGCCCGATATAAGTGGGCATTATTTATATAAAAGATTTTTGGAAACTTCTTTTAAATTTCCATTTTTAATTAAATGGCTTAAGATTGATTATAGAATTAAGGAGCCTTTATAGGAGATTACTATTGCTTTTTAAAAGCAATTTTTTTAGAAAACTATTGAAGAATTTTAGAAAAGATTTTCATGAAAAAATTGCAGAGATAACAATGATGCAATGAGAAAGATTCTTTACAGATTGAAGATTGTTTTTGAGGCAGATTGGTTTTCAAAGATGAATTGATTTTTTGATTTTATTGAAGATGAAATAAGATTGCAGGAATTTGCAAAGAGGAAGAGAGGAAGAAAATGAACAGTCATAGACATGAAGAGAAAAGTAATTTCTTCACAGATATAGAATATGAAAGGTTTTCATGAAGATATTTTTGAGGAAGATCAACAGGATTGAATGATGTTTTTGTCTTATCAAATTGAAGATTTTATTTGCAGGGATAATATTGAATACAGAAATTGTCCAAATTGAAATGTCAAGAATGTGAAGGATCATGTACAAAGAAGAGGAAGATCAAAATTTTTTTAATGCATAGAATTGACGGAAAGATATTTTGTTTTAAAAATAGAGAAGAGAATATGAAGGGTTGTGAAAGTATATTCAGACTTTATTTAATGATATTATAGATGCTTGTGATTTAGGAATCTTGTGTATTAACAAGATGAGGTGAGTAATGTTGTGCAGATTGATGATGAACTGACAGGGATCAAATACAGAGATTGACAAGGTGATTAAAAGACAATATGCAATTGAAATGACAATCAGGTGCATGAATCATGAATTCAATTGATCAAGACATTGAGACTTGTAAGACATAAATGAAACAGACAGAGTAAAGTAGTGTTGTTGTGCATATTGGAATACAGGATTGATATTTAGTGTTGTTGAATGGAGGATTAAAATACAAGATTGATATGCAGTATGGATCTGGTTAATTTGCAGAGAAAATTGTTTATAGAGATTTGTATATGGAGCTTGTTTTGATTTGAAAATCTAACAGGAGGTATAAGGTTGTATACAATGGTGCAAATCTGATTGAACAGCAATCTTGTCTTGCACACGAAGTTTGATGTTTTGTTTATAGTGATTGTATTAGCCAGTGAGGCTTGTAGGTCAGTGAGACCTATTGGATTACTAGTGAGGTATATCAGTGTTGGAAGTGGGTGCTTCTGTTTGGGATTGGAGTTGGTGCTCCATAAGGAGTTGGTGCTCCTAGATACAATTTGTATTGCTAGTGAGGCATGTTTTTCAGTTAAGCCAGTGAGGCAATTCTGGAGTGGTTTTTCTACCCCTGGAGGGTTTTCCACTTGTGCAATTCTTGTGTCTTAATCATCTCTCTATGATTGTATGTTTTAATCATGAGTTTTGTTTATGTGTTTGACAAAGTTATGTGCATATGTGTTTGACAATTCAATGATAACTTTCTCTTCTTTGTGCTCTGCAAGTTAAATATTGAAAAAAGATTTAAAAATTCACACAACACTGATTCACCCCCCCTCTTAGTGTTGTCCTTGACTCCTACAATTGGTATCAGAGCCAGTTTCCCTTCTACAGCTTAATCAGCTTGGGTAGGTCCTGTGTGTGGAGTTCAATGGGTAAGTGCAGGAGAAATAAGCACATGAGAAATCTTAAGCATCATTCTGGTCAGAAGACACAAAAGATATTATCCATATCAAATTCAAATGTTGATATAAATTTAGTTGATAAAGATGTTCTCCATGTTAAGTCTGATATTGTGTTAGAAGGAAATTTTTTAGATGTTCCTCAGTTTGATGGTTCAAATTTTCTAGTTTGGTATGTTAGAATGCAAGTGTATTTATCCTCCTTAGGATATGATGTTCTTATGTCAGTTGAGAATGGTAATTCTGCAAATAACAAAGAAGTTCTTGAATATAATGATATTGCAAAGAAGGCTATATTATCTGCTCTGTCTACTGATGTTATTTGTAAAGTTATGGATTGTGTTACAGCTCAGGATATGTGGAGGAGATTGAAAAGAATTTACCAAGGTAATGATAAAGAAGAGGACACTCTGGTATGTGAAGAAAGTAGCAATGAAAAGAGACTTTCAAATGAAGGAGTTGAAGTTCAATCCCAATCAAATTCAGAAGAAGCTAGCATTAGAAGTGATGATGATCAGAGTGATGATGATCAGGATTATAATGAACAAGATTGTGAAATTGATATGGAAGGAGAGCTTATATATGCTTTGAGTGAGCTCAAGAAGTATAAGAGAGAGAATCAGAAACTAAATTTGCTGCTGCAACAAGAAAGAGAATCTAAAGATAATGTACATTCGGAACTTGAAATTGTATCTACAGATCTTGAAGAGGCTAGATGTCAAGTTATTAGTTTAAAGACATATATTGATGATTCAGATAAACTAGTTGCTAGATTAAAGACAGAAATTGAAGAAGCTAAGAGGATAGCAGATGTTTCAATATCTGACCTTGAAGTTAGAAGGATTGAGAATCTAAAACTGGAAGGTGAAATTATCAAACTCAGAAAAGATTATGATGGTCTCAAGACTTTATCTAAGAAGTATCAGGAGTTTGAAGAAAGCACAAGCAAGTTACATGTGTTGTTGGGCAAACAGAAGCAGCATAATGACACAACTGGATTAGGATTTGAAGAAGGGGAATGTTCAAAAGCTAGAGAGACTCCCAGAAAGATGATTGATTTGAATACTGCCACTGAAAACAAAATGCATAATCAAAGAAGAAGAAATTTCAGAAGAAGTGCTCCTGTTAGACAAGCATACATGTACAGGTATAACTATTCATTTAATGGTTTTTGTTATACTTGTAATCAATTTGGGCACAAATCAGTTAACTGCAGAAGGAACACTGATATTATTTGTTACAAATGCAATAATGTTGGACACATACAAAGAAATTGCAAAGTACATAGAAGGTATAATCCTACAGAGAAGCTTAAAATCAGTGCTCAAAGGTATTATTAGTCAATTGATTTTGATTATAACATAATTTGTTATAATTGCAACTCTCTTGGTCATAAAGCACACAGTTGCAGGAGAGCATCACCTAATTTGAAAGGTTGGGAAAAGAAAAAGGTTGAAAAGGTTTGGAGAAAGAAAGCACCTATGAAGATTTGGAAGCAGAAAGAAAGTAAAGAGAAGTCAGAATCTAAGCTTGTGCATCTTGCACAAGTCATCACATCTATTGCATAACATAGCATGAAGTAAGAGGGAGGTATCAAATGTTCTATTAGTTAACCCCGAGAATTTTCAGGAAGAAGATCATTTGATATGATGATCTTGTCTGTCTATCATTCTTACCATGCTTTGAAATTATTGATGTTGATGTTGCTAACATTGCTGATTTTCAGTGTATAATAGTGATACAGGTGTTCATTGGTTTATTATGCTTTCAAGATATTGAAAAGGTATTTCAGGAGTTCTAATGCACAAATTTGATCCTGACTACAAAGGATGAATTGTCATTGCAATTCAAAGTGTTGTTGCAATAAAATCTTGATTTACTGATAAAATCAAGAAATAGGAATTCTTGTTGATTGTAGTAGGTTTCAGATATGATCAAATTTGACAAAAGATGTGCAGGAACAGCAAGATTGTCTTCATTCCTTTCATGTCAAGAAGGATGATCTTCATTCTTGGTTGCAAAATGAATGTTCATTGGTATAATAATTAATATGATTCAGAAAGGTATGTGAAAATTGTGTATCTCCAGTTTTGAGTGGTATCAGGTGTCCATGATCAATGACATGTTCAGTGAATGCAAGGACAAAGAGCTTAAGATGCTCTCAAGAAGCTCTTATCAGAAATTAGCATGTGTTGGCTAAGGTGGCTGAAAATGAAAATTCAATTCATAACAATTATCTCTGCTTTTGATTTGTGCAAAGTGTTGTTACAGGAAGAATTTGTTGATGCAATTTGTTTGTTGTTGTTTGAATGACAAAGTCAAGAAGCAGGAGTTCTTGTTGGTTGCAGGATGTAGTTATGTATATATCAGATTTGACAGTGTGTTGTGAAAAGTGTTTTGTGCAGAACAGGAGGATAGTTCAGATGGTCTTCATTCTTTGTCATGTTAGAAAAGGTGTCAGAATAGTTTGGTTGCAGGAAGAAATTTTGATGGTCATATTTACTATCTTTTTGAGTAATGTTTTATGGCATATGTTTTACATAAGTATTAAAGCTTTCAGGTGATTTGGAGATAGTGTTTCACTTGTTTCATTGATGATCTTCCTCACTAATTGTTTCAGACAGAGTTCTTCAATCTATGACATTGATGGTGATATCCTGCATTTCATCAGAAGAAGTTAAAATCAGCAATAGCAGATGGTTGACATGTTGCTTCATGACTAATTTAGGAAGTGGATAAGTGTTGAGTTGAGTTGAGTTATGTTGGTTAGTCTTGTCAGTGTTTACCAATGGTATTTCTGAGTAGTAATTTGTTTGTGATCTTTTATACATGGAAGATCTTGGAGATTTGTTATTTCAGGTCAAAAAGGTTGTTGATTGAAGAAGAACTATTTGTTTTGAAAGTTTGTGATGTTATCAAGAAGGAGTGTGTCAGTCTTCATCTTCACAGTGGTATTGTCATATGGCTTCAAAGATTTTGGTAAGTGGTTCAAAGATAACAAAAGTTTATGTTTTCAAAGTTCTCATACTGCAGGGTGATTGAAATTATCAAGCTATAACATCTTTTCAGTGGAGTTGTTCTCAGGGGGAGATAATAGTCTTTGTCATCCGATGTCAAAAAGGGGGAGAAAGAAAAATATGCATCAGGTGGTTTTGCCATCATTGACAAAGGGGGAGATTGATGGAGTCAGGTTGTCATTGATGTCAAAAGTGTTCAGGAGCATGAGACATCATCTTGAAGATATAGAGAATGGTTTTATACTTCACAGGTTTGATCTTGCATCATCAGGAGATGTGTTCTTCACAATGTCATATCAGTGAACATGACATATTCAATCAGTTGGAGAGATGTGTTCTTCACAATGTCATATCAGTGAACATGACATATTCTTGGTAGGCATGGTCTTCATTATTCATCAGGTTCTTGACAAGGTTGATGATATCAATTGTTAGTATTCAAAGGTTTGCAATGTGTTGGTTCTTGACAAGGTTGATGATATCAGTTGTTGGTATTCAAAGGATCACATGAATACACTTGATGTGTGATGTTGAGATCAGGATATATACTTTTCATGTGGTAGTTGAAGATTAGGATGTATACTGTTCATATGGTATCCAAAGGTGTGCATGTGATTTGTCTATTGTCTTCGTATTTGTTGATCATGTATAAGATGCTTTACAGGAGATGGTATATGTTCTCACAAGAGATGTTGTATGAGCTTAGACTGCAGTGAGTTGTGATATCTGATCTTGGTCTGCCAAGAGGAATGGATAGGTTCATACATGTCATATCATTTGTGATGCTTTGGTTAGACCAAATCATTTGCTTTCATATTCTTCAGGGTGTCACAGTTATGGTTCATAAAGATGCTTATCTCAGTGTTGAAGTGTGTTAATATGCTTCAAGAATGTTGCTTTAAAAATGAAGGCTATCTAATGGTCAAGGTGTCACCATTTGTTTTAAATATCCTAAACATCTCTCATACCCTAAATGGGCTTGAAAGTTAAACAGCCTTGTTTGACAGTCATTTACACTTTATGTTCTATTTGAATGGTGACCTGCTAGAACGGGTCAGTTCACTTAAGTACCACCGTTTGGAGGGGTCCCTAGTCATGGTGGTGACCGGCCCACCTCATCCATTTAACCGACTCCACCGGTCTCTTTTCAAAAGGCCTCGGGCGGGAAGTCTCTCTTCACATGTTTATGGAGCGCGTTTTCATTGGAGATTTTTATGAATTTAAAAACAATTGAAAATGTTTTGGAGGGTCCGCGACACATTCAAAAAGGGAAGGTTTGTTTTATTTGTGTTTAAACTTAGCAACTTTGGCATGTCACATTTTATGACATTTAAAATGTAAATTTTTATGAAAGGTGCATGGTATAAGGAGGGAGCCCGATATAAGTGGGCATTATTTATATAAAAGATTTTTGGAAACTTCTTTTAAATTTCCATTTTTAATTAAATGGCTTAAGATTGATTATAGAATTAAGGAGCCTTTATAGGAGATTACTATTGCTTTTTAAAAGCAATTTTTTTAGAAAACTATTGAAGAATTTTAGAAAAGATTTTCATGAAAAAATTGCAGAGATAACAATGATGCAATGAGAAAGATTCTTTACAGATTGAAGATTGTTTTTGAGGCAGATTGGTTTTCAAAGATGAATTGATTTTTTGATTTTATTGAAGATGAAATAAGATTGCAGGAATTTGCAAAGAGGAAGAGAGGAAGAAAATGAACAGTCATAGACATGAAGAGAAAAGTAATTTCTTCACAGATATAGAATATGAAAGGTTTTCATGAAGATATTTTTGAGGAAGATCAACAGGATTGAATGATGTTTTTGTCTTATCAAATTGAAGATTTTATTTGCAGGGATAATATTGAATACAGAAATTGTCCAAATTGAAATGTCAAGAATGTGAAGGATCATGTACAAAGAAGAGGAAGATCAAAATTTTTTTAATGCATAGAATTGACGGAAAGATATTTTGTTTTAAAAATAGAGAAGAGAATATGAAGGGTTGTGAAAGTATATTCAGACTTTATTTAATGATATTATAGATGCTTGTGATTTAGGAATCTTGTGTATTAACAAGATGAGGTGAGTAATGTTGTGCAGATTGATGATGAACTGACAGGGATCAAATACAGAGATTGACAAGGTGATTAAAAGACAATATGCAATTGAAATGACAATCAGGTGCATGAATCATGAATTCAATTGATCAAGACATTGAGACTTGTAAGACATAAATGAAACAGACAGAGTAAAGTAGTGTTGTTGTGCATATTGGAATACAGGATTGATATTTAGTGTTGTTGAATGGAGGATTAAAATACAAGATTGATATGCAGTATGGATCTGATTAATTTGCAGAGAAAATTGTTTATAGAGATTTGTATATGGAGCTTGTTTTGATTTGAAAATCTAACAGGAGGTATAAGGTTGTATACAATGGTGCAAATCTGATTGAACAGCAATCTTGTCTTGCACACGAAGTTTGATGTTTTGTTTATAGTGATTGTATTAGCCAGTGAGGCTTGTAGGTCAGTGAGACCTATTGGATTACTAGTGAGGTATATCAGTGTTGGAAGTGGGTGCTTCTGTTTGGGATTGGAGTTGGTGCTCCATAAGGAGTTGGTGCTCCTAGATACAATTTGTATTGCTAGTGAGGCATGTTTTTCAGTTAAGCCAGTGAGGCAATTCTGGAGTGGTTTTTCTACCCCTGGAGGGTTTTCCACTTGTGCAATTCTTGTGTCTTAATCATCTCTCTATGATTGTATGTTTTAATCATGAGTTTTGTTTATGTGTTTGACAAAGTTATGTGCATATGTGTTTGACAATTCAATGATAACTTTCTCTTCTTTGTGCTCTGCAAGTTAAATATTGAAAAAGATTTAAAAATTCACACAACACTGATTCACCCCCCCTCTTAGTGTTGTCCTTGACTCCTACAATTGGTATCAGAGCCAGTTTCCCTTCTACAGCTTAATCAGCTTGGGTAGGTCCTGTGTGTGGAGTTCAATGGGTAAGTGCAGGAGAAATAAGCACATGAGAAATCTTAAGCATCATTCTGGTCAGAAGACACAAAAGATATTATCCATATCAAATTCAAATGTTGATATAAATTTAGTTGATAAAGATGTTCTCCATGTTAAGTCTGATATTGTGTTAGAAGGAAATTTTTTAGATGTTCCTCAGTTTGATGGTTCAAATTTTCTAGTTTGGTATGTTAGAATGCAAGTGTATTTATCCTCCTTAGGATATGATGTTCTTATGTCAGTTGAGAATGGTAATTCTGCAAATAACAAAGAAGTTCTTGAATATAATGATATTGCAAAGAAGGCTATATTATCTGCTCTGTCTACTGATGTTATTTGTAAAGTTATGGATTGTGTTACAGCTCAGGATATGTGGAGGAGATTGAAAAGAATTTACCAAGGTAATGATAAAGAAGAGGACACTCTGGTATGTGAAGAAAGTAGCAATGAAAAGAGACTTTCAAATGAAGGAGTTGAAGTTCAATCCCAATCAAATTCAGAAGAAGCTAGCATTAGAAGTGATGATGATCAGAGTGATGATGATCAGGATTATAATGAACAAGATTGTGAAATTGATATGGAAGGAGAGCTTATATATGCTTTGAGTGAGCTCAAGAAGTATAAGAGAGAGAATCAGAAACTAAATTTGCTGCTGCAACAAGAAAGAGAATCTAAAGATAATGTACATTCGGAACTTGAAATTGTATCTACAGATCTTGAAGAGGCTAGATGTCAAGTTATTAGTTTAAAGACATATATTGATGATTCAGATAAACTAGTTGCTAGATTAAAGACAGAAATTGAAGAAGCTAAGAGGATAGCAGATGTTTCAATATCTGACCTTGAAGTTAGAAGGATTGAGAATCTAAAACTGGAAGGTGAAATTATCAAACTCAGAAAAGATTATGATGGTCTCAAGACTTTATCTAAGAAGTATCAGGAGTTTGAAGAAAGCACAAGCAAGTTACATGTGTTGTTGGGCAAACAGAAGCAGCATAATGACACAACTGGATTAGGATTTGAAGAAGGGGAATGTTCAAAAGCTAGAGAGACTCCCAGAAAGATGATTGATTTGAATACTGCCACTGAAAACAAAATGCATAATCAAAGAAGAAGAAATTTCAGAAGAAGTGCTCCTGTTAGACAAGCATACATGTACAGGTATAACTATTCATTTAATGGTTTTTGTTATACTTGTAATCAATTTGGGCACAAATCAGTTAACTGCAGAAGGAACACTGATATTATTTGTTACAAATGCAATAATGTTGGACACATACAAAGAAATTGCAAAGTACATAGAAGGTATAATCCTACAGAGAAGCTTAAAATCAGTGCTCAAAGGTATTATTAGTCAATTGATTTTGATTATAACATAATTTGTTATAATTGCAACTCTCTTGGTCATAAAGCACACAGTTGCAGGAGAGCATCACCTAATTTGAAAGGTTGGGAAAAGAAAAAGGTTGAAAAGGTTTGGAGAAAGAAAGCACCTATGAAGATTTGGAAGCAGAAAGAAAGTAAAGAGAAGTCAGAATCTAAGCTTGTGCATCTTGCACAAGTCATCACA
Source organism: Cunninghamia lanceolata (assembly GCA_027924645.1). NCBI lineage: Eukaryota > Viridiplantae > Streptophyta > Pinopsida > Cupressales > Cupressaceae > Cunninghamia > Cunninghamia lanceolata. The sequence goes on along the minus strand of BSBN01000791.1, from coordinate 3,450,028 downwards.
TCTATTGCATAACATAGCATGAAGTAAGAGGGAGGTATCAAATGTTCTATTAGTTAACCCCGAGAATTTTCAGGAAGAAGATCATTTGATATGATGATCTTGTCTGTCTATCATTCTTACCATGCTTTGAAATTATTGATGTTGATGTTGCTAACATTGCTGATTTTCAGTGTATAATAGTGATACAGGTGTTCATTGGTTTATTATGCTTTCAAGATATTGAAAAGGTATTTCAGGAGTTCTAATGCACAAATTTGATCCTGACTACAAAGGATGAATTGTCATTGCAATTCAAAGTGTTGTTGCAATAAAATCTTGATTTACTGATAAAATCAAGAAATAGGAATTCTTGTTGATTGTAGTAGGTTTCAGATATGATCAAATTTGACAAAAGATGTGCAGGAACAGCAAGATTGTCTTCATTCCTTTCATGTCAAGAAGGATGATCTTCATTCTTGGTTGCAAAATGAATGTTCATTGGTATAATAATTAATATGATTCAGAAAGGTATGTGAAAATTGTGTATCTCCAGTTTTGAGTGGTATCAGGTGTCCATGATCAATGACATGTTCAGTGAATGCAAGGACAAAGAGCTTAAGATGCTCTCAAGAAGCTCTTATCAGAAATTAGCATGTGTTGGCTAAGGTGGCTGAAAATGAAAATTCAATTCATAACAATTATCTCTGCTTTTGATTTGTGCAAAGTGTTGTTACAGGAAGAATTTGTTGATGCAATTTGTTTGTTGTTGTTTGAATGACAAAGTCAAGAAGCAGGAGTTCTTGTTGGTTGCAGGATGTAGTTATGTATATATCAGATTTGACAGTGTGTTGTGAAAAGTGTTTTGTGCAGAACAGGAGGATAGTTCAGATGGTCTTCATTCTTTGTCATGTTAGAAAAGGTGTCAGAATAGTTTGGTTGCAGGAAGAAATTTTGATGGTCATATTTACTATCTTTTTGAGTAATGTTTTATGGCATATGTTTTACATAAGTATTAAAGCTTTCAGGTGATTTGGAGATAGTGTTTCACTTGTTTCATTGATGATCTTCCTCACTAATTGTTTCAGACAGAGTTCTTCAATCTATGACATTGATGGTGATATCCTGCATTTCATCAGAAGAAGTTAAAATCAGCAATAGCAGATGGTTGACATGTTGCTTCATGACTAATTTAGGAAGTGGATAAGTGTTGAGTTGAGTTGAGTTATGTTGGTTAGTCTTGTCAGTGTTTACCAATGGTATTTCTGAGTAGTAATTTGTTTGTGATCTTTTATACATGGAAGATCTTGGAGATTTGTTATTTCAGGTCAAAAAGGTTGTTGATTGAAGAAGAACTATTTGTTTTGAAAGTTTGTGATGTTATCAAGAAGGAGTGTGTCAGTCTTCATCTTCACAGTGGTATTGTCATATGGCTTCAAAGATTTTGGTAAGTGGTTCAAAGATAACAAAAGTTTATGTTTTCAAAGTTCTCATACTGCAGGGTGATTGAAATTATCAAGCTATAACATCTTTTCAGTGGAGTTGTTCTCAGGGGGAGATAATAGTCTTTGTCATCCGATGTCAAAAAGGGGGAGAAAGAAAAATATGCATCAGGTGGTTTTGCCATCATTGACAAAGGGGGAGATTGATGGAGTCAGGTTGTCATTGATGTCAAAAGTGTTCAGGAGCATGAGACATCATCTTGAAGATATAGAGAATGGTTTTATACTTCACAGGTTTGATCTTGCATCATCAGGAGATGTGTTCTTCACAATGTCATATCAGTGAACATGACATATTCAATCAGTTGGAGAGATGTGTTCTTCACAATGTCATATCAGTGAACATGACATATTCTTGGTAGGCATGGTCTTCATTATTCATCAGGTTCTTGACAAGGTTGATGATATCAATTGTTAGTATTCAAAGGTTTGCAATGTGTTGGTTCTTGACAAGGTTGATGATATCAGTTGTTGGTATTCAAAGGATCACATGAATACACTTGATGTGTGATGTTGAGATCAGGATATATACTTTTCATGTGGTAGTTGAAGATTAGGATGTATACTGTTCATATGGTATCCAAAGGTGTGCATGTGATTTGTCTATTGTCTTCGTATTTGTTGATCATGTATAAGATGCTTTACAGGAGATGGTATATGTTCTCACAAGAGATGTTGTATGAGCTTAGACTGCAGTGAGTTGTGATATCTGATCTTGGTCTGCCAAGAGGAATGGATAGGTTCATACATGTCATATCATTTGTGATGCTTTGGTTAGACCAAATCATTTGCTTTCATATTCTTCAGGGTGTCACAGTTATGGTTCATAAAGATGCTTATCTCAGTGTTGAAGTGTGTTAATATGCTTCAAGAATGTTGCTTTAAAAATGAAGGCTATCTAATGGTCAAGGTGTCACCATTTGTTTTAAATATCCTAAACATCTCTCATACCCTAAATGGGCTTGAAAGTTAAACAGCCTTGTTTGACAGTCATTTACACTTTATGTTCTATTTGAATGGTGACCTGCTAGAACGGGTCAGTTCACTTAAGTACCACCGTTTGGAGGGGTCCCTAGTCATGGTGGTGACCGGCCCACCTCATCCATTTAACCGACTCCACCGGTCTCTTTTCAAAAGGCCTCGGGCGGGAAGTCTCTCTTCACATGTTTATGGAGCGCGTTTTCATTGGAGATTTTTATGAATTTAAAAACAATTGAAAATGTTTTGGAGGGTCCGCGACACATTCAAAAAGGGAAGGTTTGTTTTATTTGTGTTTAAACTTAGCAACTTTGGCATGTCACATTTTATGACATTTAAAATGTAAATTTTTATGAAAGGTGCATGGTATAAGGAGGGAGCCCGATATAAGTGGGCATTATTTATATAAAAGATTTTTGGAAACTTCTTTTAAATTTCCATTTTTAATTAAATGGCTTAAGATTGATTATAGAATTAAGGAGCCTTTATAGGAGATTACTATTGCTTTTTAAAAGCAATTTTTTTAGAAAACTATTGAAGAATTTTAGAAAAGATTTTCATGAAAAAATTGCAGAGATAACAATGATGCAATGAGAAAGATTCTTTACAGATTGAAGATTGTTTTTGAGGCAGATTGGTTTTCAAAGATGAATTGATTTTTTGATTTTATTGAAGATGAAATAAGATTGCAGGAATTTGCAAAGAGGAAGAGAGGAAGAAAATGAACAGTCATAGACATGAAGAGAAAAGTAATTTCTTCACAGATATAGAATATGAAAGGTTTTCATGAAGATATTTTTGAGGAAGATCAACAGGATTGAATGATGTTTTTGTCTTATCAAATTGAAGATTTTATTTGCAGGGATAATATTGAATACAGAAATTGTCCAAATTGAAATGTCAAGAATGTGAAGGATCATGTACAAAGAAGAGGAAGATCAAAATTTTTTTAATGCATAGAATTGACGGAAAGATATTTTGTTTTAAAAATAGAGAAGAGAATATGAAGGGTTGTGAAAGTATATTCAGACTTTATTTAATGATATTATAGATGCTTGTGATTTAGGAATCTTGTGTATTAACAAGATGAGGTGAGTAATGTTGTGCAGATTGATGATGAACTGACAGGGATCAAATACAGAGATTGACAAGGTGATTAAAAGACAATATGCAATTGAAATGACAATCAGGTGCATGAATCATGAATTCAATTGATCAAGACATTGAGACTTGTAAGACATAAATGAAACAGACAGAGTAAAGTAGTGTTGTTGTGCATATTGGAATACAGGATTGATATTTAGTGTTGTTGAATGGAGGATTAAAATACAAGATTGATATGCAGTATGGATCTGATTAATTTGCAGAGAAAATTGTTTATAGAGATTTGTATATGGAGCTTGTTTTGATTTGAAAATCTAACAGGAGGTATAAGGTTGTATACAATGGTGCAAATCTGATTGAACAGCAATCTTGTCTTGCACACGAAGTTTGATGTTTTGTTTATAGTGATTGTATTAGCCAGTGAGGCTTGTAGGTCAGTGAGACCTATTGGATTACTAGTGAGGTATATCAGTGTTGGAAGTGGGTGCTTCTGTTTGGGATTGGAGTTGGTGCTCCATAAGGAGTTGGTGCTCCTAGATACAATTTGTATTGCTAGTGAGGCATGTTTTTCAGTTAAGCCAGTGAGGCAATTCTGGAGTGGTTTTTCTACCCCTGGAGGGTTTTCCACTTGTGCAATTCTTGTGTCTTAATCATCTCTCTATGATTGTATGTTTTAATCATGAGTTTTGTTTATGTGTTTGACAAAGTTATGTGCATATGTGTTTGACAATTCAATGATAACTTTCTCTTCTTTGTGCTCTGCAAGTTAAATATTGAAAAAGATTTAAAAATTCACACAACACTGATTCACCCCCCCTCTTAGTGTTGTCCTTGACTCCTACAATTGGTATCAGAGCCAGTTTCCCTTCTACAGCTTAATCAGCTTGGGTAGGTCCTGTGTGTGGAGTTCAATGGGTAAGTGCAGGAGAAATAAGCACATGAGAAATCTTAAGCATCATTCTGGTCAGAAGACACAAAAGATATTATCCATATCAAATTCAAATGTTGATATAAATTTAGTTGATAAAGATGTTCTCCATGTTAAGTCTGATATTGTGTTAGAAGGAAATTTTTTAGATGTTCCTCAGTTTGATGGTTCAAATTTTCTAGTTTGGTATGTTAGAATGCAAGTGTATTTATCCTCCTTAGGATATGATGTTCTTATGTCAGTTGAGAATGGTAATTCTGCAAATAACAAAGAAGTTCTTGAATATAATGATATTGCAAAGAAGGCTATATTATCTGCTCTGTCTACTGATGTTATTTGTAAAGTTATGGATTGTGTTACAGCTCAGGATATGTGGAGGAGATTGAAAAGAATTTACCAAGGTAATGATAAAGAAGAGGACACTCTGGTATGTGAAGAAAGTAGCAATGAAAAGAGACTTTCAAATGAAGGAGTTGAAGTTCAATCCCAATCAAATTCAGAAGAAGCTAGCATTAGAAGTGATGATGATCAGAGTGATGATGATCAGGATTATAATGAACAAGATTGTGAAATTGATATGGAAGGAGAGCTTATATATGCTTTGAGTGAGCTCAAGAAGTATAAGAGAGAGAATCAGAAACTAAATTTGCTGCTGCAACAAGAAAGAGAATCTAAAGATAATGTACATTCGGAACTTGAAATTGTATCTACAGATCTTGAAGAGGCTAGATGTCAAGTTATTAGTTTAAAGACATATATTGATGATTCAGATAAACTAGTTGCTAGATTAAAGACAGAAATTGAAGAAGCTAAGAGGATAGCAGATGTTTCAATATCTGACCTTGAAGTTAGAAGGATTGAGAATCTAAAACTGGAAGGTGAAATTATCAAACTCAGAAAAGATTATGATGGTCTCAAGACTTTATCTAAGAAGTATCAGGAGTTTGAAGAAAGCACAAGCAAGTTACATGTGTTGTTGGGCAAACAGAAGCAGCATAATGACACAACTGGATTAGGATTTGAAGAAGGGGAATGTTCAAAAGCTAGAGAGACTCCCAGAAAGATGATTGATTTGAATACTGCCACTGAAAACAAAATGCATAATCAAAGAAGAAGAAATTTCAGAAGAAGTGCTCCTGTTAGACAAGCATACATGTACAGGTATAACTATTCATTTAATGGTTTTTGTTATACTTGTAATCAATTTGGGCACAAATCAGTTAACTGCAGAAGGAACACTGATATTATTTGTTACAAATGCAATAATGTTGGACACATACAAAGAAATTGCAAAGTACATAGAAGGTATAATCCTACAGAGAAGCTTAAAATCAGTGCTCAAAGGTATTATTAGTCAATTGATTTTGATTATAACATAATTTGTTATAATTGCAACTCTCTTGGTCATAAAGCACACAGTTGCAGGAGAGCATCACCTAATTTGAAAGGTTGGGAAAAGAAAAAGGTTGAAAAGGTTTGGAGAAAGAAAGCACCTATGAAGATTTGGAAGCAGAAAGAAAGTAAAGAGAAGTCAGAATCTAAGCTTGTGCATCTTGCACAAGTCATCACATCTATTGCATAACATAGCATGAAGTAAGAGGGAGGTATCAAATGTTCTATTAGTTAACCCCGAGAATTTTCAGGAAGAAGATCATTTGATATGATGATCTTGTCTGTCTATCATTCTTACCATGCTTTGAAATTATTGATGTTGATGTTGCTAACATTGCTGATTTTCAGTGTATAATAGTGATACAGGTGTTCATTGGTTTATTATGCTTTCAAGATATTGAAAAGGTATTTCAGGAGTTCTAATGCACAAATTTGATCCTGACTACAAAGGATGAATTGTCATTGCAATTCAAAGTGTTGTTGCAATAAAATCTTGATTTACTGATAAAATCAAGAAATAGGAATTCTTGTTGATTGTAGTAGGTTTCAGATATGATCAAATTTGACAAAAGATGTGCAGGAACAGCAAGATTGTCTTCATTCCTTTCATGTCAAGAAGGATGATCTTCATTCTTGGTTGCAAAATGAATGTTCATTGGTATAATAATTAATATGATTCAGAAAGGTATGTGAAAATTGTGTATCTCCAGTTTTGAGTGGTATCAGGTGTCCATGATCAATGACATGTTCAGTGAATGCAAGGACAAAGAGCTTAAGATGCTCTCAAGAAGCTCTTATCAGAAATTAGCATGTGTTGGCTAAGGTGGCTGAAAATGAAAATTCAATTCATAACAATTATCTCTGCTTTTGATTTGTGCAAAGTGTTGTTACAGGAAGAATTTGTTGATGCAATTTGTTTGTTGTTGTTTGAATGACAAAGTCAAGAAGCAGGAGTTCTTGTTGGTTGCAAGATGTAGTTATGTATATATCAGATTTGACAGTGTGTTGTGAAAAGTGTTTTGTGCAGAACAGGAGGATAGTTCAGATGGTCTTCATTCTTTGTCATGTTAGAAAAGGTGTCAGAATAGTTTGGTTGCAGGAAGAAATTTTGATGGTCATATTTACTATCTTTTTGAGTAATGTTTTATGGCATATGTTTTACATAAGTATTAAAGCTTTCAGGTGATTTGGAGATAGTGTTTCACTTGTTTCATTGATGATCTTCCTCACTAATTGTTTCAGACAGAGTTCTTCAATCTATGACATTGATGGTGATATCCTGCATTTCATCAGAAGAAGTTAAAATCAGCAATAGCAGATGGTTGACATGTTGCTTCATGACTAATTTAGGAAGTGGATAAGTGTTGAGTTGAGTTGAGTTATGTTGGTTAGTCTTGTCAGTGTTTACCAATGGTATTTCTGAGTAGTAATTTGTTTGTGATCTTTTATACATGGAAGATCTTGGAGATTTGTTATTTCAGGTCAAAAAGGTTGTTGATTGAAGAAGAACTATTTGTTTTGAAAGTTTGTGATGTTATCAAGAAGGAGTGTGTCAGTCTTCATCTTCACAGTGGTATTGTCATATGGCTTCAAAGATTTTGGTAAGTGGTTCAAAGATAACAAAAGTTTATGTTTTCAAAGTTCTCATACTGCAGGGTGATTGAAATTATCAAGCTATAACATCTTTTCAGTGGAGTTGTTCTCAGGGGGAGATAATAGTCTTTGTCATCCGATGTCAAAAAGGGGGAGAAAGAAAAATATGCATCAGGTGGTTTTGCCATCATTGACAAAGGGGGAGATTGATGGAGTCAGGTTGTCATTGATGTCAAAAGTGTTCAGGAGCATGAGACATCATCTTGAAGATATAGAGAATGGTTTTATACTTCACAGGTTTGATCTTGCATCATCAGGAGATGTGTTCTTCACAATGTCATATCAGTGAACATGACATATTCAATCAGTTGGAGAGATGTGTTCTTCACAATGTCATATCAGTGAACATGACATATTCTTGGTAGGCATGGTCTTCATTATTCATCAGGTTCTTGACAAGGTTGATGATATCAATTGTTAGTATTCAAAGGTTTGCAATGTGTTGGTTCTTGACAAGGTTGATGATATCAGTTGTTGGTATTCAAAGGATCACATGAATACACTTGATGTGTGATGTTGAGATCAGGATATATACTTTTCATGTGGTAGTTGAAGATTAGGATGTATACTGTTCATATGGTATCCAAAGGTGTGCATGTGATTTGTCTATTGTCTTCGTATTTGTTGATCATGTATAAGATGCTTTACAGGAGATGGTATATGTTCTCACAAGAGATGTTGTATGAGCTTAGACTGCAGTGAGTTGTGATATCTGATCTTGGTCTGCCAAGAGGAATGGATAGGTTCATACATGTCATATCATTTGTGATGCTTTGGTTAGACCAAATCATTTGCTTTCATATTCTTCAGGGTGTCACAGTTATGGTTCATAAAGATGCTTATCTCAGTGTTGAAGTGTGTTAATATGCTTCAAGAATGTTGCTTTAAAAATGAAGGCTATCTAATGGTCAAGGTGTCACCATTTGTTTTAAATATCCTAAACATCTCTCATACCCTAAATGGGCTTGAAAGTTAAACAGCCTTGTTTGACAGTCATTTACACTTTATGTTCTATTTGAATGGTGACCTGCTAGAACGGGTCAGTTCACTTAAGTACCACCGTTTGGAGGGGTCCCTAGTCATGGTGGTGACCGGCCCACCTCATCCATTTAACCGACTCCACCGGTCTCTTTTCAAAAGGCCTCGGGCGGGAAGTCTCTCTTCACATGTTTATGGAGCGCGTTTTCATTGGAGATTTTTATGAATTTAAAAACAATTGAAAATGTTTTGGAGGGTCCGCGACACATTCAAAAAGGGAAGGTTTGTTTTATTTGTGTTTAAACTTAGCAACTTTGGCATGTCACATTTTATGACATTTAAAATGTAAATTTTTATGAAAGGTGCATGGTATAAGGAGGGAGCCCGATATAAGTGGGCATTATTTATATAAAAGATTTTTGGAAACTTCTTTTAAATTTCCATTTTTAATTAAATGGCTTAAGATTGATTATAGAATTAAGGAGCCTTTATAGGAGATTACTATTGCTTTTTAAAAGCAATTTTTTTAGAAAACTATTGAAGAATTTTAGAAAAGATTTTCATGAAAAAATTGCAGAGATAACAATGATGCAATGAGAAAGATTCTTTACAGATTGAAGATTGTTTTTGAGGCAGATTGGTTTTCAAAGATGAATTGATTTTTTGATTTTATTGAAGATGAAATAAGATTGCAGGAATTTGCAAAGAGGAAGAGAGGAAGAAAATGAACAGTCATAGACATGAAGAGAAAAGTAATTTCTTCACAGATATAGAATATGAAAGGTTTTCATGAAGATATTTTTGAGGAAGATCAACAGGATTGAATGATGTTTTTGTCTTATCAAATTGAAGATTTTATTTGCAGGGATAATATTGAATACAGAAATTGTCCAAATTGAAATGTCAAGAATGTGAAGGATCATGTACAAAGAAGAGGAAGATCAAAATTTTTTTAATGCATAGAATTGACGGAAAGATATTTTGTTTTAAAAATAGAGAAGAGAATATGAAGGGTTGTGAAAGTATATTCAGACTTTATTTAATGATATTATAGATGCTTGTGATTTAGGAATCTTGTGTATTAACAAGATGAGGTGAGTAATGTTGTGCAGATTGATGATGAACTGACAGGGATCAAATACAGAGATTGACAAGGTGATTAAAAGACAATATGCAATTGAAATGACAATCAGGTGCATGAATCATGAATTCAATTGATCAAGACATTGAGACTTGTAAGACATAAATGAAACAGACAGAGTAAAGTAGTGTTGTTGTGCATATTGGAATACAGGATTGATATTTAGTGTTGTTGAATGGAGGATTAAAATACAAGATTGATATGCAGTATGGATCTGATTAATTTGCAGAGAAAATTGTTTATAGAGATTTGTATATGGAGCTTGTTTTGATTTGAAAATCTAACAGGAGGTATAAGGTTGTATACAATGGTGCAAATCTGATTGAACAGCAATCTTGTCTTGCACACGAAGTTTGATGTTTTGTTTATAGTGATTGTATTAGCCAGTGAGGCTTGTAGGTCAGTGAGACCTATTGGATTACTAGTGAGGTATATCAGTGTTGGAAGTGGGTGCTTCTGTTTGGGATTGGAGTTGGTGCTCCATAAGGAGTTGGTGCTCCTAGATACAATTTGTATTGCTAGTGAGGCATGTTTTTCAGTTAAGCCAGTGAAGCAATTCTGGAGTGGTTTTTCTACCCCTGGAGGGTTTTCCACTCGTGCAATTCTTGTGTCTTAATCATCTCTCTATGATTGTATGTTTTAATCATGAGTTTTGTTTATGTGTTTGACAAAGTTATGTGCATATGTGTTTGACAATTCAATGATAACTTTCTCTTCTTTGTGCTCTGCAAGTTAAATATTGAAAAAGATTTAAAAATTCACACAACACTGATTCACCCCCCCTCTCAGTGTTGTCCTTGACTCCTACATGTTTGGAGAGTTAATGGGTTGTAGAAGAAACCTAGAGTCCCAAAAGATCTGGGCACGTGAGCGCTATGTGTGTTCCTGATTTTGATGGGTGTTGTGTATGAGTGTTGCAGTCTAATGAATGCTGCAGAGGCAGAAGATCACTAGCATGGTGGAAAATATGGACATGAGAATTGTTGATTAATACAGTAATAGAAAGAAGAAGCACCAAAAGACTGGGAAGAGAGAAAGGAGAGAAGCCCTAGGTGAGGTATAGAGGTGTGTTGTTGTGTGTGAACAGATCGCCGAAGGAGAGGCAGTTTGCACTTGGAGATTGAATAAGAGAAATGGGTTTTTGTGTAAGAAAACCTGTGATAATCCCATATTGGAATAGATATTGGGATGAAGTAGAAAGAAGAAGGTACCGAGAGGGATTGGAAGAGATCTTGAGAAGAATGGAGATCTTGGAAAAGATTTATTTTCCTGACAAGGTTGTGACTGCACAAAGCAGACAAGAAGAGAAGAAGAAAGTTTTCATGGCACCTGAGGAGACATCATGGTCTATTGATTTATTTTCTAATGATTTGTTTGAAGTTGTGAATACAGGTGTGAAGAAGACTAAGGACAAGCCTTTAGAGGCAAAGAAAGAAAGGGCAAGAAGAGAGCCCATCAATGGAGTTGGAGATAAGAGCAAAATAAGCCAGATTGCAACAATAGATGATAAAAGACAATTTGTACTTGAAGGTGGAAAGAGGGCTGATCAAGAAAAGAAGAAAGCTTGTGAAGAAAGGGAGTTGGCAAGACATGCAACCAAGAATATTTGCAAATTGGGGCAGCAGACCAATGACAAGGTAAAAGTTTGTTTTGATTGTGTAAGTGGTAATGGGAATGTAGATGTGCAAGTTCAAAAGGAAAAGGGTAAATTAGTAGATCATGGGTATATAATCCCATCTTGGCAAAAGAAATCAATTGATGATGTGCAACAAAGAGGAGTGGTTTGTATTAACTTTTGTGATAGAAAAATAACATCAAGGGTAGAAGAAGTTGACAACAAGAAAGCTAAGGATGTTGATGAGGACTGAAGATAGTTTGTAGATTTTCAGAAGTGTGAAGTTGATCCTGTTGATGTTCAAGGTAATTCTGAGTTCAATGCTATAGTTCATGTCGCTAAAGATGATAAATATAATGAAGATGAAAAGAACACCATGTCTGCAAAAGAGGATGAGCAACTGGATGTGCAGAACAGTTCAAAGGCAAATTTGGAAGGTGAAAAGGTGATTACAATAGAGAAAGAAAGTGTAGAAGGTTCAATGAAAGAACCAGATGATGAAGAAGAGGCAAAAGACTTATTGTTACTTGATCACATTGCGGTCGTAAAGATTCCAAAGGTAATTTCATTTGCATAGAGAAAAGATAAGGTTTTATTTTCATTTGAGATGATGTCCGTAGATGATTATGATGATGAGTCAGGATGGTGGAGATTTAGAGTTGATAAGGAGAATCAAAGGTGGAAGCATGCACAGAGGGAAAGAAGTTGACAAATGCAGATAACAAAATTTCAAAGGCAACAATACAAGCGTGGAAGTGCAGAGTTAATGAATTGAAAAGTGAGGAAAAAGAAAAGAGGAATTGTGGACCTCATGAGCAGGAGCTCATGAATTTTTCTGCTTGGGGAGTCTGATGCAGTGGCATCCCGTATCGTCCAATTTTGGATTGCATTTTTTTTCTTTTTTTTGGGTTTGTGGTGTTGCTAAACCTCCTGATAGTATCTTGATTTTGGCTATTTCTGTCACCACTACTGTGATATTAAATTTCTATTTTTCATCTGAAGGTTATGGCTGGCAAATTGTTCAGTTAGAAAAGATTCGAAAAGCCTAAAATTGTGCAACAGCTGGCAATGCAAATATAAAAGATTGGATTTTTCCTTCCAGGTCGGCTACAGATAGAAACAATAATAATTCATCTTCAATCCATGCAAATGATGGTAGTCATGTTGTGGCAACTACATTTACTTGTTGGTAGTGGTGGTATCATTATGGTAGATTTCAAAATGTTAATGGTGCGACGGCTTTTATTTTTCTTTTCTGTAAAATTTATAACGGATTATCATAAATGGTGTAGCTTGAGCATGGAGATAGATATATAAGAATGGGTATGGAGTGGTAAGTGAGAGGACGGTGGGAGCGGATAGAGAGGAAGGTTAGGGCATATAGCCTATCGAGCCATAGAAAATTAGTGGCTGACTATCATATAAAGCCGTCTGTCAAATACAAGAGACAGATAGAGATATGGAAGTGTGGGAAGATTGAGGAGTTCGATGGCAATCAAAATTTGGTGAAAGGTCGATGAGAAAGAGAGATGGACGGGAGTATTAGTATAATCTTAGGTATCTTTGTATGTGGAGGCTGATCATATCCAGCCATAGTTAGTTATTCATCATGATTTGGAGACTTGAAGAGAATGTTGTGTAACGTGTAATATCTTTCCTAAATTATAAAGAACCGATCCATTATATTTCTCCTGTCACATGTATCTTTTTGTGTTGTCGATCATGTTACATACTATCATTCTGGATTATGAACTTTCTTGTCATTTTCAACATATTGCTATGTTTTTTTAGTTTGTGTAAATGAGTTTTTGATCTGAAACTGTGAATCTTCCCATCAAGTGGTATTGAGCATATATTGTGTGACATCTGTTCCATCAAGATTGAAGCAAGCCCCAAGAGCTTGGTATGAAAGACTAGATAAACATCTTTTGAAGATTGGTTTCAACAAAGGTACTGCTGACAGTAATTTGTATTTCAAAATTGATCATGAAAACATTTTGTTTGTTGAAGTGTTTGTGGATGATATCATTTTTGGAGGAAGAGATAGTATGTGTAAAACTTTTGCAAATTAGATGAAAAGTGAATTTGAGATGTTAATGCTTGGTGAAATGAATTTCTTCCTGGGTCTGCAAATTACTCAAACAAAGAAAGGAATCTTCATTGCTCAGACCAAATATGTGAAAGAGTTGTTGAGAAAATTTGGGATGGAAGATTCAAAGCCAATGAATACTCCCATGGCAACTGGATGTAAGTTGAGCAAAGATGATGACTCTCCTAAGGTAGATCAAACAAAGTACAGATCAATGATTGGAGGATTGTTGTATCTCACTCAAACTAGACTAGATATAATGCAGGCTGTTGGTCTTGATGCTAGATTCCAGGCTGATCCCAGAGAATCTCATGTCATGGCAATCAAAAGGATTTTTAGGTATCTAAAAGGAATAGTTGAGTATAGTTTGTGGTATCCTAGAGATCATGATTTCTCTCTTCATGCATATACAAATGCAGATTGGGCAGGAGATGTGGATGACCAGAAGAGTACCAGTGGTGGAGCATTCTTTTTGGAAAAGAGATTGGTTTCTTGGCTAAGCAAGAAATAAGAGGCAATATCTCTGTCTACAACTAAAGCATAATACATTGTTGCAGCAAGTAGTTGCACTCAAGTTTTGTGGATGAAGCAGATGCTAAGAGACATCAAAGTAGAGTATGAGGAACCTATCACAATCTTTTATGATAATTCAAGTGCAATAAATATTTCTAAGAATCTGGTGTTGCATTCTAAGACTAAGCACATATCTATCAAGTTTCACTTTCTGAGAGAACAAGTGAACAAGGATGAAGTCAAATTGGAGTTTGTGCCCTCCAAGGATCAGATTGCAGATATCTTTACTAAACCTCTTCCCAGGGATTCTTTTGAATATCTCAGGGAGAAATTAGGGGTTATTGCCCCTCTAGTGTTGAACTAAGGTGCACTAAGGTGCATCAGTCTGGTGGATATCAAAGTCATATCTTATGATTCGGATTGATGGGAGCTGCTACTTAGGGGGAGCAGCAGGTATGATTCTGAAGTATTAGAGTTGCAAGTATGAGCCCTTTGCCATTGATGTCAAAGGGGGAGAGAAGACATGTGAAAAACAAGTGGTTGTTGATCAAAGGGGGAGCAGTAAAGGAAGATAAGACATGTGAATGGTTGTTGGTGATAGGGGGAGTTGTGACAGTAAGGAGAAGTTCTTGTCTTGATGGTTTTTCACATCATATGTTGCCATCAATGACAAAGCGGGAGATTGTTGCAAGTATGGGCCTAACAGGTGTTGTCATTGATGTCAACATACTCAGGTTGCATCAATGAGAAGGATTGGATGAGCTATGTGCTGAGGATATTGAGAAAATTAGTCTCAATCAGGAATAGTGAAGAACAGTGATGACAAGAAGGTAAAAGTCCCAAATAGGTTGAGGATCAGAGTATACAGTTTAAAGGGTTTGTAGATATAAGTCGTGAGATACTCTAGTCAAGTTTTCAGAGGTCCGCATGAAGATATGAAGAAGTTATGGTCACTCCAGTAGAACCGGTTCTAGTAGGTGTTGAGAAGTGACAGAGTGACACAGATAGGTCCGATGAGATCCAAAAATGCATTTCCCCATTTTGTTGATTTGAGGAGGTGTCTAAGATGTCCTTGTAAAGTTTCAAGTAGATTGGTTCATGGTTTGAAAGTCCAGAAGAACCTATTCCTTTGTGACAGTGATGACAGACTATGTTCTTGAGGTTCCGGATGAAGGAGAGAAGAATTCCAGAAAGCAGATGAAGTGTGGATGTTCTTGGTGACTCAGGAAAGGTTATGGTGATCTTTGGATTGTGTCTAGCTCATGTTGGTAGTCCACATTGAAGTTAGAGTTTAGTTTTGATGGATAACCACTGGATGTTGGTGTTCTTCCTGAGACTGGCCGACTGGATGTATTACATGTCTTCTGGATGATCTATAAGTGTTTGCCAACTTAGATGAGTGTTCCTAAGTCAGTGCGTTGTATAAATAAAGGATTGTGAAGTCATTCCAAAGTGTGTCTTGTGGAGATGAGAGTGTGGTAGTGAAGAAGGGAGCAAAAGGCAGAGCAGAAGTTTTTGGGCTTTAATGGAACTGATTCAAGCATGGTGAAGATGCTATTCTCCAGTTCATGTATGTGATACTTACTTCTTTTTAGACAATGTGTCTCTTGTAGGTAGTGAGCCTCTTGTGAGCAGTGTGCTTGAGCAGTGAGCCCTAATTGGCAAGTGCCATTTTGTTCTTTCTATTCTTCTAACCGAGAATACAATCTTAGGTTAATCACCCTGTGGTTTTTCCCTTAACTAGGTTTTCCATGTCAAAATATTGGTGTCTTATGTGTTGATGAGTTTCTGCTTTTGATTTGAATGCATTATGTTTCATGTTTAATATACTACTAATCACCAAGAAGTTTTAAGTGTACAAGTTGGAGAAAGTTTTGCACAACTAATTCACCCCCCTCTTAGTTGTGTGCCCTAAGTCTGATAGTTAAGCCCAGAACAGTATGGATAATGCCAATGGGCTACGAAGTAGATGAGAAAATTCTGGAGCTACATATTCAACCCCTGCTGAGTCAACCTAAGGACCCTGATGCAGAAAGGTTTGGAACCTTTCAAGAATTAAGTGTAAAGATACATGTTGAACTAAGACAACCAGAGATGAAAAGAAAAGTGAGAAGGGAAGTAGAGGAAATTGCCAAAAGATATGGCATATCAAAGGAGGTAGTTGATGCCAACAGAGAGAAAATAGAAAGCGCTGAGAAAGAGAAACAAGAAGCAGAAAAAGAAAGTGTTTCGGTACAAGCCTCCTCCCGGACTAGATCCTCCAAGAGCTCTACACCTACCACCTCCAAGAGCTCAAGAGCCTCAAAACCGGAAGCCAAGACATCTAGAAAGGGAGAAAAGAGAATGAAGACAAAGGCCACAAGGTCATACATAAGACAAAAGGATAACGAAGAAATAGAGCATGATGAGTAAGTAAAGAAAATGAAGAAGAAGAAGAAAATAGCTGGGGAATCCTCTGCCGGTAAAAACAAAGAAGAAGAGGCAGAAGAATTTGTTGAAAGGCCTACTCTCTATTGATGATGTCATCAAGGCAGTCACTATGGATGGGAATTTGTAACCAATGACTAAATTTTATGATGAATATAGTGACGCTGACAAGAAGATCTTGGAAGATGCTATAGTCAGGTACCTAAACATTTATAATAAAGCATTCATTGAAATCATCTCTCTAATTCCCAAAAGTCTAGAGAAGGAACTTGAATTGAGAAAGGAGAATGCTAAGGCTAAGGACCTAGAGATCTAAGAGTAGATTGCTATTCAGCTATATCCTTCCATTACTCCAAAACAAATGAACATGATCTTTAAGGATTGCAAGGATGAGTTCCGGAGCAAAGCAAGATTGAACAAAATTATGCTTGGAGAGACTGATCAAGTAGCAAGAGAAACATAAGACATCCTCTGGAATGGCTTTAAAAGATTCAATCTTCCTGTTATAGAGGAAATAGATGAAGAACCTTCTACCATGGATGTCAAAGGATTAAGTGCATCAAAAGAAGAATCTACTGAGAAAAATGTAGAAGAGTCAAAAGAGGTAGATGAGGAGAAGTCTAAGGACTTGGATTCCTCTGTTCCGAAAGAGGAAGTCTATGAAGAAGTCAACACCGCTCCTTCGAATCCCCCTGCAAACTCAGGTACTAAAGGAGAAAGAAGAGAAGAGGAGAAATTAAGTCAAGAAGAGGAGGTAAAGGGAAGAGAAGAAGAACAAACAGAGAAGATCCCTGATGACAATTCTGAGGTTGCGAAAGTAAAGAAGACTCAGTCTCTGGCAAGAGACATTGCAGAGGTAGTAAAGAGCTTCTTGAACAAAGAAATGATAGAAATATATGAACTAAAATTATTTCAAGGACCACTCAATTTTGATTCCCTCTCTTTGGTCCAGATAATGAAGATAGCATCCTTTGCCCAAGCTAAAGCTAAAGAAAAGCTTCTGAAGTCTCACATGGAAGATTGTGAACTGATAGAGATTGCATCTGGAATGCTGGAGAAGATCATGCCATCCTTCCAAAAGGATCCTTTGGCCTCTCCATCTGGTAACCTTAAATCTTTGATAAACTTTGTCAACACTCATTTTGATTCCTTAGAGAAATCGACAGAAGAAAAGGTCTGGAAAGAATTTTTGGGAAAGAGATTCTCTAAAGTATAGGGACTTGTAGCTAATGATAGGAGAACCTTGGATATTGGAATAAAGAGCCTAGAAAATGCTCTTAAAGATGGTGGAGAAATGTACAAATTTTGTCTATCCTAGTTTAAAGTGACAGAGGATATTGAAAAGAAGGTGAAAGAACAAGGTAAACTATTAAGTCTATCTTAGAATTTTGATTCTCTGACCTCATCCATAATGAATCAAGAGTGCCAGACTATTGCCATTATAAATGAAATAGAGGCTTGAAAAGGAGAAGAATATAATAAGCAGGATGAGTGGACTTAGAGGGATAATTATCCCTAAGTTAGAGGCAATGCATGAGGCCTTAATTGATGCTCAGACTATAGCTCAGACCAGTGATCTGGCAGACTTAAGAAGGGTAGAAGCTTATGCATTTTTGTTGAGTGGTCACATCTCAAATTTTAATAGGATGAAGCAGAGTTGGGCAACATAATTTGTATAGTTGAAGACCACTTTTGCGGATATACTTAAGTATATGTAAGTATAACATGTATATAACCTTATGCGGCTATGTATAGGTTGATTTTTGCAAATTTTGGTGTGCGGATTCCACCCTTTGCCATTGATGTCAAAGGGGGAGTGAAGAGTAGTGAAAAATGTGGAATCTAGCTAAGGGAGAGCTCTGGTAAAAGTGTAGATAAGCCAGAGCATCAGCCAAGGGGGAGTTTACTATGACACTTAGTCATTTTTCACTAAGTGTTGCCATCAATGCTAAAGGGGGAGATTGTTGGCAAGAGACACTGTATGGCTTCATGAGTGTTGTCATTGATAGAAACAAAGTCCATCCCACACATCCACTACACATGGTATGTCTATACTAGAAGACAGATTGAAGAGTGTTTTGGTCCGGTGAGCAAGAACAAAGCATGCAGCCAGGTCTGACAAGCAGGTCCGGATCTCTCAGATGGTGTAACTCAGCAAGTTACGAACTTGGACAAGTCAAGAGGTGTACCATGAGTACTACATTCCAGAGATTGAACCTCCGGTGATAAATGAGTGAAAAGATATGAGCATCTAAGTGTTGAGTTCTTCACAGGTAGAGTAGACTGAGGAAGAACTGACTGGCAGAACATCAGACTTTAATTGGGATGAGAAATTGATGGTGATCAAGCTATTTGAGGGATCATACATGGTTGACTAACATGATTGATGAATTCTATGTCTATGTCTTTGATACGCATCACATATTAAGCATGGATTCAGCCGATAGATCAGTGTCTTGGAAATATCTTAAGTATTTCGGTTGCTGACTAGAAAGATGTTGAAATCCTTGATGCGGATATATATACCAGATGGATTTCAGTATGAAGGTGTGAGTGTTGATACAGTGTGAGAAAAGGCAGAGAGAAGTGTGGAAGCAACAATACAAGTCCAGTATGTAACAGAACAACAACACTAGGACAAAGGAAGAATGAAGTGCATTAAATCAATATATCAAGCCTAACCGAAACCAAGCCTTAGCATTAGCAGATGTTTCTCATCAGTTTAAACACCTAGTTACCTTCTATAAACTTTGTAGATAGTGAGTCTCTTGTAGGCAGTGTGCCTCTTGTGAGTAGTGTGCTCGGGTAGTGAGCCCTAATTGGCAAGTACCATTTTGTACTTCTTATTCTTTTAACAGAGAATACAATCTTGGGTAAGTCACCCATGGTTTTTCCCGTAACAGGGTTTTCCATGTCAAAATCCTTGTGTTATGTGTGTTGATTTCATTTCTGCTCTCATGATTATATATGCTTATATGTTTTGATGCTGCACAAATTATAAAAGGAAAAATAAAGTAAAATTATTATAGATAACTGATTCACCCCCCCTCTCAGTTATCTACCTTGTTTCGAACAGAGGTGTGTATAATCCTTGCTTTTGATTTGTAAGATTTGCAATGGCACAAGTTGTATAGGATTAAAATTATAAAGTGACATCATGACACATTTTTGGCCAATAAAAATACCTCTAATGTACTACAATGCTCATTCCAAAGCGTCCTACAAAACAACTATAGTGTTGTTCCCATATCATCTTTTATCATTGCATAGTAAGAACACATATGTGTCCCATGTGGCAAAGAATCCCATCTTGCGAGTAGATATCAGGGGCTTGTTTACCTTCTATCAATTTGTTATAAATGTCAACAAAATCAAGATCAATGCCATATAGTTGAGGCCAATCTATTGTTTGGTGGCCACATGAATCTAACACTATTGTTAGGGATGTGATTATAGGTTTACTCAAGCAATCTACAACTTTGTTACTGCTTCCCTTCTTATGGTGAATGTTGAGGTGAAATTGCTACAAGTAGGTGGATCACCTTTGATGCTTACCATTTTGTAACTTTCCTTGTGTCTACATAAATTAGAGAGGTTTGTGGTTTGTGTGAATGATAGTCTCCTTCCACAAGAAATAGTGTTTCCACTATTTATAGGCCTAAACAATGACAAACAACTCCTTGTCATATGTAGGATGCATGCATACTATATCAGAGACAGTCTCACTATGGTAGGAAACTGGATTCCCATTTTGCATGAGTGTTGCCCCAAGTGTATACTTAGAAGTGTCTATCTCAATTTCAAAATATTGTTGCAAATCTAAAAGTGCTAGTACTAGTACTAAACATAGCTTCCTTTTCAATTCTATGAATGCTTGTTGATTTTCCTTTGTTCAAATAAATTTTTTTTTCTCCTCCCTTGAGTGCTTAATTCATAGACCATGCCAAGTGTGAAAATCCAAGCATGAAACTCTGATAAAAAATAGCCAATCCAAAAAAACTATAAAGTTTTGTGAAGTTTCTAGGAAATGGCCAATCTTTGATTACTAGTATCTTTTCAGGGTCAACACGAACACCCTCATTGTCCACAATGCATCTCAAGTACTCAATCTTCTCCATACCAAAATAACACTTATCTATATTAGCATAAAGTATATGTTGTCATAGAGTTGAGAGTACTTGTTCAACATGTTGCAAATGGTCCTCCAATGTTTTGTTGAAGACGAGTGTGTCATACAAATAGACAATAATGGATGAATTAATGAATTTTCTGAGTGCATCATTCATCATTTTGATGAAGGTGGCTGGGGCATTAGTTAGACCAAAAGGCATGACTAGCCACTCAAACAATCCTTATTTGGATTTGAAAATAGTATTCCACACATTTGATGGCTCGATTGGAACTTGATGGTACCTAGTCTTCAAGTCAATTTTGGTGAAAAATGTAGCACTTCTAAGGTAGTCCAAGAGATCATCAATGTGATGAATCAAATATCTATTCTTTATAGCGATCTTGTTTAGAGCATGATAATTAATGTAGAGTTGCCAAGTTCCATCCTTGTTCTTGGAAAGCACAATCAAGCTTCCACATGGTGAGGCACATGGGCAAATGTATCCCTTTTTAATTAATTCTTATATTTGTTACTTGATTTCATCATTCTCCAGGACTGGCCTTTTGTATAGTGGCCCATTTGGTAATGGTGTCCTTAGAATAAGGTCAATTGTATGATTGACTTGAAAATGTAGTGGTACCCTTGCTAGTGAGTTGAATACATCTTAATATCCTAACAATATTTGATCCATCTATTTCTATTGGGTGGTAGTAGTGGCTATTCTAGCATGAGTGTGTGTTTGTTATAACTAACCTTACCTCCTCAGGTCAAATCATTAGTAGTATGAATGTTCTAGTTTGAGAAATTACACATTGACACTATTTTGCACCAATCAAGGATATAAGTTTTGCAAGACTTACCTTAGGTATCCAATATTTTTGCTTACCCATCTTGACCTTGACACTATGTGGTTTGGACTCATAGATTCAATGAAACTAGTACATGTATGGTTGCCCCAACAATACATCACACACATACAAAGGTGCCACATCACATGTCACTTCATCTTTAAATGGTTTGATTGAATAGGGTAAATAATATTGTCTATTTACCTAAATATATCACCCTTGTCTTACCCATCCCATAGAGTATGGATGTGGATGGGGTGTTATCTGTAGGTTCAATCTCTTGATAGCCTCAATAGAGATCAAATTATTTTGATGTCCTCTATCAATAATGAAATGCAGGGCCTTTCCATTTATCCACATTTGTGAATGGAATAGGTGTTCTTGATCTTCACAAGGTAAGATTTGGGTAGTGACAACCATGGTATATGGATAGCCTCAATTACCTGATCACCATCCTTTTGCTCGAAAGGATCTATAGGAAATAACTTAGTTTTGGTCTCCAATTCATTTGTCCTTTTCATCAAGGTCTTGGCGACTGGACAATCCTTTGTGTTATGCTAGGGGATCTTATAAACTTCACACCACATACTTGTGTCTTTCTATGTCTTTTTGTTTCCTTTATTCATTGTTAATGCTTGTGAGGAGAATTCCTTGGTTTTCTACTTTCCCATAAACTTGCTACTACCTTTGCCCTTTGATTTTTTATTTGCAAAATATTCCCTTTTCCTTCCTATTTAAATTTTTCTTCAATCCATACTACATATTTGAAGGTAGTCCCCAAGGTCTTAATATTCAGAAAAGCCATCTCAATTTGAATATATTGATGAAGCCCACTATGGTACTTAAAGACCCAATGTTTCTCCCTATCTTGGATCTAAGCTTTGTTGATAATGAATGGAAGGTGTTGGTGTAGTCTTGAATATACTAGTCCTTTTTCTATCAAAGTGACTACCACTAAATATATTTTTCTCCATATGTATCCTCAGGAAAGATTCCACAAAGTCTCCCCATGTGAGATTCTCATTCAGCACTGCATCAAATTCTTTACCATCAAGGTTTCCCCTAGATAAAAACTTAGTCTCCCGTGATTGTTTCAAATGTGCTCAACTTTGAGGAGGGAAAATGTTGCTTTGTTGAAGCATCTCAGAAGTGATTTACGAAAAAGTATTTCTCCAATTTTGACATCCAATCATCAATAACATCTGCATCAACTTTTCCTTCAAAAGTTGGAATATCAAAATTTACTTGTACCTTGAAAGGGGTGAGACCAATAAATGGTCTTCTCATTATGTTTAGTTGCATATTATCTCAATTTTGTTGGAGTAGTTGATTGAATTGGTTCATCATCTCCTCATGTTGTCTTCTCAAATCTTCTTCAACCAACACCTAGAAGGGATCTAATTAGTCACCCTGTTCTTCAACCATCTACAATCATGTGTGTCTTAAAGGAAGGTAATCTGATGGATCTCTTATCTTCAATCCAAGACTTTGATATCTTGAACGCGTGCAATGTGACATACATGAGCAAACAAGCTCTGATATTACTAATCCAAATTATTCTAAGAATTTAGAAGACAATACCTAGTGAGGGATGGGTGATATTGTAAAAAACACAATAAACAATATGTGAAATAGCTTTATTCATAATATAAAGAGTTCGTACAATCTGGCAAACTTGTTGGGAGAGATGTATGCCTCAAAACTTTGCTCATTGGCTTCAAATTGAGCCCATTTATAGATTTTCAAAGAAACTGAAAGGTCACCACACCCATGTCCTCCTTGGAAGTTAAAATGTATGGGTATATGAGGACAAAGTTAGTTACAACATTGAAATATACTAGAAAACTATTTAATTTTGGTACTCCAACTTGGTGGCGTCATAACTCCTAGCTCATTGGGAAAAAATGGACTAGTTGGATGCATTGGAAAAATCTCCAAGAGAACTAGTTTGAGTAGCTTCGAAGGAAGTCTTTGGCACCCATGCTAAGTAATGGATGAAAGTACTCAAGGGAAATTCCACTCTGAAGGCCTTAAAAAATGTAGATTACAGAAACACAGGAATACCAAAAAATTAAATTTTGGATATTTTCCAGATTTGACCATGTAGATGTCACCTAAGTCCTCCTGGATATCTATGGGATCAATTATGCAAATAATTAATTTTTAATATGGGATAATTCATAATATACACCTTGTAAATGGAACTAGAAGTTAGTCCTAGTTAGCATCTTCATCAAAAGGGTCTAGGAAAGACAAATTTATGTCTCATATGTGTGATTCATCAATAACTTTACACAAAATTATATCTTTAGAACCAATCTTTTCTCTAACTGTTACAACTTTATCAAATAATCAAATAGTTCCATTGACATTTTGTGTAGTTAACTAATTCCAAATTTGGTAAAGTATAGGTTTTTTGTTATTAGAAGTAAATTCAAATATAATCCTACTATATGATGCATTACCACTTTAGAATTATTTGGTACTTTTCTCTTGTGATATTGGCTTCTTTGGTTGTTGTGGAGGTGACAAATATTTTTTCTATTTTTTATGATTTTTTAAAATTTAGCCATTGATTCATCACAATGGTTAGTGCAAGGATATGGGGGTAGAAAATGACAAAAATGTAGAATTTCTTTTCCTTGAGAATCAACATTTATTGCAGGTGGGATAAATATTTGAATTACTTTTGGATAGAATATTAACATGGTGTAAAATATAAAATGTAGGATTTTACTTTTAGATTTCAAATACATAATTTTTTAAATATTTATATGATAAAAGTTGGTTAAATAAAGGATGTACAAAAGTGATATTTTTAACAAATTATGTCAGAAGACAAAATATGCCCATGTACACCATTCCTAAAAAGTATTAAATGAAATAATTTTTCAAAATCCTTCTATGGAAAGAGGCTTTTGATGTTGATGTTTGGATTGGAGTTTTTTGATAATTTTTTAATCAAATATTTTTTATATATTTACTTATAAGATTAAGGTATAAACCTAAAACCCCTTGTGTACAAACCACATAATTTGACCTAAAATAATTGTAACATGAATTTTATTTACTCTCTAAAGAATAATGTCTAGACTGATCACATATAATTTTAAAAATAAATTTCAAAACCAAATGTTATTAAAAGAAGAATAATACATCATTTCAAGTTTTTGAGACTTTGTGTTTAAAAATTATTAAATAGATAGAAAAATGGCTCAATTTTTCTTTTAAATATATATTTGAAAGCTAGACACTCTTATTTATAATGTATTTTAATTTCAATAAAAAATATTAAAAATAAAGTCATCAACCATAATGGTGAGGTCAATTTAATAATAGATGCTATATCATGACATTAGCTTTTTTTGTAAACATTTTGCATGTGAGTACAATTGCTTCCTTGTTGTGATTGACCATTTATTATTAGAGGGAGGTGCATGATGAATATCCGTTGTAGCCATGATGAACCTCGAGTTGCTTAGAATACTTGCAGGTCTAAAGCTTAGGTTTAGATTGTCAAGCCTAAAACAATGCAAAATCGAGTGGATTTTTTTAATTTCAAAGTAATGAATATCTAATTGAAATATATATATCTCCTATGTTTATATTGGAACCATATCTGTTTGTAATGGATATCTATTAGAAATAGATATCCATTATATCCATTTCTTATATAATCAATAGACAGGTCTATATTTAGGATAGTATAGTATGGGTAGACTACTATAATAAGTTTTTCCTTATCAAAAACCAACTATAGATGCAAATATTTTTATTCTAATGTCACTTGTAAATATTCTTCAAGCATTATTGTGTTAATTTAGGTCTTCTTCAAGTTCTATTGGTAGAAGGAATATTGAAGCATTTGAGGATCACTTTTAAAAGGGATTCAATCATAAGCACCATTTTATAGGGGATATTGAAGCACAAGCACCATTTCCTTAAGGAATCAAGCACAAGCACCATTTTCAAAAGGGATCTTCAAGCACAATTGCCATTTATAGAGGATTCCAAGTAACATTTTTGCAAGGGGTTTTCGAGCACAATTTTGTAAGGGGATATTCAGAAAAGGATCTAGATCTATTTGTATTTTAAATAGCTCGGAGTGGATATATTTTAGAGATCTCTTGACTATTCAATTGTTGAATCCTATCAATGTTATTTGGTAATTATGGGATCAAATAAATGTCAACAAGAAAAGGGAGGTCTTGGCACTTGAAGAAATGGAAGCACATCGAGAGAAGGAAGTAAAACAACAAAGAGATTGAAGAGAGAGGATTCGTGAAATGAAGAATGTTGAAATATCCAATTTAGTATTGATTATGGAAAAGGTGAGTATTCAAGATAAGAACATTGAAGAGGTAAACATAGAAGATGTAAATGTAGAAGAGGAAAATGTGAAAATGGTGAATGTGGAAGAGGACAATAAGGAACATTTGATGGATGTGGAAATGAGTCAAGGTAAGTATTCAAATGCACTCGTTGAGGAAATTAACACTAGTTTGTTAAAGGAATGTGGATATATTGATGTTGAAAAGATTATAAAAAAACAACATAGTAGATTTTAATAACATAAACAATGATTTAAACATTAATCTAAAGAACATTGAACATGTAGACTACAATTTAATAATCAATGTAGATAAAGATGAACACATTGATATTGAAACACCTTATATAGGAAGTAAAAATGAAACATTTTTATTTAAACTATAAGAAATGTATTAGATATTCTTCTTGATAAAAATCATGGAGAATAGTTCAAAATTATGCAATAAAATTGTATAAAAAATGTAGACACCTAAATCTGACCATCCTAACATCACAAGACTTATCCCCCATCCATCTTATTCTAACATTAATTAAATAAATTAGTTATTTAATTAACCCATCTGATCATCTTCACAACATTATTTAAATAAATTTATTCATTTATTTATTTAATTAATCATTTCAACACTTGTTCTAATGTTTCAACATTTAAATAAATAAAGCAACATTTATTAAATAAATAAATCATCAGTTCCTATGTCTATTCTTCCAAAAATTAAATAAATACCCAACATTTATTTCATTCATCCATTTTCTCACTCATTATTAATTAAATAAACAAATCATGTTTATTTGACTAATTAATCACTTGCACATAGATGAAAATCTACATTATCAATCCTAACCCAAATCAACTTTAAATCTTAGCCATTCATATAATCTTTTAATCTCCACCCTCTATTTCACACATGTGATTCTCACACATGTGTGAGAAGTTCCACTTGTCACAATCACACATTCCTATGCTTCTCACATGTGTGAGGAGTCCCACTTATCATAATCACACATTCCTAGGTTTCTCACACATGTGTGAGATGTACTACTTGTCATAATCACTCTTCCCCATAGCCCTTCTTACACATGTGTGATAGCTTTCACAAGGTCCTAAAAGGTACCTTTTGATCCTCACCATCTACTTTATCCAAGATCCCCTCATTCATTGATCTCCCCTCAATCCAAGGATTCCACTTGTGCACCAATCAAATCATGCCACGTGTAGGTTCCTCATCAACCAAATCCTCTCAATCATTCTCAACTATTGACCTCCTAGGGTAAAAGTTCAAAGTTGTGTCACACTTTGGGCCAACGTATTAGCATAAACAATTTTAAGTATTTCCAACTAAAAGTCAATTTTGATGAAACTTATGTTCTATTTGAATTAAATATAGCTAAATTAGATCTAGGCCACAACTTTTCCAATTGGAACTATCCACTAAAACCATATGTAGCATCACTTTGGGTCTCATTTACCAAAAAATGAAATTATTTGAAAAACTTGATGTTCTAACAAATCCTATTCGTGCAAATAATCATTTTAAAAGAATCTAAAAATACTTTTTTGTAGATCTATAAGTCTACTTTTTAAAAATATAATTTGTAAACATTTCAATTAGTTTTTAAATATTTTATATTTTATTTTTGCTAAAAGTAGGTCATCAACACCAAAATATGGTGTTGATTGTCCTCTCAAGAAAAAATAGTAAAGTTTATCAATTTTTTTTGAAAAAATATGATGCACTAGAGGAGAGATTCCTTGTCAAGATGATATCATTTTTTTTCCTATTTTGGATAAATATTTAATCAAGACAAAAGTTGACGTCCCATCGAAATAGTTGTGTTTTCATTACATACAACTTCCAAGATTTATTTAAAAATATATATTTATCAAATTAGAGAAAAAATTAATCCAATCTTGAATATTAGTCAAAGGAACTACCATATCATTAGGGGAAAAATGTGAAAAGGTGTACAAAAAAGATGAATGATGAACCATCCTAAAAGTAATTATTTATCTACTCTCCAAGTCTCTAATAAACACTAAATTAGGTGTGAATTCAATAGTTTTCCCTGCTCCATTGTGAGTAATCTAATATATAGAAAGGAGGTTGTTTGACAAAGAAGGCACATAAAATACATTATTGAAGAACTACCCTCCCAAATATCAATAGATCCTTTCCCAATTGAATTTATATAAGTGTTGATACCCATCAAAATAGGTAGCATAGTATAAGGTTCAAATGAAGAGAATATACCTTTTGAAGAAGCCATCTGATGGGAAGCTCTAGAATCAAGAAGACATCCCCTAAATTTAGAATCGTAGATGCAAAAAGTGCTATGCCCTTCATCCTTCCTATCACATTAGCCAATCTAGTTGTCCTTGATTGTATAGATTATGATGGTGTAGATGAACCAGATAATATTGTTGAAGACAATTTGATATTGATCATTTGAAGAAGATGCTTCAACTCATAAATTTGTTTTAGATAACAATTATGTTCCTCATGCCCTAGTTTCTTACAATACGCACACTTGGGCTTCTCCTTCTTATGTTTTTCCTCTTTAGATCTTGAGGTGGTGAGCTCATTAATTAAATTTGATTCTATCTTAGGTTTAAGTTTCTTCTTATCTTTTCCTTTGGATGATTGTGCTACCAATGCCTAACTCTTGGAAAGTGCATCTAACTCGATAAGAACAAAATTCTCTCTAGTCAAGGGTCATCCCACAATAATGGGTTACACTTTTTGGCCAAACATGACATTGAAATCAACATTTTGAACTAAATATTCACAATCTAACACCTATAGCCGCTAAACTATTAGGAATTTGAAGATGATGCAAACTAGTGATTTGTGAGAATTTGTCTGTAGATTCTAAATATATATATTTTAGAAAAATTTGGAGTTAAATCGTAAAAAAATTTTCGTCTCCTTTGATAACTAGTTTTTAATAGTAAATAGCATTTTTTTAAAGTGGTGTGTAT
This sequence comes from Cunninghamia lanceolata, assembly GCA_027924645.1. NCBI lineage: Eukaryota > Viridiplantae > Streptophyta > Pinopsida > Cupressales > Cupressaceae > Cunninghamia > Cunninghamia lanceolata. The sequence goes on along the minus strand of BSBN01000791.1, from coordinate 3,421,461 downwards.
TCTATCGCACATAACTTTTTTTCTACAAAAGATAAAATTCTGATTCTTTTGAATTTAGATTGGTAAGACTGATATCTAGAGGATGCATTTGGTTTCATAATGTTTTGTTGAATATTTTTTTAATTAAGTTATGAAGTTAAACCGATTATAATTTAAACATAGGTGTATTCTATCCAACATAATTTTTTTTGTATGTATCAGAATTCAATTGTTTTTTTTGTTGGAATAAGGACATCAATACCTAGAGGACATGTATTTTTTAAATTTTTTCTCTATTTTCATATTTTTTCGTATGTGTGAAACAAATACCTTGTTGTTCATTGAAAAACCTACATTCACAAGAAATAAAAAATAAATATAATAATCAAATTAAATATATTTAAAATTATACTTTTTGGGAAGCTTATAATAAGGACTACATACTTACAAAACATAAATTTTAAATGAATTCATTTGATCCGCCAAAAGTTAAACCAAAAGTGGTTTTTTATAAGCATTTTGATAGGTGTTGAGGAGACTCCATTATAGGTATGGTTTAAAACTATCAGGATTCTATCCAAGGGGGTTTGAATCTAAGGGGGTTTGATCAAACCCTTTTCAATTAAAATCTTTTAAATGGAACCTTTGAAGGCTTAAGTCATTATATTTTCTAAAAATATGTGATTTTAGCAAAAAACAGGATGTTCCAGAAAGTGTAACCCATTATTGTGGCAACACCCTCAAATGATCACAAAACATCTCAAAAGAAGGCATGGTGAATGCATCAACTAGGGCATCCTTAGTGGACTAAAAGGTAGAAGAAACAACTACATATGACCCTTTTAACTTAGACAAAATTAAGAATATGGATTTCTTATTAGATTTATCTCTCCAACAACCAGCCAATTGAGATCTCAAATATTTGAACTCAACCAAATAATCCTTGATGCAAATGCATCAAGAGAAAGAGATGGCAATTCTACCTCTATTTTCAAAGCACAACATTCACTAACTTTACCAAATAGGTCTTTGTACTTATCCCATAACTTCTTAGGTGTTGTACAATCCTCAATATGGAACAATAAACTATTAGAAACATGCAAAGCAATCAAACCCATAGCCTCATCAAGTTTGTTCCTGTGATAAAATCTCACATATTCCTTATTAAGCTCAAGTTGATTATTACCCAAAGTAGACCATAGACATTTAGACCAGAGTAATCATCACATCTTTGTTTTCCATGAGTGATAGTTATGAGGAGTGAGGATCTCAAATGAATTAGAATACACCATTAGAGAAGAAAACAACAATAGAGAAAAATAGACAACATGTAGAATCACAAGATTATCCCCATAAATTCACTCAATCATGAGATCCCCCCAAAAAATATTATCTTGGTAGTTTATACTTAGTACAATTATAGTTGCCACTAGAGAAAATAGCAAAGTGATCTTGATCTTAGTACATGCAAATGACAAATTAGGCAACAAATTGAAAATACAATTTTGGCAAAATGAGATCAATTTGATTACACCATTGAGAAGTACACAAAAAACTATGAATTTTTTTTTAAAATTGCACTAAAAATGTTAACATATGAGCTTGAATGGAGCCCTAGAAGTTTCCAAAATGAGAACTACCTAACAAAAGATGTGAAAATTTGTAATTTTTAAGAAAATAGACAATAAATTCAAAAACCATCTACACCACTATGAAGCCTATTAAATTCTACCCCAAATCAAAAAATTGCCTATAAAAAGGAACATTTATGACTGAGAATAGAACCTTTGAATATCAACTACCAAAATTAGAATGCAAATGGATAGGGGGGCTAGATTGGAGGTGAAATACGTTGATGTTAGCTGATGCAAGATGATGCCAATATATGCCAACTAATAGAATATGCCGCCATTAATGGAACATTCCCTGTTGAGCCAAAAACCACCATTAGATTTACAAAATGACTAACTATACTTTCAAAACTACTTATTAATTCTACTATACTACCATGGGAGGACCAAGAATTGCTTATCGAGTAGAATTAAGTGGTTTCATGGCATCAGAGGTTGTATGTTGGATTGTAGAGGGGAATATTACCTTGGGATGTTGTCAGTCAGAGATTCTTTGGTGGGATGCATGGGACCATGCCACATGGCACCCTTAAGTGTGCTATGTACATTGTGGGTATACAATACCCCACATAGGTATAGTACAACCCACTACTACAAAATTAAAAAAATCCACAAAATAAAGAATATTAACTAGTAGATAAAAACACTACCCAATAGATTATACAATGCACCAAGTTTTCTGCCAATGCAAGGAAAGATTCTAAAGATGCCAACATTGCATTGAATATTCTATGAAAAGATTTTGATGGTACGATCCATATGGGCAAGGAGAGTAAAATTTTTCTCTGATGGCTCCAAGAAAAGTGCTCTAAATTTGATGAAATGACAATTTATCAATAGGTTCTTGGGCCTTCTGAATGCAATGGAAGGGTCAAAGTTGTCCCATACAACTCCAAAAATGTGGCTACCTCCTAGATCTAGTAACCACCTATCAAATTCAAACATTTGTAAGTCTAGCTGTTAATGCCCAATTTAGACAAATTAAAAGGCTAATTTGACTTTCTTGGACACCCTAAACTTAATAGTGAGCTTATATTTGTACTAGCATGCTCCAAAATGAACCTACAATACAAAGCCACAAAGAGGAAATCCTCCCAAATCTAGGATTTCTATCAAAATTTTCTGATTCTCTAGGTTACCATTTGATGCAAGAGATAAGCATACTCAAATTTTCAATATTAACCAAGATTTTCCACCTATCTCTCTCAAAAGACTAACATAAAGCAATCTTACAAGATCTAATACCATGTAAGAGTTGGTATAGAATGCTCTATACCATGCAAGATTTTTCTATGAAGGTAGTTGCCCAAGATTTAGGAGCTTCAATGAATACACAAGAGATACCCAACATGAAATAATAATTATATTATATCAAAGGATGCAAATATGTATACAATATCTACATGAATGTACACGAATATAATATTACAATGAGAAGACCTTGGTTATATAGGCCAAGGTGAGACATAGGACAATATAGGATTATGAAAAGTGTCATAATCATATTACATGAGACATAAAGATATAGCTATCCTATGTGTGCCCTAAGTAAACTTAACTAGACAAGTGTGAATAGGTCCTAATGTGGAACTAGTTATGTAATATACCTCTTTCATACCAACAATTAGTTTCCATTTTAATCCAACCACTATAATAAGTATTCGTCTAAACAATTTGACTATTAAAGGCAAATTATGGCTTACGAACTATGAAAAGGAAAGTTTCTAGGTAAGAATATGTATGTTTGAATTTGTGAGACATGTGTGCACATGGTCCTATCTATAAGATAAATCACAACATACACTATCATTCAAAGTGATAGAAAAGTTGGGAATAGAGATAGAATATGGATTTTATTTTACAAGAGGTCATATCTAGGTAAAATAAAATGGTTTTGAAATAATTCATAATTTTAAAAATTCAAAGTAGTTAATATCATACTGATTATAAATAGGTGCCAAGACAGATACAAAATTAAAAAGAAAAAGTGCTAAAAGACATATGGCAATAAAACATCTAGGTTCCAAATAACATATTTTCTACCCATTGAATCATTTTTTGAGGTCCTTTCATTCTTATAAGGTAGCCTAAGATGTTAGGTATACAATGATTTTTGACTAAGATAGTCATAGTGGAAATGATAGATACTTCGGGAGATATGTCACTCAATTTAAACATTACTCTAATCTATTTAAAAGGGAAAATATCAAGTAGGTTGCATTTCTTGTAATGTGTCAAATTATGTGATATTTTATCAAGAATCAACTACATGTTTGACACTCAATCTCATTAACCAATATTTCATGAGTATTCATTCACAATAACTCATCTCTAATGAACATAAGTGGTCCACTTAACATTGGTTGCATCTCTATAGTCTCAACACATTACATTGATTATCATTTATAAACAAGATTCTATTTCACCTTACTTCTCTATAGTCAAATCTATACCATCAATGGCTCCAAAGAAAAATATAATTTTATAGTTATTCGTAAATATTATGTAAATTTTGATCAATAAAAATAAGATAATTATTAAATAGCATTTATAGCCAATTTGTAAATTTTTCCACAACTTCCTATCTAACTTGGAAAAATAGGCCACTAGATATTTCAAAGAAAATAAGACATGAAAACTATTATCAAATTAATCAATCCACTTTGTGAAATGAACAAGGAATGTGCCTTCATTGATTGCATTTTCCCTATGTAAGAAATCACAAAACCAACATGTAATATTCAAGAGACATAATTCTTATGCTTTGTTCTAAGTGTGTTTGAGATTTCTTTGAAATGATCACAAATAGTCTTTTCACATGGTATTCCTTCCTTTCAACACTTTACATGCTTGGTTTACCTCACAATTGTGATTTCCTAGAGCGGTTGATGGTGGGAACAAAATCACTTTGGGGGCCTCTCTCACTAGAAATTAGAGCATAATTTCAAAGAATGCCACCTTCAAATTAGTTCTTTTGTCTTAATGGAACTAATATCTACTACATTGGCATTTAGTCTGCCTAAATATCTAACAATTTGGGTGGCTAATAGAGAGACTTCTATAAAAAATAAGATAGGTATGATTTAGAGGAATGATCAATTTAATCAAGAGTATCCTTAAGAGCTATGGTATTCGATTTTGGTACTTTTATTATGTTGGGAAAATTCACAAGATTTTTTATATCAATTTTGGGAGATTTTCTTGTATCCAAGGGACACATGGTTGTTAGGAATGAAGATGTGGAAATTCATGAAGCTAACTTATTTGAAAAGTTCATTGGATCTAGCACCTCAGCGCTTCTCTTTAGAAATGAATCTAGCCCTAGGCAAGGCACAATTTTTGTTGGTATATAATGACAATATTACTTACTAGAACAATGAGGAGTGGGTTGTTGACCATTCCATTACAATGCCAAATATGTTGAATAAGTGCAAATCCAAAACTCATAGGACACCCTTTGTAAGGATAATTTCTCCCACTAAGATGTACTTCATGTATATTAAAATATCCCTTTTGAAATCCCAACACAATTTAATTAGACCATCTCCAATATTTACTCTTCTCTTTACTTATTTTCTCAAAGTTATAGCATTTATATTTAAAATTTCACTTAATTTGGTTATCATTCTTTCTTAAAGTGATTTATTAGTTAAAGAAGTTGTTATTACCCATCATGATGCATTACTATCCTTGGATTGAGTCTTCTATCTAATAGCATAAACAACATCAGTAGCACTATATATAGTTTTTAAAATTGAACCATCTATTTTTTTTTATGGATATACCTAATTATTTCATTACTCTTTACATCTTCAATATTATAATTAATCGCATTACTAATTGACATTGAAATGTCATTTTTTTTTTTATTGTTTGAAGAAGGGAAAATCTAATGAATTAGTGCAAAATGCAAACTAACTATTTAACCTTCTACCTCGGATTATAACATGTAAATGAAAAATAACTTAACAATTCAAAACTCAATGCAAAATTATACCTTCCACTTGATGTTGAGATGTGCTCCAAGTGATGGTGTTGATGTACTTGTGATGTTGGTTTCTTGATATCCCACAACATTCCTTTTCTTTCTAAGATTTCTTGAAAATGGCTTGAGGGATGTTGGATTCATAGGATTGGGAGATTGAAGATCAATGGTTGATATTGATTTAGGAGATCAAAGGTTGAGAATGATTGAGAGGATTGGGTTGATGAGTAGCCTCCAACTAGTATGATTTGAATGGTGCACAAGTGGAGTCCTTGGATTGAGGGGAGATCAATGGATGAGGGGATCTTTGATAAAGTGAATGGTGAGGATCAAAAGGTACCTTTTAGGACCTTGTGCAAGCTCTCACACGTGTGTGAGGAGGGTTATGGGGAAGAGTGATTATGACAAGTATTATATCTCACACACGTGTGAGAAACCTAGGAATATGTGATTGTGACAAATGGGACTTCTCACACATGTGTGAGAAGCCTAGGAATATGTGATTGTGATATGTGAGAATTCTCACAAATGTGTGATTGTGACAAGTGGGACTTCTTACATGTGTGAAAATCCTAGGAAAGTATGATTGTGACATGTGATTAATCTCAAACACGTGTGAGAATAACATGTGTGAAATAGAAGGTGGATATTAAAAGATTAAATGAATGACTAAGATTGAAAGTTGATTTGGGTTAGGATTGATGATGTAGATTTTGAGCTATGTACAAGTGACTAATTAGTCAAAAAAACATGATTTATTTATTTAATTAATGACGAGGGAGAAAATGGATGAATTAAATAAATGTTAATTTATTTAATTGAATGTTGAAACATTATAAAAAGTGTTGAAATGATTAAATAAATAAATAAATAAATTTAATTAATTAATGTTGGGAAGATGATTAGATGGATTAATTAAATAATGAACTTATTTAATTAATGTTAGAATAAAATAGATGGGGGATAAGTCTAGTGATGTTCGGATGTGGTCAAATTTAGGTGTCTACATTTTCCCCTCCTTGAGATGGTGTTACGATAGTAGAATCATTTCAAAGAAAGATAAAAATATAGAGTTTTTCATAAAGATGCCCTAGCCACTTAGATGAGAAGTGATGAGGAGGAATGATGATAGGGATAATGTGCCCTCGAGAGGATAGGTGGGTTTGAAGAACACAAGTGTGCTCTAAAATGAAGAAGGGAAAACCTAACTAATTAGTGCAAAATGCAAACTAACTATTTAACCTTCTACCTAAGATTAGAGCATGTGAATGAAATATAACTTAATAATGCAAAACTCAATACAAATTTATACCTTCCACTTGATGTTGAGATGTGCTCCAAGTGATGGTGTTGATGAAGTTGTGATGTTGGTTGCTTGAGATCCCTATAGTGTGCCTTTGCTTTCCAAGATTGCTTGAAAATGACTTGAGGGATGTAAAATTAGATTTATAGGATTAGGGGATTCAAGATCAATGGTTGAGATTGATTTAGGGGGTGAAATTTCAAAGCTATGTCACACATTTATAAAGGAGACAACCAACATTGATCTAACTTTTTAACTTGAATCACTACAAAGTGATGTATATGTTTTGAATTTTAAAATGATGTAAACTAATAAAATGTATATTTTTTAGTGTATTTTATGTTTGTATTTTTTTAAAAAAATAAAAAATTATTTAAATGTAGTATTTTATAAAATTGACACTATAATTTAGTTGCTGATAAAATGCTGAAAAATAAAATTGAATGGGACGTCACACTTTATATAGTATATTTCATTTATTTTCTTTCTATATTTTTTTGTGTATTCATAACTCAAAACTTTAGTGGTGCACTCATGCATCTAGTGTGGATTGTATTTCTAAGGAGAAGTTTGGTCACTTGAACCTTGGTGTTCTTTCATCCACTCTAGTTCTTCAGACTTGTGATAAGCTTCCATCTCCTCCACCTGGACTACTTCTTCAAAGTTTAATGTTTCTATGACTTCTAGTACATTAGTTCAACAAGATTTTTCTTTTCCTTCAGATTTAGTTTTGTGGGATGATTTCTTGATAGGGATTGTAAGTTCATTTTGTGAGTCCCATCTTGTATATTTGAAGGACATAATTGAGGATATCCATCTCCTCTTTGTGATAGTTATGGCATGGGTATTATCAATCCATCTTTATCTTTGGAGATTGTTGATCATGAGTTTCCACATTGTCTTGGGTAGTCACACTCTTTGATTATGCTTGGAGATCTTGATTTTTCTATGACATTTTTTGATTGTGACATGTGGACACTAAAGAAATTTTTAGAGGTGCACATCATGAGACTTCTTCCCTCATATCTCTTTTTAGAGTTGAAGTTTCTTCTACACACACCAATTGATTTGTGTCTTCCCAAGAGGAGAAATTTCATTTGTAGGTTTTGGATTCTTTATAACATTCATCTTTGAGTATTAACCTCGGCACAAAAGCTAGTTCTTTGTGGGGGAATTCATAATCTCATTCTTTAACTCTTTATGGGGGGCTATTGATTGTATATTCATGATGGATGTAGTCCTTGGGGGTCTTCTTTAGTACTCCTTTCATCACTTGTACATGTTTGTTTATATATTTTCTCTCTTTTGGAGAGGGGTTTTTCCTACGTGTTTTTCTCCTTTACTACGATTGTGAGAGATCTTTCATGCATGGGTATAACATGGCCTTGTATCTATGATCCATACTTGTATCTTTGCATTTTCTTTTTCATCCCTAAGTTGTATTATAGAGGTGTGTTTGTGTGAATGAAGTATATTACCTAACTAGTTCCACATTAGGTCCTATTCACACTTATCTAGTTAAGTTTACTTAGGGAACACTTCGGGATAGTTATCTCTTTATGTCTTATGTAATGATTGTGACCCTTGTCATAATCCTATGTTGTCCTATGTCTCACCTTGGCCTATATAACCAAGGGCTTCTCATTGTAATATCATATTCATGTATATTGATGTACATATTGTATTCATATTTGCATCCTTCTGTAGAATAGAACTATTGTTTCATGTTGGATCTCTCATGTGATTTCATTAAAGCTCCTAGATCTTGGGTGGCTACCTTCATATCTAAATCTTGCATGGTATAGAGCATTTTGTACCAACTCTTACACTAACTAGCACTTGCCTAGCACCAAAAACACATGCTTAGTATTCTTAAGAAATTAGATACCTATTCTAGCTACCTAGGGCTTAATTATTTTCCACACAAATCACCTACCTCCATAGATGTATTCATCCACACATGGACTTAGGTCCACACACTCAAATATTACTTCACACTACTTCTTGTTGTGTCAACCTATGGACCTTATTGAGACACATGGCCCTAAATATTCTATAGGCATATATTTTCTCTAGTTTAGACACTTATAGATACTAGGTAGGTGTTAAGGTTTCTAATAGACATGGGGAGGACCAAGCATATACAAGACACTAGTGCATGAAAATAGACATAGATGCACATAATTCATTCCTTTACAAAATTTTGACAATTTGTAAAATCTTTCAATTTTAGTCTAGTAACACAATTCCCTTTGATCTTATTGTGGTAGGCCGCCTAACAATAGAAAATAAGGCATGCCTCTTATCCCCTTTCTCTTCTTTACAAATCCCATATCTTATACTAGCTTAACGAACGCCACATTTATTTATGTAAAACAAAATTGAAATAGATTTGACACTTTATTAAGTGTTTTAAACCATATTTAGGTGGGGTAATCCCCACAATAGTGTGTCCCACTTTTTGGCCTAAGTGTGACACTAAAATCAACATTTTAAACCAAATTTTCACTTTTTGCCACTTACAGCAAGCAAACAATTAAAATTTTGAAAATAATGTGAACTAGTGGTTTTTAAGATTTTGTTTGTAGATTATAAATATATTTTTAATAATTAAAATAAAAATTGTCTCCTTTCTTAAGAACTTATTAATAACTTGGTTTGATACTTTATATTATTTTTAATGACTAAATTTATTACTCCATAATGCATAGCCTTTTTTTGGAAAGAAGATAAGATTATAATTTTTTAATCATAGATCATTAAGACTAATATATAATGCATGCATATTTTTCATAATATTTTGTTGCATATTTTATTTATTATTAATTTTTAATTCGAATTAATTATAATTCAGAGTAATTCTTTTCCATAGTACAGAACTTTTTTTGTATATATCCAAATTAACTTTTTTGTTGAAACAAGGACATCGATATAGAGTGCATGCATATTTTTCATAATTTATTTTACATTTTTTAATTTTTCCACATGCATAAAAAAGAGACATTTATGTTTGGTAAAAACTCTATATTTACTAGAAAATAGAAAATAAATGTAATAATGAAATAACATATATTAGAAATTTTACTTTTCAAAAACCTTAAATTATACTTTTCAAAAAGTTTACTTTAAGAGCTACGATCTTGCAAAATATCATATCATAGTGACTCCATTTTATGCTACAACCCTTGCTTTGAGACACAAATTTCTTTTGAAAACTCTATGAGCAACATGAGGATGGTATCAAAAAGGCCTTTGAATGAAGGTACTTTCATTTGAAGGTATCTTTGTTTAACAATAACTTTCCTTGAAGATCCCTTCCATAAAACATTTTGAACATGAAACATTTAAAAATGAATAAAAAAGACCTTTATTTGAAAGTACTCATCTTTATTTGAACCCCTGTTCATTCAAGAGTCATGATGACATCACCACAAAACCAAAAAGATCAACAAACACTCAACCACAAACACAACTATAACTCAAAAAACTTCACTCAAACAAGTCTTCAAAAGCTCTCAACCAAAATCACAACACAACCCTTGCAATCAATCATTACCTTTCTCTTACGATCTTGTGCTTCATACCTCCTCTACACACTTCTTAATTTTATTTTTCTTTACTTCTCTTCATACCCACCCCATTGTTCTTATTATTTTCCTCAAACATTTCACTTGATTGTATGCAAATATTCTACCTCTTCCCCTCCCCCACATAGTAACCCTCACCTCAAACCTATCCACCATGGCTCACCCCACCCTCCTATTATGGTATATGCACGAGCAATTCACCTTTCCTGAATGGAGATGATAACATTGACCATGATAGACACTATATGAAGTGGATAAGATGGTATATGGAAACAATCCCTCTTATTTATAACCAATATTTATTTGCAATCTCGACGATTCTGTTTCAATTATTTTAATCTCAAACTCTTAGATATGTCTAAATCTAAATTTTATTGAGATTGATATATCATCATTTAGACTTAGTTATATTTGTAGGATCTATTTTATTCCTTACAAGGTTGAAGAGTAGAAGAATTTGCATAACACCATATGATGTCCATAATTTTCTTTACTCCTCGATGGGCCTAGTTGCAGGGAATCTTATACCACACCCTGTAGAATTTGCACAAGCATCCCATTAACGTCCATTTCATGGCAACATGTAAAGGAAAGAATACTACATATATTTGGACTTGTGAGGCCACAAATATTTCTAATCCTAACTTTTCCAACTCCCTCATGTTATGCTTCATTCATTTCTTATCATCTCTGTCTAATCGAAGGGACTTTCTTCTCGTATTGGAGAAGCACCAACCACTATCACCTTGTGTGGGGCTCGGGAAAACCTTTGAAGCCACTGTGAATGTCCCTTTAGCTCAAACACTCAGGTAAATGACCATTGAATTCGGTGAAATTTTTCTTTGGGAGGCTCGTTGAATCGAATCCACCAGCTACATTCTATCTTCAATGGTCCCAGAAGTAGTTTGACAAGATACATTGTTGTCTTGGCAAACGAAAATAATGTTTACATCAAAAATGATGGTGTCTTATATTATTTACTAGCACTTGCACCTATAGGAGGTTCAAGGAATATGTCGATAGGAACAACTGACGAATTTAAACTCTTAACTGGTTTAATTTTTTATGTTTTTGGTGGTTTAAACTCTTATCTGCATGTCATGCGTTGCCTAAAGACCATCTATTGTTAGAAACAAATGTTTTGCTCATGCCAAAACATGATTTTACTTGCTCATTTCATTGTCAAAAGCAAGGTTTCTGAATTTAACGCCTCTACATCTTGAGCAACTACATGCCATTATAGTATGTGCCCTTGGAGATCCATTTTTGCATGGATATTGTGTAGAGATGTTGTAGGTCAAAGGCTCTGATAAGAGCATAACACTCATTGCACTTGGTTTCCATAGTCTTTCATTTTTTTTTGATATCAGGATTTAATATGCATCTTGGAGATTTCCATATATATTGTGTATTGTTTGTTGTTGGGAAGAGCTCAGGGTTTGGTTGCCTATGGCAATCCACAAAACATTGAGGTATAATCTTGAAGAAGTTCTTTGTGTTTGTATTGATATCTTTGACTAACTTTTGCATTGATGGGTGCAGGTTTGTCTCTTTTTCCTTTATGAGGTTTCATGAGATCATACTACAGATCTACACATGATAACAAGCAATTAGACAACATTTCCTTGTGCCTTACACTGTAGCCATGAATAGTCAACCTCTATTGGATATTGCCATATGATCTATTCAGCCTAATGACATATAACAGTGATCCTTGATTGTTTCATCCTATTGAGGAAGGCAATTAAGAAGTGCTAAGACATTAAGGTTTGTGTTATATCATAAGGGTGCCATTGGGAATCTTGTAAGACAACAATCTTTGTTCAAGTAGGGACTGTCATAAAGGGCAAAATGGTGACAACCATTAGGAGAAATCATCATTAAAGGGTTGCCCTCTCCTCATGAATCCATCAGTGGTTGTTGATGACATGATATTGTTTAGTACATAAAAGTCATAGGTAGAGAAATCCCCACTTAGAGAATGGTACAACTATCATTAGGTCACTATCATTAGATTATGAATCTACTCTGAGGCTAGGGATAAAACTGTTTCATTTAGAAACCCTAAGCAGAGACTGTCACCAAATGAGGACAGTCTAGTTCAATCAATGGGACAGTTTAGTGTTAAGTGTTTTAGATTGAGCAGATGGTGGTATCAAAAGAGCTTACTATTTGTAGTACCCTAGGGGATGGTACCAATACAAGAATGAAAACAAATGTTCAAATATCAATGCTAAAAACAATCCTCTTATGACTATTACAATCATGAAAAGGTATCCCATGAGTGAAGAGAACACCATGCTCAACTATTTAGGATATGAACACTTTAAATGTTTATTATTGTCAACACAATAGGAGGGACATTTATGAGTCAATAGCTTGAAGACTATCATGAGAACTGTCACAGCTACAAGACAATCTTGGTTATTGGCTCTACTACACAGCTCTTGCCATGAGAAGGGATCATAGAGACATTCCCATCTGGGTATGGTTGATATCAATAGTATATTGATATCCTCACCATTGTATATAGCCATCTGAGCAAGTGACGATCATAAGTAGACACCTGTGTAGGAACATTGAACTACAAAAGAACACAATCCAGAAATGTTAGGACAATCACAAAATCACCTAAGATAGTCATTTTTCATAAGATGTCCTAAACCCTAAAATCCTATATGAAATCATAGCCTTATGGAACATATAAAAGGTTTTGAAGGGTAGTGCAGTAGCATTATGCAAAGGGCATGGGGGGTATTTAGGTTGATGGATGTTACATGTTGAAATTTAAAAGCCCTCTTAGTGGACAATGGTAGTGACAAAAGATATGAACCCTACCACAATTAATATAAGCTACCCTAAGTCATTAGCATGATCAGAGATCAAGAATCACCCAGAAGTTCAACAAGCACACACACATACATATATATATGAACACTGAATAGTTGAAGATATTTACAATGTAATCACAACGAATGCCCCTCTGTAGAGTAGGAGTATTATGCTCTGGGAGTACAGTCAGGAAGCTTCTAATTATAGAAAATTACCATGCAGAAGGGTGGGTGTCAGTGACTCAATAGTCCACCTCTACCAGGGGCTTAAGACCAATATACCATCTTCTAAATAAACCAAAACTAGGGTCACATGAGACCGCTTGCTGCTGCGTTTCACGACTAGTGCAGGCACAACACAACAATAAATCAACACTAGTTATATTAAAACTAAACCTATTTCATTGCCTACATGCATGAGTAAATACTAGATAATAGCAACTATCTTTGCCTGTGGTTAAATTTCATATACTACAGCACAATATTGTCTTTCCCTGTTCTTTAAACATAAACCTTGGCTGCCTAGCCATAAATTCAAAACCATTCCTCTATATCAATTTTAGTTACCACAATTGAGAAATTAAAACTTAACAATTCATCTAAAATAAGACATATCAAACCACTTATAAAAATTAAATTCCAATCGAAAGTATACTCACGTCTGTAGTTGTTTTTGTGTGTAGCTACTTTTGTCTGTGTCACCAGTGGCTTCTGTTGCTTCTGTGTCCTGTGTCCATAAATTCCTTTTATTTATAGATTATTAAGGTAGTGATCAAAGGGAGTGAATTAATGTATAAAATGTATCCATCCATCAGGAACCTTGCATTTACTCTGAAATCTATGAAAGATCTTTGCATTTACTTCTGCAATCTATATTTGATCAAATGACTGTTCTGGAAGCATACAAGACATTGTGAGTGACAAGACTTTTTCTTGGCATGAGAACAACTGACGAGTTTAGAAGATTTTCGTGCCCATGTAATGTTTTTACAGCATGAAACAATTCCGGCTGCATTGACTAATTATTATACTGAATGAATGAGATTCCCAGCCGGCAAAACTTCCAATGTTAGATCCAAAATATTTGTACCACAATCTGATACGGGGTGAAAAAAAAATGCCGCAAGTAATTTTCACCGTAAAAAACCAACTAATGTCTACCCCTTCGGGTTAAAAAATACAAAAATCTTGTCCCTTGTCACCACGTTATAAAGTTACACGCATAAAACAATACAATTTAATAAATTTTTAACAGACTTTGGACTTTGCAAATTTCTTGGCTCGAATTTTCCAACATGAGACAATTCCGAGCACTATCATGCTCACAACTAAAAGCCTATCGGCTAATTACCGGTTATTTTTTGTGAGATAGGATTAGATTTGATTCTTCAGTGATTTTGACTTTTGATGATGACTTTGATTTATTAAGGGTTTAATTTTTTAAGATATGACTGTGTGAGATTAGATTCTCCATTAGTATTGATTAATTAAAAGTTGAATTCTCTCAAATATTATTAATGCGGATTTAATTTTAAATATCTGTTAAAAAATAATCAAAATTTTGTTTCACAATAAATATATACTAAACATACTATAATCGATTGAAATGTTGATATAATTCAATTAAATTCATAAAAAAATAGTTTACAGTCACTTTGTAAATTCTGTCATAATAATATTAACTTGAAAAAAATAGGGGCAATGGATGTTTCCCAAGAAATAAATTGCTTTAAATGTTGCGAAGAAAACTAAATGTGAAAGTGATTATCAGAGTTAATTCAATCTAGAAAACAATTAACGAGCCTTCATTGCTATATGTGTATCAATTTAAATCCCAAGACACCACCAAACCCATGCGTAATATATAGGATACATATTTCTTAGGCTTTGTTGCAAGCACGTTTGAGGTTTCATATAGAGTTTAGAAATGGCCACAAATAGTCCATTTACATGGTGCTACTTCCTTTAAGCACTTTATATGCTTTCTCTACTTCACAATTGTGATTCCCTTGCCATTGATGGTGGAGATAACATCTCTTTGGGGTCGTTTCTAACTAGAAATAAAAGCATACATAAAAGCAAAATCATACGGCTATTCTTAAATATCATCCACTTCAACAGTCAAGAGTCAATTTTAGGCAGTAAAAATAGGACAAATATTTACCACTTTTTGTTGTGAATGAGGTGTAAAATTACTATTGATTATTTGACCTTGAAGTGGATGATATATGAGTAGAGTGAAATCATACTAATAGTATGCAATAGTTGATTTAAAAAAATAGTGATTATGGAGTAATAAAGTGTGAGGCCTACCTTTGTACATCACTGTTCATCAGACTAATTACAGTGCTTTTGTTATTCTGTTATGTGAAGAGACTTGTAATTCTGGATTATTGAACATATGTGATTTTTTTTGGTTGATTTAAGCAAATGATTGTGCGATGATATTAGATGTTGTTTGGAAGAAAATGAAGGAATGGATATGGAACTGGAATATGTTTTCAGTATGATATAAGATTTCATGTTTAAGATGCATGTATTTAATTTTGCTTCGGCTATGGTATTTATATGAGATATTGACTTCGAGTTGAGTGTGCAGGTATTTCTAACAAACCACTATTACAGGAGACCATCTCACACCTTTGTTGTTTCCCTTGTGATCCGATCCAGTTCAATGAGAAACTGAGATCAACCCCTTATGTTGGAACAGTTAGGTACTATCGTAATGTGTTCTTTTTGCAGAAGGTTAAGGGATGTTTGTATCTTATTTTCATTTTTCTTATGTTGATCATTTTTATGGGAAAAGTTAACCCTAAGAGTCTTAACTAGGTTGAAAAACAACCTAGGGTTGTACCCCTTGGGATTAGGTACCTTTTTGGCTAGGTTAACCTTGGGTTAACTACCATAGGGTCACCTTAATCCAAGGGTAAGGTCAAATGACGAAAATGGGAAGTGGGGTGGGAGACATGGGATGAGTGGATTCCCCACTCATGCCCACTTCCTAATCATGGAGCATGCCACCCCCTCTTTAAGGTAGGCTTGTCTCCCATGTGCCCATTTTTGGTAAGATTCCTTGTGGGTGGGTGTGGTGTCACCCACTTTGATATTATTTTAAATTATCTTTTTAAAATTTTTAATCCTAGTGGGTTTGAATGGGAAACCCTTGGGAGTAGGGTTGGAATGTGACATTTTTCATTTTTGAGAAATTCAGAAATTAAGATGAAAATGAGTTTTAAAACTAAGGAAGAGAAGAAGAGAAAGGGTGGATTCATTGTGAGAGGAAGGCAATTTTGAGAAGGAGGGAAGAGGAGCTCTACTTCACCTCTCATTCCTTTTTGGGCTTGTAAGGTTTGATCTTCCGTTTCTCTTCTCTATGTAAATGTTGCTTGAAATATTTGTTGTCTTGATGCATGAGTTGAATGACAGTCTTCTTGAGTTTGTTGTTTGTTTTTCGGATCTTTGTTGTTTTGGGTGTGTTGATAGAGCACCTTCAAGATTGGAAGGAAAGGCTTATCTAGTATAGGAAGGGGAGGTGTGACCCTCCCCAGGTGTCATTTTGTTCTTTTTATATCCCATGTCATGAAAGCCTGTTGGATTCATTTTTAGCCTAGAAGGCTCTTGGCCATGTGTGCCTAATGAGATATCCCTGTGTTTGGGTTGGTTAGAAGGCTGGGGGTTAGTGTTGTCTACTTCCCTACCCTTCATGTTCTCACCTAAGCTGAGACTTTGTTATGTGAGTAAGCTATGGGGTTATGTGTATTTTTTGTTTGGTCGTTAAAATTCATTGTTGTAAAGTGTAGTCTTCTGTGTTCTACCCTGGTATGAAGATGGTCTCCCTAGCTCGGGGGTGTCCCTCTTGTGGGACGATGGTAGGGAGGAGAGCTAGATGGTTGCCGATTTTTCCCTTGGTGTTTTGCAGGCTACAGATGCAGCATGTCAAAAGTTTTCGAAGATAGATTTACCTTGTTAAGGAAATGTCATATCTTCCTGTATGTAAAGAAAGTTTGGTCTTTTAATGATCATTTGTGTAAAAGTTTAGAGGGCAAAATTCTTTTTGAAAATTGTTGTTAAATTTGTAGCCTTGTAAGTGGAGGATTTAACCTCCATAAGTGTGTATTTGAGTTGTGGGATTGTTTAATTATTTGTTATCTATTGGTTTTATTACTATTGTAAGGTTGGGTGAATGGACTTAAAATTTTGGGCATGACATAAAGTGCCTCTAAAAAATAGTTAGTGTTGTTGGCCTTCGCCCCAAAATATAAAATTTGTGCCTTTTAGTTTGTTTTCGATTTGTGTTTGAATGTTAAGAATATTAAGTAGTCGTATGACATGGTATTTGAGTGGTGGGCCCTACTTCTACAAAGATAATTCAATAACATAAAAGACAAAAAAGTTTTGAAAAAAAATTAGTTTTTTTTATTTTTCAAAAACTAATAAAATACAGTATAAGGTGAGAGGGACCCCACTCAAAAATGGGGCCACATGGGAAAATCTATTATTTTGTTTGTTATATTAACATTCCTTGAAAAGGTGGGCTGCACCTATAAATTAAATCAGTTTTTCTTAAAACTATATAAAAATCTACGTAAGGAGGAGGGGGCCTAAGGTAAGAAAGATTGTATTTTATAAAGGGGGCATTATAAGAAGAAAGGGAGGCGTCACCTATAGTCCATAGTTTTTAATCCTTAAATTTTATAAGGACTAAGGATAAGAGCAGGGCGTTTAAAATACCAACCCACACACATAAAAGATGAAGATTTTGTTTTATGCCAGCCACCGCATCACATATCCAGCGCCCCTTTGTAAATTTTATTTCATTTGGTAAAAACCATAAAAGATGCCTATGAGACGGGGACCGTCGAAAATTATTTAAGGGACTGCTGTTTTGCTATGAAGTGTCACGAGGAGAGACTGTTATGTGTTGTCATGTTTTTCCACATAGTAAAGAAGAATGCTTTTGAAATTAGATTCAGCAACCATCGATCAGATTTGGGGTCTACTTTGTTTTCTTTGCAGATTCGATTTTATATTCTGGTGACTTCAGTAGAAATTATAGCAAATACCTACGTCCTACTTTTTGTATTATAAGGTTGAAATGACTGATGTAGGGTTATTTTATTATTTGCTGTAGTTGATGGCTCTTTGTTTCGGTGGGTATGGTGGGATTTTGTTTGATTCTAAGCAGCTTGTTTTTCTGTCAAATCATTTGTATGTTGGTATGGCTCTCCAAAGATCTATGCCGTATTATATTCTTCACTTGTATTGTAGGGGAAAGGACCCAATAGGTGGGATAGTTCCAATCGCTGAGACAGTAAATGTGCATTTAAGGCCCAATATTTTTTAAGTTAAGGCCCAATACTTTTAAAGTTTAGTACTAGTAGTTGTGAGTTTAAGATTGTTAGTGTTATTATAAGTACTAATAATTGAATGAAATGTGCCCTTTAGATTTAAAAAGCAACCAATCATGTGATGCCAAATCAGCACACCATCAAAGGGGGTCTTAATTCACACCTATTGGTCCACACTTTTTTTTTTGGGCACTATTTGACACCTCAACAAAAAACATGCTGATGTGGCATCATATTTGATGATGTGGCCCTGAAACCTTAGTTATAAGCAGGGGCATTGCCAAGTAAGCTACTGTAAAATTTTTGAAGTGATTCGAAATTGCCACGTATGATTTTGAGAGGCGTGAAGTTAGGGTGCACAACTACTGGGTCCTCTCCCCTAGCTATGTTCTGGCCATTATTTTAATTTATTCTTCTATGTTTAATTATGTACATGCATTTATGGGTGATCTCAACAAGATATGAAATTGGATCATGGACGAGGATTTTCAATGATGGGGACACAACTACCCATACAAAGAGCATTAAGCTGATTTTAAGCGATTTACCATCATTTGACATTCGTTGTTTTTTTTTTTTTTAATGCTTGCAACATTATTTGCATGATATTATGGTTTATGGAAAAAAAAATTTATCCAAGGTTGATTCTATGTGTTCAAAAAGCCTATTAGGTCTTCAATGCATGATTGGTGAGTACTTAAATTAGACAGGATAGGTATAATCAGATATTTGAGATATGATATGGATAGAATTCTATGAGTTATTGCTGCAAGAAGGTTATCTAGGTGGATTTGCATCATGAAGACCCATTTACCAACACCTTAGAGGCACAAAGGAGGGTTTGGTAAGCTTTTTCTTCATTATTTTATATGCTTAGCTGCATATTCTACCCACATCTAATTTTGTAAAGGCTTGTGACAGTTAAACATTCAGTAATATAATTTTGGGTAGCCAGAAAGGTAGGATAAATGGTAGATTTGACTGAAATAGATAAAGGCTTATTTGGACCCTATGTTACAAGAACATTATACAGAAGGTTATATATGTATATATGTAATTTTTTAATATTGAACTAAGGGTTGGTTGTTTTGGGCTACACTCTTCTATAATTTCTTGTGTCCTCTAATGTGAAATATTCTAAGGCATCAAGTGTTGTGATTCAGTTCTATTTTCCTTATTCTCATACGCATTCCAGGCCAAAAGAAGGTATTGAATGCATGAGTCTCTTTTGTTAAGAAAATTTCTTCTTAGTTTTCTAGCTAATTTTATTGGATAGGTATACTCATGTTTCTCCCTACAACTACACTTGCTAGTTTGATGACTGTGTTGATTGGTTATCTACACAAAGGATTGTGAAAAGTATCAAAGTGTATTAGAAACACTCCTTTAAATTCAATCTATGGATTAGTTTGTTTAACTATGGATTATTAAGTATGTTTGTTTGCATTTATACTTATTTACATATGGGTTTGTATTTACCTTGCTATAGAGCCTAGCTAATGGTTATTTAAGTGTACATTAGTTCTTATGCATGTGATTATTGTTGTGTTCATGAGAAGATAAATACTTGACTCTATTGCCAAGTAATTTCTAGAACCGGACTTTAGTAATTTGTCTAGAAACCACACCACTTCAAAAGTATTAAAATGATAATCTCTTTTTTAGTTTAGTGTATCTTTGTGGTTACCCACTTTTCTTATGTGTATGATTCATTGTTACAACCATTGCCAAGCCTTAAGCAATATTAGTTTTGAATCACTTTTAGAGGGTTATACACTTAGGAGTCCTACAAACTTGTACATATTAGCATTATAACCTTTGTTGTATATTTTGTGAGCTAATGTTTTTTATTGTCAGAGGTGGGTCATCCCATAATACTCAGTCCCAAACTTGGGATAACAATTTTTTGATGGTGGATGGACAACAAAATTTAATGTTACCTTCATTCAAAGATTTTTCTTCGAATGAAGGAACCTTGGTCCGAAGGTTTTGTAGAAATCACCTTTGAACAAAGGTCTTCCTTCATTCAAAAAAAATCTTTAAATGAAGGTATTATTTTATTGATTGTGAAATAATAAAATAATACCTTCATTCAAATATTTTCTTTGAATGAAGGAAATAATTTTTTTAAAGACAATATAATGCAAAAAAATTGCTTTCAGGCCTATCATTTCTACCTAACAGGCCGCTTTCAACCACAGTATTTCTAAAGGCATTTTTAACTGTCTACCTTCGACAACAGTGACCCAAAGAATGGCTCTATGAACCAAGGAGATCCACCAGCTTGCCACTTGTCTTCACTCAAAGGTGTCCATGTCATATTGTTGCATTTTTAACCAAATATTTGTCATCAACCCCTATGAATATTTCAGTTTTTTACTTCAATATTTTATGTCAAATTTTTAATATAGTTTCAATGATTTTTTATCAAAATTTTGAAACCCTTTTATGTCAATTTACAAACCCTAAAATATAATTTTGAAACCCTATTATGTTAATTTCCAAACCCTAATATGAGAATTTGAAACACTAAAACATCATTTTGAAACCTTATTATGTGAATTTTTAAACCCTAACACATCATTTTGAAACCCTAAACCATGAAAACTAAAACCCTGAACATCTATTTTGAAACCATAAAATATTTATTTGAAACCCTAAATTGTGGATGCCAAACCCTAAGTTGTAAATTTGAAACCATACAAATGTGGATGATAAGGGTAGAGCAATGTTATCCTCAATATTTTTTGTGAACTAAGGGTAGGTGAAAGATCAAGGAATTATCCCAACTTCATATAAGATTGCATGCCATATATGTTGATATGTAATTGTATTAATCCATCTACTAAAATGTACCCAAAACTAAATGAGAATTTGCATGGGTTTGCAAATGTCACCATTGCACTAGTTAAAACATTGATGTTACCTAAATCATATTTAATCATGCAACCAAAACAAGAGAGGGGAAAATTATTTTTTTGAAACTTAAGATATAGATGCAAATTCATTATTACAAGTTTAAGGTTGTAATGGATTTTTTCAAACCATAGTATTGTAAATTTATTTTTCATTTCTTACGTGAAACTTATGGACAAGTTTATGACAACTGATAAAATATACCATTTAAATCCATGCATAAACACTTATGGCCATAGTGCATCCAACATGTTGGATAAACACTATCCTCAAGGGAAGGAGGTAAAAACAAGTATATGATCTAGAATAACATAGGCCATAGAAAACACATCCTAATTGGTCCATCATATAAAATATATCATGAGAGTATCAAGGATGGAAGGATCACATGTCACAAAAGATTATCCAAGGTTCTAGATAGGTCTAATCAAATAGGTATATCACTATTTACATTCTCAAACCCTAATCAAGATATGATAGGAAAAAATAAAAAGCATGATGAATACAAACCCTAGGTAAATCTATTAAAGAAAAAGATAAAAGTGAGAAATTGGACCTAAGAACCATGATCAAAATAAAGGCCAAACCACTACTATAAAATCCTAGGTCATGAGGGTAAGTGCAAGAAGATGGGGGGCCAAAAAGGGGTCTTAAGTGGCCACTTTTTTTCTGAAATCAGGAAATACTGGCCTTGGATGAGAAATTGAGCATAGTTACACTCAAAATTTAGAGATGCAACCAAAACAATGTTCGTAGTGCTCTGAGTCTACTTTCTAAACTACTATTTTGTTTTGAAAATGGCATAGATTAAGGGGTTCAAAAGAGGGAGCCACAGAAATTGGTGTTGTTTCTGTCAAAAAAACATAACATAGCATGTTTTGTGGCTCCCTCAAAAGGTCAACTTTTTTTTGGTATTTTTAAAATCGCTTTAGTGAGAAATTAGCTAATAGCATGTAGTTTATGCCTAATTTTTCTGATAATTTTTTGATGAATATTTGATTTTTTACTAATTTTTAAAGTGGACACATCCTAAAAAACAGAATTTTGGCCGTGCTACCCCTATAAATTTTGAAAACTAATTGAAAATCATTTTTTTAAAAAAATATTTGTAGAATGGAGTCTAGTTTCTAAATATGTAATTTTTTTGAAATTTGAATGAATAGTTATTTTACAATGAAAAAAAGACCAAACAGTGGTTTTTGCATAAAAACAGACACACAAACAAAAGAAATTAAAGATGAAAGGCTTAACATTGTTAAAATGTGAAAAAAATCACATCGTCAAATAGCTAAGAGAAAGCCTAACATTACCCATGTGTTCGATTTGTTCAACCTTGAAACACTTCAAAATCTGAGGGTTAGCACGAACAAAATTATGTGAAATTTTGAAGAATATAGAAAAACACGTCTGTGACTGTTCATAAGGCACTCCAAGCCTTTGGGTTGGAAATCCAAAGCAAATCCCAAGCCCAAGGCTTCGGATTCCCAAAGCAAGAAATAACGCGAGCGCGTTATAACGCGCTCGCGTTATAACGGGCTCGCATTATGTTTCGCCTTGCATTTTTTTCCCGTAAGTCTGTCTTTTTCCATGTTTGACATAACACGAGCGCGTTATAACGCGCTCGCATTATGTCCCACTCAAATTTTTTTACGTTCAAGGCTATTAATCATGAGGGTTAAGGCATAAGGGATAGAGTTGGAAGGTTTATGGATAAGGGATTAGCGTTTAAGGTATAGTATCGAGCCCGTTGAGGGTCTAGGAATAGCGATAGCGTTTAAGGTTTAGGGATGAGGGATGACAGATTACGGTTGAGGGTCGAGGGATCAAAGTTAAGGGTTGAGGGATTAGGGTTTGACATTAAGGGTTGAGGGTTGAGGTTCAAGGGTCAAGGGTTTAGGGTCGAGGGATTAGGGTTAAAGTAGAGTGTGGAGGGTGTAAGGATTAGGGATAGGGTTGGAGGGTTTAGGGATAAGGGATTAGGGTTTAAGTTATAGTATCAAGTCTGTTGAGAGTTTAGGAATAGGGATAGCATTTAGGGATTAGGGATGAGGGATTATAGTTGAGGGATGATGGATTAGGGTTGAGGGTTGAGGGATTAGGGTTTAGGGATAAGGTTTAGGGTTGAGGGTTGATGGATTAGGGTTTAAGGTATAGTGTTGAGGGTTGAGGGTTGAGGGTTTAGGGTTGATGGATTAGCATTTAATGTCGAGGTTAGGGTTAGAGTGTCGAGGGTAGAGGGATTAGGGATAGGGTTTAGGGTTGAAGGTTTAAGGATTGAGGGTTGAGGCTTTAGGGATGAGGGTTTAAGGCTTGAGATATAGTGTCAAGTGTTGACGGTGTAGGGATAGGGTTTAAGTTTTAAGGGTTAAGGGTTGAGGGATATGGATTAGGGTTTAAGGTATAGTGTTGAGGGTCGAGGGATCAGAGTTAAGGGTTGAGGGATTAGGGTTTGACATTGAGGGTTGAGGGTTGAGGTTCGAGGGTCAAGGGTTTAGGGATAGGGTTGAGGGTCGAGGAATTAGGGTTAAAGTAGAGTGTGGAGGGTATAAGGATTAGGGATAGGGTTGGAGGGTTTAGGGATAAGGGATTAGGGTTTAAGGTATAATATCAATTCTATTGAGTGTGTAGGAATAGGGATAGCATTTAGGGTTTAGGGATGAAGGATTAGAGTTGGGGGATGATAGATTAGGGTTGAGGGTTGAGGGATTAGGGTTTAGGGATAAGGTTTAGGGTTGAGGGCTGAGGGATTAGGGTTTAAGGTATAGTGTTGAGGGTTTAGGGATAGGGTTTAGGGTTGAGGGATTAGGATTTGACATTGAGGGTTGAGGGTTTAGGGTTAGGGTTGAGAGATGAGGGATCAGAGTTAAGGGTTGAGGGAATAGGGTTTGATGTCGAGGGTTGAGGGTTGAGGTTCTAGGGTCAATGGTTTAGGGATAGGGTTGAGGTTGAAGGGATTAGGGTTAAAGTAGAGTGTGGAGGGTGTAAGGATTAGGGATAGGGTTGGAGGGTTTAGGGATAAGGGATTAGAGTTTAAGGTATAGTACCGAGTCTGTTGAGGGTTTAGGAATAGGGATAGCATTTAGGGTTTAGGGATGAGGGATTAGAGTTGAGGGTTGAGGGATTAGGGTTTAGGGATAAGGTTTAGGGTTGAGGGTTGAGGGATTAGGGTTTAAGGTATAGTGTTGAGGGTTGATGGTTTAGGGATAGGGTTTAGGTTTGAGGGATTAGGGTTTAGGGTTGATGAATTAGGGTTTAATGTTGAGAGTTGAGGGTTGAGGGTTGAGGTTGAGGGATAGGGTTAATGGTCAAGGGATTAGGGTTAAATAAGAGTGTCGATGGTAGAGGGATTAGGGTTTAAGGTATAGTATCGAGCCTGTTGAGGGTCTAGGAATAGGGATAGCATTTAGGGTTTAGGAATGAGGGATTAGAGTTGAGGGATGACGGATGACAGATTAGGGTTGAGGGTTGAGGGATTAGGGTTTAGGGACAAGGTTTAGGGTTAGGGTTTAGGGATAGGGTTTAGGGTTGAGGGATTAGAGTGAAGGGTTGAGGGATTAGAATTTGGCGTTGAGGGTTTAGGGTTTAGGATCAGGGTTGAAGGTTGAGGGATCAGAGTTAAGGGTTGAAGGATTAGGGTTTGATGTTGAGGGTTGAGGGTTGAGGTTTGAGGGTCAAGGGTTTAGGGATAGGGTTGAGGGTCAAGGAATTAGGATTATAGTAGAGTGTGGAGGGTATAAGGATTAGGGATAGGGTTGGAGGGTTTAGGGATAAGGGATTAGAGTTTAAGGTATAGTATCGAGTCTGTTGAGGGTTTAGGAATAGGGATAGCATTTAGGGTTTAGGGATGAGGGATTAGAGTTGAGGGATGAGGGATTAGGGTTGAGGGTTGAGGTATTAGGGTTTAGGGATAAGGTTTAGGGTTGAGGGTTGAGGGATTAGGGTTTAAGGTATAGTGTTGAGGGTTGATGGTTTAGGGATAGGGTTTAGGTTTGAGGGATTAGGGTTTAGGGTTGATGAATTAGGGTTTAATGTTGAGAGTTGAGGGTTGAGGGTTGAGGGTTGAGGTTGAGGGATAGGGTTAATGGTCAAGGGATTAGGGTTAAATAAGAGTGTCGATGGTAGAGGGATTAGGGTTTAAGGTATAGTATCGAGCCTATTGAGGGTCTAGGAATAGGGATAGCGTTTAGGGTTTACGAATGAGGGATTAGAGTTGAGGGATGACAGATGACAAATTAGGGTTGAGGGTTGAGGGATTAGGGTTTAGGGACAAGGTTTAGGGTTAGGGTTGAGGGATTAGGGTTTAAGGTATAGTGTTGAGGGTTTAGGGATAGGGTTTAGGGTTGAGGGATTAGAGTGAAGGGTTGAGGGATTAGAATTTGGCGTTGAGGGTTTAGGGTTTAGGATCAGGGTTGAAGGTTGAGGGATCAGAGTTAAGGGTTGAGGGATTAGGGTTTGATGTTGAGGGTTGAGGGTTGAGGTTCAAGGGTCAAGGGTTTAGGGATAAGGGTCGAGGAATTAGGATTACAGTAGAGTGTGGAGGGTATAAGGATTAGGAATAGGGTTGGAGGGTTTAGGGATAAGGGATTAGAGTTTAAGGTATAGTATCGAGTTTGTTGAGGGTTTAGGAATAAGGATAGCATTTAGGGTTTAGGGATGAGGGATTAGAGTTGAGGGATGAGGGATTAGGGTTGAGGGTTGAGGGATTAGGGTTTAGGGATAAGGTTTAGGGTTGAGGGTTGAGGGATTAGGGTTTAAGGTATAGTGTTGAGGGTTGATGGTTTAGGGATAGGGTTTAGGTTTGAGGGATTAGGGTTTAGGGTTGATGAATTAGGGTTTAATGTTGAGAGTTGAGGGTTGAGGGTTGAGGGTTGAGGTTGAGGGATAGGGTTAATGGTCAAGGGATTAGGGTTAAATAAGAGTGTCGATGGTAGAGGGATTAGGGTTTAAGGTATAGTATCGAGCCTGTTGAGGGTCTAGGAATAGGGATAGCGTTTAGGGTTTAGGAATGAGGGACTAGAGTTGAGGGATGACGGATGACAGATTAGGGTTGAGGGTTGAGGGATTAGAGTTTAGGGACAAGGTTTAGGGTTAGGGTTGAGGGATTAGGGTTTAAGGTATAGTGTTGAGGGTTTAGGTATAGGGTTTAGGGTTGAGGGATTAGAGTGAAGGGTTGAGGGATTAGAATTTGGCGTTGAGGGTTTAGGGTTTAGGATCAGGGTTGAAGGTTGAGGGATCAGAGTTAAGGGTTGAGGGATTAGGGTTTGATGTTGAGGGTTGAGGGTTGAGGTTCGAGGGTCAAGGGTTTAGGGATAGGGTTGAGGGTCGAGGAATTAGTATTACAGTAGAGTGTGGAGGGTATAAGGATTAGGAATAGGGTTGGAGGGTTTAGGGATAAGGGATTAGAGTTTAAGGTATAGTATCGAGTCTGTTGAGGGTTTAGGAATAGGGATAACATTTAGGGTTTAGGGATGAGGGATTAGAGTTGAGGGATGAGGGATTAGGGTTGAGGGTTGAGGGATTAGGGTTTAGGGATAAGGTTTAGGGTTGAGGGTTGAGGGATTAGGATTTAAGGAATAGTGTTGAGGGTTGATGGTTTAGGGATAGGGTTTAGGTTTGAGGGATTAGGGTTTAAGGTTGATGAATTAGGGTTTAATGTTGAGAGTTGAGGGTTGAGGGTTGAGGGTTGAGGGTTGAGGTTGAGGGATAGGGTTAATGGTCAAGGGATTAGGGTTAAATAAGAGTGTCGATGGTAGAGGGATTAGGGTTTAAGGTATAGTATCAAGCCTGTTGAGGGTCTAGGAATAGGGATAGCGTTTAGGGTTTAGGAATGAGGGATTAGAGTTGAGGGATGACGGATGACATATTAGGGTTGAGGGTTGAGGGACAAGGTTTAGGGTTAGGGTTGAGGGATTAGGGTTTAAGGTATAGTGTTGAGGGTTTAGGGATAGGGTTTAGGGTTGAGGGATTAGAGTGAAGGGTTGAGGGATTAGAATTTGGCGTTGAGGGTTTAGGGTTTAGGATTAGGATTGAAGGTCGAGGGATCAGAGTTAAGGGTTGAGGGATTAGGGTTTGATGTTGAGGGTTGAGGGTTGAGGTTCGAGGGTCAAGGGTTTAGGGATAGGGTTGAGGGTCGAGGAATTAGGGTTAAAGTAGAGTGTGGAGGGTATAAGGATTAGGGATAGGGTTGGAGGGTTTAGGGATAAGGGATTAGAGTTTAAGGTATAGTATCGAGTCTGTTGAGGGTTTAGGAATAGGGATAGCATTTAGGGTTTAGGGATGAGGGATTAGAGTTGAGGGATGAGGGATTAGGGTTGAGGGTTGAGGGATTAGGGTTTAGGGATAAGGTTTAGGGTTGAGGGTTGAGGGATTAGGGTTTAAGGTATAGTGTTGAGGGTTGATGGTTTAGGGATAGGGTTTAGGTTTGAGGGATTAGGGTTTAGGGTTGATGAATTAGGGTTTAATGTTGAGAGTTGAGGGTTGAGGGTTGAGGGTTGAGGTTGAGGGATAGGGTTAATGGTCAAGGGATTAGGGTTAAATAAGAGTGTCGATGGTAGAGGGATTAGGGTTTAAGGTATAGTATCGAGCCTGTTGAGGGTCTAGGAATAGGGATAGCGTTTAGGGTTTAGGAATGAGGGATTAGAGTTGAGGGATGACAGATGACAGATTAGGGTTGAGGGTTGAGGGATTAGGGTTTGATGTGGAGGGTTGAGGGTTTAGGGTTAGGGTTGAGAGATGAGGGATCAGAGTTAAGGGTTGAGGGATTAGGGTTTGACGTCGAGGGCTGAGGTTCGAGGGTCAAGGATTTAGGGATAGGGTTGAGGTTGAAGGGATTAGGGTTTAAGGTATAGTGTTGAGGGTTGATGGATCAGAGTTAAGGGTTGAGGGTTGTAAGGATTAGGGATAGGGTTGGAGGGTTGACGGATTAGGATTTGATGTTGAGGGATTAGGATTTGACATTGAGGGTTGAGGGATTAGGATTTGACATTGAGGGTTGAGGGTTTAGGGATAGGGTTGAGGGATTAGGATTTGACATTGAGGGTTGAGGGTCAAGGGATTAGAGTTGAGGGTTTAGGGATTAGGGATCTATAGCAGGACAAAACGCGAGCGCATTATAGCGCGCTCGCGTTATAACGCGCTCGTGTTTTGTATTTCTACTGAAATGGTAAAAAAGTGGTTACCCCCGTGATCCAGGCCCACATGCTCTGTTTTCTTACTGATTCTGCGCGTGCTCTGACAAAAAAGAAGTGCTTTCATGCTATTGGGAAGTTTACATGCACATTTGACACATTGTACCACCTTTGCATGATCTTTCCACCACCTTTTCTGCTTTGCCAACTTGAGAAGGAGGAAATAACATAGTTTTCAAACCAAGTTTGATATATATCTATTCAAGTTTCAATTTTTGTAGTATTGCAATGTTAATTGTGATTCAATTTTAAGAATTTAACATTGAAAAGGAAGCAAGTGGTGAAAAACTCAAATTGTTGAGGAGTTTGATGCAAGAAGATAAAAACACTACATAATTGGGTACTCTCTCCATTCAAATCTTTATTTTTTAGGTATGTCAAGTCTTTACATGCATGTTCTTTACATTTTCCTTATTTCGGATTGAATTACTTTATCATGCTTTATCATACATGTTTAAAATAAACACATTCCCAATCGAGAAAGCAACCTACAATCTCACATGATGCCATGTATATTTTCTACACTTGGGCTCTTTAATAATTATGTGTAATAAACAAACCTTAGTTCATACCATGATGTCAAACTATACAAGAATAAATCCTTACAACATAAAAAAATACAATCCCACTATTATCATGTATTCATTTATTAGGAACTAATATTGGTCTCTTTATCATGCTATAGACAAATTCTCCATCATGCTGAGGAAACGATCAAGAATTAAACCAACATAGGAAGAGATAGAAGCTAAGAATGCAAAGAAAGCAATGGCTATGAGGGAACTTCATGAGAAGAGGAAATTGGACATGATAAATGAAGACATACCAATTGAAGAGGAACCACAACCATCACAAAGAGATATGGTATTGGCGGCACAAAGAGAACGAATGTAAAAACTTCGTGGTACGAGAGATTTGAATACCATAGTTGGAGACACATCCTTTACCGCAAGTCAACATGTAGGGACACCATCTACCGCATCTCAAGTTGAGAGTACATCATCACTCACATGTGATGAAGGAGGTACACCATCGTTCCCACCTCAACCTCAAGGTATGCCATCTATTCCATCTTCGATCGAAGGTATGCCATCTAACCCATCTCATTTAAATATTGATGAAATTCCTAATGTTGAGATGAATTTACCTAACTTGACACCACCTAGAATTTTGCATAGAAAGCCAAAGTATTTGATTAATATTTATGAGAATATTTTGCAGCCAATGGAAGGTAAGATTCCAAAACGCACTTGTAGAAGATATGCTAATAAGATTTGGAGATTGTTCTTTGAAAAGTTAAATGAGACTGCAAGATGTCAACTATTCATTGAAATGATGCGAAGTATAAAGTAAAGGTCTATCATGAAGATTCTTGGGTTGAGAACATCAGAGGCTTCAAGTGAAAAATCTATTGTCAAGAATCTAATGAGTGCGTATGAGAGTGTGGGTAACACCTCACGCATAAAAGATAGTAATGCAACACGGCGTGTGATTACATCGACTATAGTAAGTAGTCAAACGAGGAAAGCTCGTCTCATTAGAAAGACAAGTCAAGAATTGAGAATTAATAGGAAAACTTTATCAAGAGCCGTTGGAAGACACCAAAGAATTGAGGACACTAATGCCAATGAATTATGTGTGTTCTCGGGGAGACTACCACGAAAAGATAAACCAATTGTTGAAGCATTGAGATCACTAATTGAAGACTTTTGGAAGAATTACACAAGGGTATCTCTGAATCAAAGGGATGTGGTAAGAAGGAGAATTGGTAGTCAGAACCGCGAGCCACATCCAAAGCATTTTTTGGATGAGACTCAAACATAGTTTTATGGTAAATTTCTAGAGAAGTATCCTCAAATTAAAATTTGTCAAAGATATTTTGAAATGCTAAAACCTTTCTATGTTAAGATAAATCACACACGCACTACTTGTTGTTGTAGATTACATATTGAATTTTCTAACAATTTTGATGCTTATAGGTCTATATGTTTAGATATGCATACTAACAATGATTTGCAGGGTTGTGCCATATGTGCCCCACCAACATCTTCAAGAGACTTCATATCAAGAATTTTATGTGAAAGAGAGGAAGGTCAAATATTCTACAAGAAATTATGCTTGGATGGCACATGTCATCGTTGCGGTGGCTTGCAACATTTGCCAATATGTGAACATATGGAAATAACACATGCGGTTGGAAATGAACTAGTAGAGTTTGGCAAG
This sequence comes from Cunninghamia lanceolata, assembly GCA_027924645.1. NCBI lineage: Eukaryota > Viridiplantae > Streptophyta > Pinopsida > Cupressales > Cupressaceae > Cunninghamia > Cunninghamia lanceolata. Next base: position 3,390,471 of record BSBN01000791.1, on the reverse strand, counting down.
TATAAAACAGTGGCATACAATACAAAAGATGGTAAAGAAGCAAAGAGGTGTGAATTAGTTATTGAAAAGATTCTAGTGTATCAGTTTATGCCTATATTTCGTGACAGCATAGTGTATGAGTATGCAAGACATGTCCATAGAGCTCGATGGTTGGACTTGCAATTCAAGTTATGCAAGGACACATTTTCGGTTGGTAGCATTGTTTCAGTCGTCAACTTTGCAGAGAACTACAGTCTACAGCCACAGCGTGAGGTGCAATCACAATATTACAACTCCACACAGGTTTCTATATTTGTGCACATCGCATTCATTCATGCGAATGATAGTACAGAGGGTGACAGAAAGATCATAAGGGAGTATAATTTCTATATTAGTGATGATCTCACGCATTCTACGGAGTTCGTGCAAGGTTGCTTTCAGGTGTTCTACAATGATTTGGCTAGAAGGGGCATATCGTTCAGTCAGCATATCATATGGTCGGATAATTGTGCATCACAATTCAAGAACTCATGGAATTTCTATTGGCTGAGTAGGAGGCATAATTTTACAGGTATTCAACATATGTGGAACTTTTGTGAGGCCGGGCATGGAAAGGGGGAGCATGATGGTGCAGGAGCATGTATCAAAAGAGCCATAGCACGAGAAGAGTTAAAGTCTAAAGACAATGCAAAGTTGACAGATGCAAAATCGATTGTCGAGTGGTGTAATGCTTCCATGGGTCCAGGTAATGAAGGTAAGTCTTTAGTTCGTAGATTTTTTTGGTTGATAGATGATACTAACATTGCACCATATGAGGATTGTTGTACACTGACAGGATCAAATGAGATGCACTCTTTCAGAAGCTCAATTGCAGGTTCATGGAGTATCCATACATGAAAGATGTCATGCTTTTATTCTTTCTATACAATTCAAGTCTAGGATGAGTGTGAGTCAAAGGAGTGGGTTGACGAATGACAGTTAAGTTATCTTAGCCCACTTGACACGTATCGACCCCCGACGGCACTGGAACTAACACAGATGGAATCGTTAGTTGACTTTGACCACATATCAAATTTAGTTTAACCAGGTAATATAGGGCACGTATATGCATCTAATTTCATCTAGTTCAACCAGGTAATGTCATCTTACTTTGTAGTGTTTTTGTAATGTTGACTAATTTCATCTAATTTGCTACACATATCAATGTAGGACACGTATATGCAGTTATTGCAGATGAAGATAATGAAGAGGGAGCAGATTATTACTTATGTCGTTGTGTTGAGGCCAAAAAGAAATTGGAGGCCCCTGTTACAGATGGAGAAAACATCGAATACCCTACAGGATCAGTGGTTATTACTGGAACATGGCTTAGAAGGTACCCACATAAGAGTGTTAATATTTGGCTATTTCAGGACTTTGACATGCATCGAAAGATTCTTCATTACTCGAACCTTGTCGTGGCATCCAATGTTCATTTGATAAAGTATCAGGGTAGACCTTTGAACAAAATATTGTGGAAGGTGCGTGAGTCTGACCATGAAGCAATACTTGACACAATAAAGAGTAGAGCAGATCCAGATGGTTCATTGGATTAATTTGTAAGTATTCACATTGATTTTGTAAAGTTATGTTATATTGAGTTGTAAGTATGCACATTAATTTGTAAGGTTTGTCTTTTTTTATTTCCTCCTGCATTTTTACACATATGTACACATTTTTACATCATCATGTTATGCATTTTTGGTGTCCTGCTCCTGATGCGACCAAACTCATAACTCACCCTACTAGACACCATTTGATGATCTCTACAACACTCTGGATCCGGGGCGCCCAATCATGATGATGACCTATATACCATTCTCCCAAGGCGCTCATAATGAATGAATGATAAGGAGCACCTCGACCTCTATAATCAAGGTGATTTTAAGTCACTTTGAGTCATTTGGGGTCAGTTTGAGTCTTTGAGTCATGTTGCAAAAAAGTGTCAATGTTGTCAAGTTGCACAAAGCAACTTTTGCATTTTTGGTGTCCTGCTCGTGATGTGACCAAACTAACTATTCCAACGCATTCAGATGGGTACATTTACGCTAGGCATGGTCCTTTTTTTCACCCAAACATGTCAAAACAGTCTGAGCTACATTGTACCAACGATATCCCTGAAGAGTCCAAAGTGCAAAAAGGCTGCAATCTTTGATGAGATGTTACTCGAAAACCATGTCACTTAGAAACATTCCGTCTGAGGCAACGTGATCACGTAGAGAGCCTCTACAATAACCTCTCTCAATTTTTTATAGCTCTGAGGCATTTGCCCGTGGTGAAAGGTTTTCTGTTGCCCCAAAAATTGTCAGAAGGAGGCAGTGTAAAGTTGTAAAGGGGTGTAGCTTTCGTCCTGCTCCTGATGCAACCAAACTAACTATTCCAACGCGTTCGAATGGGTACATTTATGCTAGGCATGGCCCTATTTCTCACCCAAACATGTCAAAACAGTCGGAGCTACATTGTACCGACGATATCCCTGAAGAGTCCAAAGTGCAAAAAGACAGCAATCTTTGACGAGATGTTACTCGAAAACCGTGTCACTTAGAAACATTCTTTCTAAGGCAACGTGATCATGTAGAGTGCCTCTACAATAACCTCTCTCAGTTTTTTATAGCTCTTAGGCATTTGCCCGTGGTGAAAGGTTTTCTGTTGCCCCAAAAATCGTCAGAAGGAGGCAGTGTAAAGTTGCAAAGGGGTGTAACTTTCATCCTGCTCCTGATGCGACCAAACTGACTATTCCAACGCGTCTGAATGGGTACATTTATGCTAGGCATTGTCCTATTTCTCACCCAAACATGTCAAAACAGTCGGAGCTACATTGTACCGACGATATCCCTGAAGAGTCCAAAGTGCAAAAAGGTAGCAATCTTTGATGAGATGTTACTCAAAAATTGTGTCACTTAGAAACATTCTGTCTGAGGCAACGTGATCATGTAGAGTGCCTCTACAATAACCTCTCTCAGTTTTTTATAGCTCTGAGGCATTTGCCTGTGGTGAAAGGTTTTCTGTTGCCCCAAAAATTATCAGAAGGAGGCAGTGTAAAGTTGCAAAGGGGTGTAACTTTCATCTTGCTCCTGATGCGACCAAACTGACTATTCTAACGCGTCTGAATGGGTACATTTATGCTAGGCATGGTCCTATTTCTCACCAAAACATGTCGAAACAGTCGGAGCTACATTGTACCGACGATATCCCTGAAGAGTCCAAAGTGCAAAAAGGCAGCAATCTTTGACAAGATGTTACTCAAAAACCGTGTCACTTAGAAACATTCCGTCTGAGGCAACGTGATCACGTAGAGTGCCTCTACAATAACCTCTCTCAGTTTTTTATAGCTCTTAGGTATTTGCCTGTGGTGAAAGGTTTTTTGTTGCCCCAAAAATCGTCAGAAGGAGGCAGTGTAAAGTTGCAAAGGGGTGTAACTTTCGTCCTGCTCCTGATGCGACCAAACTGACTATTCCAACGCGTCTGAATGGGTACATTTATGCTAGGCATGGTCCTATTTCTCACCAAAACATGTCGAAACAGTCGGAGCTACATTGTACCGACGATATCCCTGAAGAGTCCAAAGTGCAAAAAGGCAGCAATCTTTGACGAGATGTTACTCAAAAATTGTGTCACTTAGAAATATTCTGTCTGAGGCAACGTGATCACGTAGAGTGCCTCTACAATAACCTCTCTCAATTTTTTATAGCTCTTAGGCATTTGCCCGTGGTGAAAGGTTTTCTGTTGCCCCAAAAATCGTCAGAAGGAGGCAGTGTAAAGTTGCAAAGGGGTGTAACTTTCGTCCTGCTCCTGATGCGACCAAACTGACTGTTCCAACGCGTCTGAATGGGTACATTTATGCTAGGCATGGTCCTATTTCTCACCCAAACATGTCGAAACAGTCGGAGCTATATTGTATCGACGATATCCCTGAAGAGTCCAAAGTGCAAAAAGGCAGCAATCTTTGACGAGATGTTACTCAGAAATTGTGTCACTTAGAAACATTCTGTCTAAGGCAACGTGATCACGTAGAGTGCCTCTACAATAACCTCTCTCATTTTTTTATAGCTCTGAGGTATTTGCCCGTGGTGAAAGGTTTTCTGTTGCCCCAAAAATCGTCAGAAGGAGGTAGTGTAAAGTTGCAAAGGGGTGTAACTTTCATCCTGCTCCTGATGCGACCAAACTGACTGTTCCAACGCGTCTGAATGTGTATATTTATGCTAGGCATGGTCCTATTTCTCACCCAAACATGTCGAAACAGTCAGAGCTACATTGTATTGACGATATCCCTGAAGAGTCCAAAGTGCAAAAAGGCAGCAATCTTTGACGAGATGTTACTCAAAAACTGTGTCACTTAGAAACATTCCGTCTAAGGCAACGTGATCACGTAGAGTGCCTCTACAATAACCTCTCTCAGTTTTTTATAGCTCTTAGGCATTTGCCCGTGGTGAAAGGTTTTCTGTTGCCCCAAAAATCGTCAGAAGGAGGCAGTGTAAAATTGCAAAGGGGTGTAACTTTCATCCTGCTCCTGATGCGACCAAACTGACTATTCTAACGCATCTGAATGGGTACATTTATGCTAGGCATGGTCCTATTTCTCACCCAAACATGTCGAAACAGTCGGAGCTACATTGTACCGACGATATCCCTAAAGAGTCCAAAGTGCAAAAAGGCAGCAATCTTTGATGAGATGTTACTCGAAAATTGTGTCACTTAGAAACATTCTGTCTGAGGCAACATGATCACGTAGAGTGCCTCTACAATAACCTCTCTCAATTTTTTATAGCTCTGAGGCATTTGCCCGTGGTGAAAGGTTTTCTGTTGCCCCAAAAATCGTCAGAAGGAGGCAGTGTAAAGTTGCAAAGGGGTGTAACTTTCATCCTGCTCCTAATGCAACCAAACTGACTGTTCCAACGCGTCCGAATGGGTACATTTATGCTAGGCATGGTCCTATTTTTCACCCAAACATGTCGAAACAGTCGGAGCTACATTGTACCGACGATATCCCTGAAGAGTCCAAAGTGCAAAAAGGCAGCAATCTTTGACGAGATGTTACTCGAAAACTGTGTCACTTAAAAACATTCTGTCTAAGGCAACGGGATCACGTAGAGTGCCTCTACAATAACCTCTCTCAATTTTTTATAGCTCTGAGGCATTTACCCGTGGTGAAAGGTTTTCTGCTGCCCCAAAAATCGTCAGAAGGAGGCAGTGTATTAAGTCAGGATGAAAGCCTATTCACTCTAGGCACCTATTTTTGACCAAATCACACATGCGCCTTGAACAACTCTGTCTTCAAGGCACTTTTCTCTAATCTCTGTAACTCTCCAAATCCACTAAGGCACAAATTTTACCTCTTGGGCTCAAGATATAGGTTCTTCATCCAAGGCGCTAGAATGGTCTAAAGGCGCATTTCACCTCTAACCTCACCTCTGACCTTACTTGGAGGCACTAAACCTTTTGACATTTCAAGTAACTTCAAGAGAACTATTTTTCCTTAAGGTGGTTCACTCCTTGCAATTGGATGTATGGTACTTGTAACTCATTTGATTGACTTTGTAATGTTTCTTCTTCTTACAGAGTAGATAAGGATGATATAAGCTTACTTCATGAATTGGAGTAGAAATCTCTCTTGGACTTGCTAGGTGAAAGGACTTGAACTTGAAGGACTTGAAGTTGATGAAGTGATCCTTCATGATGGCCTTTGACATTACCTTCTCGGAGTGTAGATGATAACACCTTCCTTGGATAAAGTGGATAACCTCTGACCTAAACTTTGAAGCTTGATGAATCTTGAAGATTGGGTTTCCTCCTACTCCCCTTTTGGGCTTCACTCCATCAAAGGTGTATTTAGTTGTCCAAGGTGCCAACATTCACTCAGGGGCACCCAAAGAGAAAGTTTACAACTCTAAGGCGCTAAACTCTTATGCAAAAATGGTCATCATCAAAGGCGCAAAAATGGGTCTCTGGGCGCCAATCTCTACAAGACATTCCATCTCATTGCTCTCCTCCATTACAAGCGCTCACTTACCTCAATCTTGGGCGCATACCAACATCCCAACATCCAAATCACCTAGGCGCTCAAAACCTTCAAGACTCAAGGCGCATTTTATGATCAAACAAGGTATCTCCTGAACAAGGCGCTCATAGTCTCATCAAGGCATTAATCATCATCATGAGCACTCATATTGTTCTAGGCACACAGTTATCTCTGGAATGCTCAAGGCACTCAAGGTGCACATACCCTTCTCTAGGCTAGTTTACACTTATTCAAGGCGCTCATTCCAAACTTACATGAACTCCTCATTACAAGACGCACAAACTAGGTGCCTTTAGGGAAGTGATGGTGTCTAGATGAGTTTTGAGTCCCTTTGAGTGTTGAGATTGTTAGAGATAGGTGCCTTGATGAATGAAATGCGCCTTGAAGACCATGTGTGCCTAGAGAAGATAAGTGCCTAGTTGAGATAAAGAGGTGTTTCTGGTGCCTAGGGAAGAAGAGAGGTAAGTTTAGGGAGATAAGTGCACCTAAGAGTTTTAGCACCCTCAATCAAATTGCACCTTTTTGCCTTCGAGAATATAAGGTGAGGATTTGAGTTGAAAGTTTGAGAAAGTAGATTGAGAGCCCTGTGTTGGAGGAATCAAGTTGGATAAGCACTTGAAGAACTTGCATTAAGTGTTTTAGCACCTTGGTATGGTTTGGAGCGCCTTGTTGAGGAGATACCCTGATTTAATCCAAGATAGAGCAACCTAGAATTGAATATGCGCCTTGTTGGAGGAATATATGCACCTTGTTGGAGAAAGATATGCGCCTTGAATGAGAGTTTGTGTGCCTTAACCAAGAATGATGATTGAAGTCACAATCTCATGTTTGTGCGCCTAGGTCTAGAAGCAAGATTTGAGCGCCTTAGGATAGGGTTTTTTGCACCTTGTCTTGGAGAGTGAATTTGCGCCTTGGATGATGTTGAAGCGCCTTGGGATGAAATGCGCCCAAACTTACAGAGGGCCTTCAGTGAGGGAGTTGAAGAGAGTGCTTAGAGGAAGTATAGCCTTAAGATCAAACTAAGTACTTAGAAACCTAAGATTAGCGCCTTATTTGAATTTATACACCTATTCTGGTGCCAGAGAGTGAGTTTGAGTGTGAAGAAGTGAATGTCTGCGCCTTGAAGGGGATACAAAGGGAAGATGATGCACCTTGATGGGTTGATGATGGAAATTTGCATTTTGGAGCTAAATGTGCGCCTTGAATCTAAATGATATTTGAGTGCTTAGAGGTAAATAGGGGCGCCTTTGAGAATTCTTTGTGCTTTAAGGAATGGATTGTGGCGCTTTGGACTAAGGTAAGTCCTGAGCACTTCCAATGATTTTAAGGAGTGCCTTGAAGGAGATAGTACCTAGAGAAGAAAAGATGTCAAGTTTTAACACCTTGGAAGAAATTCCAGATAGTGGTGCCTTCACAGGGTTTTCCAAGTTGGCACCTTGGTTTGGGATGATCATGCTAAGAAAGAAAATGCGCCTTTAGCAAGGTCACATCAAGTCCAACACGTCAATACTCTTCATCACTAACGTCATGTTGAAATTTCAAGGCATCTATCCATTCAAGTTCTCTGAGGAATATCTTGCAAGTAACTTCAAGTTCTCCGAGGAATATCAAATGAAGAATGAGTTAGCCTATTCCTCATTCCCGAAGGCTAATTCAAAATAATGAGGGAATGAATTGGTTTTTGACTAACTTAACTTTTGTTTTTTGCAGGAACAAAGTCAGAAACTTGAAATTAGTTAAGTCTGGATGCTAAACTTGACTAAGGCAGGACTCCTAGAGTCAGGGTGCACTTTCTTGCTTGCTCAATGTCAAATGTGCACCTAACCAAGAATCATGGAGCTTTGAAGCACTTTAATCACATCAACTAGGGCGCCTAAGTGCATAGAGGTACAATGAATCTTCCGGAGAACATGGATAGACAACTAAGTCTCCAACTTGAGTCTTCTAAGTGAATTGGATGATGAAGAGAGTCTAGTCATTTTGGGCGCTAGTATCAGGATGAATCATCCAAAATGGGTGCCTAGAACTAGAAGGCGCCAATGCATGAGTTCAAGGATCCTCCATTGGAGCGCCTAGCCCAGATGGCTATAGATTGAAAGTTTTAAAGCTAAGTGATGTCTCTTAGGTGAATTCCTAGCCCAGGTGCATGTGTTGGGAAAAACTCTTTGGCTCTGGCGCCTAGAATTGGGAGCTTTGTAAGATGCACCAATTGATGAAACATTTCCATTTTGCGCCTAGAATAGAACTCTCTCACATAGTTGAAATTGACTTGATAGAAGGAGATAAGTCTTAAGGACTAGTTTGGCACCTCACTTGCCTATCTCACCTTTGAAATGCGCTTTGGTTGATGATCATCATTGATGGCACCTAGTGACATGTAAAGCTATTTGCATCTCCAGAGGATCAAAATTGGATTAGGAGATCATCCTTGCAGTTGAGATTGATAGAGAAGTGTTAAAGGAATCACTTCAAATGGGCGCCTAAGCTAGTTGAGGCGCATATCAATTCCACTGTAACTCCAGACTGACGCTTAGGATCCAGTCATCTCCTAAGGCACAGTTCCATTCACCCATGACCTCGCTTGGCATCTAAAACTTGGAAACTCCTTTGGAAAGCTCCTGTTGTGCCTAGAAGATGAGTTTGGGATATCAACTTGCAAAAGGCTTAGAAACTCTTCAAAGATGTTAGGCACAATCCCATGGCACTAGAGCTCAGTTTTGGCGCCTTCAAGGAATAGCACATGAAGGAACTTGGGAGGTCAGGTGCTTGTAAAAGGGAACACCTTGGAACATCTTCCAGGGGTTGAAGTAGTAAGAAAACATCAAGTGAGTCTAGGCGCACTCCCTTGTGTGAACAGTTTAGCTCTGGTGCCTAGCCACAGAGTGAGCCAGAAGAAGTAGTTTGGACATTAGAAGATAGGCGCTCATTCTACAATGAAGCATTCCACCTTCCTAATCAACAAAGACTTGCAAGAATTGACAAAGGAAGCTAAGGCGCACCTTCTACTTGTTTCCACCTCCAGAATGTGCCTAACCTTGAAAGGGGGTTCAAAGATGTTTGTTAGACCTTTTCACTCAAGGTGCTCACCTTAGGCGCACTTTCTAAGTCCTTGTCACCTCAAGGAAACACCTAGTTTGGAAGGCGCTTGCCCTGTTCTCCACTCCTTTCAATTGGTGCCTAGAACACAGAATGCATGAAAGGAGCACCTAGACTCCAGAGGGCTCATTTGGGTGCCTAGCATTTAAAACACTTTCATAATGATGATGTTTTGGCGCCTACTCTTGGAAACAATCTAGAGCATCCATAAACTCTAATTGGCGCCTAATGTTGACAAGGCGCAACTTCAGGAGGAGGTCACATCAACTTGGCGCCCAAGTCAGAAAAACTTGTAAATCCTTCAAATATGCGCCTACCTTGTGAGGTGATGAGTTGAACATTCCAAATCTTCAAATGTTGCTCAAGTAAGGAAGACATTGTAACATCAAGGCTTCAAGGCCTGTCCTTGTATTTCCATTGAATGAGTTGTACTTCATGCTATTGAAAGCATTTTCCATGTAATAAGACATTGCAAGTTGATTGAATCAAGTAACAAGACAAGTACCCAACTCTAATGTTGTTTCATTCAAATAGTTATCTTGATGTATATCTTTATGTTATTGAAGTAGTTGATGAATTGTTAGCAAGTAAAAGTGTTTAAGTATGGAAAATTTTTCGTAGAACTAGTTGGGTATCTTACACTTACACCATGCCTATCCATCAAACATCACAATGCAATCAAAATCCTAACAACATGCCCATGATCCAAGATCAAGTGCAATCATGCAAAGATATTATCAATCACAAGCCTATTAAGAATGAACTAGAGTCTTCTAGTACCATACTTTTCCATCAAACACCATCATGTAATCCATGGCCTATCAAGCCTATCAAAGAAAATGCAAACATCCTATGTAATACAATCAGACTTTAAATATTTGAAGTAGCCATCTACAAATATCCATTCAAAAGTGGATTTATAATGCAAGTATGGACGCCATCAATAAAAAAGATTTGTATTAACCAAATATCCATATACGCATACATCAATATCTGTCGATATAAGTATAACATATATACAAAATAGCCATATAGGCTTACAAGAATGCCATATAGGCATACAATGTCAACTATGTACAATACAAAATATATGTCCACAAATGCCATATAGGCATACAACAGAGGAACACAATAAAAAGTCATTCCCCTCTAGCTGGTGAAGAGAATAAATCACGAGCAGCCTTTGATCTTCTAGGGGATGGAGACATGCATGTGGGTGGTCTACTACGAACCTGAGGGCTACTCCTCCTATTTAGTTCTTCCTGCACCTTTACCTGTTACAAAAAAAAGTATAGATATTAATATATAGAAATTACATGTTATACAAAAAGAAACATTTAACAAAATAATCACTTACCGCTAACATATAATCTATCTCCTCGCTTGCCTCAGTAGCAGGAATAGGCCCTGGTGATGTCATATCCTATAGAAACCATCCAGATAGAAATTGAACTTCAAATCAATAATCTTTTGATTTTTCAAAAATAGACAACTATAACAATGAAGGTAAATTGAAATTTACTAATCTGCCTCATACTCCTGTCAATGCCATAGAGCTATGAATTGCAGAGGCCACACCCTGCTCCATTGCCCTATGAACATGGGGAGGTGTATCCGCAGCCTGCATCATCTGGAAATAAAACAACATTATTCAATTACGAAAACTATAATAGTGATGCAAATCATGGCTCCTAACATACACACACGCTCATCTAAACATGGAAGTACACACAATAAAACACACAAATCACATACAAAAATTTAGTAAGTACAATTCATTCATTAAACTATTTATTTTATTACCTCCGTAAAGCTTTAAAGTCCACCACCGCTGGCAGGTGTTGCCATGAAATCTACAGTGTTAACCTATTCAACATCCAAAATCAGAAATTAGAATACCATTCATATAACGATGCTATTCACATGTAATATTTATAATTGTTTATTAGTTACATACCTCGACAATAGATGATCTAGTGAAAAATGTAGGTGGAGAACCACTAAAAACTACATCGACGCTATGACCCTGAAATTTCATTAAAATCATCAATTTAAATTAGTTAATCTTGTATTTCAAAAATAAAATTTAATAAATTAAATTCAATAAACTTGCTAATATTTACCTGAGTATCAAGGCTGAAAGTCTCACTCAGGAGGGTATCTGTCATCACCATCTGCTCAGCTGCAGATGTAGCCTGTGCACCTGCGTCCTGACTGTCCATGGGGTCATAACCACAGGCTGACCTGCAAGCCTGGCAAGTATGCGGTGGGACCCTACTCCTCGCACTATCTCCCAACCCACTCTGTGTTGCAGGATCGGCATGCTCTATGATGCTCTGGGTCAAGGCACTAATCGACCTCAGTGTATTGACCTCAACACTCTCCTTCACAATGGAAGGATAGAAACATGCTCGTGGGCTGGTCTGCTGATTACTCGTCTCACTACCCGCTGTGGGTCAAGACGTGCCCCTGGTCTATCCTGTGCTGAGCCCCCACCTCTACCTTGGAAGTCCCGCATATCAAAATAGTTTGGCACTTTATTGAGGACAAAATCGGAGTAGAGTTTCCTCAAAAAGTATTGTGGGACCTCATTGTTATTGCATGGAGGATGGTCAAAAACCATCCACCACCTCTGCCCGAAATTGTCCCTTATCGCTTGGTTGTTGCACCAATGGATAGGGAACCTCTTGCATGTAATGGGTGGAGGTTGATTTGTTTGTGGGTTTGTGAAAATTGAACACAAGTCTACTTTTGTAATTTGTAATTTTTTGACATCTTGGTATGACAATTTATCTGCATAGTAATCTCTAAACTCTCTCTTTTTATCAGTCCAACTAGTTATTTGCTTGCTAATTGAATTTACATTTGATAACATAGACTCAAGAGATTCGGCAAGCGTGGACCTATGCAAGGTTGAAGTGGAAGGATCTTTCAACCTTGCAATTATATCTTCAATTTGTTTTTTGTTGTTTTCAATTTCCCCCATTATATTATCTTGTGTTCCAGGGGCATGTCAAGGAATGAATGGAGGAGGTTGTTGTTCTGTAGGTATTTCTTCTTCAAGATTTTGTGGATTTTGAGGAGGAGGAGGAGGTACATTAACATTTCCTACAATTAATAAAATATACATCAAAAATCAACAAAAACCTACCTATTTAGGAAGAAATTCAAACAAAAAAACAAAGATAACTCACCCCTTTGGCGTGCTCGACGTCACGGCGGCATTTCGGCGATGAATCGACAAGTCTTTTGTGTTGAATGGCGTTTTGTAGAACGCGAGCACGTTTTTGAAGGGTTTTAAGCCGTGGGCGGAGGAAAAACTCACATTGAAATAAAATGACAGCGGTTTTTTTTTTTAATATATAGCACTTTATAACGCGAGCACGTTATAACGCGCTCGCGTTATGCCTTGGCAATGACGAGCCTAAGGTTTGTCATTGCCAAGCCATAACGCGAGCGCGTTATAATGCGCTCGCGTTATGCCTTAAATTTTTTTGAAATTTTTTTGGCCACTTTTTGGCCCCCCATCTTTTTGCACTTACCCATGATGGAATATCAAGTTCACTAACAAATGTAAAGGAAAATCATTTGACTATTATTGGATTTAATTTCAATACATCTAACATTTGTGTTACACAAAATGAACCCATAGTCAAAGATCATAGTGTCTTACACTTGAAGATGATTGGGGTCCATTAGACTTTACGCCTTATAGTTTTGGTGAGTATCACATGGATCTTAACAGGCTTATGGTATTCCATTATTATACATATGACCAAATAATGTGCTATTTCAATATGGACCCTTAAATAATGTGCTCTTGCATAGGAATGGAAAGAGTAGGAGTTCAATATGGTTCATGTGTACACTCAAGTGAAAACTTGCTTTATATTCCTTGAATTTTCTTATTTATTAGATATTTATTATGTGGAAAATTGTGTAGCATTATTGGTGACAACATTCAATGAAACTTTATGTTTTCAATATGCTTAAAAATATTAAATTTACTAGTTGATAGAGAGAGAGAGAGAGAGAGAGAGAGAGAGAGAGAGAGAGAGAGAGATGTTTTAGTTCACCATAATGTGCTAGCATTATAACATGCTAGCGTTATGTGAATGACATGCTGGCATTATATGCATTCACAACTAGTGTGTTATGCTTTGCCTTGGTAATTTCTAGGCCTTAGGCTTGGATGTACCTTGGGCTTCCAATCCAAACGGTTGGACTATGTTTAGGTTGTCCAAGGACGTGGTTTTCCAAATTCTAACAAAATCCACATAATCTAGAGTGTTCTCCCCATCAAGATTGCACTTTTTTCAATGAAAAGTTGAAAAAAATACCACCATAATCATAAGCTCTCTATTAGCTATCTAACCATATAATTTTTTTCATATTTTGAGTATGTTAAGGGTTTCATCTTTAATTTCTTTCATTAGTGTATCTATTTTTGTCAAAAACCAATGTCTGGTATTTTTGACATTTTTTAAACCATTCATCAAAATTTCAAATAAGTTACATATTTAGAAACTAGACTCCATTCTACACGTATTAAAAAAAATTGATTTTCAATTAGTTTTCAAAATTTCTCGGGGGGAGCACGCTCAATTTTCTATTTTTTGAGATGTGTCCACTTTGAAAATTAGTAAAAAAATAATAGTCATGAAAAAATTATCAGAAAAATCAAGAATAAACTACATGGTGTTAGCTAATTTCTCACCGAAGCGATTTCTGAAATACTAAAAAAAAGTTAACATTTTAGGGGGAGCACACTAGATGCTATGTTATGTTTTTTGGAGAAAAATAGGACCAATTTGTGTGCTCCCCCCTTTTTGAACCCCTTAATCTCAACCATTTTTGAAAAAAAAATAGTAGTTTAGAAACTAGATGCGGAGCACTATGACTCTTATTTTTGTTGTATCTTCAAATTTTGAGTGTAACTATCTTTAATTTCTCATCCAACATTAGTCTTTCATAATTTTAGAAAAAAAGTGTTATCTTTAGACCCCCTTTTGGTCCCTCATCTTTGTGCACTTACCCAAGTGAAAACTTGCTTTATATTCCTTGAATTTTTATATTTATTAGATATTTAATGTGGAAAATTGTGTAGCATTATTGGTGACAACATTTAATGGAAGTTTACAAAATTTAGAGTTAATTGTGTTTTCAATATGTTTAAAAAGATTAAATTTATTAGTTGATCACACTCATAATTTGTAAGTTCTCAAATTCTATGTAGTCACTATCTGATATATCATTGTCTAGTAAAATGTTTTTTCTGCTACTTTCATCACATCCTTGTCAACCTATGGATAAGTAAATTAAATAGCCATTAGTACATAAAAGACCACTAAAATGGTTCAACCTTAATCTAAATAGGATGAGAAATCTTTCACTAAAAACATTGGACTTCATTTTCCATTAAATCAAATAGTCATGACAATAGATTATCCAAGGTTGGATAGGTGGAATCAAATAGGTATATCACTATTTACATTCTCAAACCCTAATCAAGATATGATAGGAGAAGATAAACAAGGATGAATACAAACCCTAGGTAAATCGATTTAAGAAAAAGATAAAAGTGAGAAATTAGATCTAAGAACCATGATTAAAATAAAGGACAAACCGATACTATAAAATCCTAGGTCATGATGGAATGTCAAGTTCACTGATAAATGTAAAGGAAAACCATTTGACTATTACTAGATATAATTTCAATACATCTAACAATTATTTTACACAAAATGAACCCCTAGTCAATGTTCATAGTGTCTTACACTTGAAGATGGTTGGGGTCCATTAGATTTTATGTCTTATAGTTTTGGTAAGTATCATGTGCATCTTAAAAGGCTTATGGTATTCCATTATTATACACATGACCAAACAATGTGATATTTGAATATGGACCCTTAAATAATGTGTTCTTGCATAGGAATGGAAAGAGTAGGAGTTCAATATGGTTCATGTGTACACTCAAGTGAAAACTTGCTTTATATTCCTTGATTGTTCTTATTTATTAGATATTTATTATGTGGAAAATTGTGTAGCATTATTGGTGACAACATTCAATGGAAGTTTACAAAATTTAAAGTTAATTATGTTTTCAATATGTTTAAAAAGATTGAATTTACTAGTTGATCACACTCATAATTTGTAAGTTCTAAAATTCTGTGTAGTCACTATCTGATATATTATTGTCTAGTAAAATAATTTTCCCATTGCTTTCATCACATCCTTGTCAAGCTATGGATAAGCTTTATTAAATAGCCAACCTGTTGATAAATAAATTAAATATCTATTAGTACATAAAGGTCACTAAAATGGTTAATCTTGAATCTAAATAGGAAGAGAAAGATTGCACTAGAAACATTGGACTTCATTTTTCATTAAATGAAATAGCCATGACAATAGATTATCCAAGGTTGGATAGGTGGAATCAAATAGGTATATCACTATTTACATGCTCAAACCCTAATCAAGATATGATAGGGAAATATAAACAAGGATGAATACAAACCCTAGGTATAAAAATGTGATAAATTAGATTTAAGAACCATGATTAAAATAAAGGCCAAACCCTACTATAAAATCCTAGGTCATGATGGAATGACAGGTTCATTGATAAATGTAAAGGAAAACCATTTGACTATTACTAGATACAATTTCAATGCATCTAACAATTGTGTTACACAAAATGAACTCCTAGTCAATGATCATAGTGTCTTACAGAAAGATGATTAGGGCCCATTAGATTTTATGTCTTATAGTTTTCGTGAGTATGATGTGGATCTAAAAAGGCTTATGGTTGGGCCTTAATTATACATGTATGACTAAATAACATGTTATTTCAATCTGGACCCTTAAATAATGTGCTCTTGCATAGAAATGGAAAGAGTAGGAGTTCAATATAGTTCATGTGTACAATCAAGTTAAAGTGCTTTATATTCCTTGAATTTTCATAAATAATATATCTATTATGTGGAAAATTGTGTAGCATTATCAGTGACAACATTCAATGGAAGTTAACAAAATTTAAAGTTAATTATGTTTTCAATATGTTTAAGAAGATTAAAAGCTTATTCTAGTTGATCACACTCATAATTTGTAAGTACTCAAATTTTATGTAGTCACTATATGATATATCATTATCTAGTAAAATGATTTTCCTATTGCTTTCATCACATCCTTTTCGACCCGTGGATAAGAAAATTGAATAGCCATTAGTACATAGCAGGCCACTAAAATGGTTCAACTTGGAGAAATAGGGAGAAAATGCATTAAAAACATTAGACTTCATTTTTCATTAGATGAAATAACCATGACAATTCAGATTATCCAATGTTGGATAGGTGCAATCAAATAGGCATATCACTATTTACATGCTCAAACGCTAATCAAGATATGATAGGAAAAGATAAACAAGGATGAATACAAGCCCTAAGTAAATCTAAAAGGAAAATATAAAAGTGAAATTAGATCTAAGAACCGTAATTAAAATAAAGGCCAAACCCTACTATAAAATCCTAGGTCATGTGATAAAATGTCAGGCTCAATGATAAATGTAAAAGAAAACCATTTGACTAAATTACCATGTATAATTGATACATGTAACAATTGTGTTACACAAAATGAACCCCTATTCAATGATCATAGTGCCTTACAAAAAGATGCCTGGGGTCCGTTAGACTTTAGGTATTATAGTTTTGGTGAATATCATGTGGATCTTAAAAGTCTTATGGTATTCCATTATTATACATATGATCAAATAACATGCTATTTCAATGTGGACCCTTAAATAATGTGATCTTGCATAGGAATGGAGAGAGTAGGAGTTTAATATAGTTCATTGTACAATCAAGTTAAAGTGCTTTATATTCCTTGAATTTTCATAAATTAGATATCTATTATGTGGAAAAGTGTGTATCATTATGTTAAAAGAAATGTAATTTGTAAGTTACAAGTATCTTCAATCTAATGAAATAGACTTCAGTTGTCATTAAATGATATTGCCTTGTACTTTAGAACTTGTGAGTTGAAATGCTTGTGTAGTAATCATTTCTTTCCTATTTATGTCTCTTGAGTATTTTATTTATATTAAGTTTAAAATATGATAATCTAGGATGTATAGTGAACTAACTATCTAGATCTGTTATTTTCCTAGATTTATGGCTTCCTTTTAAAAGAGAAAATTAACTAACATACGAACTATATCATGTTATGTTCCTTCTCTCAAGTATATTTACATGTAAATGTGATAGGGAGATATGGATCCACTTTTTGGCCATACAGTTAGAGAGATTGGTAGATTGAGGTTAATTTTAGAGGATCTCATATCTTTAATGTGCTTGAATGATATGTTTGTTTTGGTTCCAAGGCTGTAGGATGGAATTCCTTAGTAACTAAAGCTTTTATCACATTTTAGGTGAGCAATATGGGAGAGGTTCCACTACCCATAGAAAAGGCAATTCCATCTTTGAAGTTATCATTGTTGTAGGCCACAAACAAATTAACTATAGTTGATGCAGAAGATTATACATAATACATTTATAGGGTTAAATCATTTTGGTTCTTTATTCCAAACATGAATAGGAAACACAAGAATCTCATAATATGGATGTTTTAAAACCAATAGTACTTTGTTCTTCATTTTCTTATTCCTACCTATATTGTGGACAGTGGTAAAAAGGAATAGAGGTAGATTGTTTTGATCTTTAATGAGAAAATATTTTGAAATGCAACTGGCTCTAAATTTCACTTTCAATTGCAATTCACAAGAAAAATGTCCTTGTGTGTGTTAGAAGGATATTTTTGTCATTCAAATTTAGTTTGATGCATAAGAGTAAACTAGATGCTTAGCCATAGCCTTTCATTTGAACTATTCCCATGAACTAACAAGCTGGAAGAAAACACTTGGTATTATATATAACTTTTTAAAAATAATTTCTTGTACCTATTCTATCCATAAGAATAAGGGCTTCAAGTATCAAAAGAGATGTGGTCCCATGTAATTCAATGATCTACCTAGGCATGCATAGAATGGGTTTGTTCATAAGATGTTTGAAACTTTTAATCTTCCTTCCTGAAGAAACATATGCAATCCCATGGTAAAGAATTTTAAACTTTCAATCAAATGCAATTGGCCAGTGTAAATTTAATTTCAACAAGCTTTGCTAGCATCAGTTCATTTTTGGCTTGTAGCTTTAGGCAAGGACCCTTGCTGCAATGCAACCCTTGTTTATATTATTATTTGAATGATTTTGGTGGGGATATTTTGCTTTATTATTGCATTCTACTCTTTTGAGGACATAGAAAATGGTGAGGATGGATGAATGCAAATTCCATGTTGGTTAAATTTTAATTTAAGCTTGCTATGACACATGGATATCAAAGTCAAAATTGTTCTAGACAAAAGAATGAACCATTTCATATTTTTGATATATTTGATATATATTTTATTTTCTTTATATTTTGTTTAATCAAATGGCTTGCATTAACCTCACCAAGGTTAAAGATTTAGAGAAATTTTTCTATAATATATGATAAAATTGTATTTTCATTGATTTGAATAAAGGAATGTGGTGTAAAAACAAATTAATTATATCCATATTCTAGTGATTTATTTGCCTCATGTTTTGCAATAAAAAAATTATAATATGATCTTCAACTATATAAGACTAGAAGAATTGGCTATACTACTCCATAGTTTAAATTTCACCCATCTATATGTATTTTTTTAATAATGATTTTTTTTTGTTTCTAAGGCGATTGTATATTTTTATGAAATCTTGCATATTTTTCCCTATAGTTTTGGGAATAATTAAAAAGAAAAATAATTATTGTTAAGTAGAAAAGAGATCACAAACCTAAAGAGTTAAACTAGTGCATACCTCTTCTACAAAACATTAGGGCACAAACCAAGCATGGATTGTACTCAAGGAGGATAGCCAAAATACAAGGGTTCTACCCTTTTGTTGTATATATAAGCACCAACCAAGTTCAACCAAATCTCAACAAGCAAGCCAAGACTAAGGTTAAACCACTAGATGATGAATAACAAGCCAATACAAACTACATAAAACAAACCCCAAAGATCAAACTACACAGCAAAGGTAGGGAAGTAATTTAGAACCTAGAAAGTTTAGCATAAATCTCTAGGACATGGGCTCTTGGGTTCCTTGGGCCCTTTTTAGGGTTAGGAAGAACTTCAAACTTTGTTGGGTCTCCATCTATCTGCACTATCTTCTCTCCAGAAATCATCCTCTAAAACCTATTCTCCTCACTTGCACACATTGATAGAGAGAAAAGGTTGTTCTATTTTAAGGGTTTTCCTCAGTCAAACCCTATGTTGGTGTTCCCACCTCCACAAAAATGAAAGATAAGATCCAAGAGTGTGTACCCTAGTAGGGTAGAGGCTAGATCTGCAACAATATGATAGATAATGATGATAAATGATGATAATAACAACAAGATTTCTAGCCTTAGCTAATGAAGACTTAGCACCAACAAAGGAGAGTGATGAGGAGGGCTTCAAACTTCTCTCAAAGCCTGTAAACAACTTCAATAGAATTCATAAGTAGAAGGCAATCCAAACATGAAGGATCCTTGATCATATAACATCACATGAGAGCAAATTCACATTCATCCAATTAGGTGTAAAATGAACTACAAAACACACTTAAATATGCACTCCCGCTCACCTTCAGAAAATAAAACAACCTTAGACTGACAAATGTAAACTAGAGGAGTGTTCCAAGCTGACACCACAAGTTGGGGCTAAAAATCCCAAGTGAGACTAGGGCACTTGGGCACCCTAGACCTTTAGTCTACAAACTTCACAAAATGTCTTTTAATGAGGGCTTAGTCCAATCCTAAGTTGATTATGTCAGGTTTATTTGTTGGGATAGGGATATTTATCATTTAGAGATCAAAAAGGTGTTAAAGTAGGTCTTAATTAGCAAAGGAAATAAAATAGGTCCAACCTAGGAGCTAAACTAGGTGTAAAATGCTAGTGTCCATATTTTACAACTCAACCTTTATCCCCCACTTTAGTATGGGTACAAACTTACATTTGAACTCATACTAAAGGGATGGATAAAGCACACAAACATAGAAGACCAAAGAATTTTTGCTAAGTTGTGGACCATAAGTAGCCCCCAATCTTAGGATCCTAAGGTTACAAACATGTAAGAAAAGAGAAAACACACAAGACACATTAAAATTAATTCACACATACGTGGAGTACTAAAAGCATACAGAAGAATACATGCGGAAGACACGCAATACACGAATGTAATACACACCAAACACAAAGCATACACACTTGACATGAAGCATACATGTGAGATACAATGAATACATAATAAATATACTTAATACACAAGTAATACACATAAATCATATGACAAAATGAATACATAGAGAACATAAGTTAAAACATAACATGTAAATGAACACAAGAATACACATAGAACAAACACACAAGGCACATGAGAATGACTCAGATGCTAGCTTGCTCTGTCGCTAGGAATCATGTGAAGAAAAGTGCCACCATAGATCGCACACTAGTAAGGATTGCCAAATTACTAGGTGACCATGCTAAGTCACATGAAGCACACGGGCTAGCCAACTTTGATGCACTAGGTGGCTCATGGACCAAAGAGGAAGCATCATAGACTAATGAGGACCTCTGAATCACTAGGTGAGTTTCACACCAACAAGCAAATATGAAACCAAAAGAGATCATAGAACAATGCATTCCCCACCTTAAAGTGATTTCCAACTCTTATCAGGGAGCAATTGCTTTAAGGTACAATGGATCACAAAGTGGGCATGAGAGATTTATAGAAGCACATGCCCATAAGATACATTTTTCCAAAGAACTAAATCACACCAAGGGGTCTCCCCCAGAAAAGACAAACAAAGGTAATGCAACAAGCATGATACACAATGGCTTGTGTAGAAATGTGGCATGATGCTGAGTGTAGCAACAATGTGCCACAAAATCAAAACATAGAAGAAACAACAAATTAAAGAAAAGAACAACACAAAGGGATGTACCACCTAGTGTCAGTATAGGAATGGTTGTATATAGGAGACATCTCAAGACCATATATATATATATATGGAATTGTCATCATCTGCCAGTTGGTAGAACTATAGAGACAGAGGAAGAAGTAGCACATGAAATAAAAGAAAACACCCCTTGGGTCAACAAGGGAGAATGTTGAAACATCCTATGCCTTGCATCATCCCCAAAGGACACAACAACAAAACAAGATAGAAGAAACAACAAATTAAACAAAAGAACAACACAAAGGGATCTACCATATGGTGTTAGTATAGGAATGGTTGTGTGTAGGAGACGTTTCAAGACCATATATATATATATATATGGAATTGTCATCATCCACTAGTTGGTAGAACTACAGAGACAAACGAAGAAGTAGCACATGAAATCAAAGAAAACATCCCTTGGGTCAACAAGGGAGAATGTCAAAACATCCTACACCTTGCATCATCCCCAAAGGACATATAAATATTACTTTCCTATACAATAAATATTAGAATTTATGTATGATGGCTCACATCAAGGAGCATGTGCAAAAAAAGCAAGAAGAGTAGGACCATTCTACTAAGGTGCCTCTAGAGGAAGCAGAGAAGATCGAGATCAATTTAGAAGTAGAGGTCGCTGAGGATCTAGAAGCCCTAAATGGGAAGGCACTCATTTTTTGATTTATGGGCTGCAGAAAATCAAGAAAAGATAATGAAGCCTGGGCCTCCTCAACTGGAATTGCCCCTTTGTTCTAAAATTCCTTCTGTGAGGATTTTTTACTACAATCTTCACCAAAAAGGAGGATTGCATTGCAATAAGGCTTCTAGTGGATGACATGTCTATCCCTTATTTGTTCAAGATTGGTGGCATAAATTTGATGCAAAAAAGGTGAGGAAGCAATCTAGTTGAGGCTCTACAATTTGCCACTAGAATTTTGGTCAGGAGATTGCCTAAGGAAAATTGGGAGCTCTCTTGGTGTGCTCATTGAATTAGACGAAGGGCTCATGAGGAAAAATCATACTTTTATGCCAGACTGAAAATACTAACCATACGCAAGATGCCCAGGAAAATTATCCTTTCATCAATGGTGGGGCCTTGGATCCAAGGGATCGAAGTGGAGAATAAAAAATCCTATTACTTGGAGTGTGGGAAGAGGGATCACTCGACAGTCAATTGCCTCAAAAAAGATTAGGAAGTTTGGAGGAAAAAAAAGGTTAGGGTGGCACCTAAAGGACTTCAAGAAGCATGTTTGGAAATGACAATCCCTTCCCCAGTTGTTCCTTCCTTAATTGATAATGTGAAGCCTACCCTCTCTGAACCTTCTCTTGCGCCTATCTCACCACACGAGGATTTCAAAGAAGCTCTACAAAAAATGAAGAATCAGAGTGGGAGAGCATGGACATTTCAGATGGAGAGGAATTTAGCTCAGAAAAATTTACGTCAATCAAACAGATGGCCTCCAAATTCTCCAAACCCAACTTGAAACTAGGGAAAAAAAGAGGGAGGAAGATGACCTAGAAGAAGAGGGAGGAGGCAACTTGCCAAAAAAATCAGGAATCCATTAGTAATTTTTTTTAATACTAAGGGAGGAGGCCCCTCCCTTAGGGGGAAATGGTCACCACTTAGAATGTTAGGGGCCTAAACGCCCCTAACAAATGACACTAAATGAAGCACCAATTCGAGCTTTTCAAAGCAGATGTGATCATTTTTCAAGAGACTAAACATAATATGGAAGAAGTGGACAATTTGTTGCTCAAATTCAAGGACTGGTGAGGATATTTCATGGCTTTGAACAGGGCCTCTAGAGGAATTGGGGTAATTTCGTGACCATCTCATTTCTAGGCAAATCAACAAATTGGATGGAGATAGGGATTTCCCGCACCAACTCCAATCTTTCCTTTGGATTAATCAATGTGTATGGGCCAACAAGAGTAGCGGACAAGCTAAAAGTTTGGAATGAAATCTGGGCCTTCATCGATTGTTTGGGATTCCTTCTCTACCTAATTAGGGGAGACTTCAATATTATCCTCACAGGTGGAGAAAAGAGAGGCGGATCAAACCAATCAATTAAGCAACAAAGGGATTTTCAAGAATTAGTTGGAAATTTGGGAATGATCGATGTCCCTCCAAAGAATGGGACCTTCACCTAGACTAACCATAGGTAGGGATTCACTAACATAGCAAAGTGACTTGGTAGGTTTTTGGCTTGCACTAACTGGCTAAATACAAACTTTATGCTAAACTCTTGGATCCTTCCTTTCTTAGGGTCTGACCACTATCTGGTTTCAATTTCTATTGAATATGATATATCCCTTGATCGATTCCCTTCAAATTTGAGATAATGTGGCTTAGATATGAATCCTTACAAGAAAATATGAAGGATTGGTGGCTTTCGGTGCATGTCTAGTGAGGCACTAAGATGTTTCAATTTGCTAAAAATATGATTTCAATTAAGAATAAATTGAAAGATTGGAATAAATAAGTCTTAAAAAACATCTTCAAAGAAAAGGAGAAAGTGGAAGAATAACTTGGAATACTACATGATTGTATTCTTGAAACAGGGATGACTAAGGAGGATTACAAGAGGGAAAAGGAGTTACTGAAAGAACATGACGAGTTGTTAGTGAGTGAAGAGGTATATTGGAAGTCTAAGTCTAGAGAGACATGGCTCAAAGAAGGAGATCTCAACACAAAGTTCTTCCATAATTCTATCAAGTGCAAAAGGATACAAAATAGAATTGGATCACCAAGAAGAGAAGATGGGACTATTATTGAAGATAAAGATGAGATTGCTGAAGAGAGCTTGCACTTCTTCCATGATCTCCTAGCCAACACAAAGGCATCTAACAGAAAGGAGTAGGACTTTTTTCTCAACCTCATCCTCAAGTTAATAAGTGAAGAAGATAATTGGATGTTGATGACACCTATTACCAGGGAAGAGGTAAAATGTGTTGTCTTCTAGATGCACTCGTACAAGTCCCTCAGCCTCGATGGCTTTTCGGCATTCTTTTCTCATAAAATTTGGCACATTCTAGAGGATCAAGTCTAGGCCCTAGTTGAAGATTCGGGGAGAATTCAAGGAGTTTCTAAAGACATCAACAACACTCTTATTGAATTGATTCCTAAAATGCTAGAACTGGAAGGAATTTTAGCTTTTCACTCTATCTCCTTATGCAACACAATATATAAAGTTTTTTCTAAGGTCACGGTGAACCGCTTCAAGATCTTACTACCTAAAATCATCTCTAAAGAATAATCAGAGTTTACTCTTGGGAGAACAATCACTAATGGAATCATAGTGGCACACGAAATAGTACACTCCATTACCATGCCCAATTAGAGTTGCATGGCACTCAAATTGGATGTTAGCAAGGTGTATGACTAGGTGAACTGGAGATTCTGCATGAGTATCCTGAAGGCATTTGGGTTCAATGATGAGTGGATAAAGTGGGTACTTGACTATATGTCCACTATCAGATATTTGATATTGGTTAATGGAAGCCCTGTTGGCTTCTTTGACCCCACTAGAAAACTTCACTAGAGTGATCTTCTCTCTCTATTTCTATTTATAACCATAGAAGAAGTAATTGGCAAAGCTATCAAAAGACAAGCAGAGGCAAGGCTATGGCTTGGAGTGCATGTAGCAGATGACTTTTCTAGGGCAATCTACCAATAATTCATAGATGATACAATCCTATACGGGATGTTGGAGATGACAGAAGTTAGAATAATCAAAGAACTACTATCAAAACATGTCTGAGCCTCAGGTCAGGAGATCAATAAACATAAGTCATGCATCTTTTTCTTTAATACCAAAAAATGTGTATGAAGAAGGATACTTGCTGCTCAAATTCCAACGTACAGAAATACCTAGGATCTACTTGGGGGTACCCCTATTCAAAGGAGTTGTCAGAACAATTTTATGGGAAGACACAATCGAGAAGTGTAGGGTTAAAGTCACCTCCTAGAAGGGGGAATGGCTCACCCTAGTAGGGGAAATTACTATGATTATGGCCATACTTTTAGTGATGCCTATCTTTCTTCTTTCCATCCTAGAGATCACCAACAAAGTAGCAGGAAAAATCAAAGGAATCCTCAAAAAATTCCTCTGGGAAGGATCCATAGAGGTCAAAAGAGTGCCTTTGGTCAACTAAAATATAGTGTGCAAAGGAAAATCAGAGGGAGGCACTAGAATCAGAAAGATTAGACAATAAAACAAGGCCCTTGGGGCAAATTTAGTATGGAGAATGTATGAGAATCCAGAAAGTAGATGGTGCAAGATCTTGCACAAAAAATAATTAGACTCTGAAGCCAAGGAAAAAAATTTAACCACACCAAATCCCCCAAGGGGGTCTCACATTTGTAATTTCATGCACAATTGCAGGCACATCATCACCATCACATCTTCTGGAATGCTAACAATGGTGAGGATGCCTACATTTGGACCGACTCCTACAACAACTCACCTCCACTAGAAAATAGTTCAATAGACTCCACAATTGTATGAGAATTCTTTCAGAGGCTTGGGGGAGAAAAGTGAGAGAATATCTAGCAGCTTGTAGTACCAATGGCTCATTGGGATGGAAATCATTTAAAAAGATGAACATCCTAGAGGAGGAAGCAAGCATTCTCAAACAAGAATTGGAATGACAAAAGGTTGTGCCAAATACGGGGGAAGATACCATTATTTGGATTGGTGCAAGATCTGGGAGATATACGGTCAAGCTAGGCTATAGATTACAAACCATAATGGAACAAGAATCAAATTGGCCATCGGAACTATGCTGGAGCAGCTAGTTTTTACCGAAGGCAGGTGCCTTCGCATGACAACATGTCAAAAGTGGATCCTTAAGAATGAGAGACTTAAAAAGATTAGCATCAACATCCCTTCAAGATCTGTATTATACAAGAATGTGGAGGAGGATGTTAACCATATACTTCTCACTTGCCCCTTTGTCGAGAGGATTTGGATGTGTTTCCTTGACAACTGTGGCTAGAAAGGAGTGTTACTGGAGGACATTTTCTCCCTCTTCACTAGTTGGCCAATGATTAGAAACTTGGTCTAGGAAGGAATCTGGGTAACAAGCCCATCCTTAATTGTTTGGCATATTTGGAGAGAATGAAATGCAAGGATTTTAAAAGGAATAGAAGCCCCTACAGAGGAAGTCCAAAAGAAGATTGAGGTGGATATATGTGGGATTGTCATAGCATGGGTACAACAAACACTTCATTGCTTGAAGCCATTCACAAAATGGGATGAGACAGTAATGAGGAAATGGAACATATTGAAACTTCCTGTGAACTTCTTAGAAAATGAGAACATTGTTCAGAATCTAAAAAGCAAAGAGTGATGGAAAAATGGGATCCTCCACCCACAGGCCGCATAAAACTCAATTTAGATGGGGTGGCAAAGGGCAACTCGGGCATTTTTGGAGTTAGATGTGTAATTAGGAACAATAAAGGAGAGATTGTATGGGTCATCTCCAAGAGGCTACCTAAGGGAACCAACAATGAGGCAGAATTCCAAGCTCTACTCACAGGATTAAGATTGTACAAAGAAAAAGAGTTTGGGGACATTGAAGTGGAAGGAGACTCCATGATCTACATCAATGCATTGAAGACTAAAAAAGTGTTGAACTGGAAACTTCAGAACCAAGAAAAGCTCATTTGGGAACTTGTGGACAATTTACATGTTGTTTCCATCTGACGTTGTTTCAGAGAGGTCAATCAACTAGTAGATCAACTAGCCAATAGAGCTTGGACTCAAGAGGAAGAAGAAATTATATCAAACAATCCCCATAGATGGGAAGGGCTCAACCTCTAAAGCTGGTTTCATAATTTTTTATTTTTTATTTATCTAAACATGTCATACTGATAGTAAGAGCATATATATATATATGGAATTTTCATCATCAGCTAGCTAGTAGAACTATAGAGATAGAGGAAGAAGTACCATATGAAATCAAAGAAAACATCCCTTGGGTCAACAAGGGAGAATGCCGAAACATCCTACGCCTTGTATCATCCCCAAATGACACAACAACAAAACAAGATACGACATATAGAAGAATGATGATAGAAATAGAAAAAATGTCACAACAGATTCTAATCCTTTTGTATCCTTGCACCTACAAGGGTGTCAAGGGTCATCTAAAGAGAACTTAACAACATAATAACAATAACAACATATAAACACAAATAAAGCATCAAGAAGCACATCACTGGGGAAACACAATCACATACACACATATCATAGAGAACAAGGTACCTTATGTGAGAGTCAACCTAAAGCAATTCATCCTCCTCCCAATCTAGTTCATCATCCATTTAAAAAGGGGGACAAGATGCAAGAGGAACTATAGCATGAGAGGCATAAGGTACATTAGCCATACCTATATTATCTTTGAAATCACTATCAGAATGTAGTACAATAGGCTCCATACCGGCATGCGAAGCTTCTTCCTTTTGTATGGGAGACACAAGAGTAGTATTTGTCTCTTTGGCATTTGTCGGTGATAAATGCTTACGAGGAGGGAGATTCTCCTCTCCTGCAGCAAGGCAGGCCATAACACGATGACGCTTCCTTCTTTCTAATGCAATCTTATTTCTTATATTTATTCGTGATGTTCTTAAAGGGAATCATAGTATCTCCCAACATGGGTTCCTTTTTCTCCTTTATTTCAGTAACATTAGAAAAAATAGGAGGAAGCAGTGAAGGCTGGGAGACCATGGAGGGAGGGTTCCTCAATGTGGGATGCTCTTCCTTCTCAACTTGAAAGGAAGGTAGAAGTACATGAGCATTTGAGCAAAGGGTTGAGAAACCTTAGGAAATAAAACTTGTGCAGCTGATTGATCACCACCAATCTCCTTAGAGGTAGGTGGAACAAAAGTTATATTACAGTTACGAGAAGGTTTGTTTTGTGTACGAAGGTTTCCTCATTGTCCTTGAAGGGATGGTAGAGGGGGAACCTTGACATATCTACCAGTCACTTGGGGATGAGGAGGAACCTTCAATTCAGCCTTAGCCTCATTCACTACTTGTGGGATAGGAGGAATTATGGTTGTAGCCTCAAAAAGATTGAGGAGGTTTAGAAACATTACTAGGAGGAATATTGGTAAGTGATAACCCCACAATTTTCTTTGCTTTAGATTATGATAGGAAGAAAAAATAATCTCTCTCCCAAGTGATTCCTACTGGTTGTGGCTAGAAGTAGTCAAGTGAAAAGAGTTTGTTTTGAGCAATGAGGCAATATTGACTATGATGTACATCATGTACTCACCCTTCAAATGGATTTACTTCAAACACTTATGATACATAGAGGGGATCACTTTCATGGAGAAAAGAAATGGGTAGCCCAACTTCACATGAAATAGATCCAATCTAGGAATGATGAAAAATGGATGTCCAATGCACTTCACCCAACTTTAACTTTGAGAGTTGAAGTACCAAGGGTTGGATAGATAGACCCATCATGTGCTGTAATAGCCAACTTTGATACATCATATGTATCTCAGTGCAAACCATGCATGTAGAGAAAATCTTCAGTTACTACATTCACTATGCATATAGGATCTATCATAGCACCCTGAATAGGTTTATCATTGATTTAAATAGTAATGTAAAGAGGTCCATTAGGAGCTTCTATAGTAACATCATGTGGAGTAAAAGATATAGCAGGTTCAACATTTACTCGCTCTTTATGAGGGAAAGCATCCACCATGTAAATTTCTGCATTGTAAAGGATATCCACAACATTAGATTTGTGATGTGGTAAAGGATTAGTATATATTTGAAGGTTTTGATTAGGAGCTGTGACCAATTTATTCCCTTTATCATTAACACCAACAATCTGGATGACATTGGTATTGATGAGGTCTTAAACTTTATGTTTAAGATGCATGCATCTTTTAGTGTCATGACCAACAGAGTGGTGGAATTGACAAAAAGCTCACATCAAAGGAAGATGATTGCGTCTTGCTTGGATCAAGAGGTCTAATAGGTGGAAGCTTAATAAGATTGTTTTGTAAAAATTTTGTCATGATAGAATGAAGAGATTCAGATAAAGGTGTAATTTTTTTTTTGGTTTCAATTTATAAGGGGTGAAAGTAGGAGATGACACTACCGCCACATGTTTTCTAATGCTATGTTCTAAAATTTTGTTTATCTTGATGAAATTCTTATTTTGTCTATTAAAAGAATGATTACAAAAGCCTTTAGATTGACCAAGTAGATTTGATGAGGGATTATGCTCATACTGACTAACCAAAAGTTGATAATCACAAAGAGCCATGCAAAGATGAGTAAATGAATCATACCGTATCAACAATATCTTATCACGGAGGTGAGGTTGTAAGTTTCATATGAAGATTCTTTGCACATCAACATCCAAGATAGAATATTAGATTTGTGAAAAGAGGGTTTGATAATGCCCCATAAAATCAGTTATTTTATCCTTCATTCCTTACTTATAGTGAACCAAGTCTATCAAAGAGACTTGAGGTCTAATGTTCACTTCAAAGTGCTCAAGGAACTTAGTGACTAATTCTGAAAATGTAGTTATGGAATTAGGAGGAAGCATGCAAAATCAATCCAAGGTTGTGTCCTTGAGTGACCTAGGAAAGTGTTTTGCTAAGAGCACATCCTCAAAGTAGAAATCACTACACATGGTGGTAAAATCTACCACATGGTTGCTAGGGTCTCTTTTCCCATTGTATTTATCAAAGCGAGGAGTCTCAAACATCTCAGGCATAGGAGTTCTTAGGATAGATTAGGACAAAGGGATATGAAGGTAATGTGTTGTGATACTAGTTTTATGTGGGCTATTACTCATAGTAGCCAATTGTTGTTGCATGGAGGTCATGTTCTTCAATAATTGGTTTATGATAGGGTCAGAAGTGGAATTTGGTACGGATTGAAATGAAGGACTAGGTGGTGCTGTATGAGTAACCTTTTGAAATGTAATAGGTGGTTAAGATGCAGGTGGAGTCATATTAGGAGTAGAATTTGTGTAATTATAAGGAAAAAAACCATACTAGCGAACATGATTCCTAGTAGGTAACCCAACACGTGTGGTAGCAACATTATTCATCTGTGTAGTAGTGGTAAGAATAGTAGATGAATAAGTAGGCATAAGGAGTGAGGGTATGGGTACCAACATTTGAGTCCCTATTTTATTAGGAAAAGTAACAGTCGTTATGATCTCAACACAACTAGCTGCTAACATAATGTTGTTATCCACTATGTGAGTTAGGAAAGGCAAGACTTCTACTCCCTCTCGTCCCTCAAGAAACAACCCTCTAAGACTCTCAACGACAAGGACAACCTCCTCATCTATATGTTCCTTACTCACAAATTGTTGAAAGTTAGCCAACTCCATGTCTAAATTTTGATTTTGGGCCTCGAGAACATGAGTGACAAGGTCATCAATATTGATGGACTCTTGAGCAATTGATGTTTTAGGGATAAGTGTAGTAGGAATTTATATGACTTGATTGAGAATTTCATATTCAGATGCATCAACATTAGAACCCATAATTTGAATACTTCTTCTCACAAATATATTAGAATCGAAGCACCAGGTCACAAAGCTCATATAAAGTGACTACAAGTTTTAATAACACACAAGATGCCCACATAGAAGAAATTGATGATGTAACAAAAGAGAGATTTGAGTTTTCTTTTAACTTAAGTAATAGTATATCCTTAATCAAATTTACTTCAACAACAATGCTAACACCAAAACACCACTTTCAGTGCAATTTTCAAATCTAGGATGCAATTTTTCTATTCCAATTTTCAAATACAAGAATGCAAAATGCTTTTAAAAAATAACTAAAAAAAGGTACAACAAATGCAAATGCTAGAATCAATGTATCAAGATCTAAACAACTTTCAAATCTAAAACCCTAGGATCACAACTAGCAAGATTTTCTATCAATGCAAGACTTTAACAAACCCTAGGTTAAAATTATGCAAAATTTTACTATGTATGAATTTAAAGCAACCAAAGAAGACACTCCCAATAGGATCTAGGGTGATGAGTAACTTAGATCTAAAAGAAAAATGTGCATGAAATGATGGGTTCACCAAAATCTTAAGTAGAAATGAGATCACAAGGCTAAAGAGTTAAAATAGTTCATCCCTCTTCTATAAAACATTAGGACACAAATTGAGCATGGCTTCTATCCAAGGAGAGCCAAACTAGAAGGGTTCTACCCATTTGTTGTATATAGAAGGACCAATGAGTTCAACCAAAGCTTAACAAGCAAGCCAAGACTAAGCTTAAACTGGTACTAGATGAATAACAAGCCAATATTGACTACAGGAAACAAACCCCAGAGATCAGACCGCACAACGTAGGTAGGGAAGTAATTCAAAACCTAGAAAGTTTAGCAGAAATGTATAGGGTAGGGGTGCTTGGGCACCCTAGGCCCTTTTTAGGGTTAGGTAGAACTTCAAACTTTGTCGAGTCTGTATCTGTCTACGGTGTCTTCTCTCTGGAAATCAGCCTCTGAAACTTGTTTCCCTCACCTGCACACATGGAAATAGGGAAAAGGTTGTGTTGTTTTAATGGTTTGCCTCAGTCAACCCTATGTTGGTCTTCTCACCTCCACAACAATGAATGATAAGATCCAAGAGTGTGTGCCCTAGTAGGGCAGAGGCCAAATCTGCAACAATATGATAGATAACGATGATAATAACAAGATGTCTAATCTTAGTTGATGAAGACTTAGCACCAACAAAGGAGAGTGATGAGGAGGGCTTCAAACTTCCTTCAAAGCCTACAAACAACTTCAATATTATTCACAAGTAGAAGACAATCCAAACATGAAGGATCCTTAAGCATAGAACACCACATGAGATAAATTTGTATTCATCTGGTTAGGTGTAAAATGAACTACAACACACACTTAAATATATGCTCTCACTCACCTTCAGTAAATAAAAAAACTTTAGGTTGACAAATTCAAACTAGAGGAGTGTTCCAAGCTAACACCACAAGTTGGGGCTAAAAATCCCAAGTGGGACCAGGGCGCTTGGGTGCCCTGGACCTTTAGCCTCACAAAATGTCTATTAACGGGGGCTTAGTTCAATCCTGAGTTGATTATTATTTGTCAGGATTGGGATATTTATCATTTAAATCTCAAAAAGGTGTTAAAATAGGTCTTAACTAGGAAAGGCAACAAATTAGGTCCAACCTAGGAGCTAAACTAGGTGTAAAATGCTAGTGTACAGATTTTGCGACTCAACAATTATATGCATAGTTAGTTTTATTTTTTATGATATGATTATATAATTAAGATAAAAATCACAAATACTATACATTTATTCATTTTTCTAATTATTCTAATAATGTATGATGTAACTACATAATAATATGATTATCTTTATTCTTCCCTAGACTACAAATTGTTTTTATTTTTAAAGTTACTTGTAGATATCAATAGCGATTAGTTTTTGTAAATATTCTACACTCTATCTACCAAACATAAATTGTTATGATTTTTTTAGGGTAAAAGGTGACTTGTATCACTTATACATATCAATCTAAAAAAAGATTACAAAATATACACCCCTGATGGGTAGCTATAGAGACACAAAAACTAAAAACCCATGTTGGGTAGGCATAGTCATGTTATGTAAAAATGTATAGACATGAAACATCCATAGTGGCCATAGGACCAAAATTTTAGATATCTACATATGAATGAAATGACTTTTCAAAGGCCCAAAAGATGTAATCAAACATAGGCTTACTGAGGGTCATGAGGCAAATGGGTAGGAAGAGCTAGTGGAGCCAAATAATGGTGCTTGATCCAGAGCATGTAGCCACATGAACCTAATGGCATTAAAGATCTCCTTCGCTTTGATGTCAAGGGACGGTGAGAGATAAAATTTATGTTCTTAAAGAATTAAAGCTAGGGTATTACCACACCCACTTTAGAGAACCTTTTGAATTGCATGGTATACACAAGTATCAATTGAAGACATTCAGAGTAGTGAAAACACCATCTATTATGGCCTCTCCCTTATACATATCATAGCTCTCCCTTGCTATATTTAATTTGTCTGGAGAGATAATATATTCATGGAGATAACTAAATACCAACATCTCAATGTAGTTTAAATCCTATTATAAGTCCATGATGTTGGACAAAATGATGGACTATAAATTGTTATGATTGTTATATAAAGAAAAACAAGGGCTGTAGAGCAACTGAAGTCCCTGCCAAATACTGTGAGATGGGGACTGAATTTAACATAAACATGTGATTGAGAAACAATAGTGTGAAAACATGAAAATAGTTGATTATCTATGTTTGGAATTTTTTACACATGCCTCTAAGTATGCTTCCTCCCAAATGTTGGCAGGGTAGTTTTGTAAAATATGGGATTTGATAGAACAATTGCCCATTTGTAGAGATGACTAAATGCTTATACTATTTTATGTAAAAGCAACTATTTTATGGTATTTGATCTTGTGACTAACTTTTAATGCATCCGTTGCATTGCATCTTCATTGCATTTTTGTAAGGTTTGAATATGATGAATATGGTCATGAATGCACCATTGAATTGTTGAATATAAGCCACATGCAGGGAGATTTCATTATTTGATTTACAAGCCATATTCTAGAGATTTGTATTCTGCCAAATTTGCCTAGGGCTCATCTTCATCTAGACATGGTCCTCCATTAACAAGAATCACTTTAGTAAGGGGAGCATAATCATTGGTTCTTCAACCTATTGCATCATCATGGAAATTGCTCTTCTGTGCCACTAGAGCATGAGTGGTTGGATTAGACATTTGATTCCCCTCCTGTTATATATATTTGACACTATTAAGATATAATGGCAACATGAATGGATCAAAGAACAACCTGCCATCAGATAATGTGCTTGCAATTAGATCTTGTCACCTGCTTTTGGTGCATGTATTGCACTGCATCACAATTTCCTTTGTCTAAGATTTGAAAATGATGAAAAAATTCTCCATAAATATAAACTAGTTTTAAAACTCACTTTTCAACTTTTAATGGGTGGGGAATAGTGAATACAGTATCTAGCTTAAGATCACCTTTTGGCCTAGAAGACAATTTTTTGGGGTTTCACTGCTTAGATTTTCCACTTGAACATGGCCTACTGAGAATTTGAGAAAAAAATTGTGCATGTAAAGAGAACATTTTATCAAAGAAGATGATATCTGGGGTAAAATCTAAGCACTAGGAAAACAAATTCATGCACACCCTGAGGTTACATATCAAAGAGGTCTATGAGTATTTCTATATTATTTATGTGGGTACTAGTTGAAACCCGACTTGAAACAAGTCTATGGCAGCATTTTGCTTTGAAAAAAATTGTACGCTCCTATTTGGCCTCATATATATCAACTAAACTAACCTCCTTAAAATAGGAATATCTATGCATGTTCATTATAATAGGAGGGAGAATAGTTGCAATTCATACATATACAAGGTTTTACTTCAAAATTCCTTCAAAATTTCCATCTAACTGACATTCAAACAAAAATGATAAGAGACTTAAAAAATAGCCAATGTATATTAGCTCCTTTGAAGGCCAAAGTAAAAGCAATATTTCATGTAATGCAAAATTAATAAAGATGTATAAAATATAAATATATAACTAGAGGACACTACAATGTGTACCATAAACTAATGTCCAAATATAAGTCATAGTGAGAAGTATACCTCCATGATTGACGTGATGACAATTATGTCCACTAATTTGCAAAATACACCTTGGTGTGTCTGAATATATGAGAAATAGATTGGTATATGAAAACATAGTCTAAGATAAAAGATATTTACAATGGAAATAAATCAATTCAATGTGGAAGCAAAAATACAGATATCAAAGAACACAAGGACTCATTTATGCAGTCTAATATTTATAATGGTACTGATAGCCTCTTCTCCCACTCTTTTCCATCAACCTTTGTATGTTCTCCCACTCCCACAATGAGGTCAAAAATAGAGTATTATTGTGGTAGTGCAGCAATAGTAAAATTATTATTATTATTATTGAGTGTGTGAGCTGCTAGGAAATAAATTGTAATACAGCTGCAGATACTTTTTTGTAACAGAGTTATTTTATTTTGGTTTGAATATAGAGTGCAATCCCCTGCTCAAAGTGGATGTAGCCATTTGGTGAACCATGTTAAAAAATATTGTTGTTCTCTTTTGCATTTTTCTGTGTTTAGTTTATGTATTTGATTTAATCATTTTTTGTCTGTATTGTTTATTCTTTGCTCAACAATTGGTATTAGAGATTTGGTGAAGAAGCTTGGCAAAGCAGCTTAGTGGTGAAGCTGATTGGGAATCATGACAAATTTCTAGAAGAATGGATGATGCAGACAAATGGAAAATCAAAAAAATTTTGGGATAAAACTTCAGTTTGTGGAAGCTCCAAATTTGATCTTTGCTAATTCAAAAGGATCTTGGCATTGCGCTGCAAGGGAAGTCTAAGACGCTGGAGAAGATGTCAAATGAACACTAGGATATCTTAGACCAGAAAGCAACTACAACCATCATTCTATCACTGTCCAGCAATGTCCTCTTCAACATTGCCATGGAGACAATAGCCAAACAGATTTGGGAAAAGCTATGTGATATGTATGAAAGGGCTTCAACAATGAATCGAGTGTTCCTATTGAAGAAACTGGTAAACTTGAAAGTGAAAGAAGGTAATAGCATGTCAAATCATATAAATGAATTCAATATTTTTATCAATCATTTACTTTCTGTTGATGTCAATCTTGAAGAAGAAACGAGAGCCATATTGTTGTTGTGCTCTCTTTCTAATAGTTAGAATAGTGTGATCATGACCATAAGCAATTTAGTATCTGGTAAAAGTAGATCCGAAGAAGGGAAGGATAAGAAAAAACAAACAATGTTGCGGTATGATGATGTAGCAGCCACTCTTCTCAATGAAAATATGAGAAGAGGGCAAAACAAAATAAATGGTGATGCCTTGACTGCTGTAAGTATTGACAATAGAGGCAGGGGTCAAGGTAGAGGCATAAATAATGATAGAGGAAGATTGAAGCCTAGGAGTAGAAATGGAGAATGTTGGTTTTGTGGCAAGCAAGGTCACACAAAAAAGAATTGTTGGAACTACAAAAAGGCACAAGAAAAGGTGAGCAATAATGAAGCCAACATAGCATACCGAGAAGATGTAGACATTCTTATTTTAACTGAAGAAGAAATTCCACCTAATGTTTGGGTGCTTGAGTCAGGCTCATCATTTCATGTCACTCCATGCAAGGAGTATTTCAAAAATCTACAAATTGGTGACTTCGGTAAGGTTTTTCTTGGTAACAATGAATCTTGTGATGTTGTTGGCAAATGGGATATTCATTAAAACTAAAAAATGGATATACTTGGTTGTTATGTGATGTTAGATATGTTCCCCAGGTCAAACAAAATGTAATCTCAGCTGGACAATTGGGTTCTCATGGTTGTGAGATTAGTTTTGAATCCAATAGATGCAAGGTTAAAAAGGGGGCATTGGTAATTGCAAGGGGTACTAAATTAGGCATCCTGTATGTCATAGAGAGTCATACTAAAGTGGGAGTTGTTCATCCTACTTTAGATTCATCATTGGGGACTGCCAAGAAAAGGTCTTTGGATCAATTAGATGCTAAAACTGATTCTGTTATTAATAATTTTCTTAGTATGTTTGACAGTGACAGTTTTGGGGATTAGTTAGATGATGGTGAGCAGGTTGATTCCATAGAACCTGTGGTAGATGAAATTGATTAGGTGATGGAAGGAAAAGTTTAGAATCTTCATTCCTCTCTACTCGATAAACCTGCAACAACAGAACAGCTAAAAGAAAAGTAGCTGATTAAGGTGGAAAGTGTAATTACTGTAGAAGATGACACAGATTAATGCTGTCGACACTTCAGTAAATGTGTAGTCATCAGAGATGTTTGTGACTAGCTCTGTGATGGAAGAGAATTTGATTTTCTGTTGAGCAATTCTTCCTCACCCGAGGGTTTGCAGTACAAGATGGACATTGTTACAGAGAATCTGGATGAGAGAACACCATCTGAGATAGTCAATTTGGAGAAGAATAGCAGCATGAGTATGGTAGAGAGTAGTAAGGGAAAAGATCCATCTACAAAATGCAAGAGCATGGATTTCTCAAGGGATGAAGAGGACAAGATGAGCCTTTTGGAGGGTTGTTTTGATAAGGTGAGTATTGACAACGGTAGGCCTGGGGGTCACAAGAAGAAGGATTGGATGGTGGAAGCATGGCGAGCTTATGAAGATGACATTATATCCGTGACTAGGCTCGATGTTACTATTTATCTTACATTTATCGCTACTGCCCCTTCAATTATGGTATTATCTTCAACAGTTTGCTTACCATTGGTTCTTCCCCTTAAGGCAACTGACTGCAATAATGAAATCGAATGGCAAAAGCATCTTGCAAAGGAAAGACAAAGTGCCTCCTCATATGATGATTTTAACAACTTTTCCATGGGCAATGTGCAACCAAAAAGTAATCCATTATGGGGCTTTCTAGTCGCGGCATACTTCATTTCCTTTGCGACTTATTTTCTAATGTGGAAAATGTACAAGCATGTTATGTATCTTAGAACGAGGGAGTATGCTTCCTTAGAGGTGAAACTTGAACATTTTGTGGTAGTTGTCTGAGATATTCCTCTGGTACCACCTAGAAAGACATGCAAAGAACAAGTAGATTCTTTCTTTAGGAAACTGCACCTCGACACGTTTGATCAATCTTTGATTATCTCCAACATTTTTGAGGCTAATAAGGTGTGGGTGAAGATAGAAGGGTACAGAAAGAAACTTGCCCATGCTAATTTTTTATTTGAAGAGTCTAAGACATGCCCTACACACAAGAGTGAGTTTTTGGGGCTGATGGGTAAAAGCGCAGATTTCATAAATTTCTACATTGAGAAGGATACTGATATTGGAATGTATGAATGGGTGGATGAGTAGTTTGATAAGGTGATTAACATTGATCACAGATTTGCTGGTACTACTAAGACAAAAAAGCCAAGGGATATGCCTATTGAGTTTTCCAAGTAATGATAGGATTGGAAATGCAAGGGATATCTGAGTGCAACTCTTGCAACTCGGATTGGATTGTAAATGGGAGATTGTTGGTGTAATGCTCTTTTGTGTAGTCTAATATTTATAACGGTGCTAACAGCCTCTTCTCCCACTCTTTGCCATCAACCTTTGCATGTTTTCCCACTCCCACGATGAGGTCAAAAATAGAGTATTATTGTGGTAATGGAGTGGCAGTCAAATTATTGTTATTATTATTGAGTGTGTGAGCTGCTAGGAAATAAATTGGAATACAGATGTAGATACTTTTTTGTAATAGAGATATTTTATTCTAGTTTGAATATAGAGAGCAATCCCCTGCTCAAAGTGGATGTAGACATTTGGTGAACCACATTAAAAAATGTTGTTGTTCTTTTTTGCATTTTTCTGTGTTTAGTTTATGCATTTGATTTAATCATTTTGTTTGTATTGTTTATTCTTCGCTCAACAATGTGGAATTAAAACAATCTAAAAACTAAAGTCTATAAATTTAGGTAAACAATGTGAAGTTAGATACCAATATTGCCTTTAGATCTTCAATTATCACATCATAGTAGTGTTTAATCAACTAGCAAGTCCTACAACAGATGGGCATACAGAAGTTCATTCTAGGTATCTGGAACACTTGGTAAATACCAATGACTACAATAAGCAAACCTATCTAGATCCTTCCTCTACTCTGCATTGAGGTTGCTAGTGTACACTAAAGGATGCCCATCCTTTCTGAACTGAGACAGCCTTGTAGTGTCTAGAAAAGCCACAAGAAATCTAGTCCTCTTAAGCACTTGCTTGAGTATGGGCACTTGAGATGGCACTGGGGGCTTATATCCTCTTATATTCACTAACTCCCTTTCATTGTAGCATCTGTGTCCATATGCTTCATTCCATTCACTGGGACTACACTTCAACCTAGATTAATTTAACAACAATAAACTATTGATATGCTGCATCTCTTGTCAATGTACATCTAAAATCACGAATTGACATAACTAGCTGCCACATCTTATGATTTTAGTGTTGTACACATAGGCTATAGATAAAAGGTTTATCAATATACCTAAAAATGTAAGTAGTCTTTTGTTAACTAAATGATTCAATAGTTAAAGGTGAAAATTTTCTATTTTAAAATGAAATAATTATTTAATATTTTTGTGAGTGAATAGTATAATTAATAAAATAATAAACTCTCTTAACTAAAAGAAGAAGGTTATAGGTTCAAACTTAAATTTTCTATTAGTCAAATAATGCAAAGTGTCTAATCCTTGAGCAGAGCTAAAAATGTGGTCTAAAAAGTATTTCTACAACTAAAAATCCCATGCCCTCAAACATAGCTGATACAAAAATAAAGAAGCATTGTCTACCCAGTTAATGTTATGCTGGACCATAAAATCTTAAAGGCCATGCAAAAGATAAACCTCAGAGAAAGTACTCTACCTCCATTTTTCCTTCACATCAAAGATAAATGTAACCATGGTTTATTTGGCCATGTTTCATCTATTGATAATACAAAACCTCTATAGAAACTCTAATTTATATGGAAGTCTAGAATGTGCACTTATTACTTACCCACTATTAAAACTTATCTAGTAGTCCTTGTTTCTCACCCAAAGCTTTTATCATTCTTCACCAAGATATGCAACATGTCAAGGTAAATTGACTCAAATTTGTTCCAAACTTCTAGCACTGAAAAATTCTACGATCATATGGAACTTGATCCACAAGCATCTAGACCATAAGAACATTAGGTGCCCTTCTGCACATTTTACCCCAATATCAAATGTTCATATCATATGACATAGTGACAAAAAAACATAATTAAAGAATAAATGTTCAACAAATTCTAAATAAACTATCTTCCTAAGAATTTTTTTTTATAAAATTCTTTCAGATCACTATACTAGCTACTATATCAGACTTTATTTAATAAGGATGCAAGAACTAAATTATGTCATGTATATAACAAGTTCTATATAAACTACCTATCTTACCCAGAATTGAGCTTTGCATCCTTAGTCACGGGGCCAGGGGTGTCTTGATTCTTGCAATGAAAAGGGGAAATTTTGGGTCTAGCCGATGCAAATCAAAACCATGCCCAATTTTGAATGGCAGCACAGGTGTAGGTGTAGATTTACTACTTTCAATTTTACTACTTTTGTACGGAGGCTAGCGCAAACTCCACAAACATTATCAAACCCTAGAAAACACAATTGTAAACACAGAGCCAAACTCCAAAAATTTTATCTAGGCCCTACCTGCGTGCACAATAAAATGCAATCTCTAGAACAGGGCATGCACTTCCATCAAAGTTTAGGGGAAAACATTTTATTCTTACCAAGAAAATATCTAAATGCAATGTAACTTGACATACCCATGAAAATCCCCATACCAAAAAATCCTAAATAATAACAAGTTTTGTTGCTCTCAATAACTAGTTTTTTATTTTTTTGTTTTAGCTGTCGAATGCTATTGTGCTGTCAAGAATAAAGTCATGTTTAACTGCCATACTGCCTGGCATGAGAGCCTGCCCACACGTGTCATCCATGCAAAATTCCACCCTGGTGTCTACAAGCACCTAGACACGTGTTTGTTCTAGAAGAAACAAGAAAACCAAAGCAAAACATTAGAAACACAACAAACTTATTCAATGGAGAAAATTCAGAATATTTTTAGAATGCAAAAAAAACACTACCAATGGGCTAAAATTGCAATTGTCCAATGAAAAAATTAGAATCCCTAAATTTGGAGAGACCAAATTTTAAAAAAAAAACTTTAGGGTAAGGTGAAATTTTTGTCATTACACGGATTTTGAGGAAGGATTAATACTTGTAGTTGAATACAATAGTATCCCTACCATAAGTAGGGACTAAAAATTAAAAAGTACAAGTACACATAAACAAACCTAAAATATAGTATTGAAATTATCTAGGGAAATTAAATTAAAACTAGGAATGTTCTAGCATTTCAGATATCATCATCAAAATTGTTGGGATTTAAGGTATCTCAACCTTTGCAAATTCCTAGCACTATTTATTTATTTGTATATTAATTTATTGCCTAATGTTGTAATTACTTGCACATTTAGTTTGGTCACTTAGTTGAGGTGGCACAGTGACATGTCATCTTACTTGGAATGTGACTTGGATGGTCAAGTCAAACCTACATGGATTTGGGCATCCCATCTGAGGTGGCACTAAAATGCCATGTGTCAATATCTTGTGGTGTGTGGAAGACAATATTCCATATGACATAATCTATGACGCGTAAGAGCCAAGTTTGGAGATTCCTATGACTAGTGATGACAAGTGTCAGTGAGGATCTTTGCATGAGGGAAAGGCATCTTTGGGCACCCAAGTTGGGCTATGACATGTTGTAAGAGGAATATGCTATATTTAGCATTGTATGATAGATTCTCTTACAACATTTAAGGTTGTTATGTTGGAAAAATCTATGACAACTGTAAGATGCGTAAGAGCATCTGTCATAGTCTATTTTTAGCATGGAGTGCTCCTATGTTGGGAAAGTCAAATCTGCCATGTATGAAAGATGTAAGGGATGTATGTGCAGCAAGGACAAGTGTCCTTTGATATGGGATAATGGCCATGTGGCCAAGGTGGATGCCTATCCTAAGATGCTCTCAATATTTGCCTTGTAATCTCTATTTATTGCATAGTTTGGAGTTGTAGTTATATAGTGTTTTTATAGGTACTGTTATGTTGCTGAAATAACTCTAGAATTGACATTTGAAGACTTTTGGAAGAACTTGCATGTTGCAATTGTATTGTCAACTGTAACTATTTCAGATAATACATTGTGCAGGTTTTAGAGTGGGGTTTTTTACCTAAAATGGTTTTCCCCACATACATCTTGTGTCTACTTCTCTCTGCCTACATTCTTGTTTTGTGTTTGCTACTATAATATCTCTGGTATATGTTTCATATTGCTGCAATTGTAAAGGTTGTAAAGAATTTGCATACCTCTCCCCTCATTAGATTAGTTTAGGAAGCGATTTCCGCACACCTAGCTTCCTTTCAAAAATTCAATACAAAAATACACTCTTTGGATTTAAATATTTTAATATAAAATAGATTTATAGTTTCAAAGAACATTCTGTACTTTAGAAATTAGTAGAGCACTGATACAAAACAAAATAAATATATTTAAAAGTTGATTGACCATTTAATTAAAACCTTTTAATTCTACTACAACTTGCTAGTAAAGTTGTGACATATTTCAATGGAATGGCAAATTTAATATTTAATTAAAGAATGAATCTAGCAACCAAACATGCATCATATTCTTCACTAAAATATTTATTATTTAAATTTAATTAAAATTGTGTGAATGCCATTTTTGATCTCTACAATTGTATGTTTTTGGTTTATTGTTTAATGAATTAAATATACAAGAGTATTTCTAAAACTTTTCCTTCAAAAAAAAAAATTACATAAATCTAAAAATTGACTATATTTTATAGTGTATTTTTAATTTTGATTTATAAATTAGGTTTAATTACTATGCAAGTTTATAGTTAAATGTCAACAATGTAATATGTTATTGTTAGTGTAGGTTTTTATTTCCTAGTGGGTTATTTATTTTTTCCCTATATTCCTAGGTTTTTCCTACACTTCTATTAATCTCACTTATGTTAATAAAGCATGTCTTATTAGGTGAGTGGTTGCGAGGTGTCACCTTCCTACATGTGAGCATCTATTAGCTATCTTGGGAATATACTTTGCTATCTTTAGTCCGATAGATGGTTTCTCCTCATTGGTCGATGTTGCCACCTCCTCCCTCTCCCTAGTCTACATAGGCATGCTACCTAGCTTGTATTTTGCATCTTTTGCTTTTGCATCCTCTTAATGCTATTTTGCTTCTAGCATTTGCATTACTCTCTTGGAGACTAACTCTATGTTGATATTTTGATTTCGTATCATTTGCATTCATAGTTTAGATATCTATTCTTTGCACTAGTTTTTTGGGTTATTAATCTTTTCAGATTCTAACATGGTATCAGAGCAAGTTCCTTCATTTGCGAGCTTTGCTGGGGGTGTGGGATGCTTCATCTTCTGGGGGGGCTTCTTCCTCTCACTCGGACTCCTGACTCTCTCTACTTTAGGGGGGATTTTATGTACATAGGTACCTCATCAAGCTTGATTTGCCGGGACCCATTTCTACATCCACCTAAGCTTCGCTTATGGGGGGGTGTTAGTGTAGGTTTTTATTTCCTAGTGGGTTATTTATTTTTTCCCTATATTCCTAGGTTTTTCCTACACTTCTATTAATCTCACTTAGGTTAACAAAGCATGTCTTATTAGGTGAGTGGTTGCAAGGTGTCACCTTCCTACATGTGAGCATCCATTAGCTATCTTGGGAAGATACTTTGCTATCTTTAGTCTGATAGATGGTTGCTCCTCATTGGTCAGTGTTGCCACCTCCTCCCTCTCCCTGGTCTACATAAGCATGCTACCTGGCTTGTATTTTGTATCTTTTGCTTTTGCATCCTCTTAATTTTCTATTTTGCTTCTAGCATTTGCGTTACTCTCTTGGAGACTAACTCTATGTTGCTATTTTGATTTTGTATCATTTGCATTCATAGTTTAGATATCTATTCTTTGCACTAGTTTTCTGGGTTATTAATCTTTTCAGATTCTAACAGTTATTATCAATTGAATATAATTTTGTAAGATTTAAGGATAGCTATTCACTAGGTATAATATAATGCATAGTTACCATTTTAAATTAATATGCAATCAACCCATATTTTATTTATAAATTTATTTATAGTCATTTATCACAATTCAATACATATATTGTGAGTTAAACTCATAGATTCATATTTTATGAGTAGTGTTTACACAAAACTCATCTCTCATGAATATGAATGATCTACTTAACACTTGCTTTTACA
The DNA here is from genome assembly GCA_027924645.1 of Cunninghamia lanceolata. Classification (NCBI taxonomy): domain Eukaryota; kingdom Viridiplantae; phylum Streptophyta; class Pinopsida; order Cupressales; family Cupressaceae; genus Cunninghamia; species Cunninghamia lanceolata. Next base: position 3,346,276 of record BSBN01000791.1, on the reverse strand, counting down.
CTATGCTCAAAGGGGTGAACAGTCTCAATGTTGCATCAAGTAGACTGCTAAGCAAACCATTACTGTTCATTAGAGATGAATTTGTGAGAACCACTACTCATGAATAAAGAGTTAGTAAATTTAACAAAAAACTAGAAATCAAATCCTATAAATCATTGTAATTTAATACACTACAAAAAATACCTCCTACTTATTTATAAAATTACTCATTTTTAAATTAAAAGATACCTATAACCTACCTAGGCCAAAATTCTTCATTACTCATTGAAATTCGCAGCTCCTTATAAGTGAATGTTCTGAGCAAAGATGGCAGCTCATCTTCTGTGTCTCCTCCCTTACCAAGCATTCACCGCCTCTGACGTAAAAACATTACAAGAAGGGAAGAAAAAACAAGAATGAAAGCAGTGCCGACAGGAAGTGAAATCGAAAGGACACAAACCTTTTTACATCCTCCACTAGATATTAATTATCGCAACTCGGAAGTAGCCATGCGAAGGAAGACAAGCTGACTGTTTGATGCATTGTGAATATTGAATAGATCGCCATTACATTTTACAAGTGGGGTATTTAGCATTAGTGAGATCATAGGCTGTGCACGAGCAATCTTCTAGACATGCATCTCTGCATGCTGGTAGAGTTGGGTATTGGGAATATGGAACAACTTCTTCCTTGGCTAAGGACATGTCATTCTTTTACATGAAACCATCGGTAGTGCCATTGGTGGGAAAGCAGTGGAGAGGGCTACTATGAACGCATCCGCTTGACCACCATTCTTGTGAATACTAGGCATGATTGTCTTTTGGTTTGAAGCACTCCAAATAGTAAGCCCTCCAAATAGCACACTCTAAGATTTGACTTAGACGTGGTTGGTGGGCCCTTTCCAATCGTCCAAAAAATTTCCCTTAACAACACATCTATGTGGGTTTCAACTAACTGTGACTTAAACCATACTTCCCCACCTATGCTGCCTATGGTTACTTTTAAAATGGGTGTAATTTTAATTTGAATCTCTCCCCTCTCACTCAATTGCATTATAAATTGTGAACTACTCACCGAATGTCCCAAAGAAATGTGGTCTCATGAAATACCATGATTGCAGGATATGCACAAAATGGATGGGTAAATGCACAAAGATGAGTCCACTTAAGGTGGAAGTTTTAGACTTAGAAAAAAACCTAAAATTAGGTAAACCAAAATGGGATCACGTTTTTTATGAAACGGGATCCCGAGCCAAAAGCGGGATCCTGAGCCAAAAGTGAGATCCCATTTTTAGAATGGGATCTCGTTTCATAAAATTTGAATTTTTCACCCAATTTTTGCTATGGGTTTTGGGTCGGAAAAAAGGCTTGGGAACCCGACCCTTGGCTTTGGACCTGGTTTGACCTACAAGTTGAAGGTCCTGTTAATGTCACAACAAAATAGTGACTTTGGGCATATGTCTGAAGGCCTTTTTTGTAGAATTTTTTGACGAAATTAAAACCCATTATAGATGAGATCGTGTAGATTCCAAATATGTCATTTTTTTACAATTGGATTATTTTTCTATTTTTCAATAAATTTCTGATGAAACATGTCCATAAACTTGAATTATCAGGGTTTTTTAATATTCTAATAACTTTTATCAAAATAATTTTTTGTAAAACAAATTGTATGAAAATGTACTTCAGATAATTCTTTTCAATTTAAAAAAAATTTAAAAAATGATAAGTTTAGGTCATCTTATACGTGAAGTACATGACAATTTTTTAAAACACCAAAAATGGCCAATAAAAAATTAACAAAAAAAAGTATTCAATAAAAAATTACAAAAAAATATGGAAAATGTGCTTTAGTGAGTTAGAAATCTTATCCCAAAAGGATTTATAAAAATATGATTATTTAGGTCAAACTATGGATGACGTACATGTGCATGGTATAGCAAAAAAAAGTGACTTTTAAACAATGGTTTTTAGAAATGCATATTTAAAATCAATTTGTATCATCTAGGTATTTAAAAAAATTACATATTTGGAAACTAGACTCTGAGTACTACATTTCATATTTATTGACTTTTTTCAAGATTCCATCTTTAAGTGCTTCCAATTTTTAGGTCAAATGTGACAAATTCTGAAAATCAGGGAAAACACTTCCACTTGTTGGCCAAAAAGTGGACCCAACTTCTTGCACACACCCGGATTTGTTGAAAAAGCTTTAAAAACTTTCAAGCAAATGCAATTGGAAGGTGTAAAGCCAAACTCCACAACCTTTGCCAGCATCCTCCCTACCTATGTCAAAATGGGAGCTTTGGAACAGCGTATGGGCATCCATTGAAGGATAAATGATAGAGGAATTTTGTCAAATGCTGAAGTTGCAACTGCCCTGACAGACTGGTATGTAAAAAGTGGAAACATAGACAAGGCATGTGAAATATTTGATAGAATACCTCAAAGAGATGTCATCTGATGGAATGCCATGATTGCAGGATATTGCAAAATGTGAAAGTGTAGACAAGGCACATGAACTGTTTGACAAAATGCCTCAAAGAAATGTGTTTTCATGGAATCCCTTGATTGCAGGATATTCACAATATGGATTTGTTGAAAAGGATTTAGAAATTTTTGAGCAAATGCAATTGGCTGGTCTAAAGACAGAAACCTTTGCCAGCATCCTCCTAGCCCATGCCAAGTGGGAGCTTTGGAATAGGGTATTGACATCCATCAAAGCATAAAGGATAGGTGAATTCTTTCATATTTTATAGTTGCTACTGCTCTGGTAGACATGTATACAAGCATAGACAAGGCACATGAACTGTTTGACAGAATGCCTCAAAGAAATGTGGTCTCATGAAATGTCATTATTGCAGGATATGCAGAAAATGGATTTGTTGATAAGGCTTTAGAACTTTCAAGCAAATGATATTGGCAGTTGTAAAGCCAGCATCCTCCCTATTTGCACAAAACTAGGAGCTTTGGAACAGGGTATGGACATCCATCAAAGCATAATGTAAGTGTTAGTGTAGGATTTTATTTCCTAGTTGGGTTATTTATTTTTCCCTATATTCTTAGGTTTTTCGTACACTTCTATTAATCTCGCTTAGGTTAATAAAGCATGTCTTATTAGGTGAGTGGTTGAGAGGTGTCACCTTCCTACATGTGAGCATCCATTAGCTATCTTGGGAATATACTTTTCTATCTTTAGTCTGATAGATGGTTGCTCCTGATTGGTTAGTGTTGCCACCTCCTCCCTCTTCCTAGTCTATATAAGCATGCTACTTGGCTTGTATTTTGTATCTTTTGCTTTTGCATCCTCTTAATGCTATTTTTCTTCTAGCATTTGCATTACTCTCTTGGAGACTAACTCTATGTTGCTATTTTGATTTCGTATCATTTGCATTCATAGTTTAGATATCTATTCATTTGCACTAGTTTTCTGGGTTAATAATCTTTTTAGATTCTAACATGGTATCAAAGATTTTCTATGTGCAAGAATAGATTTTAATTTCCATATTTGAGAGATGCGGGAGGGGGGGCTAATAAATCTTATTGCAGTTTTTCAAAAAACCAAGTATGCTCTTCTCTTGCATCTTTGGATGATCTAGAGAATCAGAAAAGTTTGACAGAAATATTTTAATCTCTGGGGTTTACACATGTGTTTTATGAAATCTGGGTGATTGCATCATTTCTGGTTATCCTGGCAGCATTTTCATTTGTTCCAACGCATCCAGGAGGCTTGAGAAAGTCAGATTTGGCTTTCATTTCACTGAAATAAGAGATCGTCATACATAGTTGCAGAATTAGGGTTTCAAGCTCAAATCTAACAAACAACTTGCATATTTAGTGTTTTAAATCAATATTGTAGGTTCCAACATGCCTTTTCTTGTCTTAGGTAACTGATTCAGCCTTTGCATGCCATTTTTTGGTTAATGGGGTCATTTTTTGTTGCTAAAAGCGTTTTGTTTACATTACGACTACATCTTTTGTACATCGGCAAGAAAAATGCCTTCTGGGTTTTGTTCGCAACATAGAAAAACCATCTGGGTATCTTTCCATTTTCACATGTAGTCTGTATATTTTGTAGAATTAAACTTAGAAAGCTATAGTAGTACCCCTCTCCATTGGCAGTTCTAGTTTTGAAGGCAGTTTTCAAATACTCTATTCTTTCTCATACGGACTCCGTTTCCCACGTTTTTTTTTAATTTTGGCTATTTTTTTGTGCTCTATGCACTAGTGCAGATGTTTTTTGATTTTGATCCAAAGATTTTTTAGAAATTGTAGATTCTCAGTCATGACACTGCAAAGTTCTCATTTTGGAAACTTCAGAGGATCATAAATTTCACATACAACCTCATATCAAGGCGATTCTTTTTTTGAAAGTGCATGATTTTTCGAGTAGATCGTAGTGGTGCTGTTTATTTCTCTAGGGATTGTGCCAAAGTTTTATTTTCAGCATATACTCTTCATGAGGGTTTTGTAATGCATTGAAATCAAGACCACTTCCACTTAGTATTTCTTGTTAGTGGTAGTTGTAAATGCACTAATATAAAGTGCCAAATCATATTTTCTTGGGGGGTTATTTGGTTGAGTGAAAAGGGGGGATGTCTTGGTTGTGTTCTCTTCTTTTCAACATTTCTTCATCATGCATCAAACAAATCTACCCATCCTAACTCCATACAATTACTTTGAGTGGAAATCATGAATGACAACTCACTTAAGGAAATATGGATTAAATAGGATAACTATGGAACTTGAAACTGAACCTACTAAAGATGAAGATAAGCCTAAGTGGTTTAACAAATGTGATGAGGCATATGGAACATTGTGTTTGTCTATTTCTCTTAATTTTCTCTTTCACATTGAGTCTTTGAATACACCAAATGAAATCTAGACAACGCTAGAAACACTATTTGGCACACAAGATTCAATGAGGGGTCATATGTTAGAAAATGAACTAATTAGTTTAAGTCCAGGCAATTTCAACACAATCCAGGATTTCTTCACTAAATTGAAATCACTAAGGCTACAGTTAAAACAATGTGGAATTGAAAAGAAAGATGAATAACTGATTCTTAGTATTCTCTCTAAGCTAAGTTCAGAATATTCTATTTTTGTTTCTACCTTCTATGCTACTAAGGGTGCACTTGGTACTCAATTCACCATACCATCTTTAGATGATTTTGTTGTCAATCTCACTTAGGAATAGGACAAGCTAGTCTAGATGGGCACTCCTAAGTCCTCTAACTCACATGCCTTGGCTGCCAACCAAGGCACAAAAGAATAAAAAGGACAAAGTAGTAACAACAATAGTAAGGATAAGAAACAAAAGAATAGCAAGGAGAAGAAGAATCAGATATTGGTTGCTTCAAAAGCAACTAATGAGACCCAATCTTCCAAGGGCGATAAGCCTAAGAAAGAGAGGGTTCAATGTACCTATTGTAAAAGACCCAGTCATGATGAATATAAATGTCTGAAGAAACAAATTGATCACTTGACACACATTCATGAGAAGAATAATATCAGTGTTCCTGAGTCTATCAAACAGAGTTCTAATGAGGGGTCTAACAAGGCAAAAGAAAACAAGGGGAAAGGAAAGGGGAAGGCCCTTGTTGTAGTTGCTTCTTCACCATCCACTTGGGTTCTTGATTCAGGTGCTTTTCACCACCTGGCTTCATCTGAGGAAGAACTTGTATCTTTGGAGTTGTGTACTATGCCTTCTATTTTGATGGGTGATGACACTCCTGTTGAGGTGTGTGGGAGAGGGTCTGTTGATGTGGGGGATGGTACATTCCATAACGTTCTTTGTGTACCCTCATTATCAACTAATCTCCTATCGATATACCAGATCACTCACACAGGTTCAGGCAAGCATGTTGAGTTCACTCCTGATTCAGTGGAGATTCGTGAGTTGCATAGTGGTTCTACAGTTACAGTTGGGAGAGTAGATCATCATTCACAGCTCTATCTATTTTCTCACTTTGTTCCTGATCCTCCTTCGACTATTTTGGTCACTCATTTTGATGATGTGATTAGATTATGGAATGAACGGTTTGACCATCTTAACTTTTGCTACTTGCAGTAGCTCAACCAACAGAGCATGGTCACAGGGTTGCCTTCAGTTTAGTTTTTAGGTGGTGTTTACTAAGGTTGCATTCTTGGGAAGCATCCTAAGGAAAAGTTTGACAAAGGTAAGGCATGGAGAGCTTCAAAGATACTAGAGTTAGTTCACAGTGATTTGGTTGGTCCATTTTAGCATCCTTCTTTTAGCAGGGCTAGATATGTCCTCCCATTCATTGATGACTTTTCTCGATATACTTGGGTGTACTTTCTCAAACATAAGTCTGAGGTATTTGATCACTTTTAGGGCTTCAAGACTTTTGTAGAGAAGCAATTTGGGAAAGCCATCAAAGTTTTGCATACTAAGAATGGTGGTGAGTATGTCAACCATTAGTTTGAGAGGTTTTGCAATTCAGAGGAGATTGATTTGTAGCATTTAGTTCCATACAATCCTTAGCAAAATGATGTTGTAGAATGGAAGAATAGGTCCTTGAATGAAATGGTGAACTACATGATTCATTCCAAATCTCTTACACCATAATATTGGGCAGAGGCCATTAATTGTGTTTGTTATATCCAGAACCGTGTTCCTCACCGAGCCTTGAAGGGAGTCACTCCTTTTGAAGCTTGGAGCGGTCAGAAACCATCAGTTAAGCACTCTCAAGTTTTTGGTTCTCTTGCATGGGCCCACATTCCTGCAGAGAAATGCAAGGCCTTGGATCCGCAGAGTAGACTTTGCATATTTGTAGGTTATCCTGATGGTGTGAAGGGTTATCAGTTGCTCCACCGTACTACACATGAGTTGTTCATTGAGAGGAGTGTTCAGTTTGAGGAGGGCTCTTCAAGGTTACTTTCTATCACTTCTCCAACTCCTTCTACTTTGACATTGGAGTCACTTGGGATACATGACGGATCTTCTAATGAGTTAGATTCACTTGAGTAGTCTTCTACCTCCACTTCTGATGCAAAGAGTGATTTAGAGGACTCATCTCCTTCCTCTCCTAGTCATCATTCAGAGGTTGATAATTCTCCTCTAGATTCTCCATCTTCTGGTCCACTTTGGGCTAGATAGACCTTGTAGTCTATAGGTGATTGGGTTGGGGATCCATCAGACACCAGGCAGACTTGTTCATAGTTCTAGGATGCTCCACATGTCTTCATTGCTACTACCTTAGATTCACAGTCTTTTCATGAGGCTTCTCGTATTCCTGAGTGGGATACAACTATGCAAGAGGAGTATAGTTCCTTGATAACGAACCACACTTGGGATCTTGTCCCTCTTCCTAAGGGAAGAAAACTTGTTCGATGTAAGTGGATCTATCAGACAAAATTTGTAGCAGATGGGTTGGTTGACAAGCATAAGGCTTGCTTGGTTGCCAAAGGATTCTCCCAGGTTCCTGGGATTGACTACTCTGAGACTTTTGCACCAGTTGCCTGAATGAATTCCATTCAACTTGTTCTTGCCATTGCTGTAACTAATCATTGGGAAGTACACCAGATGGATTGGAAGAGTGCTTTTCTTCATGGTGGCCTTCAGGAGGAGATCTACATGGAGTAGTGACAGGGGTTCCTTCAGGATTCTTCACTTGTGTGTCATCTTCAGAAGTCTCTCTATGGCCTCAAATAGGATCCTCGAGCCTGGTATGCCAAGATGGACTCCTTCCTTTTATCAGTTGGGTTCACTCAGTGTCATTTTGATCCCAATGCCTACATTCTGTAGTAGGATGATTCACTCCTATTTTTGGTTCTGTATGTTGATGACTTGCTGATCACAGGGAGTTCTTTATCCACCATTGGGGCTGTCAAAACTACCCTTCATGACAGGTTTTTGATGACTCACTTGGGCTTGTTGCATAACTTTCTCAGGATTGAGATCTACCAGTCTATTTCTGGGATAACCATCAACCAGTCCAAGTATGCTCTAGATTTTCTCTCAAGGTTTCATATGGCCGACTGCAAGCCTGCTCTAACTCCCTTTCTTTCTGGAGTCAAACTTGACGCTAAGTGTTCTCCACTTGTTGATGGCACTTTGTACCAACAACTTGTTGGGCATCTCATTTATCTGACTCATATGAGACCTGACATTTCATATACTGTAGGCATGGTCTCTCGATTCATGCAGAAGCCTCATGAGTTGCACTGGAAAGTAGCCAAGTGGATCCTTCACTACATTCAGGGTACTCACAGTTTTGGGATTCACTATGCAGTGGGCATTGAGCTTGACTTGGTGGGCTACACAGATTCAGATTGGGTGGGCAATTCTTAGGATCACAAGTCTACTTCAAGTTACAACTTCTCACTTGGTTCAGGTCCTATTTGTTTGTTGAGTAAGAAGTGGTCTTCTATTGCTCTATCTTCTACTGAGGCTGAGTATCAGGGAGCTATGAATACTACCACTGAAGCTTTTTGGCTTCAAAATCTTCTCACTGAGTTTGGTCTCCAGATCAGATGGCCATCAGTCATATTTTGTGACAACCAGAGTACCATTCAGATCTCACAGGATCCAGTCCATCATTAGCGGACCAAACACATAGAGGTCCACATGGACTACATCCGGGAGCTCATCCATGGCCAAGTCATCAACCTTCGCTATTGTCTGACTTCTGAGTAGGTTGCTGATATCTTCACTAAACCCTTCACTGAGAGCAAGTTCCTTCATTTGCAAGCTTTGCTGGGGGTGTGGGATGCTTCATCTTTTGGGGGGCTTCTTCCTCTTACTCAGAGTCCTAACTCTCTCTACTTTTGGGGGGGTCTCTTCTATCTCTATTTTTGGGGGTGGGGCTTTTCTCTCTCTTTGGGGGGGAATTTTATGTGCATGGGTACCTCATCAGGCTTGATTTGCCAAGACCCATTTCTACATCCACCTAAGCTTCGGTTATGGGGGATGTTAGTGTAGGTTTCTATTTCCTAGTTGGGTTATTTATTTTTCCCTATATTCTTAGGTTTTTCCTGCACTTCTAATAATCTCGCTTAGGTTAATAAAGCATGTCTTATTAGGTGAGTGGTGAGAGATGTCACCTTCCTACATGTGAGCATCCATTAGCTATCTTGGGAAGATACTTTGCTATCTTTAGTCCGATAGATGGTTGCTCCTGATTGGTTGGTGTTGCCACCTCCTCCCTCTTCCTAGTCTATATAAGCATGCTACCTGGCTTGTATTTTGTATCTTTTGCTTTTGCATCCTCTTAATGCTATTTTGCTTCTATCATTTGCATTACTCTCTTGGAGACTAACTCTGTGTTGCTATTTTGATTTTGTATCATTTGCATTCATAGTTTAGATATCTATTCATTTGTACTAGTTTTCTAGGTTAATAATCTTTTTAGATTCTAACAGTAAGGGGGATTTTCGTCAGATATTATAGTTGGAATTGCTATGGTAAACATGTATGGAAAATGTGAAAGCATAGACAAGGAACGTGAATTGTTTGACAAAATGTCTTAAATAAATGTGGTCTCATGGAATGCAATGATTCTGAGATATGCACAAAATGGAATTTACAAGAATGTTCTCAAAATCATTGAATTAACGAAGTATTCTGGAACATATCCTAACATTATAAGCCTTTCTTGTGTTCTATGTGCATGCAGCCATGCATGTTTAGTGGATGAGGGTTGCACATGCTTTAATCCCATGAGTAAACCTTATTGCATTTCACCTACAATTAATCTTTATTTGTGCTTGGTTGACCTTCTTTCTTGTGCTACCTATCTTGAGGACATCCTAAACTTTATCATTAAGATGCTAGTTAAACCTATGGTGGTTATGTGGACATGTGTTTTCTTGGAACTACAAATCATGTATGAATATAGGCTTAGGAGTATTTACAATGACATTGCTTTTTTATTTGAACCCTAAAAATATATTGTAACTTATGTTCTCTCAAACATCCATGAAGAAGTGTGCAAGTGGTGTGAGGTTCAAATGGTAAGGAGATTGATGAAAGATAAAGGAATTATAAAGATCCCTTGATGTAGTTGGATTGAAGGCCATAAAATGGTACATGCTTTTTGTGTAGGAGACAAATCACATCCACAAACATAGGAGATCTATGCAAAGTTAGAGAATTTGGCTTGGGAAATGAAGGCATCAAGGTAGTTTCCATATTCAAGACATTTACTTAGTGACGTGGAAAAGGAGGAAAAAGAAATATTTATCTACCACCATAGTGAAAAGTTGGCAATTGCTTTTGTCTTGTTAGACACCCCCTCAAAACAACCATTAGAGTTATTAAGAACCTTCAAGTATGTGTTGATTGTCACAATACAATGAAGTTTATCTCCAAGATTGTTGCAAGAGAAATTGTTGTGAGAGATGCAAATTGTTTGCATCATTTAAGGTAGAAGAATGTTTTTGTAGAGATTATTGGTGATGCTAAATGAAGTGATCTAAAAAATAGGCTCACACTATAATAATGTGCACCATGTTAGACCTGTACTAATAATGAAGGAACAAGGTTGTATTTTTAGTTACTAGAAAAAAAATGGTTTTTTTTTCTTTTGAGTATTTGGAAATCTAGACTATAATGTTGGCTTCAGTGCAATTGAGATCACTACTTATATACACTATTGGGGTATCTATCAAAGACTTATTTTATGATAACATGGACGTTTAATTGAACTATTTTCATAAAACCTACATATGTATGAAATGAAAAGATGGAGGAGCTGGAGAAAGAATGAAACACAAAAGGTGAGGAACACTTCAAGTAAATGGAAAGATGCTTGAATAGTAGGAAAGGGGAGAGGATGGCTCACAATTAGCCTTGTGATTTTGTATAGTTCTTTTGTTTCGATTAATCATATTATCTTTTGCCTATGTTAGGTTAAACATTTAATTATACATTCTAGATTCAATATGTAATTTTATATAAGTGTGTAGATTTTGTGTCATTTATGGTTAGATATTTCTATTGTTGTTTCACATCCCTTTTCTTGATGAGATAACTAATAGATTTGTGAATTCACAGATATTTTTAATTTAAATTGATTTCAATTTGTTTAGTTTCAATTAGAGAGAAACCACTATAATTTATAATGGAGTAAAAACAAATTACAAGTGTGTTTATGTTGTAATTAGTGGTTATGCATGACACTTGAAAAAATCTCATAATGAGGTTTATAGATTGATGTTAGAGAGGAGAGAATAACATTTGTAGATGTAATAATAAAATAATGATTTTTATCGCATTGTAATTAGACATTCGTGGCATTAAAAAACTATGCATGATGAGATTTATAAATTAATACTAATGAGATGAGGGTTTGAAGGTGGTTAGGAGAGACCTACATAGGGTATTTCGTAAGTGTTTGGATAGACAATATGATTTAAAACAAGAGGAACTCAAAGGGATGAGGGGAGTTTTAGAGAAACACAATGGAAGACATCATAGGTTTGAAAGGAATATTTTAATTATCTTCATAATATGGTAAAATTGACTACTTTATTCACTTGTGCAAACCTAACAAATGGTAGTAAAGTTAAATTCCATTTAGTAAGAGAGGAATGAAATAATTTTGTACTAGTCACATATCTAGCAAATGCTAGTGAAGACTAAATTCCATACACCACATCTAATGTTTGTTTACAATCCTTAATCACAACTTCATTAAGGATCTTGAATTCTTATACTTGATTCATGTCAAAATTTAATAACGAGGAATTCATTTCATAATGTCCAAAGACTTATGAGTCGTGGCTAACTATTTTTTTCAGTTGAGTTAAATATGGAATGTTATCATAAGCATACATGCTTGTATACAATGAAAGTAAGAAAAATAGTGTTTTTTGGAAAGAATCTAGAATGATGAACTTTAATTCTTCATCTCATGAAAATGCATTTGCCAACTTTATGATTATAAGGAAACATAAATTTTTAAGTTATTATAAGTCTTTATAATGAGTGGATTTTAAATGTTTAAATAGAAGAAGGGAATTTGTTATGAAGCACCTTATATTCATATAAAAGCTAAATCACTTTGTAACTATCACTATAATAGTATCACACTTGAGGTCCCAAGGGACATCTAAAATTATAAATATGCATTATAATAGTAGGCAACACTTGAATGAAAGCAACTCCATTATCATTAAAAATAAAAATAATTATAAAATAATCCCATAGATTACAATACATAAATGGGCAGTATGGTAGTGGTTCTTTAAATCATGTGATATAAAATGATCCCATAGATTTAATCTTGCATCACAAGGGACTTGACAATAATTGTTTTTGCATGATGACATGAAGCACATTAATGGAGAGCCTTGCTTGATAGGTTGGATTAACCTCTTAGCGGCAAATTTTAGGACACTATAATATCATCTCACTATGGCTAACCATTTTTGTTGTGTGGATATGCTCTATCTAGAATGGTGAATTTGTTCCCTCTTCATTATTGGTGAGTGGTTTGGTCTAGGTGAAATGGCCTTTGGAAGTAGCTTCGGGAAGAGGAAATTCTAGGATTGTAAGGTGGATGCATCAAAACAAAAAGGAAGGAGGTAAAAGGAGAGGGTAGAGAGCACCAAGATGGTGGAGAATTCCATCTCATGTCTAGAAAGGGAGACTAGAAATCTTGATTTCTACTTATAGTTCTATGTATTGTAATTGAATAATAGCTTTGATAGAGCATTTGATTACACACACTTCTCAACTAGTACAACCACATGAAATAGATGGTCATAGTGGGTCATTTGATATTAGTGGACCCTCCTCATCCACACATGTTTTCCTTGTGTGCATGTATTACTACTTTGACACTTAAAATTTGAATGTATAATCATTGTAGACTATACGATGATGCATGTGTAGTCATTTTAGAGCATTTAAGACGATGTTGCATGTAAATCCTTTTTTCCAATATAAGCTATATAAGAAAATATGGCACGCTATTCAGAAGTATTGTTATCATAATAACATGTAATGTGAATCATGAGAATTATTGATAATTTTTTTTCCTAAAGTCAATATGGCTGGATTTGAGAGTATTATGTATCTTACCTCTTTGAGTCAGACTTCTAAGTGAATATATTTTAGTTATGAAAAATAATATTATAGATAAAAAATTATATTGATTAGCATATTTTTAGCTAATTAGTTTAAAATTATAACAAATCAATTGATATAATATTTGATCTTAAGTGGTACTAAAAAGGATGACAAATTCAAAGGAATTTATTCTCTTAGTTGACTAAAAATCCATTCATTCAAAGATTCGTAAAGGCCTTCATGGTAACTTTAGGTTGGCAAATAAGTTGAGGGATAGACATTAGATTGATGACCTATTTTACTAAACTCTTGATTTCATCCTTAAGTTTCAATACTATGTAAGAGTACAATCACCCAACACTAAAGAGGATTGCCATGTTGCTTTGACTAATAAAATAGTCTTGCAAAAATAGGATGGTTAAATGGTTGTAAGGACTATCCTAATAACCTATAGATAGTCATATACATCACTCACAATCTTGAGAGTGCCTCACCCACCTAAAGTTTTGTCATATTAGTCTTAGGATGCAATAAAAATGAATGTCATGATTATGAAAGATTGTCCCAATGTTGGATAGGGTTGCATGCAAGAAAAGAAGACTATTATATCCAAGTAAAGGGTTGTCAACAAGTCATTTGAACTATTAAAAATAAGAGAAATGTCATGAAAGAAAACTAGTTAAAGAGACTGACCTATCAACTAAACCAAGACGCATGTCACTAAATATTGTAATCACTAAAATGATTGTTAGTCATACCATGCCAACAAGGATGTTACCTTGCAAGAAAGTGGTCATATTATAGCATTAAGATAGTCTTATTATCTTTTAAATAGATTCATGAGTCAAAATATTATCAAAATCACTTCAAAGGAAGTCATGAAAATCAAGTGGATTATTGTGGGATTAATAACATATCTCAATTTCTAACAACTTCAAACCATTTGACCATGCCAACAATGAATTCATTCTTGCAAAATGTCTTAATTGTATTTAGTGTAAGGGTGCCAATTTAGTCATAGATTTGTTGTACACCTCATGGGACCTAATCGATGATGCCAACATGTATATTAGGTTGGATTGGTGAATGCTAGTGGAGGCCTCATTTCATTCCCCAGATGTCGATCCTTTTGGGCTACATCAAATTGAAAAAGTCCCTTAAGATCTACGAGTAAAAAGGTGTCAAACTTTGATGTGATGATTCTAAGAATCCATGGCACCTAGGAATGTTTTGTTTACACCTACAAGTAGATGTCAAGTCTATCTACAATAACCCATCTTAGTTTTCAACAACTCCAAATTGTTTGAGCATTCTAACAATGAATGCATTCTTACAAAATGTTTGAATTACATTTAGCATAAGGGTGCCAATAGTCAAATTTTTTATTCTACACCTCATGGGATAGAACCAATGGTGCCAACATGTTGGATTGGGTAGATGAATGCTAGTGGAGGCCTCATTTTATTCCCCAAGTGTCCCAAACCTTATGGGTTACATCAAACTGAAAGTCTTTTAAGAGCCCTAAGAGGAAAAAGGTGTCAAACTTTGACAAAATAATTATTTAAATTTGTGGCACCTAGGAATGTTCTATTTACACCTACAAGTGGAGGTTAAGTCCATCTACAATAATCTATCTCGATTTCAAACAACTCCAAACTATTTGACTATGCCAACAATGAACACATTCTTACAAAATACTTGAATTGCATTTAGTGTAAGGGTACCAATAGTAATATTTTTCATTATGTAGCTTGTGGGACCAAACTAATGGTTCCAACATGTCAAGGTGGGTGGTTGAATGCTAGTGGATCATGTTGATATGGTTGAACTTGGGATAGTTATGGTGACATGTTATGAGAGAGTATGCAATGTTTTATCTTGCATGTGTGGATCATTATGATTGTTCTTGATACTACATTGGCTTGTTGATGAGCCATACCTTGGTTTGAGTGTTGATTGGTAGACTTGGTATGCCTTGGGTCTATATTTAAATTTGACATCACCCATGCAGTGGGAGTTCTTGGATGTTTGTGTTCTTCATTGACAGGTTTTATACATGAAGCTTATTATTGCAGTATGGTGCAGGAGCACTCCTTCAAACTACAAATTAGGTCTAATTATAGTATGTCTTACTTTGTGATGTAATAAGGTCCATTGGACCAATCCTTATGTTTTAAGTCTATCTAGGACAATGTGTAATTAGTTACAGTTTGTTTTAACAACTATTTTCTCCCAGCCATTTGGAGGTCTGCCAGTCGCTAGGAATTGCTCTGTACTACTCAGGAGTAGTTATTTATGCCCTAGATTAGTTTGTTTAGAGATAGCTCAGGGATTGCATAGGAGAAGAGGTATTGTGATTAGATATTCGACAGAGTAGTGTTGTGCAGTGGGACTGTGAATCAACTATAATCATTTCTGCAAGCTAAATAAAAGACTCTATTTTGTGTTATTTTCCTATTTACATTCATTGTGAAACTGTCTGGGTGATCGAATGGATTTACAACCATTCCACTAGTAGATTGCTTCGCAATTGGTGGAATGGGTGTAGTTAGTAGATTAGGGTTTTGTTTTGTAGTTTGTTGCAGGGTCATTTGCAAGTTGCTGTGAAGAACCCTAGCATTGTCGATGTGCTAGGTCAGCAGATATCGAAGTGTTCTGAATCTCACAAAGTTTGTTGGTTCTGAGCGAAGATAGTTCGCTTCGGTTGAGTGGATGAAGAAGACATAGGTAAAAGATCTGTCGCTAACTAGATTGGGTGCCAAAACCATGTCAAGCTTGTGTGTTTTCATCTGTTAAGCAATCAAAGGTGATAACAGTGATTTCGGCATGAGTATTGGTGTCAGCTTGAGTTTACATGCGGTTGTCGATAGGTATAGTCTTACTGAAGGCGGAGTGGAAGTCAACACATCGGTGTGATATTAGATATCAGGGAGTAAGGAGAAAGTGTGGCTGATGAAGAAGGTCTGACTGATAGAAAGATTGACAGAAGTGGACATCGGTGAGACAGAGTATATCAAACAGAGATAATTCACGTTGACTGACAGTATGGGTGTTGCCGATAGGCAACCAATATCAAACTTTCCATCGGCGTAAGGAAGGCTTTGGGGAGACTTCTGGTGGATCGGCCGAGGGGCAAGGTGTTGTTGATAGGCAACTAACCAATATGGAGATATCGGTGGGACTTGAGTCCATCGGGGAGAGTTGGTGAAAGTCTCAACGAAAGGAGAAAACACATTGGTGAGAGAGGGAGCATCAGTGAATGAGGAGAATGTCTATTCGATGGCCCAATCTTACCAACAAAGACAATACAATGGGGATATTAGAGTGATAGTGGACATCGACAAAAAGGTCTTTTGGTAGGCCGATAGTATATGTCTGGTCGACGGTGAAGCTAGCGCTAAGGCTTCGGCATGACAACTGACATCGGCGAACGGGCGGAAGGTTAGGCTGACGGTTCATATGTTACCGATAGGCAACTAATGGCTAGTGCAGCTCGAGCTTCATCGGTAGGAAAGGTACCATCAGGTGGAGAGGTCTAGACTATACCAATAGGCAAAGCCTTGCTGATAGGCACAGAAACGAAACACCCATCGGCATGAGGAAAACCTCGGCATGACAATTTCCTTGGGTGTCAATACTATTTTCAGACCGATAAGGCATGTCGCTAAGACATTCAGGCAACTCTTGCTGATGAAATGAACATGGTTAGTTTCTGCCAAGTTTGAACGTTTTTGCTGGATGCTCTACATCATAGTGGTATCAGAGCAAAGGTTGAATCTTTTGGGGAAGATTTAAGATAGAAAGAATGTCAAATGAAGAAGGAGCATCAGAGTTCTCGATAAAAATGACCAACGCTGAGTTAGCAGTTCTGGTAAAGAAGCAGATTGCCGAGAGCAAGGCTGTGAAGGCTCAAAATCAGGAATTGAAGGATGAGTTGGAGAAGTTGAGGAACAGAGTAGGTTCTAGTAGAGATGAAGATAGGGAAGAAGAAGATATCCCTAGGTGGAATGAGGAGGTCATTCCTGTAGACTAGAGGCCACTGTTGAATGCCCTCAAAGCCATGGAGAGGAGAACCATGGATGTGAAACTAGATTTACCAGTGTTTACAGAAAAGATGGATCCTGATTCAGTGATGGAGTGGATAGACTCCCTGAACAATTTCTTTGAGACATAGGAGATACCAGAACAACAGAGAGTGAAGATAGCCCAATCAAAGATGAAAGAAGTTGCATTGACATGGTTGAATTTTGTCCAAGATGACAGAGTACAACAGGGAAAGCGTAGAGTCACTACATGGAAGAAGATGATGGCTTTAGTGAAGGAAGCCTATGTTCCATTGGATTACAGTATCCAATTACACAAGAGGAAGCAAAACCTGAAGCAAAAGGAGCTATATGCCAGCTCATATACAGAGGAATTCATGAAACTTTGTGTGAAGATAAAGGTAAAAGAAAGTGAGGAAGAAAAGGTAGCTAGATACCTTAATGGATTGAGGTTCAACATTCAGGAAGATTTGAATCTGCATAATCCAGATACAGTTCAGAAATGTTTTCAGTTGGCATTGAAAGTGGAAGAGAAGTTAAAGAGAAGACAAGAACAAAACAATAGAGGAAGAGGAAAACAACAAAGAGGTGAAAGAGGTCCTTTCAGAGGCAGAGGACATCGACATGGATATCAGGGAGAATCCAGTCATGACAATAGCAAGGGAGATAACAGTCAAAACCAGAGAGAAAGTTACAATCAGCAAGGAAACTTCAAAGGCAAAAGACCTTTCAGAGGAAGATCCCAGGGCAAAGGATCTATCAAATGTTATAACTATAACAAAGAAGACCATATAGCTAGTAGATGTCTAGAAAAGGCAAAAAGCTCAACAAGAGAAAGGAGAACGAATCTGATCCAAGAACCTGATAGCCAAAGTGCAACAAGATCAAACACTTTTCAAAGTGTGAATGCTCCTGACAATTATGGATATCTAGAGAGTGGAGAATCTCTGATGATGAGAAGAACAATGACTACCATGAAGGTACGTGACAAAGAACCCCCACAAAGAAAGTCTCTTTTCCAAACCATTTGTAAAGCAGGAGGTAAGGCATGTAAGGTTTTAATTGATTCTGGTTCTACTAAAAATTTTGTATCTGATGAAATGGTGACAAAGCTTAAGCTTAGAAGATTACCTCACCCATCCCCATATAAGGTCTCATGGCTTACCCAAGGTCAAAAAACAGTTGTAGAAGAACAGGCTTGGGTAGAATTTCAGATTGGAGCATATAAAGATAGGTTATTGTTTGACATTACCAAGATGGATGCTTGCAATCTTTTATTTGGTAGACCATGGCAGTATGACTTGAAGGCATGCCATGATGGTGTTAGAAACACCTATACAATCACTAAGAATGGTACAGTGACTGAGCTACTACCATTGACAAAGAAGGATGAGAAATCAAAAGGAAAAGAAGTGAAGGTAATGCTGATGGAAGGAAAATAGTTCATGAAAGAAGTAGCAGCAAAAGGTACAGTTGCATATGCCCTAATTCCATGTCTGACAGTGAATAAAGAACAACAGCAAGAAGTCAAGAAAAAGAAGAAGTAGAGGTTCATAGACCCAGCTGTCCAAGAGTTATTGGATAAGTATAAAGGTATCATCTTTGATGGAATGCCAAGATCCCTACCACCTATAAGGGATATCAGCCATTGCATAGATCTAATCCCAAGATCTACACTTCCAAACAAAGAAGCATATAAACTTACTCCAGAACATAATGCAGAGGTAGCAAGACAAATTGAGGAATTGTTAGACACAGGTCTGATTGGTAAAAGTTTAAGCCCATGTGCAGTACCAGCTGTACTAGCACCAAAGAAAGAAGGCACTTGGAGGCTTTGCACAGATTCCAGGGCTATTAATAAGATCACAATCAGGTACAGGTTTCCAATACCTAGGATAGAGGATTTACTTGACTGTTTGGGAGGTGCTAAGTATTTTACAAAAATAGATTTGAAGAGTGGTTATCATCAGATCAGAATCAGGCTAGGAGATGAATGGAAAACAACATTCAAAACCAATGAAGGGTTGTATGAGTGGAAAGTTATGCCTTTTGGTTTGTCTAATGCACCTAGTACTTTTATGAGATTAATGAATGAGGTCTTGAGAGAATTCATGGGAAAGTTTGTCATAGTATATCTAGATGACATTCTGATTTTCAGCAACACAAAGGAAGAACATCTTAGACATATAGATTTGGTTCTCAAGAGGTTATATGAAGAGCAACTGATGATAAATTTGGACAAGTGTTTGTTCATGCAGGAGGAGATCACATATTTGGGTTTTGTCATTTCACAAGGAAAGCTGCAAATGGATAAGGAGAAGGTAAGTGCCATATTGTCTTGGCCAACTCCAAGGACTATGAATGATGTCAGAAGTTTCCATGGGTTAGCAACCTTCTACAGGAAGTTTATAAGAGAATTTAGTCATATTTGTGCACCCATGCTTGATACTATAAAAGGAGGACAGAAGTGCAGATTTGCTTGGACTAAGGAAGCAGATGATTCTTTTGAAACATTGAAGAAGAAGGTGGCACAGCAGCTAGTCCTTGCACTTCCAGATTTTAACAAAATTTTTTAGGTAGAATGTGATGCAAGTCACATGGCAATTGGAGTAGTACTTAGCCAAGAAGGTAGGCCAATTGCATTTTTTTAGTGAGAAGCTCAATGATGCTAAAAAGAGGTATTCATCATATGATTTGGAAATGTATGCTTTAGTCCAGTCACTCAAGAAATGGAGGCATTACTTGATGCCAAAGGAATTCATAGTATTCACAGATAATTAGGCTTTAAGTTTTATTGATAGCCAAGAAAAACTGAATCACAGGCATATGAAACGGGTAGAAACTTTACAAGCTTTTACTTTCATATTGAAGCATAAGAAAGGAGTCAAGAATAAGGTAGTAGATGCTTTGAGCAGGAGAGCTCTAACAGTCAATTAGATTCAGTTAGAAAGTGTTGGAATTGATTCCTTGAAGACCATGTATGATGCTGATGAAGATTTGGGAGAGATATATCAGGTATTTACTTCTTTTGGAGATAAATATCATGCTGAGTTCTCTGAATTTTTGATCTAGGATGGATTGTTGTTCAAAGGTGGACAGTTGTGTATTCCAAAGTGTTCTATAAGGTTGAACATCATTAAAGAGAAACATTATGGAGCTATGGCAGGTCATTTTGGTTTGGATAAGACTCTTGATCTTGTTAGAAGACATTACTATTGGCCTAAGTTACAATTAGATGTTAGAAAATTTGTAGAGACATGTGTGATATGTCAGAAAGAAAAAGGGAGATCAACTAATGCAAGTTTATATCAGCCATTACCCATTCCTTCCAGACCATGGGAAAGCATAAGTATGGATTTTGTCTTGGGTTTACCAAGGACAAGGAAATGATTTGACATTGTTTTTGTTGTAGTGGATAGATTCAGCAAAATGGCACATTTCTTGCCATGTAAAACCACTGTTGATGCTTCATATATTGTAGATTTGTTTTTCAAGGAAATAGTAAGAATACATGGATTGCCACTAAGCATTGTATCAGACAGAGATGTGAAATTCATTGGTCATTTCTGGAGAACTCTTTGAAAAAAACTGGGAACAAATTTGTCGTTCTCATCCACATATCATCCTCAAACGGATGGACAGACTGAAGTAGTCAATCGTTCCTTAGGGAATTTGCTTAGATGTTTGACAAAACAGCATGGAGAAAAGTGGGATAATATCCTATCTCAGGCCGAATTTTCCTATAATGATACTGTCAATAGGAGTATAGGAAAATCACATTTTCAGATAGTGTATGGTATGCATCCAAGAGGAATTTTGGAATTGAGAGATCTACCTACAGGAGATTCTATTAGTGCAGAGGGAGAAGCTTTTGTAGAAGCCATAAAAGAGGTTCATGATCAAGTAAAGACCCAGCTACAGCAAACTACCTTGCAGTATAAAGCATATGCTGATAAAAAGAAGAAAGATGTACAGTTTGATGTTGGAGATTTGGTATGGGTTCATTTGAAGAAGGAAATACTTCCTAAGGGCAAATATACTAAACTCATGCAGAGGAAGATTGGACCATGTCAGATTTTGAGAAAGCATGGACATAATGCTTATGAGATACAACTTCCTCCAGATCTTGGTTTATCACCTATATTCAATGTATGTGATTTAACTCCATACAAGCATAATCTAGATGAAGAACAGGAACTCCTATAGGATACAGTAGCTGATGACATTCTCAAGCATGATTCACCACAGTTGCAGAAGGTTTTGGACACAAGAGTGATCAAGAAGACACAGAACAAAAACTATTTGGAGTATTTGGTGTCTTGGTAGTGAAAACCTGCTCCAGAAGCAGTATGGATGACTAAAGAGCAGATCAACAAACATGGTACAGACCTATCTACTCTCATCTCAAGTGGACTTGAGATTTCTTCTTCTGGGGAGTATGGTGCAGGAGCACTCCTTCAAACTACAAATTAGGTCTAATTATAGTATGTCTTTATGATGTAATAAGGTCCATTGGACCAATCCTTATGTTTTAAGTCTATCTAGGATAGTGTGTAATCAGTTACAGTTTGTTTTGACAACTATTTTCTCCCAACTGTTTGGAGGTCTCCCAGCCACTGGGAATCACTCTGTACTACTTGGGAGTAGTTATTTATGCCCTAGATTAGTTTGTTTAGAGATAGCTCAGGGATTGCATAGGAGAAGAGGTATTGTGATTAGAGATTTGACAGAGCAGTGTTGTGCAGTGGGACTGTGAATCAACTGTAATCATTTCTGTAAGCTGAATAAAAGACTCTGTTTTGTGTTATTTTCCTATTTACATTCACTATGAAACTATCTGGGGGATCGAATGGATTTTCAACCATTCCACTGGTAGATTGCTTCACAATCGGTGGAATGGGTGTAGTTAGTAGATTAGGGTTTTGTTTTATGGTTTGTTGTAGGGTCATTTGCAAGTTGTTGTGAAGAACCCTAGCATTGTTGATGTGCTAGGTCGGCAGATATCGAAGTGTTCTGAATCTCATGAAGTTTGTTGGTTCTGAGCGAAGACAGTTCACTTCGGTCGAGTGGATGAAGAAGACACAGGTGAAAGATCTGTCGCTAACCAGATTCGACACCAAAACCATGTCAAGCTTGTGTGTTTTCATCTGTTAAGCAATCAAAGGCGATAACAGTGATTTCGGCGTGAGTATTGGTGTCAGCTTGAGTTTACATGCGGTTGTCGATAGGTATAGTCTTACCAAAGGCGGAGTGGAAGTCAACACATCGATGTGATATTAGATATCGAGGAGTAAGGAGAAAGTGTGGCTGAT
Organism: Cunninghamia lanceolata; assembly: GCA_027924645.1. Taxonomy (NCBI): domain Eukaryota; kingdom Viridiplantae; phylum Streptophyta; class Pinopsida; order Cupressales; family Cupressaceae; genus Cunninghamia; species Cunninghamia lanceolata. The sequence continues at coordinate 3,323,904 of BSBN01000791.1, read as the reverse complement.
GAAGAAGGTATGACCGATAGAAAGATTGACAGAAGTGGACATCGGTGAGATGGAGTATATCGGATAGAGATAATTTGCATTGACCGACAGTATGGGTGTTGCCAATAGGCAACCGATATCGAACTTTCCATTGGCGTAAGGAAGGCTTTGGGGAGACTTCTGGCGGATCGGCTGAGGGGCAAGGTGTTGCCGATAGGCAACTAACCAATATGGAGATATCAGTGGGACTTGAGTCCATCGGGGAGAGTTGGTGAAAGTCTCAACGAAAGGAGAAAACACATCGATGTGAGAGGGAGCATTGGTGAATGAGGAGAATGTCTAGCCGATGGCCCAGTCTTACCGACAAAGACAATACAACGGGGATATCATAGTGATAGTGGACATCGGCAGAAAGGTCTTTTGTTGGGCTGATAGTATATGTCTAGCCGACGGTGAAGCTAGTGCTAAGGCTTCAGCGTGACAACCGACATCGGCAAACAGGCAGAAGGTTAGGCCGACGGTTCATATGTTGCCGATAGGCAACCAATGGCTAGTGCAGCTCGAGCTTCATCGGTAGGAAAGGTACCATTGGGTGGAGAGGTCTAGACTATACTGATAGGCGAAGCCTTATCGATAGGCACAGAAATGAAACACCCATCGGCATGAGGAAAATCTCGGCATGACAATTTCCTTGGGTGCCGATAGTTATTTTCAGACTGATAAGGCATGTCGCTAAGACATTCAGGCAACTCTTGCCGATGAAATGAACATGGTTAGTTTCCACCAAGTTTGAATGTTTTTGCTGGATGCTCTGCATCATAGTATATGGGTTTGATATGTTGTTGGCATGAGTTTACTGATGTTGTTGATACCTATGAGGTATGGACGGTTGGATGTATTAGCATATGTTGTGGTGCTATTTCTAGTCATGTGGGTTTTTTTAATCTTGGATAGCTACTTGGATTTTTTGTTATCACTTGGATTTGATGCTAATGTTCTTTGGATTGGTGCATCTTCACCTTGGCATGTTCCCTTTATTCCATAGGTGGCACATTGGAGGATGAGAGGAGTTCTTTCTTGAGATGGTGGTTACTTTGATTTTATTGTAGGTAACTTGATGGAGCATGAGAGCATGTTGGAGATTCATGTGGTTTCATGTTTGCCTATGATGATGTATTTCATTGATTGACCCTTATGCAATGTATACAACAAGTGGGAGAATGTTGGGAAAATGGTGTTGTTCACCTTGCATAACATTAATTAATTTAATTATGTAAAATAAATATTATTTTGTAGTGTATCTTAATTAATGTGTTTAGCCACATTACATATTTATTTGGTTTCACTTGTAAAAGTTGTACCTAACATTGAGAGACATAAGATAAATATTTATTATTTGTGTAAAATAATAAATATTGGGGTCAAAGGTTTTGTGCTCATGGTTTTGAGTGGCATTGTTTTTATCCAATGCCACAAGTTGTATTTGTGTGAACTTGAGTCTATAAAAGCAAGCACATGGTTAGTGGTTAGGGTTGACTCTTATTTTATAGATTGTGTGAGAGGCTATCATTGTATTGAGTTTTCTCTTGAGAGTGCATATTGTAAAGCATGGCATGGGATGTGTGGATTCATGCTTGGAAACATGGAGGTTGTAGTAGAGGAGCTTGATGTTTCAAAGGTGTTCATGGAGACTCTGTAAGTGTATTGTAATTTCTTATTGTTGAATAATACAATGAGTATGGGTGCTTTTGGATGCTTTGTTTTTTCCCTCAATGAGGGTTTTCCCAGTGTATATCTTGTTGATTGTCTATTGATCTTTACATTATGGTAAATTTATAAGATTGTATGCATCATTATCTCCTTTGGGTTATGTGGAATTGGTTTGATCTACTTGTAAATTACTAACAAGTGGTATTGAAGATTTAAGGATTCATCATGGCTTGCATATACTTGCATTCTCTTTGTATGTGCATGCATGTGATGTATCTATACAATAACGGTTCTGGGTGTTTTCCTCCATCTTGAGAATCTTTGGAAGGAATTGTGGGTTGTAGTAGATCTTCTGTGTGTTAAAACTATTTTGCAAATCTATGAGATTAGTAGCCATATTATCATAACCATGGTTTGAGTTTGTGGGGTTTCACAGATTCATGTTTTGTAATAACCCTTGTTTGTGTAGATCTAGTGCAAAGCTAAATCTATGACAATGCAAAAAAGATTTCAAGGACAATATAGGATATGCGGATTTGCGTAGGTTTTTGTTTGTAGATATGAGGGATTTGGGGTTGTAGATTTCTAGTGATTTTTTATAGATCTAGGTTTATAAATTTTAGTTGGAAAAAGGGTTTCTTGAATGTCCTTTTTTGAGGGTTTTGAGGATGGATTTTTAACAAATGACCTCTTGTACAAAAAGGGACCTTACCATTGGATTTAGGTGGCCTAAGAAATGAAGAGTGATATAAAATTTGACCTGTTTAGGTCACTAGAGAAAAAATCAAATTTTTTTTAGCTCCCCCAAGTTGATTGTGTAAGGTCAAAATGTCGAATCAATCAAATGAATTAAATAAGACCCAAACATCAACAGAATAGAGAAACAAAGAAGATTCAAATGAACAAAGCAATGAACAAACACAGCAAACCTCTTCCGTTTCGAAACTTCTGTTGTTCGCCTATCACGAATCGTCCTTTCACAGATGAGATGAGCCCTCAGAGAGTGCAATCTTTTAAAGCTGTTTGAGGAAGTCGATGGTGAACGGCTATGGTGTGATATGCAATGAAGGTGAGCTCCAATGCAACAATGGTGATCTCAAGCTTGTAGATGACAAGTGGGTGCCAAAGGCACGCTGGTGATATTTCTGCAGAGTAACGATGTCAAAAGCCTGGATGATTAGAATGGAGGGATGAAGCTTCATTTATAGACTTGGAAGAATGGGAATCAATGGTTGAGAGGAGATGTGAAGATCGACGGCTGAGAATGGTTGAGGAATGTGCAACCAGTAGAAATGTGACAAGTGTCCCAGCTCCATCATGAAAGAGGGGATGTGACAAAATAGATTGGAGAGTTAACTCTATTGACTAAACAGTTAACAGACTTGATTGATCAGTTAGAAGAGTGGATTATGGGATTGACTGAATTGATTGACCAATGAACTGGATTGATTGAGGAGTCAACAGAATAGATTGACCAGTGAACTCAAATGACCAATCAGTTAACAGATTTGATTGATTAGTTAACTAACTTCTGATTTGAGAAGAAATAGGCCATGTGGGTGAGAGAAAAATAGGTAATTAAATATTAAATATATTTAATTACATGTGCAACTTGATGAGGTGGACAAAGTGAGGTGGAAAAGGTGAGGTGGAAAAGGTGATGTGGAATTTTGAGTTTAGAACTTAGGATAGAGGAAATAGGATTAATTAAATAATTTATGATTATTTAATTGTGAAGGACAAATAGAAGAATTTTAATTAAATGAATAGAATTTATTTAATTATGGGATAATGAATCGATTAAATAAATTTAGAATATTTATTTAATTGGTAGAAGAATGGAATAAATATTTAGAATATTTATTTAGGATGATTTGTGTCATTTTTAGGCGTATACAGATTGTACTGTCATACGGATCTGCAAGTACAAGAAGAAAATAAATAAATTATTTTTCTTGCATGGAATTCATTTCTATAGTTTACAAAAACAATTAAAATAAATTTTGCATGAAAAAAACTATAGTTTGATAAAAATAAAAATTGCATGCTATTTTAAAAAATTAAAAAAGAAAGTTGCATGTGGAAAAAGCACAAGATATACATAAAAATAAAAATTAATGGCAGGGGTGGGGTCCGTAGACCCCCCATACTACGCCTGCGCATGGCAAGTTTGGCATGCATGACCTATCAGCCTTTAGTCGATGCTGGCTGGGCCAGAAGGCCGTATGACCTCTAGTCCCCAGCAACCTGGTTAGGGCTAGCAGGGGTGCTGCTGGTCTGCTAGAGTGGGGTCGAAGCCCTAGCGGGGAAGGCTTGAGCCTCTTGTCAGTAGTCTCTTCGTACCCTGCGCTGGTGAGCCATTGGGTGCCAGCAGAAGCCCCCCACAAGGTTTGTTAAAACAAAAAAAAAATATTTTTTGCATCAGGTAGCAGATAAATATTTTTATGACATAGGTGGTAATAAATTAAATTTTGGACTTTATAAACTATTAAACCTCCTTAAATTTTTTTTGGGGTCCGATGACAATGAAACAATATTTATAACCTTTTTAAATCTGCCAGCCAAAGTCAGCACATAATGCCACATCAGGGCCACTTGTGTTTTTTTTCCCAGTCATGCTTGCATCAGCAATAATGTCATCATGTATGGATGGGTTCTGCCAGGGGTCCCCTTTTAGCCCTCAAATGGCATTTTTTTCTGGGAAGTATAACTTTCACCCACGGTGTCAGATTTTTGACTTGCTATAGGCATCAGAAAGGTCACTCTAAGTACTACATAGCAATATAGGTTTTTTGATAATATTTTAGTATTGGTGTTAGAATTTGGTGCCTTGAAGCCATACACTGCTCTGAGACAGTTTTATATTCATAATTTTTGCATACAGAATTGGATTTTCAATTTCAGATAGGCGTTAGAGAGCTATTGATGTGTACTAAAGATTGGACTATGGAGATTTTCAATTTGGTGTGCATAACAAGTTTTGTAATTGTTTGATCACTTGTGGGAGCTAGATATTTATGGTGTGATTTTGAGAGCATTCAGATGGATCTTTGGGCACAAACTTGTGGGAGTGTATGTTGCTATGTGACCATCAGCATGGTCTAGCTAGTTTTCATATTTGTGCTTCTAGTTATAGGTTTACATGTGTTTTTAGAGTTTGAACTTTGATGGAGATAGGTACACAAGTTGTCTTCTTGATTGAGGACATGATTGATACATGTGTGAGACTTAGAGTCTTGTTTTAGTGGGAGTTGAGTACAGGTATAGTGATGATGATGATTATGGTGTCATGTATATGTAGGTACACTTTTGCATTGGCACAACATGATCGTGTATGTGATTGACAGGTATGGGCTATGATGTTGATTCATGATTATAGGTGTTGTTGTTGTGTTGTTTTAGGGGATTGTTCTTATCTCCTCGATGCTCTATTAGTTCCTTGACTATGGTACTTGTGTTGTGGACTTGTTTGGCAAATCAAATCTAGCATTGATTTGGTCTTTGAGTCTTGGAGTCTATAGGTTATCTTCTTTGATATCTCATTTTGCATGTTACTAATGTGATGATGAGTTTGCATGTTACATGTGTTTTGGATCTTTGAGTTATGTAGTTTTTTTGGATTAGCCTATAGTGAGATGACTCATATGTGGAATGTCTTTATCCACGAGATTGATTTAGTGTTTATGCAGACTTTGTTAGTTGGCCTTGTTTGTGGTCATTTGTACATTGCTATGTTGCATTGATATGAGAGGATGGATGATTAGAGTGCCTGGATAGTCAGTTACTGGGACTTATAGCATGTTTATCATGATGTCATGGATAGCTTGGATACATGGTTTTATCTGAGGTTTTGACAGTGATGGTTTTATCTTCTTAATTTAGAGATCATGGTTTTACTTTACCTTTTCAGAGTTGTTGGTGTTACAGCAGGAATGCTTGATTGAGTTGGGGCCATGGATGATCTTCATTTAGAAGATGGTTACTTTGTTGCCATGTATAGCTTAGTGCCATGATTCAATGGGAGCTTTGGCAGCAATATGGATTCATCATTAGTGATGGATGATCTTCTTCAGTGGTTGTGGGTGTCTTGGAGAGGCTCTTGGATTATGATTTTTGTTTTAGTGAGAGTGCTTTGGCATCCTGAGTTCTCTTGTTAGTAGATGGTTATCTTCATGTTGTTGAAGATTTTGACATCCTTGTTTACCATGGTGGACTCTTGGATTCTTGGGTTGAGGTGTCAGTTTATGACTTGTCAATTTGACATGTTTATTCTTATTTTAAAGATGTTGATATTGTGTCTTGATGGACTCTTGATCACATGTTAGAGTTTTGACATGATACAGGTTCTCTTGAGATAGGATGTGTGCATTGATGCATGTGATCTCCTTGAAGGAGATGGTTAGATCATGATGTCATGATGGGCTTCTTGATTATGCAGATATGCAATAGGAGCATTGACAGTGATCTTGTTGGATCTATTTGTATTGAGTACATTGATCATGTGTTTGGGAGCTTCATGATAGTGCGATGTTGCATTTGGAGTTCAACATGGATTGATCATGGAGGTACTCTCGGATACTTGGAGACTTAAGTGAGGATGGAGTTCTCATTGGATTAGAGGCAATTGTTGAGACAGTTACTCATTGGAGGTTTAAACAGACAGACCAAGGAGCCTACACCTAGATATGGATGTGAGTTCATTATGGACAAAGAGGAGATTATTCTTGGAGAGTCTTTGTAACTTGGTGTATCCTAAAGGGGCATTATCATTCCCCACTCTTGGTCTACTTAGAGGTTTATCATCTAAAAGGTATTTCCCATCATTTTAGATGCATTTTGCTTTATGTTTTATCTTCTCATGGTTATGGATCTTGAGCTGTGGTTATTGGTTCTAGAGGGTTCATTTGAGGGACATTGACATGGTTATCTCTTTGTTCATATGGTTTGATTTATTATTTCCATTATGAGGAATTTAAGAGATGTTATTGGGCTTATTTCTGGTTATGGAATGGTTATCAGTTCGATCTACCTTGATTAGAGAGACTTACATCCATGTTGATTACATGATACATATGTTCATTTGATCTATGAGATTAAATGATTGGGTGTTGTTGAGGCTTTTCATTTGGGGTTGTAAAGTTTTAAGGAGTTCATACTTGACACAACTTTGTATTTTGAGATGTTGGTAGGATATTATGATTTACAGGTTTTCTTTTTGTCTTATGGCTACTTCTTAGAGGATCATGTTGATATGGTTGGACTTGGGATAGTTATGGTGACATGTTGTGAGAGAGTATGCAATGTTTTATCTTCAATGTGTGGATCATTATGATTGTTCTTGATACTAGATTGGCTTGTTGATGAGCCACACCTTGGTTTGAGTGCGGATTGTTAGTGTTGATGCTAAAAATGAAAAAGCTAATGAATGAAATATATAACTAGAATCAAAGTATTTTCAACATCACATCAATAAAGTATCTCCTAAATGAACATAAATGTAGAAATGCAATATGAAACTATGGAAAAACCAAACATAAGCATTCAATAGAAAAATAAATCCATTGTTTCCTATCATCAAGATCTTGGATTACACATTTGATGCTCTCAAATTTTTATAAGCACAAATGCATCAAGAAAGCTATGATGAATGGATGAAAACTTGTGTGATCAAAATTTCCCCCTTTCACGGTGAAAAGAGAGAGGGTTTAAATAGACTTTTGGGAGAAGAGAAGTTGGGAAAAGTTTCCATTTGCAATGGAAGATCTCTTGAAGTTAACTAATGTGGGTTGGGGAAAGTTTCTAAAATAGAGAGGAGATGAAAAATGGAAATGAGAGAGAGAGAGAGAGAGAGAGAGAGAGAGAGAGAGAGAGAGAGAGAGAGATGACAAGTTTATTTAATTAATTAAAATAAGCTTTTAATTAATTTGTGGCATATATGAATAATTAAATAAATAATAAATATTTATTTAATTATAGAATGAAAAGCTGGATAAATTAAATAAATATTTATATTTATTTAATTTGGAGGAAAGATTAGGATAAGGATAATTAAAGAAATTTAATTATTTATTTGATTTAGAAGAAAGATTCTAGGGCAATTTGTAGTGTTTACATTTTGCCCCTCTTTGAGACAATGCAACTTGTCGCATTGTTTCAAAGAATAAAGAAGAATTGATTAACTGATACATGCCCCAGGGATATCCTGGTAAGGATGATGATAAGGATGATATGCCCCCTCGAGAGATTGATCGAACAAGTTCTGATAAGATAAATCTCTCGATAGATCACATGGAGAGGATTTGATAATTGATATTGCGTGAGTGATTAAATGAAGATGCACATTTGATGAAAATGCACAACTGATAATCAAAGATGTACATTTGATGAAAACATGCACAATTGATAGGCGTAACTAAACAATTGATGGAAAGGCTCAGTATAGCCAAGTTGATATGATGATTAAGTTGGTTGAGATTGATGCTAGCACAAAACAATTATTGATTAATAGATTGAGTGATCAGGGGGCATTGGAGTCGCATGCTAAAAAGAAAGTTGATTGATTTTATATTTGGATTAGAAGACATGTATCAATTGGATAAAGTGATTAATTACTCCTTGAGATAAGGATCATGAAGAAAAATGAAATGATGAAGGGAATGGATGATGGAAGAAATGCCGAAGAAAAAGGGATATGAAGGAAATGAAGGTGATGAAAATTATTGTACATTACATAGTGTTTTATCATCATTGAGCTTATTATGTTGCAAATTAGTATAAGCATCTAGATAACATGAATGTCTAGATGACTTGAATGTTGTTTGCATTTTTATTTAGCAATAAAGTATAAGCATCGAGGTATAAGGACCCTAGATGACCTGCATACTTATCAAGCATGGAAGACACTATCAGACAAGGAATGCTCTCGTCCACACTAGACTCATAGGTCCTTGATGATTTTAGACAACCATGTCTTAAGACGAGTCATCCTATGAACAAAGAACAATCCATAGACAAAAAACAAGTAAACATGCCCCATCCTCACCTCTCTAGTCCAAGACATCCTTGAGAAGCTAAAAGACATGCCACCAAAGATAAAATCATAAAACAATCAAAGATCGACAAACAAACAGACATCATGCTTCAATGTAGAACTGATTCTTGTCATAGTTTATGTGTTTGGTTCGATTTGAAAGATGGACTAATAGGTATGTTGTAATGTCCACTTGATTGTCAATCTTGGCGTGTTTTGATTTTGTTGAAGTTTAGAGTTGTGTGGTGATTTGAATGTATCATTGTTTTGGAATTTTTGAAGTTATTTGATTTTTTTTGGATTTTTGGAATATTTGATTTTTTCGACTCTTTGGAATATTTGATTTCTTGGACTCTTTGGAATATTTGATTTTTTTAGATTTTTGGAATATTTGATTTCTTTGGATTTTTTAGAATTTTTTATTTATTTTTTATTTTGAAAATGTTTTGGCATGGCATTGGATGACATTTTTTTGATAGCCTTTATGCTAGATACCAAAGACAAGGGAGAACCAAGTCCAGGTATAAGGATGGAGGATGGGATGAATGGATGGGCAATAGCAAATGAAATGAAAGTGTGCATCATGAGGGGAGAAGGATGTGATCTCCAAAGACTATTTTACATATGAATAACATGCCCCACTCTAGGTACAATACTTTGGATTTTTCATGACAAAACTTATGATAATAGGATGATGATAAGATTGGTTGGATGGATGAGATATATCAAGAGATATCCAAAACATATCTCAACATTGTGCCCCCATATCTTTATCAAGATCAAAAGAAGGAAGGGAGGATGAATGGACACAATATGATAGGTATATGGGAGTAATGAATAAGGATGGTAGAATGGTATGGAAATGGTATGATGGAATAGATAGTTTGGATGAGACAACGTGCCCCCAAGTGTAAGTGACATAGAAGACCAACCTACACGTGACATCTATTTGCCATGTTTTCATCATGGTACTTATCCAAGGTGCCACCAAGGGTGGTTTTCACTGTTGGATGAAGGGATTTCTCTTTACTATTTTGACTTTTTTTTTACTTTTTTATTTTTTGATAGGAGAAGGGGAATATGGATAGGAGGGACTCAAGTGTATAGTGACATGAATGGTGATAGTGTCCCATTAGAGATGAATGTTGCATGGACCATATCGCATGTCATTATGCTCATATATGTTGGTAGGGGATTGCATGAAAGAGAGATGAAGTAGGTAGATAGTGGATTTTGATGTGGATTATGTAGAGCTTATGCAAAGGGATGGATGAAAGACTTATGCAAAAGCATGGACCATAGGAAGGTGATGGAGAAAATATGTATGATAATAGTTGGATGATGGGGAGATGGAGGTATGTGGAAATATTGTGGAATGGAATGGAACCATGACCAATGGTTGCACACACTATGATAAATTTTGAGGCTTTTGATGGGAAGGTGGTGTAGGAAGTAATGACAATGTTTTCTTAGGAGATAGGTGATGTAGTGACTTAGGTACCCACATAGACTTAGTATTTTTATGATTTTTGTTTTTCTTGTGTGATTTTTGGAATTTTTGAATGGAATGAGAAATTTGGATGGAAGGGGATGGTTGCGATTTTTGAGAAGAGGATGGTTGGGATTTTTAAGATGTGGATGCCTCTTTTGACTTTCTTTCCTTTTTCTTAGGTTCCCATACCATTTTAGTTTTAAACTTTGCTTGTGAAGGTATGGGATTGGATGGCCTTGTGGATGGATTTTTCTTTGACTTTTTGCATTGATGTCCTAAGGCATGAGGATCTTTAGGATTTTTAGCTTTATAGGTAGAGGCATCCAAATGTTTATTTTTGAATCCCATGGACATGGTGGAAGATTTACTTTTAGATGATGTGTGAATTGATTTGCCATGATTAGGAATTTGAGGGAATGTGCAGATGGATGGATTTGGTGTTGGGACAAGTGGTGGTAAAGTAGATGGAGGGATATTAGGAGTTGGAAGAAGTGGGGTTAGATTGGATGGTGGAAGGTGTATGGTCACATGTTGACATTTGTAAGATGATGGAGGTGGAATGGCAACACATGTTTTGGCAGTATGATAAGATTTGTGATGGAAAGTGGTGGACTTAGGATGCATGGAGGAAGTACCAACATCTTTAGATTGTTTACCTTGGGGTGTATATCCAAGGCCATATGAGCATGGAGGGAATTTGACATGGATTGGCTCCAAAATACCTTGTTCATGAAGGCCTAAGCCTTTAGCTTGGTAGTTCATGTTTTGACGTATGCGGTGGACTATGGGACTAGGCGTAGTTTGGACACTAGACTTGATTTCATTATTAGGTGGAGAAGGTGAAGTGGTTGATAATGGTTGTTGTTTTCCTAAGGAGGAACATTCATGGATTCAAAGGTGGTAAGACCAAGTGGACATGTTGGTGGATTTGAAATGGGGTTGATAGTGGATGTGGAAGGATAATTAGGATCTTGATTATGTGCATGTAGATCCAAGAGATTGGTTTGATATTCTATGTGTACTTGGGAGGCATGTGTCTCATCATGACAAGTGGATGTTTTCTCATTATGGCTAGATGGAGGAGAAGTTTCCTTTCTTTGAAGGAAAACCATGAAATGGGGTGAATGCTTAAGGAGGTCAACAAGACTTTCATCAGATGGAGTATGTAGGTCTTGGGTGTCTTGCTCATGAATAGGATCAAGTTGCTCATGCATGGGTTCTTCATCATAGATATCTTGATCATGGAAAAGATATAGGTTATGTATGGGTTGGATGAGAGTGATTTGCTCTTGATTAGAATGAGGGTTTGATGTTTCCACATGCTTAGGATTGTGACCTTGACAAACCTCTTGGTTTGCTTGAATGGAAGTGGATGATTCTTGGATAGGTTCTTGGTCAACAACATGAGAGGGCAATGAATGTTGACATGGACTCATGGGAGGAAAATATTCAATAGGCTTGACGAGTTGTGGACCACATGATGGGGTTGAAGAAGTGGACATGGAATTCAAAGGTTATTGACATGGGGATGGTCTATTCTGTGCTAGTAGCCATTGGATCACATCCTTTACAAGAGTATGGGTACGTGCACAATATAGCAGATGGATAATAATGGTGGATGATGTGGACTTATGATTAGGATTAGGATTATGATTGGATGGAGGATTGCTTGTACTAGGTGGGGATGAAATTAGATGAATGGATTTGGATTTCTCTATAGCTTTTCTTTTAATTTTAGATTTTGCAAAGAATATTTGGAGAAAGGATTCATTGGTTGATGGACTAGAGCTTGGAAAGGTTGATGGTGGTGTTGGTGTAGGACTAGTATGCTTTTGGATAGGCATTCTATTAGATGGTAATGAAGGTTCCATATGGATGGATGAATGAGAGAAGCTAGTAGATGGATGGATGTATGATTCCAAACCTGAGGTGGTATTTCCCTTGTCAAGAGTATCATTAATATGACCTAAGGATTTTATAAAGTTCTCATCATCAATAGAAACAAATTTTGGGTCACCTTAGAGTATGTATAGTTTTGGATTTGGCCTAGATTTGTTGATGATCACAACCATTTTGATGAATGAAGATTGGACTAGGTAAGGATGAGAATATGAGTAAGATGACACTGACTAAACTTTGAGGGGGTTGATGACAACTCTGAAATAGGTCAAGGTAACTCTAGGTTTGACAATGATTATGTAGGCAATTATTTCTTGTACTACGATGGATAGACACAAGGACAATGATCAAGAAAGGGTATGATAAAGTAGGATATGATAAACTCCAAGCAAGTTACCCTATCTTAATGATATGTTTCCCTACGCAATTATGATAGACCTCAAGTGGTAAATCAATATGATAGCCAATGCTTGATTGAAGACCAAAGAGAGCAACCCAAATGCAAGATGAGAATTTTGTTTGAATAACGATGAATTTTTTTTCACTTAGCTATTTAGGAACAAGGATCAGAAAGTGTAGGACTGGTGAAAAGTGTCAATTTTTGTTTGTTTTTGGTTGTTTGACTTTTTGAGGAAGCTTTTGAGATTTGCCAGGTTGAAATTTTATAGATTCCAAGTGTGATGTTTGATTGAGATGGAAAATGTTTGTTTTGAACACACACACAAAACATGACAGACAAAAGGTTTTGGATGACTCTGATATAAAATTAGAGTAAAAGTCTAAATGGGGGCCTAGATTAGCCCCAAAAAAATTTCACTGGTCTTGAAAATTTTGAAGACACTTGAAAGCATGCACAACTTAGGCTAGAAAGAGGTTACTACTTGCTGAGTCCCTACTTGGATTGCTCCATATATTGAGACAAGGCAGAAAACTAGAGATATTGGTGAGATTGGCTCCCCTACCATGACACGGGCACACCAAATCTCTTATCCCAAAGATCCAGAGATCTTATGAACTGAGGGATTTTTTGTCTCTACCATGAATAGTATGTGTAGGGTGGCTTCGAAGGTCCAACCTCCTACACTAGCAAGCAAAAAAAGGTTTTTGGCCTCTACAACAAGTGATTTCTAGTCAATGTTTTAGGATAATCTAGTGTCTATACATACGGTAGTTTGCTCATTTAAGAGGCCTCCCAACCCTCAAAAAGGGTTTCTATGCATCCCATGGCTACTAAGGGAGACTTCCATTGGTATAGAACATCTACATTAGGTGATTGATGACTTTCATCACAACCACAAGTATTTATATAGTAGACCAAAATGAAAGTACTGCTTCAAGGGTCGTTCCCTCTCACAAATTGTGAGGCAGGCCCTCTAAGGGATTAAAAACATAAAAGCGATGGGTCTAGCTTTTGATCACTGAATTTGCACAAGCTAAGATCATACACCTACCATCCTTTTAAGCACAATAAACAATGAGTAATTAACCCTTAGTTAATCTATATACAAACAAACATTTGAAAAAGATATCTATTCAATGAAAGTCTTGCAAAACCACCGTTAGTAGTTTGAATTTCTAGTCTTTGACAAACGAACATCGAGTTTTAATTTCAAATCTTTAGCATGCGATTCTGCACAAAAGCCAAGTCAACACAAAATAAAAACTAAACTAAAAAGGAAAATAACATTAATCTAGCAAACAAAATTTAATCCAAACCTAACTATCAAAATTAACAACTAAAATTAATACTAAACTAAAACTTAAATAAAAATCTAAATTAAACTTTAATACTAAATTAAAAGTTGAATTAACATCTAAATTAGAAACTAATCTAAATAACAAACTATATTAATTTAAAACTATTTTAATATCTAAATTAAAACTAAATTTAAAAGCACATGTAAAACTAAGTTAATAAAAAAACTTAAATTAAAACTTCCTAAAAGACTCTTTAAAAAAAATGAAAGCAAAAGGTAAGTTAGCTAAAATAAAGTTAGCGTTTATTGCAAGTTAGGGTTTCTGGTACAACACCCGAATGTGACTGGTGAATTCAGAGGTTAAGGCAGGAGTTGCATGTCCAATGCAACAAGTGTAAAACCCTATGAACAAAGCGGAGATCAACTATGGTGCAGGTCTTTATTTGCAGATATCAGTTGAGTGGCGTTAAGGTTCTATGTGGGCAGTGGTAAGCCTAAAGGGAGTACATACAAGGCATGTAGCCGAAGGGAAAATGCCTCAAATAGATGGCATCAACCAGAATTCAATGATTTCAGGATATACACACAACTAATAAATCTATTGAAACGACTACTAAATTTTTAGTTGGATGCAATTGATAGGCATTGGAATCACTGAGGCATGGAAGAAGGATATGGAAAAAAAATTTAGATTTGGAAATGCTATTGTAAACATGGACGCATTAGAAGGACATCTAAACATAGAGCCAAAATGAAGACCAAACTCCACCAAATATCATGCAGCACGTCTACTCATTAGAAGATTTACTCAAGAAATAGTGGTGGGAAAGAAGTGCAGCGCAAGCAAAAGTAGAGGGAAAAGAGGAAATCTTGGAGCTATGTTAGGCTTGGCTACGGTTCTAACGGATAATTCATAGATTTTGATAATTTTGACCACAGCTGTGGTTGTATTGGTTGCCTATGTCTTCTTCTTTATGTGGAAGAGAGGAGGATCCAGTGTGCAGAAGTAGTCGGTCAATCCAACACCGCTTGTGAAATGATGATTCTGGAAAGAAGAAAGTTAGGGTTTTCTTGGGACACAGATCGAGATGATAGAGGGATTTGCCAAGGCTCTAGAAGAAGAAGGTAAAGCAAGATATGAGAAGGCTGTATTTAAAGTAGTGGATCTGGACAACTATGCAATAGATGATGATGAGTATGAGGAGAAATTGAAGAAGGAAAAATTAGCATTTTCATGCTAGCAACGTATGGAGATGGGGGAGCATATAACATAAAACCTACAAAAAAGAATCAAACCTTACAACAAAGATTTAAGTATATAAACCCTACAACAAAATATTTAATAGACAATATTACCCCTGTGATCACAATATTAAATCTGCAAAGGAGAAAAATATGTCAAACACATATACTTGACAACAGAAGTTCACGTCGGGTTCACAATTTTGTTGATGCTAAAAATGAAAAAGCTAATGAATCTATAAAACCAGAATCAATGTATTTTAAACAT
Source organism: Cunninghamia lanceolata (assembly GCA_027924645.1). Taxonomy (NCBI): domain Eukaryota; kingdom Viridiplantae; phylum Streptophyta; class Pinopsida; order Cupressales; family Cupressaceae; genus Cunninghamia; species Cunninghamia lanceolata. The sequence continues at coordinate 3,308,587 of BSBN01000791.1, read as the reverse complement.
CACATCAATGAAGTATCTCCTAAATGAACACAAATGAAGAAATGTAATATTAAACTACAGAAAAACCAAACATAAGAATTCAATAAAAAATAACTCCATTCTTTCCTATCATCAAGATCTTGGATTACACATTTGATGCTCTCAAATTTTTATAAGCACAAATGCATCAAGAAAGCTATGATGAACGGATGAAAAGTTGGGTGATCAAAATTCCCCCCTTTCATGATGAAAAGAGAGAGGGTTCATATAGACTTTTGGGAGAAGAGAAGTTGGGAAAAGTTTCCATTTGCAATGGAAGATCTCTTGACGTTAAGTGATGTGGGTTGGGGAAAGTTTCTAAAATAGAGAGGAAATGAAACATGGAAATGACAAAAGGAGAGAGAGAGACAAGAGTGAAAGATGGATATGGCAAGTTTATTTAATTAATTAAAATAGGATTTCAAATAATTTGTGGCATATATGAATAATTAAATAAATAATAAATATTTATTTAATTATAGGATGAAAAGTTGGATAAAATTAAATAAATATAAATATTTATTTAATTTGGAGGAAAGATTAGGATAAGGATAATTAAATAAATATAAATATTTATTTAATTTAGAAGAAAGATTCTAGGGCAATTTTTAGTGTCTACAGGTAGGCTTGGTATGCCTTGGGTCTATTTTCAAACTTGACATTACCCATGCAGTGGGAGTTCCTGGATGTACGTGTTCTTCATTGCCAGGTTTTATACATGGAACTTATTATTGCATTATTTAGGTTCGATATGTTGTTGGCATGAGTTTACTGATGTTGTTGATACCTATGAGGTATGGACAGTTGGATGTATTAGCATATGTTGTGGTGCTATTTCTAGTCATGTGGGTTTTTTACCTTTGATAGCTACTTGGAGCTTTATTTATCACTTGGATTTGATGCTAGTATTTTTTGGATTGGTGCATCTTCACCTTGACATGTTCCTTTTCTTCCATAGGTGGCATGTTGGAGGATGAGAGGACTTCTTGCTTAAGATGGTGGTTACTTTGATTTTATTGTAGGTATCTTGATGGAGCATAAGGGCATGTTGGAGATTCATGTGGTTTCATGTTTGCCTATGATGATGTATGTCATTGATTGACCCTTATGCAATGTATACAACAAGTGGGAGAATGTTGGGAAAAAGTTATTGTTCACCTTGCATAATATTAATTAATTTAATTATGTAAAATAAATATTCTTTTGTGGTGCATCTTAATTGATGTGTTTATCCACATTAAATATTTATTCGGTATCACTTGTAAAAGTTGTATTTAACATTGGGAGACATTAGGCAAATATTTATTAGTTGTGTAAAATAATAAATATTGGGGTCAATGGTTTTGTGCTCATGGTTTTAAGTCAGATTGTTTTTATCCAATACCACAAGTTGTATTTGTGTGAGATTGAGTCTATAAAAGCAAGCACATGGTTATTGGTTAGGGTTGCCTCTTATATTACAGGTTGTGTGAGAGGCTATCATTGTATTGAGTTTTCTCTTGAGAGTGCATATTGTAAAGCATGGCATGGGATGTGTTGATTCATGCTTGGATACATGGACATTGCATTAGAGGAGCTTGATGTTTCATAGGTGTTCATGGAGACTCTGTGAGTGTATTGTAATTTCTTATTGCTAAATAATACATTGGGTATGGATGTTTTGGAGGCTAGGTATTTTCCCTCAATGAGGGTTTTCCCAAGGTATATCTTGTGTTATCTTGTTGATTGTCTATTGATCTTTGCATTATGGTAAATCTGTAAGATTGTATATATCATTATCTCCTTTGGGTTATGTGGAATTGGTTTGATCTACCTATAAATTCCTAACAAGTAGTATTAGATCTTGAAGGCTTTTTTCATGTCTTGCATGTTGTTTGTATGTGCATGCATGTGATGTATCTATACAATAATGGTTCTAGGTGTTTTCTTCCATCTTGAGAATGTTTGGAAAGAATTGTGGGTTGTAGTAGACCTTCTGTGTGTCAAAACTATTTTACAGATCTATGAGATTAGTAGCCATATTATCAAAACCATGGTTTGAGTTTGTGGGGTTTCATAGATTCATGTTTTGTAATAACCCTTGTTTGTGTAGATCTAGTGTAAAGCTAAATCCATGACAATGTAGGAAAGGTTTTGGACAATACAAGATATGAGGATTTGTGTAGGTTTTTGTTTGTAGATCTGAGGGCTTTGGCGTTGTAGATTTGTGGTGATTTTTTACAGATATGGGTTTATAAATCTGAGTTGGAAAAATAGTTTCTTGAATGTGCTTTTTTGAGGGTTTTGAGGAGGATTTTTTCACAAATGACCTGCGGTGCAAAAATGGGCCTCATTGTTGGATTCAGGTGGCCACGAGAGACAAATATTGATATAAAATTTGACCTATTTAGGTCACTAGAGAAAAAAGCAATTTTTTTAGCTCCCCCAAGTTGACTGTACTGTCGTACGGATCTGTAGCTACAAGAGGAAAAAAAATTAATTATTTTTCCTACATGGAATTCATTTCTATAGTTTGCAAAAAAAATTAAAATAAATTTTGCATGAAAAAAAACTATAGTTTGATAAAAATAAAAATTGGATGCTACTAAAATAAACAAAGAAAGTTGCATGTGGAAAGAGCACAAGATATATAAGAAAAAAATTTAATGGCAGGGGTGGGGTTCCCAGATGCCCCCATACTAGGCCTGCACATGGCAGGCGCAATAGGCACAACCTGTCGGCCTTCGATCGACAGTGGCTAGGCCAGAAGGTTGTATGGCCTCCATTCATCAGCAACCTGGTTGGGGCTGATAGGGGTGCCGCCAGTCTGGCAAAGTGGGGCCGGAGCCCCGACAGGGAAGGCTTGGGCCTCCCGTCAGCGATCTCTTCATACCCCGAGCCGGCGAGCCATTGGGTGCCAGTAGAAGTCCCCCATAGGGTTTGTTAAAACAAAAAATATATATTTTTGTATCAGGCAGCAGATAAATATATTTACGACATTGGAAGTAATAATTTAAATTTTGGACTTTATAAACTATTGAACCTCAATTTTTTCTTGAGGTCCGATGAAAATGAAATAGAATTTATAACATTTTAAAATATGTTTGTTAAAGTCAGCATATAATGCCACATCAGCGCCACTTGTATTTTTTTTACTATTCATGCTTTCAACAATGATGACATCATCACGTACGGATGGGTCCCGCCATGGGTCCCCTTTTAGCCCTTAGAGGGTATTTTTTCCGAGAGGCATAACTTTCACCCATGGCGTTATATTTTTGACTCCTTATAGATGTCGGAAAGGTCTCTTCGAGTACAACTAGTGATATAGGTTTTGTGATCAAATTTTTTTGTTTGTGTCAGAATTTGGTGCCTTGAAGCCAGACATTGCTCCAAGACAATTTTATGCTCATAACTTTTGCATACAGAATCAAATTTTTTATTTTAGATAGGCGTTGGAGAGCTATTAATGTGTACTATAGATTGGATTGTGCAGATTTTATTTTGGTGTGAATAGAGAGTTTGGTACTTGTTTGATCACTTGTGGGAGTCAGATATTCAGGTGTGATTTTGAGAGCATTCAGATGGATTTTTGGGCACAAACTTGTGGGAGTGTATGTTGCTATGTGACCGTGAGCATGGTATAATAGGTTTTCATATTTGTGCTTCTAGTTACTAGTTTATAGGTGTTTTCAGAGTTTGGACTTTGATGGAGAGAGGTACACAGGCTATCTTCTAGTTTGAAGACATGATTGATACACGTGTGAGACTTGGAGTCTCGTTTCAATGGGAGTTGAGTACATGTATAGTGATGATGATGATTATGGTGTCATGTTATGTAGGTACACTTTTGAATTGGCATGACATGATCATGTATGTGATTGACAAGTATGGGCTATGATGTTGATTCATAATTACAGGTGGTGTTGTGGTGTAGTTTTAGGGGATTGTTCTTATCTTCTAGATGGATGATTAGTTCCTTGACTACATGGTACTTGTGTTGTGGACTTTTTTGGAAAATTGAATCTAGCATTAATTTGGTGTTTGATTCTTGGATTCTATAGGTTATCTTCTTTGATATCTCATTTTGAATCTTAGTAAAGTGATGATGAGTTTGCATGTTAAATGTGTTTTGGATCTTTGAGTTATGTAGTTTTGTGGATTAGCCTATAGTGAGATGACTTGCATGTGGATTTTCTTTATCCACAAGATTGATTCAATGTTTATGCAAATTTTGTTTGTTGGCCTTGTTTGTGGTCATTTGTACATTTCTATGTTGAATTGATATGAGAGGATGGATGATTAGAGTGCTTTGATAGTCAGTTATTAAGTAGCATGTTTATGATGGTGTCATGGATAGCTTGGATACATGGTTTTATGTGAGCTTTTGACAGTGATGACCTTTTATCTTATTAGTTTGGAGATCATGGTTTTACTTTACCTTTTGGGAATTGTTGGTGTTATAGCAGGATTCCTTGATTGAGTTGGGGCCATGGATGATCTTTATTTAGGAGATGTTTAGTTTGTTGCCATGTATATCTTGGTGTCACGATTCAGTGGGATCTTTGCCAGCGATATGGATTCATCATTAGTGATGGATGATCTTCTTCAGTGGTTGTGGGTGTCATGGAGAGGCTCTTGGATCATGATTTTTTTTACTGAGTTTGCTTTGGCATCCTAAGTTCTATTGTGAGTAGATGGTTATCTTCATGTTGTTGGAGATTTTGACATCCTTGTTTACCATGGTGGACTCTTGGAGTCTTTGGTTGAGGTGTCAGTTTATGACTTGTCAGTTTGACATGTTTATTCTTATTTTTGAGATGTTGATATTGTGTCTTGATGGACTCTTGATCACGTGTTAGAGTTTTGACATGATACAGGTTCTCTTGAGACAGGATGTGTGCATTGATGCATGTGATCTCCTTGAAGGAGATGGTTAGATCATGATGTCATGATGGGCTTCTTGATTATGTAGATATGCAATAGGAGCATTGACAGTGATCTTGTTGGATCTCTTGGTATTAAGTACATTGATCATGTGCTTGAGAGCTTTGAGCTATGTAGTTTTGTAGACTAGCTACCCCTTGGCTATAGTGAGATGACTCGTATGTGGATTGTCTTTATCCACAAGATTGATTCAGTGTTTATGTAGACTTTGTTAGTTGGCCTTGTTTGTGGTCACCTGTACATTGGTATGTTGCATTAATATGAGAGGATGGATGATTAGAGTGTGTAGATAGTCACTTATTGGGACTTATAGCATGTTTATCATGATGCAATGGATACCTTAGATACATGGTTTTATGTGAGCTTTTGACAGTGATGGTTTTATCTTCTTAGTTTGGAGATTATGGTTTTACTTTACCTTTTGGGAGTTGTTGGTGTTACAATAGGATACCTTGATTGAGTTGGGGCCATGGACTATCTTCATTTAGGAGATGGTTACTTTGTTACCATGTATAGCTTGGTGCCACAATTCAGTGGGAGCTTTGGTAGTGATATGGATTCATCATTAGTGATGGATGATCTTCTCCAGTGGTTGTGGGTGTCTTGGAGAGGTTGTTGGATTATGATTTTTGTTTCAATGAGAGTTTTTTAACATCCTAATTTCTATTTTTAGTAGGTTGTTATGATCATGTTGTTGGAGATTTTGACATTCTTGTTTACCATGGTGGACTCTTGGAGTCTTTGGTTGAGGTGTTGGTTTATGAATTGTCAATTTGACATGTTTATCCTTATTTTAGAGATGTTGATATTGTGTCTTGATGGACTCTTGATCATGTGTTAGAGTTTTGACATGATACAGGTTCTATTGAGACATCATGTGTGCATTGATGCATGTGATCTCCTTGAAGGAGATGGTTAGATCATGATGTCATGATTGGCTTCTTAATTATGTAGATATACAATAGCAGCATTGACAATGATCTTGTTGGATCTCTTGGTATTGAGTACATTGATCATGTGCTTGGGAGCTTCATTGCGTTTGGAGTTTAGCATGGATTGATCTTGGAGGTACTCTTAGATACTTGGAGACTTAGGTGAGGCTAGAGTTCTCTTTGGATTAGAGACACTTGTTGAGACAGTTACTCATTGGAGGTTTCAGCAGATAGACCGAGGAGCTTACATCTAGATATTGATGTGAGTTCATTATGGACCTAGAGGAGATTGTTCTTGGAGAGTCTTTGTGACTTGGTGTGTCCTAGAGGGGTATTCTCATTCCCCACTCTTGGTTTTCTTGGTAGTTTATCATCTATAAGGTATTGCCTACCTTTTAGATGCATTTTTCTTTATGTTTTATCTTCTCATGGTTATGGATCTTGAGCCATGGTTATTGGTTCTGCAAGGTTCATTTAAGGGACATTGACATAGTTATCTCTTTGTACATATGGTTTGATTTATGATTTCCATTATGAGGAGTTTAGGAGATGTGATTGGCTTTATTCCTAGTTATGGAATGGTTATGTGTTTGATCTACCTTGATTAGAGAGGCTTACATCTATGTTGATTACATGATACATATGTTCATTTGATCTATGAGATTGACTGATTGGGTGTTGTTGAGGCTTTTCATTTGGGGTTGTAAAGGAGATCATACTTGACACAACTTTGTGCTTTGAGGTGTTGGTAGGACATTATGATTTATAGGTTTTCTCTTTGTCTTATGGCTACTTCCTAGAGGATCATGTTGATATGGTTGGACTTGGGATAGTTACGGTGACATGTTGTGAAAGAGTATGCAATGTTTTATCTTGCATGAGTGGATCATTATGATTGTTCTTGATACTACATTGGCTTGTTGATGAGCTACACCTTTGTTTGAGTGTTGATTGGTAGACTTGGTATGTCTTGGGTATATTTTCAAATTTGACATTACCCATGCAGTGGGAGTTCTTGGATGTATGTGTTCTTCATTGACATGTTTTATACATGGAACTTTTTATTGCAATATATGGGTTTGATATATTGTTGGCATGAGTTTACTGATGTTGTTGATACCTATGAGGAATGGATGGTGGGATGCATTAGTATATGTTGTGGTGCTTTTTCCAGTCATGTGGGTTTTTTTACCTTTGATAGCTACTTGGTGTTTTTGTTCTCACTTGGATTTGGTGCTAGTGTTCTTTAGATCAGTGCATCTTCACCTTGGCATGCTCTTTTTCTTCCACAGGTGACACGTTGGAGGATGAGAGGAGTTGTTTCTTGAGATGGTGGTTACTTTGATTTTATTATAGGTATCTTGATGGAGCATGAGAACATGTGGGAGATTCATACAGTTTCATGTTTGCCTATGACGATGTATTTCATTGATTGATCCTTATGCAATGTGTACAACAAGTGGGAGAATGTTGGGAAAAAGGTGTTGTTCACCTTGCATAACATTAATTAATTTAATTATGTAAAATAAATATTCTTTTGTGGTGCATCTTAATTGATGTGTTTAGTCACATTAAATATTTATTTGGTATCACTTGTAAAAGTTGTATTTAACATTGGGAGACATAAGGCAAATATTTATTATTTGTGTAAAATAATAAATATTGGGGTCAATGGTTTTGAGTCACATTTTTTTATCAAATACCACAAGTTGTATTTGTGTGAGCTTGAGTCTATAAAATCAAACACATGGTTAGTGGTTAGGGTTGGGTCTTATTTTATAGGTTGTGTGAGAGGCTACTGGTCATTGTATTGAGTTTTCTCTTGAGAGTGCATATTATAAAGCATGGCATGGGATGTGTGGATTCATGCTTAGATACATGGAGGTTGCAGTAGAGGAGCTTGATGTTTTAGAGGTGATCATGGAGACTCTAAGTGTACTGTAATTTCTTATTGTTGAATAATACATTGAGTATGGATGCTTTTGGAGGCTGTAATTTTTCCCTCAATGAGGGTTTTCCCAAGGTATATCTTGTGTTATCTTGTTGATTGTCTATTGATTTTTGCATTATATTAGTAAATTTGTAAGATTGTATGCATCATTATCTCCTTTGGGTTATGTGGAATTGGTTTGATCTACCTGTAAATTCCTAACAATTTTTGCCATAAGCCTCTATTAGACTTCTCCTTTAGGTTTTCAACCTAATAGGGGATGAGATTAGGCCATCTAAAGGGTTCTCAACTTGATTCATCACAAGTCTTCATTTTGGTTATGGTCTTACCAATAGTTAGGAAGTACAAGGGTGTTATTAATTGTTTGTTCCATATGAGCTAATGTATCTCACAATCTCTAAAGTGTGTCATCTCTATAAATGAAAATTTAAAAAATTATATTGTTTAAACACTTTAATAAATCAAATTTAAATTAGGTAAATTTAAAAATTAAATAAATTTCAAAAAATAATTTTAGGAACTTAAATTTTAATTTTAAATATATCAAATTTATCATTTAAATATCAACTAAATTATATAAAATTTATATCAATTTATAATCTAATACTATATATCAATTTTATTAAATTTTTGATCAATTTTATATAAATTTTGGATCAATTTTATTAAATTTTTTATCAATTTTATATAAATTTTGGATCAATTTTAAATAAAATTTAGATTTAAAAATATGTAAATTTTATATAGAATTTGATGTAAATTGATATCTTTTGGTTTATATACTTGGGTTAGGCACCACGAGCCACAAAAAATGTACATTAAAAGCCTAGGTTCATTTTAGAAATGAGCTCACTAGATTCATCCAAATTTGGAATTATCCATCCTAATCTTATCATTTAGAGATCTAGCTAACTAAAATAAAATCTTCAATGTAGAGCTAACCTCACACAATAGAATACATGATGTCCCTCCTCACCAACTTTAAGTGACATAAAATTTAGAAAAAAGAAAAGACTTACACTAATTACATTAATAGCTAGCTAAGAGTTGAATTAGGTTATAACATGATAAACCATTTCCATACAATCGCTTGAGACCTACATAGAAAATGATAATCCATCATGCAAAAATATCCCTAAGATATTCTATACAAAAAGAAGCCTACCCACAAAAATTCCCTATCAAGCCTCAAAGCGTATATGTCATGCCCACATTTTCTATGTGGTCAAAACACTCAACACACGTGTCATAGCCACATCTGTCATGTGGTTATGACATGAACCATCAAAAATTTTCTCACGCTTCCCTAGAAACCCCCTCGCATGCGTAAGCATACTCGGCGGTGTACGCTTGAGGCAAAAATTCTACAGTTGTCGGTGGCGTACAAAGTACAATTGCGTTCATCTGGATGCACACAGTCCAACAAGGGGGTCTCTATGACGCCATTATCGTCGCTACAAGGTTTATATTATCGAGGTTCCTAACCCTAAATCTCAGCAGATTTTGGCAGCATAATGCCTTACGGCGTAAGTGGGAATTACTCAACACTATACTACTTACGGGGTTCCCTGATAGATTAACAACTTCCCACGATGCCTTGTCCCTACTAAACTGACTCGTGATCTCCCTATTGGGTTATTTTTCAGCAAAGCACATTTGTCTGCCTTCTTTCTCGTTTCCTGAAATATACTCCTACTTCAAACTTAGCATTCTCAACAAGACAGTACGTTTGCCCTCTCTTCTGTTTCTCTGGATCTTAATTTTGATTGTATTTCTATCGCGCTCACCTTAACTATTTCTCTAAAATTTAGTTTGTTTATATCTCGGTCTCTCTCTTTTGGCTTCTACATTTTCTTTATGTTTATCCTGTCCTTTCTTCATATTCTACATCAATCAGAGTTATCACTGTATCTATTTTTAACGTTATTCTTAAATTTCGGATGGTCCAGATCACATAGGCTAGTTTACTACTTCGCTGGACTCAGCCTCCTAGTTTTCTCCGATCTAGGATTCTCCTCTACGTTTGTATTAATTAATCTTGTTCCTAAGCAAATCGGTGGAAGGGTTCATCTACTTAGTTCTCTTATCCCAGGTGGAAAATGCCGCACATTTTCTCCTCTGTGTTTTCCAATGTTAGTTTTTTCTTCTTCTTTCTCTTTTTCATGTTTCCTCCATTGGATGTTTAATAACTATAGTTGAGATTTAAATGGCCACACGTGGAATGTTTGTGATGGCTTCTTAAGTTTATTTCCAGTGTTCCTTTAAACAAGGTGACGCGTATTTTTCCTCTTCATTTTCCTGGTTATCGAATTGCGTTGATAGTTGAAACTTCCGAGAAACTCTTTTAGGAATATTATAGTATATTTCTTTATGCTCTCTCTTTAAGTTATAATTTTATTTTCTCTTGTTGTTGTAAAGAGTATACAAATGGCCTCTCTGATAAACTTATCAATTAAATAATATATGTATGTATCGATATATCTATATATATAAGATTATATATATATAAATATATATATATATATACAATTATATTTCTCTTATTGTTATAATTACTGTTGTTATTATTACTATTATTTATTACTAATACTATTATTACAATTGTTAGTTTATTTTATTAAGTTATTTAAATATTATTACTATTTTTAATATTTCAATTGTTATTCTTTTATGTATTTTTTTTATTTATTTATGTTAGTTTTTTTTTTTGTTTTTACATCTCAATCTCATATAAAATTAGGGCTATAGCCCTTTTGTTTTGTTTTTAAAACAACCACATATCCCCATCGAAACCCTAACATCTTTGTATGGGTCTTTTTTTTTTGTTTGTGTGAAGCGCAGAGATAAGGAGAAGCGGCGGTGTCCATGGCTGAGGGCGCAGTGGGCAATGGAGAGGCTGAATGTAGAGGTGGGGCCGAACGCAGAGGTGGGGCGCGGAATGGGGTAGCGGTGGTGTGGAGTGGGGAGGGCGGAGTAGAGAGGTGGAAGGGATGTGGCCACCATGGGTGGAGTGCGGAGTTTAGGGCCAGCGCAGGAGGTAGGGCATGGCAGAGGAGACCGGCCGCGTCGTGGGGCAGAAGGGGTGTTCGCAGGTGAGGCAACAATGGTGTCTGCGGCTCAGGCCGTGGCACTGTGTGTAAGCATGGGGGAAGGGGTGTGGGGAGGGGCAGAGCCCCCACCCACATCCCACTACATGGGGTGTGGGTGGGGGCTCTGCCCCTCCCCACACCCAAAATAAAACTAGACGGTGGTGGGAAGGTTTAAACCCTTCCCACCACCACTCTGCCATATGAAGGTGCTGTGTAACCTGCGATCACAGCGAATAATGTGTATTTTTATTTTTTATTTTTATTTATTTCATTTCACCAAAAATTCCTTTACTCTATTTTAATACAACTTTAATTTTATATATATATATATATATATATATTTCCCGCAATTTTTTTTTCTGGTATATTCTTTTCACAATGAAATAAATAATTTAAAAAAATAGAGAATAAATAAATCTGTAAATTTATAACTCTATTTATTTAATTGCTATACAGAATCGTATATATATATTTCTTTCACAAAGAAATTTACTAATACAGGGAATAATAAAAAAAAAAACAAATAAAGCCCCTTTTTTTTGTTTCTAAACAAAAGAATGGAAATCACAAGTTCATATACTATTTGAATGATTCAAATATAGAGAACCAATATAATTAAATCTAATGTCATTTGCAATTACCGTTCCTTTACGCATTAAAATTTTTAATGTAAGGAATGAATTAAACTCTATTTAACTGTCATTTTTAATTCCAGTTCATCTAATAACATCTAATACTTTAAAATTATAAATACAGGAAATTTTAAACTTAAATTTCTTAAACTGTCATTTACAATTCTATTAAGATATATATATATATATATGCAAATTCAGAAATTAGCCTTCATACACATAGTGTTAAACAAAGAGTATAGTAAAATCGATATATATATATATATATATATTCTTTCCTTAATACACATTTGCTAATTTCAATTTAGTGCATATTAGCCTCAAATAGAGAATGGAAGGAATCATTACAAATGTATTGGCTCACAACTAATTACAACTACAATATCTAAAAGTTAGCAAAATTCATACTTTCCTACAAACACCTCCAAACAATACTAAACTTTAACACCTTTGTCAAGATCAACATACAATTTCACTACTCAACAACAGATACTCCAAGGATACATAATTGGCAAAACTCATAACTAATAATCACCACTGAAGGGAAGAATTTCTCTCTTTCCCCAAACAATTAATGATACAACTTCAGAGGAAGAGAATCCCTCCACAATGAACTTAAATAGGATGAAACTCAAAGAACCAAACTCTTCTTATAGCAAGGATGAAATGCTTTCTCCCCAAATACAGCACTCCTCAATTCTAACCATAATCTTTAAGAGTAAACCTGCGTATCAAAGACAAACAAAGAGGGTCACCCCCGAGCTAGGGAGACCATACTCACACCTGGGTAACTCAAGCAATCCACTTCACAACAGGGAACAACAACAAACCCAAAGCACACAAACACCCGTGGGTAAATTATACAACACAAAAACTCAACAACAGTGAGCTTTACAAGGGGCAGAAGAGTGGACACACTCGATTCCAAAGTGTCACCCTTACAGATATTATAACCAACACAATTTCTCTTGGCCTCAAACCAAGTTTGATCACAAAATTTCCCAAGGAATCTATATTTGACTCTCAAGTCAAAGAACGGGTCACAAATACATGCCCTCAAGGCTTTCAACATCCCAAAAGAAGAACCCAGGTATGCACCCGAGGAGGATCACTCCTCCCCTACCCTAAACTTGATGAGCATTTCTCCCAAGTGGGAGAAGCTCTGTCAACAACCCGACAACAGTTCCCACAAAAACAAAACAAAGCACAGCAAATAAACACTTTCACATACTTTTCATACAACAATCAGCTATACGAAAGAAAGGTAAAACAAACCAACCTTACAAATCCCTTCAAGGATGAAGCTGTTGTAGAGCTCCACTGAGATTTTCTCCAACCTTAGCCACCAACTCCCTCTTCCTTTCCCTCTCCCCCAAAAGCTAACTTTCTTATTTTGGCAATAAAAATAAAACTCTCCAAAAATTCAACTAACTCCCTTCCCATCCCAAAAATGGAATTCAAATAACCCAAATCCTTTCAGTTTAGAGGAATGGGGAGGTGACACTTGTCACCTCCTCACTCTTCCCAAAACCACTATTGTGTCCCAAGGGATGAGTGTTGGCTTATGTCACTCACCCATCCCTAGAGTACTCCTTATCCCTCTCCTCATGTCATTTCTCTTACGCATGGGAGAAATAAAAGGAGTTAAAGGAGGAAAAGATAGGTGACCCATGCCTCTTCTTCCTTCCTTCCTTATGGATGACCCGACAACTCATGGGAAATCTCACTAATGGTGAGGGTGACTTCAAGTCAATCCTTCCATAATGGATGGGTTTGTAGTCATCTCTTACCTTGGGGATTGAAGAGGGATGGGTTGGGTGTTGGTACAACCCATCATGTCCCCCCCATACCTCCAATTTTCGCCACTTAACTTCAGGGAGAAGTTAAGATGACCTGATGGAGGTTACCCAAGGGTTAGCCATGCCAAATGGGGCCCTGGACCCATGGGGTATAACCTAGGGTCAACTTTAACCCATTCTGGACACCCATGGTCAAGGTAAAGCACAAGAAAAGGCCTCAAAGATTTAAATAAAGAAAAGAAATTCAAATTCAATCTTTTTACAACACAAATCATAAGTCAGTGTTACAAGAGGGTAGACCAACCCATTCATCCTTATGAAAGACCGCATTACAACACCATATCAAACACAGAGTGATCTTGGTTCCTCATGGAACTAGATCGGCTTAAGAGGGAATAACAATAACAAGGTGCAGAATGATCTCCGAAATCTGTGGTTTGATTAGTAAATTCCTGCACACTAAATTGCAAGATCAGTTTCACATATAATCATCATAGCCGAAGCAACTAAATAAAAAAAAAAACATGCATTATCATGACATAGTTCTAAATAGCATAAATGAAATCATATTAAAATTTTCCATCATCACCTAATTAACTTTTCTGAAATTTAAACTTATCCAAACATCACCCAATTATTTTTTCTGTAATCAGAATAAAGTTTAATAGTTTGACAAATCTGGGAACTACTATCCCACAAATAAGAACAATATCAGTAACAGTAATGTAAATAGTCACAAGAACAGAAGTAAAAAGGGTGGTCCTCACATCCTCTCCCCCTAAGACTATACTTCGTCCTGGAAGTCATCAAAAAGGTGAGGATAAAGGGTCTTCAGTCTCTCTGCATCTTCCCATGTAGTTGTGACTTCGTCATATGGGTCCCACTGGACCCTAACCTGGTCCAGCTCTCGACCTCGAAGGGCTAGCGTCCGATGAGACAATATGCGAATTGGCTCCAACGCCAGCTGTCTGTCTGCCTGTACCTGAAGAGCACTCCAATCCAACACGTGAGATAAGTCAGAAATATATTGACGTAAAACTGAGACATGAAATACATCATGGATACGTGACAGGCTAGGTGGCAAGGCTAGATGATAGGCTACAGGTCTTATCCGCTCCAAGATCTCAAAAGGTCCTACAAATCGAGGTGCGAGCTTAGAGCCCTTCCCGTAATGGATTGGACTCTTATGCGGTCACACTCTAAAAAATACTCTATCCCCCACAGAGAAGCTTCGGTCTGTCCTCTTAGCATCGGCATACTTCTTCTACCTGTCCTGTGCCTCCTAAAGTCTCTGTCTAATCTGTTTGACCTGCTATTCCATATTCTAAACTATCTCTGGACCAATGGCTGTTCTGTCCTCTATCCAATCCCAACTCAATGGTGTTCTGCATGGTCTGCCATATAAAGCCTGGAAAGGAGGCATACCCAACGAGCTGTGATGCCCATTATTGTAAGCAAATTCAACCAGATATAGGTACTCCTCCCATCTAGACTGCTGGTCCATAACATACATGCGAAGCATGTCTTCTAACACCTGGTTAACTCTCTCTGTTTGTCCGTTGGTTTCCGGATGATAGGCTGAACTGAAGTTGAGCTGTGTGCCCAACGCTTGATGTAAGGCTCTCTAGAACGATGAAGTAAATACGGAGTCTCTGTTGGATATAATGCGGCGAGGTACCCCATGAAGTCTAACAATTTGATCAAGAAACACCTTTGCCACGGATGGTGCATTGTACGTTGTGCATATCAGTGAAAAATGCGCCACTTTGGTCAGCTTGTCAACTGTCACCATAATAGCATCATGGCGACATGATGACATAGGTAGACCAATGATGAAATCCATAGAAATGGTGTCCCATTTCTCTTCAGGTATCTCGTGAGGGTACAACAGTCCAGCTGGATGCTGATGTTCGGCCTTGACCCTCTGACATTCTAGGCAACGAGCAACATATTCTGCAATGTCACGCCTCATTCCAGCCCAATGATAAAGCTGTTGTAAATCAGCATGCATCTTCTTCACTCCTGAATGTGCTACGTAGGGTGCTCTATGAGCCTCTGATAGGATTACTGTACAAAGATTACCCGCATGGGGTAAATAGATGCGCTGCCGATGTCAAAGCATACCATCAGACTCAAGGGTATATCCTGCAAATTTGCCCTCAAGGACCTTCTAATTTAGTATTGCCTGTTGCACCTCAAGAAACCACTCGTCCTTCGGCAGATGCTGTAAGATGCGATCTCTCAAGTCCACCCTCAAAGTTAGGGTCAGGATCTCGTGGCGCCTTCGACTCAAGGCATCAGTGACCACGTTCTCCTTCCCTTTGATGTAGTGGACGTCAAAGTCATATTCGCATAAGAATTCTATCCAGCGCCATTGGTGAGCGTTCAAGTTTGGCTGTGTAAAGATATACTGCAAGCTATGATGATCCAAATGGAGTTCAAAGCATCGACCTAAGAGGAAGTGTCTCCAGCGGACCAAAGCATGAATAACTGCTGCGAGCTCTAAGTCGTGAGTAGGGTAGTTTAACTCATGTGTCTTCAGTTTCCGCGATTCGTATGCGATCGCTCTACCACCCTGCATAAGCATGGCTCCCAAACCTTCTAATGATGCATCTGTGCAAACTACAAACTCCTCTGTAGGATCTGGAACCACTAAAATAGGAGCACTGGTAAGACGCTTCTTGAGGACTCTAAAGGCCTTTTCACACTGTTCGGTCCATATGAAACTCTTCCCTTTTCGTTGAAGGGAAGTGATGGGATGTGCTATCCTGAAAAAGCCCTCAACAAACCGACAATAATACCCGGCTAACCCCATAAAGCTTCTGACTTCTGTCACATTGGTGGGTGTTGGCCATTCCTGAATTGTTCTGATTTTAGATGGATCTACAGAGATGCCATCGCCTGATAAAATGTGTCCCAAATACTGTACCTCTGTCCTGAAAAAGGCATACTTCACCAAGTTGCCATAAAGATGCTCCTCTCGTAATCACTGCAAAACTTGACGCAAGTGCTCCACATGCTCTTCCTCAGTCTACGAATAAATCAAAATGTCATCCAGAAATATGATCACGAACCGATCCAGGTAAGTATGGAACACCCCATTCATGAGACTCATGAACACTGCAGGGGCGTTCATCAACCCGAAGGGTACCACTGTGAATTCGTAGTGGCCATATCTGGTTCGAAAAGTAGTCTTATGAATATATGCCTCTGTGATGAGCAATTGGTGATACCCAGATTTTAGATCAATTTTTGAGAACACTCTAGCTCCCTGCGTCTGATCAAAAAGGTTGTCAATCCTAGGCAGAGGATAACGGTTCTTCACCATCACCTTGTTCAACTGCCTGTAGTCCATGCATAATCGAAGAGACCCATCCTTCTTCTTCACGAAGATAACCGGTGCGCCCCATGGTGAAACGCTAGGTCAGATGTGCCCCTTCTCAAGTAATTCCTCTAATTGCAGCTTCAATTCGGTGAGTTCGTGTGTAGTCATCCTATAGGGTGCACAGGATATCAGTTCTGCACCTGGCACTAAGTCGATGTGGAAGTCCACTTCTCTACGTGGAGGCATACCTGGTAATTCTGGTAGAAATACATCGGCAAACTCTCTAAGGACAGGGTGATCATCTAAAGTAGCCTCAGGTTCATCCTCTGCTCTATCACTGACCGTAATAGCAAACATCTAGCATCCTTTCCACATACAGTGCTTAAGTTGCTGAGCGGATATCATACGAACAGCCACAGGCTTTTGAATGCCCATTATCTCAACCGGCGAACCATGATCATCTAAACAGCTAATCATCCTCTGGTGACAATCTACCTTAGCTCTATGAGCCGCCAGCCAATCCATACCCAGAACTACACCGTAATATCCTAATGGCATAACCCTAAGGTCACACGATGTAGTGAAGGATCCTAATGTGACTTTGCAGTCTTTAACCAAGGTATCTACTGACATCCTGGCCCCAGAGGCCAACTCAACCTCCCACCTAATGTCTTGCCTAGAAGCCACCAGCCTGTAATGCTCCACTAACGATGTAGACAGAAAGGAGTCAGTAGCTTCTGAGTCAAAAAGGATAGAGATGGGGAAGTCTCCAATTGTACCTGCTGCCTCGATGACTAAGGCCTGAAAATCAGCCTGGCGGATATCAACCGCTGCAAACATGTGGTGGGATCTGCCCACGTCGCCTACGGTCTACTCAAATCCTCCTGATCGGGGCTGTCCCCCTACTGTAAATCCCTGCGGGCACTCTCTAGCCAAATGCCCTACCCCACCACACACATAACACGGTCCTCTAGCCTATAACTACCCTGACTGTGTTCTGCCTGACTGTTGTTGCACAGTCCGTCCCATGGACCCCTGTGAGCCTTTGTAAGACTGCTGGGACCTCGCAGGTCCTGCCGATGAACCCTACGGTCTCTGATCTCTGCGTGAACCCTGCTGCTACCATCCACTGTTCTGTCCTCCCTAACCCCTCTGTTGGAATTTAGATTTTTGCTGATGTTGCTACTATTGTGGAGGCCTAGGAGGCAATGATGAAGAGTTATATCCTCCTCTCTGTATTGTGTTTTGAGGCCTTCAAAAATTCTGCTATTGTTGGGGATTACGATCCTGATACTACGGACGTGAATTCTGCCCTCATCCCTGAATTTCCTCTGATATAAGGGCTTTTTCAACAGCCTCACTCATGGTCTAGGGGTCTGCCATACGAACTGGTCCTGCTATCCCATGATTCAGCCCTCTGATAAATTTGTGTATTAAGATTTTCTCGTCATGGAGGTATTCCACGTAATGAGAAAGCTCAATAAATTGGCTCTCATACTGAGTAATAGTGAGTCCCCTCTGCTGTAAATCATGGAACTCATCGATCCTGCACTGTCTGTAATGTTCTGACAAATATCACGCATTAAAACGCTCTATAAAGATATCCCAAGTGAGTGTATCCATAGAAAGTTGGTGCTTGCACTCCTCAGTGCGCCACCAGGTAGCTGCTATATCCCTCAGAAGATGGACTGCCACTCGTGCGTTCATGTTGCTTCCATATGGTCGCAACGTGAAACACCTATCTAAACTAATTAGCCAAGCCTCGGCCATAGCTCCCTCTGTAGCACCTACGAAAGTGGGTGGGTTGAGCCTAAGTAGATCTCTGATGGGGTCCCCTCTGTCTCTAAGTCCCACAACTGGCTCTTCCACACATCCTCATACAATCCATGATGTACCTGTTCTGCCCCTAGATCTCATCTCGTCTCAAAGGTCTTGGAGGACTCCTACTCCGTGCATGGGAGGCTGACCCTACCTCCTCTACTATAGGGTCAGGGATCTCAACGATAGGCTCCACACGTGGCACCTCTCGCGGATCAATGCGGGGCTCCTCACATGGCTCAACACGTGACTCAGCACGTGGCTCCCTACGTGGCTCCTCTCGCAGATCAACACGAGGCTCAACACGTGGCTCAGGAATCACTGGCGGTAACCTCTCTAACATAGCCTGCAGTGCCTGTAAGATCTGCGGTCCTATATCCAATACTGGTGGTGCCTGTGGTACTAGTGGTGCTTGTGGTACAGGTTGTGCAGGTGGTGCTGCTGTAACTGCAGGTGCCCGTCCCTCGGCTGAGGAATCGCTGTGCACCTCAACAGACGCTGTGTGGCATGATCTCGCTCGTCGAACACGTCGAGGAGGCATTCTACAAGACAAGGTAGAGACTAATTAATCAAAGTTGCAGAATAATAACGTGCCCAAATATGCCCAGTGTTTAAACTGGGGCTCTGATACCAAATGTCATGCCCACATTTTCCATGCGGTCAAAACACTGAACACATGTGTCATAGCCACATCTGTCATGTGGTTATGACACGAACCATCAAAAATTTTCTCATGCTTCCCTAGAAACCCCCTCGCATGCGTAAGCATACTCGACGATGTACACTCAAGGCAAAAATTCTACAGTTGTCGGTGGGGTACAAAGTACAATTGCGTTCATCCGGACGCACACAGTCCAACAAGGGGGTCTCTACGATGCCGTTATCATCGCTACAAGGTTTATATTATCAAGGTTCCTAACCCTAAATCTTGGCAGATTTCAGCAGCATAACGCCTTACGGCGTAAGTGGGAATTACTCAACACTATACTACTTACGGGGTTCCCTGATAGATTAACAACTTCCCACGACGCCTTGTTCCTACTAAACTGACTCGTGATCTCCCTATTGGGTTATTTTTCAGCAAAGCACATTTGTCTGCCTTCTTTCTTGTTTCCTGAAATATACTCCTACTTCGAACTTAGCATTCTCAACAAGACAGTTCGTTTGCCCTCTCTTCCATTTCTCTGGATCTTAATTTTGATTGTATTTCTATTGCGCTCACCTTAACTATTTCTCTAAAATTTAGTTTGTTTATATTTCGGTCTCTCTCTTTTGGCTTCTACGTTTTCTTTATGTTTATCCTGTCCTTTCTTCATATTCTACATCAATCAGAGTTATCACTGTATCTATTTTTAACGTTATTCTTAAATTCCGGATGGTCTAGATCACATAGGCTGGTTTACTACTTCGCTGGACTTAGCCTCCTAGTTTTCTCCGATCTAGGATTCTCCTCTACATTTGTATTAATTAATCTTGTTCCTAAGCAAATCAGCGGAAGGGTTCATCTACTTAGTTCTCTTATCCCAGGTGGAAAATGCCGTGCATTTTCTCCTCTGTGTTTTCCAATGTTAGTTTTTTCTTCTTCTTTCTCTCTTTCATGTTTCCTCCATTGGACGTTTAATAACTACAGTTGAGATTTAAATGGCCACATGTGGAATGTCTATGATGGCTTCTTAAGTTTATTTCCAGTGTTCCTTTAAACAAGGTGACGCGTATTTTTCCTCTTCATTTTCCTGGTTATCAAATTGCGTTGATAGTTGAAACTTCCGAGAAACTCTTCCAGGAATATTATAGTATATTTCTTTATGCTCTCTCTTTAAGTTATAATTTTATTTTCTCTTGTTGTTGTAAAGAGTATACAAATGGCCTCTTTGATAAACTTATCAATTAAATAATATATGTATGTATCGATATATCTATATATATAAGATTATATATATATAAGATTATATATATATATATATATATAAATATATATATATATATATATATACAATTATATTTCTCTTATTGTTATAATTATTGTTGTTATTATTACTATTATTTATTACTAATACTATTATTACAATTGTTAGTTTATTTTATTAAGTTATTTAAATATTATTACTATTTTTAATATTTCAATTGTTATTCTTTTATTTATTTATTTTATTTATTTATGTTAGTTTTTTTTTTGTTTTTACATCTCAATCTCATATAAAATTAGGGCTATAGCCCTTTTGTTTTGTTTTTAAAACAACAACCACATATCCCCATCAAAACCCTAACATCT
This sequence comes from Cunninghamia lanceolata, assembly GCA_027924645.1. NCBI lineage: Eukaryota > Viridiplantae > Streptophyta > Pinopsida > Cupressales > Cupressaceae > Cunninghamia > Cunninghamia lanceolata. Next base: position 3,287,825 of record BSBN01000791.1, on the reverse strand, counting down.
TTGTATGGGTCTTTTTTTTTGTTTGTGTGAAGGGCAGAGATAAGGAGAAGTGGCAGCGTCCATGGCTGAGGGCGCAGTGGGCAATGGAGAGGCTGAACGTAGAGGTGGGGCCAAACGCAGAGGTGGGGCGCGGAATGAGGCAGCGGTGGTGTGGAGTGGGGAGGGCGGAGTAGAGAGGTGGAAGGGATGTGGCCGCCATGGGTGGAGCGCAGAGTTTAGGGCCCACGCAGGAGGTAGGGCATGGCAGAGGAGACCGGCCGCATCGTGGGGCGGAAGGGGTGTTCGCAGGCGGGGCAACAATGGTGTCCGCGGCTCAGGCCGCAACATTGTGTGTAAGCACGGGGGAAGGGGTGTGGGGAGGGGCGGAGCCCCCACCCACATCCCACTATGTGGGGTGTGGATGGGGGCTCCGCCCCTCCCCACACCCAAAATAAAACTAGACGGTGGTGGGAAGGTTTAAACCCTTCCCACCACCACTCTGCCATATGAAGGTGCTGTGTAACCCGCGATCACAGCGAATAATGTGTATTTTTATTTTTTTATTTTTATTTATTTCATTTCACCGAAAATTCCTTTACTCTGTTTTAATACAACTTTAATTTTATATATTTAAATATATATATTTCCCGCAATTTTTTTTTGGTATATTCTTTTCACAATGAATTAAATAATTAAAAAAATAGAGAATAAATAAATCTGTAAATTTATAACTCTATTTATTTAATTGCTATACAGAATCGTATATATATATTTCTTTCACAGAGAAATTTACTAATACAGGGAATAATAAAAAAACAAAAACAAATAAAGCCCCCTTTTTTTGTTTCTAAACAAAAGATTGGAAATCACAAGTTCATATACTATTTGAATGATTCAAATACAGAGAACCAATATAATTAAATCTAATGTCATTTACAATTACCGTTCCTTTACGCATTGAAATTTTTAATGTAAGGAATGAGTTAAACTCTATTTAACTGTCATTTTTAATTCCAGTTCATCTAATAACATCTAATACTTTAAAATTATAAATACAAGAAATTTTAAACTTAAATTTCTTAAACTGTCATTTACAATTCTATTAAGATATATATATACGCAAATTCAGAAATTAGCCTTCATACACATAGTGTTAAACAAAGAGTATAGTAAAATCGTTATATATATATATATATATATATATATATATATATATATATATATATTCTTTCCTTAATACACATTTGCTAATTTCAATTTAGTGCATATTAGCCTCAAATAGAGAATGGAAAGAATCATTACAAATGTATTGGATCACAACTAATTACAACTACAATATCTAAAAGTTAGCAAAATTCATAATTTCCTACAAACACCTCCAAACAATACTAAACTTTAACACCTTTGTCAAGATCAACATACAATTTCACTACTCAACAACAGATACTCCAAGGATACATAACTGGCAAAACTCATAACTAATAATCACCACTGAAGGGAAGAATTTCTCTCTTTCCCTAAACAATAAATGATACAACTTCAGAGGAAGAGAATCCCTCCACAATGAACTTAAACAGGATGAAACTCAAAGAACCAAACTCTTCTTATAGCAAGGATGAAATTCTTTCTCCCCAAATACAGCACTCCTCCAATTCTAACCATAAGCTTTAAGAGTAAACCTGCGTATCAAAGACAAACAAAGAAGAAAACACCACTCATCTAGCTCTCCTCCCTTCCGTAGACCTGCAATAGGGTCACCCCCAAGCTAGGGAGACCATACTCACACCTGCGTAACTCAAGCAATCCACTTCACAACAGGGAACAACAACAAACCCAAAGCACACAAACACCCGTGGGTAAATTATACAACACAAAAACTCAACAATAGTGAGCTTTACAAGGGGCAGGAGAGTGGACACACTCGACTCCAGAGTGTCACCCTTACAGATATTATAACCAACACAATTTCTCTTGGCCTCAAACCAAATTTGATCACAAAATTTCCCAAGGAATCTATATTTGACTCTCAAGTCAAAGAACTGGTCACAAATACATGCCCTCAAGGCTTTCAACATCCTAAAAGAAGAACCCAGGTATGCACTCGAGGAGGATCACTCCTCCCCTACCCCAAACTTGATGAGCATTTCTCCCAAGTGGGAGAAGCTCTGTCAACAACCCGACAACAGTTCCCACAAAAACAAAACAAAGCACAGCAAATAAACACTTTCACATACTTTTCATACAACAATCAGCTATACAAAAGAAAGGTAAAACAAACCAACCTTACAAAGCCCTTCAAGGATGAAGCTGTTGTAGAGCTCCACTGAGATTTTCTCCAACCTTAGCCACCAACTCCCTCTTCCTTTCCCTCTCCCCCAAAAGCTAACTTTCTTATTTTGGCAATAAAAATAAAACTCTCCAAAAATTCAACTAACTCCCTTCCCATCCCAAAAATGGAATTCAAATAACCTAAATCCTTTCAATTTAGAGGAATGGGGAGGTGACACTTGTCACCTCCTCACTCTTCCCAAAACCACTATTGTGTCCCAAGGGATGAGTGTTGGCTTATGTCACTCACCCATCCCTAGAGTACTCCTTATCCCTCTCCTCATGTCATTTCTCTTACGCATGGGAGAAATAAAAGGAGTTAAAGGAGGAAAAGACAGGTGACCCATGCCTCTTCTTCCTTCCTTCCTTATGGATGACCCCACAACTCATGGGAAATCTCACTAATGGCGAGGGTGACTTCAAGTCGATCCTTCTATAATGGATGGGTTTGTAGTCATCTCTTACCTTGGGGATTGAAGAGGGATGGGTTGGGTGTTGGTACAACCCATCATGTCCCCCCCATACCTCCAATTTTCGCCACTTAACTTCAGGGGGAAGTTAAGATGACCTGATGGAGGTTACCCAAGGGTTACCCATGCCAAATGGGGCCCTGGACCCATGGGGTATAAACTAGGGTCAACTTTAACCCATTCTAGACACCCATGGTCAAGGTAAAGCACAAGAAAAGGCCTCAAAGATTTAAATAAAAGAAAAGAAATTCAAATTCAATCTTTTTACAACACAAATCATAAGTTAGTGTTACAAGAGGGTAGACCAACCCATTTGTCCTTATGAAAGACCACATTACAACACCATATCAAACACAGAGTGATCTTGGTTCCTCATGGAACCAGATCGGCTTAACAGGGAATAACAATAACAAGGTGCAGAATGATCTCCGAAATCTGTGGTTTGATTAGTAAATTCCTGCACACTAAATTGCAAGATCAGTTTCACATATAATCATCATAGCCGAAGCAACTAAATAAAAAAAAAACATGCATTATCATGACATAGTTCTAAGTAGCATAAATGAAATCATATTACAATTTTCCATCATCACCTAATTAATTTTTCTAAAATGTAAACTTATCCAAACATCACCCAATTAGTTTTTCTGTAATCAGAATAAAGTTTAATAGTTTGACAAATCCGGGAACTACTATCCCACAAATAAAAACAATATCAGTAATAGTAATGTAAATGGTCACAAGAACAGATGTAAAAAGGGTGGTCCTCACAGTATAACACCATCACAACAAACAATCTAGATTACCAAAAAGAAACCATATATCTATCTAGGGAAGGGCAAATGACCATAACCCTTCCTCCTATATGTATGCAATCAGTGATAATGTTTCCAGTCTTGTGGGGGTCACCAGACAAATTATGCAGGCCTAACTAAGGCCGCATGATAAGCTTTACACTTAACATATTTTTCTAGTTTTGTGGGTGGAGGGACCTCAATTAGGTCATCCTCCTCATAGTAAATGGAAATATTAAACTTACTTTCTAGTGATAGTTTGACATTATGTGCCTTTGTTATTTCTTCCATGCCTTTGTACATCTTAGTTTTCTTATTTTCAAACAATGGAAATGGCCAATATAATAGTTAAATAAGATCTTAGACTTGTGAATGATACCTTTTTGTCATCATGGAGAAGATAAGTACCTATAAGAAAGGAGAACATGGCCACACAACTAACTAACTGACACACATCAAACATGTTTGACCTTCCCAAGGATAGTCTAGAATCAAGTAGCAACTTGGTTAGGGCTTCTTTAATGCCCACACATGAAGCCCCTTCCATCTTCTTGGCCAATTCTTATATAGATTGAACTAGGAGCAACGATCAAGATTTGTAATCTCCCTTTCTAGACATGAGATGAAATTCTCCATCTTGGTGCTCTCCACCCTCTCCTTTTACCTCCTACCTTTCTATTTTGATGCCTCCACCTTGCAATCCTAGCATTTCCTCTTCCCTAAGCTACTTCCAAAGGCCATTTCACCCAGAACAAAGAACTCACCAATAATGAAGAGGGAAATTTTTTTAGTATTTTAGATAGAGCATATCCACAAAACAAAATTGGTGAGCCATAGTGAGAAGATATTATAGTGTCCTAAAATCTTGCACTAAGAGCTTAATCCAACCTATCAAGCAAGGCTCTTAGTCAACATGATTCATGTCATAATGTAAAAACAATTATTGTCAAGTTCCTCGTGATGCAAGATCTAATCTATGGGATCATTTTATATCACATGATATAAAGAACCACTATCATATTGCCCACTTCTGTATTGTTATCTATGGGATTATTTTATAATTTTTTTAATTTTTAATGACAATGGAGTTGCCTCCATTCAAATGTTGCCTACTATTATAATGCATACATAAAAATATTCATTTATAATTTTAGATGTCCTTTGGGACCCCAAGTGTGATACTATTAGTGATAATTACAAAGTGATTTAGTTTTTATAAGAATAGAAGGTGCTTCATAACAAATTCCCTTCTTCTATTGTAAAAATAAAAAAAAATCCACCCATTATAAAGACTTATAATAACTTAGAAATGTATGTTTTCTTATAATCATAAAGTTGTCAAATGCATTTGCATGAGATGAAGAATTAAAGTTTAGCATTCTAGATTCTTTAAAAAAAACTATTTTTCTTGCTTTCATTGTATACAAACATGTATGCTTATGATAATAGTCCATTTTTAAATCAACTAAAAAAATTGTTAGCCACGAATCATAAGTCTTTGGCCATTATGAAATGAATCCCTCATTGTTAAATTTTACAAATTCAAGATTCTTAATGTAGTTGTGATTAAGGATTGTAAACTAACATTAGATGTGGCATATAGAATTTAGTCTTCACTAGCATTTGCTAGATATGTGGCTAGTGCAAAATTATTCAATTCCTATCTTAACAAACAGAATTTAACTTTACTACCATTTGTTAGGTTTGAACAAGTGAATAAAGTAGTCAATTTGACCATATTATGAATATAATTATAATATTCCTTTCAAACCTATGATATCTTCCATTGTGTTTTTCTAAAATTCCCCTCATCTATTTGAGGTCCTCTTGTTTTAAATCCTATTGTCACTCCAAACACTTATGAAATGCTCTATATAGCTCTCTCATAACCACCTTCAAACCCTCATCTCATTAGTATTAATTTATAAATCTCATCATGCACAATTTTGTAATTCCATGAATGTGCAATTACAATGCGATATATATCATTATTTTATTTTTAAATCTACAAATGTTATTCTCTTCTCTCTAACATCAATCTAAAAAACTCATTATGAGAGTTTTTCAAGTGCCATGCATAACCACTAATTACAACATAAACACACTTGTAATTTTTTTTTTACTTCTTCATTATAAATTATAGTGGTTTCTCTCTAATTGAAACCAAACAAATAGAAATCAAATTAAATTAAAAAATATCCATGAATTCACAAATCTATTAACTATCTCATCAATCACATGTGAAACAACATTAGAAATATCTAACCATAAATGACACAAAATCTACATACACTTATATAAAATTACATATTGAATTTAGAATGTGTAATTAAATGCTTAACCTAACATAGGCAAAATACAATACGATTAATTGAAATGCAAGAACTATAAAAAATGGCAAGGCAAATTATGAGCCCTCCTCTCCCATTTCCTATTGTTCAAGCATCTTTCCATTTACTTGAAGTGTTCCTAACCTTTTGTTTTTCACTCCTTCTCCACCTCATCCTCCAACTTTTCATTTCATACATATGTAGGTTTTATGAAAACAGTTCAATTAAATGTCCATGTTATCATAAAATAATTCTTTGACAGATACCCCAATAGTGTATATAAGTAGTGATCTCCATTGCACTCTATGTATCTAATTTTATGAAACCAACATCATAGTCTAGATTTCCAAATACTCAAAACAAAAACAAAACCATTTTTTTCTAGTAACTAAAAATACAACATTGTTCCTTCATTATTAGTGCAGGTCTGACATGGTGCACATTATTATAGTGTGAGCCTATTTTTCAAATCACTTCATTTAGCATCACCAATAATCTCCAAAAAAACATTATCCTAGCCTTAAATGATGCAAACAATATGCATCTCTCACAACAATTTCTCTTGCAACAATCTTGGAGATAAACTTCATTGCATTGTGACAATCAACACATACTTTAAGGTTCTGAACAACTCTAATAGTTGTTCTAGGGGGGTGTCTAACAAAGCAAAAGCAATTGCTAGCTTTTCACTATGGTGGTAGAGAAATAATTCTTTTTCCTCCTTTTCCACATCACTAAGTAAATGTCTTGAATATGGAAAATACCTTGTTGCATTCATCTCCCAAGCCAATTTCTCTAACTTTGCATAGATCTCCTATGTTTATGGATGAGATCTATCTCCTACACAAAAAATGTGTACCATTTTATGGCCTTCAATCCAACTACATCCAAGGATTTTTATAATTCCTTTATCTTTCTTCATTCTCCTTACCATTTGAACCTCACACCACCTACCCACTTCTTCATGGATGTTTGAGAGAACATAAGTTAGTATATTTTTAGGGTCCAAATAAAAAAGCAACATCACTGTAAGTACTCCTAAGCCTATATTCATATGTGATTTGCAACACCAAGAAAACACATCCACATAACCACCACAGGTTTAATTGGCATCTTAATGATAAAGTTTAGGGTGTCCTCAAGATAGCTAACATGGGCAAGAAGGTCAACCAAGCACACATAATGATCAATTGTAGGTGTAATACAATAAGGGTTACTCATGCAATTGAAGCATGTTCAACCCTCATCCACTAAACCTGCATGGTTGCATGCACATAGAACACAAGCAAAGCTTATAATGTTAGATATGCTCTAGAGTGCTTTGTTAATTCAATGATTTTGCAGGCATCCTTGCAAACTCCATTTTGTGCATATCCTAGAATCATGGCATTCCATGAGACCCCATTTCTTTGAGGCATTTTGTCAAATAGTTCACATTCCTTGTCTATGCTTGCACATTTTCCATACATGTCTACCAAAGCATTTCCAACTATAATATCTGACAAAAATCCCCCTTCCATTATGCTTTGATGGATGTCCATACTCTGTTCCAAAGCTCCCATTTTGGCATAGGTAGGGAGGATATTGGCTTTACAACTACCAATATAATTTGTTTGAAAGTTGCTAAATCCTTATCTTGTTTCTGATGGGAGTCTCTTTTATTAGCCACCCAAACAATGGTCTTGTCAAAGATTTGGGCATACTAGATGCTGATGTACCAGTTATTGGTTCCATTAAGATAAAAAAATCCCAATTCAAAGGTGTCATTCTTTGAAACTATGCTTTGACTCCCATTGAGAGAGGCCCCCAAATTGATGTTGTCTCGACCATCAACTGCTAGGGAATCACAATTGTGAGGTAGAGCAAGCATAGAAATCACTGAAAGGAAGCCATACCATGCAAATAGACTATTTGTGGCCATTTCTATACTCTATATGAAACCCCAAACAAATATATTTCTTGAATATTACAGACAAGTTTGGTCTCTTTTTATATAAAAGAGATCATCTAGTCAGTCAGTTGCATTTTTTACTTTAATCAAAATAAGAGTGAAAAAAAAGTATTTACATTCATTTGAAACAACAGGTCAGTTCAAAGTGGACTATTAACTTTTACACAACCCACACTCCAAAGTACCATCTATTTATGACAATCATCTTATACAGTCAAATGCAATCAATGATGGCACATTCATTGTTACTTTTACAGAGTGGATTACATAAGTCCGAGAATCAATTCCACATCTCGTTTACTTTGAAACATCTAGAAAGAAATTATTCCTTTTCAAAAATCCAAAATTATTCCTTTATAAACATCCATATTATTTACAAATTCATCGTAAACGTTCTTCCACAATGAGTCTACTCAAATTACGTGTGTGCTTGGGACCATTGATGGTAGAGACCTGACTATAGAGAAGCAACGTAAAAGAGTCTTGTTTACCAATTAGTCAATGGAATGTGTTGAGACCATAAATGGAATGATAAAAACTTTTACCAGTCAAAGGTAATGTCAACTGTATTGTTAACTATATTGTTACCTTTACATGGAAACTTGGTTAAGGAAAAAAACATGGTGGGGGTTAACCCACAAGATTTATTCTCTGTTAAAAGAATAGAAAAATGGGAAGGCACCTACCTTCAGGCACACTTCTAAGAGCTCACTGCTCCAAGAGACTCACTGTCTACAAAACATTCACATGGTTAACACTAAAAGGTTGAACTGAGAAACAACATCTTCTTCATGCTAAGGTTTAGTTCCATTGAAGCTCACAACACCTCTGCTCTGCCCCCAAACACTTCTTCACTACCTCTGCATCTTCACTCCCATGGGTACATTTACACAACTTCATTAAACTTATTTATACATGACATCAACTTTGGAATGAACATCAAAGTCGGCCTTACAATCATCTATCTGAAACATTCTCCAAGATAGGCATTATAAGCAATTACAATCACAAGACTTGACTTAATACAATATACTACATGTAGACCACTACATTGTCGACCAAACATAGCTGGGACTCAAATCTTCCTTGAACAAAATGCCATGCTCCGTAGAACTTCTCTTAGATCATTTGCAACATGCATGAAGCATCTGATTGGCCAAGACTGGAAAGAACAACAACACCCAAGGAGAAATCTTCAACTACAAGCTCAATCCTCAATGTGGACCATCAACACAATAGGCACATGATCTAGAGACCTCCACAAGCACAATGAAATCAACAAGAACAACTGTACCACCTCAAATCACCAGAATCACTTGCATCTTCATATGGGAACTTAAGAACACTAACTGTCATGATTGTCACACTAGAAAGATTGCTTGTGGACCTCCAAACCACAAACCACTTGAGTTGAGGATACACACTAACATCCCAAACATACCTCTAGAACCACAAACCATAATATTCCAATGCGGAGCAATCTGGACCAAATTCCTGTCACTCTGTTACCTCTGAACAATGGCAAAACCCAGTTCTACTCAGATGGCTATAACTTCACCAATCCTTCATGCAGACCTCTCAAATCTTAACTGGATCAACTTTAGACAATCGTCTACAAAACCCTTTAATCCGCAAACTTTGATCTTCGTCTCACTGGGAATGCAGAGCAATCTACTTTACTGAACTACACTGTCTTCACTGTCTCTGACAAAGAGATATGTTGACATCAATGACAACAAATCATAGGCACATATTTGCAATAATCTCCCCTTTTGTCATTGATGGTAACATATGGTGTGAAAAATTGATTCAACCATCAAGATAAGGACTTCTCCCCCTTCCTCTTATCACACCTGCAACCACTTTCTTCACTGCTCCCCCTTTCACCAACAACTACTTACAAGTTTTTCACATGAATTCTCTCCCCCTTTGACATCAATGGCAAAGGGCACATATTTGCAATCATCTCTCCCCCTTTTTGTTTCTTAGATAAAACCAAATTGAACTCCAGAATTAACATACTGACTACTCCCCCTGAGTAGCATCCCCTTAACACCAATCTGGATCACAAGATATGATTGTGAGTTCCACCAGACTGATGCACACTAGTACACCTTAGTTCTGAACAGGAGGGGTAATAACCCCTAGCTTCACTCTGAGATACTCAAAAGTGTCCTTAGGTAGAGGCTTAGTGAAGATATTTATAATCTGATCCTTTGAAGAAACAAACTCCAATCTAACTTCATTCTCATTTACCTTCTCTCTCAAAAAGTGAAACTTGATGGATATGTGCTTTGTCTTTGAATGCAACATTGGATTCTTTGAGATGTTTATTGCACTTGAATTATCACAAAAGATTGTAATAGGCTCTTCAAACACAATTATGATATCCTTCAACATTTGCTTCGTCCACAAAACTTGAGTATAATTACTTGTTGATGCTATATACTCTACCTCACCAGTAGATAGAGATATTGCCTCCTGCTTTTTGCTCAACCAAGAAACCAATCTCTTTCTGACATCCACATCTCCTGCCCAATCAACATCTGTATATGTGTGAAGAGTGAAATCATCATGCTTAGGATACCATAAGGCATAATTAGATGTCCCCTTCAGATATTTGATAATTCTTTTGACTACTACAACATGAGATTCTGTAGGATCAGCTTGAAATCTAGGAATAAGGCCAACTGCATTCATAATATCAAGTCTAGTATGAGTCAAATAAAGCAACCCTCCAATCATTGATCTATACCTTTTTGGATCTGTCTTAGGGGAATCATCATCTTTACTCAACTTGCATCCGGATATCATAGGAGTACTCACTGGTTTTGAATCCTCCATTCCAAACTTTTTCAACAACTCTTTCACATACTTAGACTGAGATATGAAAATGCCCTTATTTGATTAAATGATTTGTAGACCCAAGAAGAAATTCATTTCACCAAACATGGATATCTCAAATTTACTTTGCATCTAATCAGCAAATTTTTTACAATCAAGATGTGTTCATGATCAATTTTGAAATAAAGATTACTGTCAGTTGTGCCCTTGCTAAAGCCTAACTTTAGTATATACTTATCTAATCTTGCATACTAGGCTATTGGGGCTTGTTTAAGTCCATACAATGCTTTCCTCAATCTGTAGATCATATTTCCGTGATCAGACAACTGGAATCCTTCCGGTTGCTCAATGTAGACTTGTTCTTCCAACTCCCCATTCAGGAATGCTGACTTGACATCCATCTGGTAAAGTTTGAAATCTTTGTAAGCAACAAAGGCAAGAAATAATCTGACTGCTTCGATTCTTTCCACTAGAGAAAAAGTTTCTTCAAAATCAATTCCCTCTACCTGAGAATATCCTTTGCACACTAATATTTCTTTGTTTCTCACAACTTCACCATCTTCATTCAATTTATTCCAGAAGACCCATTTAGTTCCAATTACATTTTTGTTTTTAGGTCTAGGAACAAGATCCCAAGTATGATTCTTTTCAATTTGCATTAATTCTTCTTCCATTTCTTTTACCCAACTTTCATCATTACAAGCTTCATTCACTGATTTTGGTTCAATCTTTGAAATCAAACAATACTCCACTTGTTCCTCAATAATTTTTCTTGTAGTTGGAACATCTTTATTTTTATCTCCTATGATCTGATCTTCAAAATGATTCAACCTTACATACCTAGGAGTTTTGGGATTTTCTTGAACTTTTGATTCTTGAACTTGTTCCTCAACATTTGTACTAGCTTCTTGAGTCACTAGATTCTCTGGAGCAATCTGAATCTGAGTTTGAGTTTGAACTTGCTTTCCTTCATTTGGAATTTCATTTTGACCATATGATTCATATCCACATGACTTGGAAGGTCTCTCCTTGCTTTCATCAACCTTGACATTAGCACTTTCAACAATCCTTTTCAATCTCTTGTTAAAGCACCAGTATGCCTTGCTTTGGTTAGAATAACCTAGAAATATTCCTTCATCACATCTTGCATCAAATTTTCCTAGATATTCATCTCTCTTGATATACCATTTACTACTAAAAAATCTGAAGTATTTCATAGTAGGAGCATTACCAAACCACAGTTCATAAGGTGTTTTACTGGCATTACCTTTGATTTGCACCCAGTTAAGAGTATAGACATCAGTACTCATAGCTTCTCTCCAATAGACATGTGGAACATTTGCCTCCATCATCATGGTTCTAACAACCTCTTGAATAGTCTAGTTCTTCCTTTCCACAATTCCATTCTGTTGAGGAGTCCTAGGAGTAGATAATTGTCTTCTTATTCCACGCTTTTCACAAAATTCATTAAACTCACCGGAGATAAATTCTCCACCTCTGTTAGATCTCAAATACTTTATTTTCACACCAATCTCATTCTCCACCTTAGCCTTGAACATGTTGAATCTGTCAAGGGCCTCTGATTTCTCTCTCAATAAAGTGACCCACATCATCTGGGAGTAATCATCAATCAGCAACATAAAGTATTTGTCTCCTTCTAAACTCCTAACTCTGGTAGGACCACACAAATCAGTGTGCACAACTTCCAACAATCCACTTGAAAATTGTTCTCTACTTTTGAATGTAGCTTTGTTCTTTTTTCCCAACTGAAATTCCTTACACATGCTATTAGTAGGTTTCACAAGCTTTGGAAGATCTCTCACAGCCTGAGTAGTACTTATCTTGATAATGTTATCAAAGTTTACATGACACATTCTCGTATGCCATAACCAACTCTGATCAATCTGAGAAATTAAATAACTTTTACCAGTACCACTTAAATGAAAGATATTACCTCTAGTTTGTGTACCAGATGCAATTAGTTCTAGAGCTTCCCAAAATTTTGCATTTTCCATCGTTGAATCAGAGATCATACCCTTTGTCAACCAACTTTCCAACATTGAGAAGATTATGCTTCAACCCTTCTACATACAAAACATCATTAGTGTTATTCTTACCATCAAGAGAGATGGATCCTCTGCCACGGATTCTACCAGCTAAATTGTCTCTAAACTTCACAATTCCACCTTCATATATTTCCAAACTTACAAACTTACTTTTATCACTAGTCATATGATGAGAAAATCCACTGTCAATCTCCCATTCATCTTTTTCTTCAACCTGAGTAGCCAAGGCACTTTCCACATTCACACAGCTAGTGGATTCAGTAGGCACTGGATCTTCTTCTTTGATAGCAATGAACATCCATTCATTTCTAGAGGTACTTCCCATATCAAATTCATCATATGTGACTCCTTCATCAACAACTTCTTGGACATAGTAGCATTTCTTCTAAACCCTAGGTCTATTAGGGTTTGACTTTGAAACCCTCTTCAGACATCTTGAAGCAAAATGAGCAATCTTATTGCAAGTAAAACATTTGAAATACAACTTTCCTTCATACTTACCGGGTCCTCTTGTTAATCTTTTGGCAATAAGGGCTTCAAGTTCTTCAAGCTCAGATTCATCTTCTTCAAGTTCCTTCCTTGCCTTCTCATATTTGGCTAGTCTTCTTAAAGAGATTTCACCTGGATCAAATCTTTGCTTCCTAAAAACACTGGCCTTAAATGTAGATTATGATTTAGGAAGAGAATCACCAAACTCACTCATTTCAAATGTTGAAAGCTTGCCAACCAACTGATCTCTTGTAACCTCTGTCACAATCCTAATCTCAATAGCAACAACTTTATGCTTGTATGAAGCAGGTAAGGATCTAAGCACCTTGGCAACAATCTCTGATTCTTCCAATTTTCCACCACCACACCTGATACTACACACAAGTTCATTCACCTTTTGCATGAAGGAAGTGATGTTTTCAACTTCACTCATCCTTAAATATTCGTATCTACCCTTCAGGCTCTGTAACTTAGCACATTTGACATATACATCACCTTCATAAAGAGTTTCCAACTTCTTCTAGATTTCATGAGTAGTTTGTAACTCCAAGACATTTATCATTTCTGTATCAGTCAAGGCACTCAACAATGCTTCTTTAGCCTGAATGTTGTATTCAACTTCTTTGATTTCATCTGGAGTTGTAGGACCATTCTTCAGAGGAGTATACTTATTCCTAGTTATCAACCAATAAGGATCACCCATGCATTGCAAATAACACTCCATGCGATTCTTCCAAAGAGAGTAATTTGTTCCATCAAATCTCATACTGTCCTTCTTGTATCTCGACATCCTGGATCTCCTCAAGCGGTCAAGCTTCTTTTAGAGCAATCGACTCTGATACCAATTGTTGAAATTAGGGTAGATAACTGAGAGGGGGGGTGAATCGGTTATCACAAAAACTTTATCTTTTGTTGCATTTAATCTCCTTTACCACTTTATTAATATATTAATGATATAACCATGAAAGCATGAACACATGAGCAGAAACACAATCAACACATATAACACTAGAATTTTTACATGGAAACCTGGTTAAGGGAAAAACCATGGTGGGGGTTAACCCACAAGATTTATTCTTTGTTAGAAGAATAGAAAAATGGGAAGGCACTTGCCTTCAGGCACATTGCCCAGAGCTCACTTCTCCAAGAGACTCACTGTCTACAAAACATTCACATGGTTAACACTGAAAGGTTGAACTGAGAAACATCTTCTTCATGCCAAGGTTCAGTTCCATTGAAGCTCATAACACCTCTGCATCTTCACTCCCATGGGCGCATTTACACGACTTCATTACACTTATTTATATGTGACATTAACTTTGGAATGAACATCAAAGTCAGCTTTACAATCATCTATCTGGAACATTCTCCAAGATAGGCATTATAAGAAATTGCAATCACAAGACTTGACTTAATATAAAATGCTACATGAAGACCACTACACTGTCAGGAAAACATAGTTGGGACTCAAATCTTCCTCGAACAACATTCCACGCTCCATAGAACTTCTCTTAGATCATCCACAACACGTACAAAGCATCTTGTTAGCCAAGACTGGAAAGAACAACAACACCCAAGGAGAAATCTTCAACTACAAGCTCAATCCTCAATGCGGACCACTAACACTAGGCACATGATCCAGAGACCTCCACAAGCATAATGAAATCAACTAGAACAACCGCACCACCTCAAATCACTAGAATCACTTGCATCTTCGTACGGAAACTTAAGAACACTAACTGTCATGGTTGTCACACTAGAAAGATTGCTTGTGGACCTCCAAACCATGAACCACTTGACTTGAGGATACACACCAACATCGCAAACATACCTCTAGAACCACAGACCATAATATTCCAATGTGGAGCAATCCAAACCAAATTCCTTTCACTCTGTTACCTCTAAACAACTGCAAAACCCGATTCTACTCAGATGGCCATAACTTCGCCAATCCTCCATGCGGACCTCTCAAATCTTAACTGGAGCAACTTCAGACAATCCTTTACAAAACCCTTAAGTTCATAGACTCTGATCTTCATCTCAATGGGAATGCGGAGCAATCTACTTTATCAAACTGCACTATCTGCATTGCCTCTGACAAAGAGATATGTTGACATCAATGACAACACATCATAGGCACATATTTGCAACACATGTTTATAATAAGTATGATATTGAAATAATTTTGATTTTTTAAAGTGTGAATTGTTTTGAAATAATCAAATTTTACATGGATATGATTTATTATATAATATAATTTATATTATATCTTTATTCTTTTTTATGTCTCTTGGAACATTAATATATGTTATGATCTTGTCTCCTAAATAAGATTATGTGCACGTGTTGCACAATTTAAAATTTACATATTCTTGTTCCAGCATTTGCCTTTTTAGAACCTATAAGTCATAATTTACCTCTAAGAGTTAAATTAGGCCCATGAATACTTATTATAGTGGTTAAATTAAAATATAAACTAACTAGCACTTACTTAGCACCTAAAGTACACACTTACTATTCTAAAATAATTACAACTATATTATAGCTACCTAAGGCTTCATCCATTATTGTGCGTGCATCATCTACATCCATAGGTACATTCACCTACACTTGCACTAAGAGCCACACACTCAAATCCTACTTCAAACTACTTCTTGTTGAATCAACCTAAGGCAAGCCCCAAAATATTCTATAAGAAGAAATTTTACCAATTTTAGATACTTGTAGGTGTTTGAGTGTGAGTTGAGGTTGCTAGTAGGCACACAAAATTACATCAAAAGGTATAGAGGATAGGACCAAGAAAATACAATACATTAGTGCATGGAAGCAAACATATATGTACATAGTTTAGTGCTTGACAAAACTTTGACTATAAAACTTTGACAAAAATCAAAATCTTTCAATTTGCATTAGAATCTGAGAAGATTAATAACCTAGAAAACTACTACAAATGAATAGATATTAAACTGTGAAAGCAAATGATTCAAGATAAAAATAAAAACACATAGTTAGTCTCCATGAGTAATGCAAATGCTCAGAAGCAAAATAGCATTATGAGGATGTCAAAGCAAAGATGCCTAATACAAGCTAGGTAGCATTTTATATAGAAAATGGAGAGGGAGGAGGTGGCAACACCAACCAATAGGAAGCAACCATCTATCAAACTAAAGAAACCAAAGTATCTTCTCAAGATAGCTAATAGATGTTCACTTGTAGGAAGGTGACACCTCATAACCCATCCACCTAATTAGACATGCTTGATGAACCTAAGCAAGATTAATAAAAGGTGTAGGAAAAACCAAGGAATAAAGGGAAAACAAATAACTCAACTAGGAAATAATAACCTAAACTAACACCCCCTTAAGCATAGCTTAGGTGGATGAAAAGATGGGTCTCGACAAATGAAGCCTGATGAGGTACCCATGTACATAAAATTCCCTCTAGAGAGAAGAAGCCCCCCAGAAAAGAGAAAAGAGCTGACCAAAACAGAGAGAGAAATGACCCCTCCAGAGTAGAGAGAGTAAGGACTCTGAGTGAGAGGAAGAAGCCCCCCAGAAGATGAAACCTCTCGCACCCCTAGTAAAGCTCACAAATGAAGGAACTTGCTCTAAGTGAAGGGTTTTGTGAAGATATCAGCAACTTGCTCAGAAGTTAGATAGTAGAGAAGGTTGATGACGTGACCATGGATGAGCCCCTAGATGTAGTGCATGTCAACCTCAATGTGTTTGGTCCACTGATGATGGACTGGATTTTGTGAGATCTGAATGGCACTTTGGTTGTCATAAAATATGACCAATGGCCATCTAATGTGGATACCAAACTCAGTGATAAGATTCTGAAGCTAGATGGCCTCAGTTGCGGCATTCATAGCCCTTGATACTCAGCCTCAGTAGAAGATAGCGCAATAGCATACTGTTGTTTGCTTGACCAACAAACAAGACCCAAACTAAGTGAGAAGCTATAGCTTGAAGTAGACTTGCAATCCTGAGAATCGCCAGCCGAATATGAATCTATGTAGCCCACCAAGTCAAGATCAATGGCCACTGCATAGTGAATTCAAAACTATGAGTACACTGAATCTAGTGAAGTGTCCACTTAGCTACTTTCTAGTGCAACTCATGGAGCTCCTACAAGAATAAAAAAACCATGCCTACAACATATGAAATATTAGGTCTTGTATGAGTCATATAAATGAGACTCCCAACAAGCTGTCAGTACAAAGTTCCATCAACAAATGGAGAAGAACACTGAGCCTCAAGTTTGACTCCAAAAAGGGAGTCAAAGAAGTCTTACAGTCAACCATATGAAACCATGAGAGCAAAATCTAGAGCATACTTAGACTGTGTGATGGTGATCCTAGAAGAAGATTGGTAGATCTCATTCCTAAGAAAGAAATACAACAAGACCAAGTCAGTCATCAAAAACCTTTCATGACAAGCAGGTTTGACTACCCCAATGATGGATGAAACGTGTAGAGGCCGATGGAGATCAACACAACTTTGATAGGTGACAAGGTAGGACTGTTTTTATGAGAGACAATGTTTACAAGTTTATATCAAAGAGCACATATGGAACCTAGACCTAAACACCTAATCCTCTCAAGGCAGGGATCTAGAGGAACATTTAAGACCTTGGAGTACACCCCCAAACCAACCAACAAGTCTTGACTCCTTTAGAAACACCACTTCCCACATTTTGCTGTCCTAATCCTTGTAGCCCTGTTTTAGGGTCTGATAGAGGATTTCTTGCATTTTAGGCACTTTCAAGATAGGAACATCCTTGTTTGAGATACCCTTTAAGATGCCTTACAACATATCAAAAAATCAATGGGTTGTTTTGGAACGAATGGCACTTTCAATAAGATTGTCCTACTTCTAAGAGCCCCAATTAGCCCAATTTAACAAAGCAACTACCTACTAATGGAGTGATAGGACTCTCTAGACCACTTGAACACATCAGGGACATGGTAAAACTTTAGATTCCAGGGTTTGTTTGCTTCTACAGTCGATTGTAGTGGAATTTCACAATGTTGTTCACTTCAACATGCACCTAACACATGGGTTTGTTAGGTTTATTCAAACAAACATTACCAACTCCTGTTCTCTACCTAAACACCCTCCATAATATACAAAAACAAAAAAAATAGAAGCCATTCCACTGAATCAAAAGAGTTCAAACTAGTGGAATGGTTTAGAAATAAATTATCTTATGACAAAACCCTAGAATAGGGTTTAACAAACACTCTAGAGGAAAACACCTAGAACTCAGTTGTAGAAATGTTTCAAAGGCTCAAACCAAGTGTAATGAAACCTTAACACATACCTCTAACCACCAATGGTCATTAGCCCTTATAACACCTCCGTACAGAGAAACAGTACAGGCAGAACAATGAGCATACACAGGAAATAGGCAAAACATTAAACTTTTTATTGATCTTCTCCTCCAGTCACCTTCTTACCTTCCAATGAACATGTTCCAAGTCTTTTTCAACATGTGATTGACCCTTACAACTAAATGGAGAGGCTGTTTGGATCGGTGGGAGGACACAAACTATCTTGCAACCACGGAATTGCCTTCCTTTTGTCTTTTTTCTACAACTACATTGTTGTTTACATGATTAAGGAGTATTTACAAGTGTTCAAACTCCTTTTACAATATTGGGGAGCCTTTGACAAAGCATTCAAACTCATTATCATGCTTTCTAGATGCCGTGAAAGGCTACGAAATCATAAGACTGTTCCTACATGCCTCCTATTACTGTCCCTATCAACTAGTGCATTTACAATTATTGGCATCCACATGAAATGAACATGACAAATGGCCTTCAACCTTATTACAATGCATCAAGATGGTCTTCAAAACCTTATTGAACAACATGATAAGAAAAGATTTGAATAGGCATTCTAGACCTATGGGTGCCCCTGCACCATACTCCCAGGGTGGGAAAGAACTCAAGTCCCTTGAGGAACCAGATCAACAATAGTGGTCCCATGCTTCAAAATGTTTTCTTCACTCATCCAAGTGACATCTTAAGTAGGTAGGCCACTCCATTTGACAACCTGTACTCCTTATAAGTTTTCCTTCTAGTCTTCTTCAAGACCTTGGTGTCTAAGATGCATTCCAATTTCAAGGGTTGATTGGATGGGAGACCCTTAACCCATTCCTTATCTCCTACTACTATCACATCTGTCTCTGAATCTGCATCAATACCACCTATGTAAGGAAACAAATCTAAGACATTAAAGATAGGAGATATGGCCAAGTCTTGAGGAAGCTCAATCTCATAGGCATTAGCCCCAAACTTGTGCACAATCTGGCAAGGACCTATCTTCTTCATGAGGCGTTTGGTTGGCTACCCCTTTGGAAGTCTTTCCTTCTTTAAATGTGCCATGACCAAATCCCCAACCTTGTATTACACATCTCTCCTTCTCTCATTGGCTTTCTCTTTGTACTTCTCATTGTGGTTTTGAGAGTTTATCTTACATTATCATGGATGTCCTTCATGGCCAATGCAAAGTCTTCACCTTGAGCACTCTTCCTCTCCAATCCATGTAGATCCCTCAATTTAAGAATGCCTCTTGGGTGAGTCCCATAGATAATCTCAAATGGACTCCTTCCTATGCTTCTATTGGTGGAGTCATTGTAAGCAAATTCAGCTTGAGGGATGATCATATCCCATGCTTCTCCATGCTACTTTGTAAGACATCTAAGAAGATTTCCCAAGGACCTATTCACTACCTTAGTTTGGCCATCAGTCTGAGGGTGATAGGCTGAAGTGAATGACAATTGAGTTCCCAACTTCTTCCACAAGGTATACCAAAAGTGGCTCACAAACTTAGGATCCTTGTCAGTCACAATGTTAAGAGGCAAACCATGGATTCTAACAATTTCCTTGAAGAACAAACCAGCAATATGAGAAGCATCATTGGTGTATTTACATGGAAAAAAATGAGCCATCTTATTGAATCTATCCACCACAACAAATATGCTATCAAAACCTCTTTGAGTCCTAGGAAGACCCAAGACAAAATCCATACTAATACTCTCCCATGGCCTATGAGGAATAGGAAGTGGATGATATAGACCAGCATTAGATGATATTCCCTTTGCTCTTTGACAAATACTACAACCCTCAACAAATTTTCTGATGTCTAATTGCATTTTTGGCTAAAAATAAAATCTTTTCACCTGATCCAATGTTTTGTCCAGCCCAAAGTGACCTCCTAGACCACCACAATGCTTTTCCTTTATGATGTTCTCCCTCATGGAACACTTAGAGACACATAATTGGATGCCTTTGAACAACAACCCCTGCTGCAACAAAAACTCAGAAAAATTAGAATGATATGCATCCAAAAATTAAGAACAAACTTCATATACCTCCTTGAAATCTTGATTATCCTGGTACTTATGCTTGAGAGCATCAATCCCCACACTTTGCAACTAAATTTCTTGCACCATACACACCTTTCTACTCAATGCATCTGCCACTTTATTGGTCTGCCCCTTCTTGTGTTTGATGGAAAAGGTGTATGCTTGGAGTTGTTCAACTCATTTCATATGCATGTGACTAAGTTTCTCCTATGAATTCATAAAACTAAGTGCATGGTTGTCAGTATAAACAATAAACTCCTTAGGTAACAGATAGTGCCTCCATTTTTTAAAAGATTGCACCATTGCATACAACTCCAAGTCATAAGTAGAATGCTCTCTCTTAGCATCATTGAGATTTTCACTAAAGAAAGCAACTGGTCTGCCCTCTTGACTCAAGATAACCCCTATAGCAAGGTTACTAGCATCACGTTCCACCATAAGAAACTTATTAAAATTAGGCAAAATAAGAATGGGCTGTTGTGCTACCTTTTGTTTAGAATTTTAAAAGAATCATTGGCTTCCTTTGTCCAAGAAAATTTACATTTCTGCCCCCCTTTAATGGTATCCAAAATAGGTGCACAAATATGACTAAAACCCCTTATAAACTTCCTATAGAATGTTGCCAAACCATGAAAACTTTTTACATCACTTGCTATTTTAGGAGTTGGCCATGATAAAATAGCCTCTACCTTTGCTGGATCCATCTTCAAATTACCTTGGGAAATGAAAAAAACCAAGATAGGTGAGTTCTTCCTTCATAAAGACACTCTTCTCCATGTTAATCATCAATTTCTCATCATGCAACTTCTTCAAAACCTGATCCAAGTGTTGCAAATGTTCTTCCTTGGTCTTGTTGAAAACAAGAATGTCATCAAGGTACACCACAACAAATTTGCCAATGAAATCTTGCAACACCTCATTCATAAGGTGCATAAAAGTACTTGGGTAATTGGATAGGCCAAATGGCATCACCAACCACTCATAAAGACCCTCATTTGTTTTGAAGGCTATCTTCCATTCATCCCCTTGCTTTATCCTAATTTGATGATACCCACTCTTAAGATCAATCTTGGAAAAGTATCTAGCCCCTCCCAAACAGTCCATTAAATCTTCAATTCTAGGCATTGGGAACCTATATCTTATGGTAATCTCGTTGATAGCCCTAGAATCCATACATAGTCTCCATTTACCATCCTTTTTAGGGGCTAGGACTATTGGGACAGCACATGGGCTAAGACTCTTTCTCACTAAACCCTTATCCAATAATTCTTGCACTTGCTTGGCAATCTCTTCATTTTGAGGTGTCATCTTGTAGGCTGCTTTGTTTGGCAAAGTAGACCCTGGTATGAAGACAATTTGATGGCTTATGTCCCTAATAGGTGGCAATTCATTAGGCATCTCCCCTACCATGATACCCTTATACTTCTCTAACAATTGCTGCACCTCCTTAGGAATCTCTTCCTCACTAGTACTATGTAAAGTAGGACTGCTTGTGGGCTTCAAGATCAAAGCATACCCTTCGGTTCCTTCCTCCTTAAGGGTGTTAAGAAACTCTTTACCACTCACAATCATGACACTTGACCCAACACTCTTTTCTACATTCTCATCCAGAAAAAGATCCATTCTATACTTCCTACCATTCTTGGTGATGATGAAAGAGTTAGATTTACCATCATGTTGGGATTGAACATCATATTGCCATGGACGTCCTAACAACAAATGACAAGCATCCATGGGGATTATATCACACAAAATCTTGTCCTTATATTCCCCTATCTCAAACTCTATCCAAGTTTGTTCATCTACCAAAATTTGTTGCCCCTTATTCAACCATGACAATTTATAAGGAATAGCATGAGGAAGTCTTTTCAATTTCAACTTGTCTGCCATCTCAATGGAAACTAAATTTTTAGTTGAACCTAAATCAACAATTACCTTGCAAATCTTACCATAGGCCTTGCATGTTGTCCTGAACAATGTCTTCCTCTGAGGGGGTTCTTGTGTTTGAGGCACCTTCAACGTGGTTCTCCTCATCATCAAGTTTTCTACATCATGGACTGGGGCTGCACTTCCAATTGGAGAGTTAACACTTTGGCAATCTTCCTCTTGGATCAACTGGTTCCTTCTTTCTCCACCATGAGAGCTTGAAGCTTGTTTCTTAGGGCATTTGAAGGCTAGATGTCCCACTTGGTTGCAATTGTAGCACCTCCCTGTGAAGACATTAGGACCTCTCCCTGGTCCACCAAATCTACCCCTTCCATTGGGTCTCCTTCCTCTAAAGCCTCCTCTTGAACCTAATTCTCCACTTTGTTCTTGGGAACTAGATTTCCTTTGGCTCATTTGAAATTGATTTCTGCCTCCAAAACTACCCCTACCTCTGAAATTTCTGCCTCCTCTTCCTCTATTTTGCTGATCTCCTTTCCTCCTCAACTTTTCTTCTGCCCTTAGCACCATTTGAAAGCATTTATCCATTGTTTCAGGGGTTAGTATACTAATTTCATCTTGTATACTAAGCTTCAAACCATTTAGATACCTTGCCACTTTACCTTTATCGTACTCCACATGTCCACAACGAAGAGATAACTTGTGAAACTCCTTGGTGTAAGTGGCCACATCTAAATCTCTTTGTTTGAGATTTTGCATCTTCTTGTAGATCTGCACCTCACAGTCTGATGGAAGGAATTGGGACTTGATCCTCTCCAACATTCTAATCCATGAAGAGATCATGCTCTTCCCACTCTTCACTCTCTCACCTTGGGTGTAATTCCACCATGTGAGGGCAACAACCTTGAGTTTAGTTTTTGCAAACTTCACTCTCTTGTTCTCAAGAACTTCTTTGTACTCAAAATAGTTATTGAAGGCCTCAATCCATTCCATAACCTCCTCAGCATCCATCTTGCCACTAAACATTGGAATCTCCATTTGAGCCTCTGAAGAATCTTTGCCAATTGCCTTGATGGCTTCAAGGAAATGTTTCTGATCTGCAGGTATCTCTGCCTCTTCTTGATTTTGTTCTTCTTCCTCCTCTTTTTCTTCCTCTCCATCAAAACCTTCATCTATCCTCTTCCCTATCCTCATCGCCTTCAACTCAACTTGGAGTGCTTCCTTGACTCCACTCTTAATTTTCTCTTCCATCTCTTTGAACTTCTTAACCACCTTAGTGGTCATCCCCTTTGGAGGCATGTTGCTAGCCTCTCCTTCACTCTCCTTTGCTGGCATATACTAGGTCTTACACATAGCCAACTAACAAAACCTTTTATGGCTCTGATACCACTATGATGCAGAGGCTGATGGAGATCAACACAACTTTGATAGGTGACAAGGTAGGACTATTTTTATGAGAGACAATGTTTACAAGTTTATATCAAAGAGCACATATGGAACCTGACACTAAACACCTAATCTTCTCAAGGTAGGGGTCTAGAGGAACATTTAACACCTTGGAGTACACCCCCAAACCAACCAACAAGTCTTGACTCCTTTGGAAACACCACTTCCCACATTTTGTTGTCCTAATCCTTGTAGCCCTATTTTAGGGTCTGATAGAGGATTTCTTGCAGTTTAGGCACTTTCAAGATAGGAACATCCTTGTTTGAGATACCCTTTAAGATACCTTACAACATGTCAAGACTCAATGTGGATTGTTTTGGAATGAATGGCACTTTCAGTAAGACTATCCTACTTCCAAGAGCCCCAATTAGCCCAATTTAACAAAACAACTACCCATTAATGGAGTGACAGGACTCTCTAGACCACTTGAACACATTAGGGGCATGGTAAAAGTTTAGATTCCAGGGTTTTTTTGCTTCTACAGTTGACTGTAGTGGAATTTCACAATGTTGTTCCCTTCAACATTCACCTAACACATGGGTTTGTTAGGTTTATTCAAACAAACATTACCAACTCCAGTTCTCTACCCAAACACCCTCCATAATATACAAAAACAAACAAAATAGAAGCCATTCCACTGACTCAGAAGAGTTCAAACCAGTGGAATGGTTTAGAAATACATTATCTTATGACAAAACCCTAGAATAGGGTTTAACAACCACTCTACAGGAAAACACCTAGAACTCAGCTGTAGAAATGTTTCAAAGGCTGAAACCAAGTGTAATGAAACCTTAACACATGCCTCTAACCACCCATGGTCATTAGCCCTTATAGTATCTCCGTACAGAGAAGCCGTATGGGCAGAACAACGAGCATACATGGGAAAATAGGCAGAAAACTAAACTTTTTGATCTTCTCCTCCACTCACCTTCTTAACTTCCAATGAACATTTTCCAAGTCTTTTTCAACATGTGCTCGACCCATACAACTGAATGGAGAGGTAGTTTGGATCGGTGGGAGGACACGAACTGTCCTGTAACCACCGAACTGCCTTCCTTTTATCTTTTTTATGCAACTACATTGTTGTTTACATGATTAAGGAGTATTTACAAGTGTTCAAACTCCATTTACAATATTGGGGAGCCTTTGACAAGGCATTCAAACTCATTATCATGCTTTCTAGATGCCATGAATAGCTAAAAAATCATAAGACTATTCCTACATGCCTCCTATGAATGTCCCTATCAACTAGTGCATTTACAATTATTGACATCCACATGAAATGAACATGACAAATGGCCTTCAACCTTATTACAATGCATCAAGATGGTCTTCAAGACCTTATTGAACAAACATGATAAGAAAATATTTGAATAGGCCTTCTAGACCTATGGGTTCCCCTGCACCAATGAAGAACTCCCTATGATCAACAAGTCATCAACATACATAACCATAAATATGAGTGAATCATCCTACTACAAAATGTAGACATTTGGATCAGAATGGCATCGAGTGAACCCAATTGTTAGAAATAAGAAGTGCATCTTGGCATACCAGGCCCGAGAAGTCCGTTTGAGGCCATAGAGAGATTTTAGAAGACAACACACAAGTGAAGAATCTTGAACAAGCAACTGTGGCTGCTCCATGTAGATCTCCTCCTTAAGATCTCTATGAAGAAAAACACTCTTCACATCCATCTAGTGTACTTCCCAATGATTGGCTACAACAATGGAAAGAATAAGTTGGATGGAACTTTCATTCTAGCAACTGGCACAAAAGTCTCAAATTAGTCAATCCCAAGAACCTGGGAGAATCCTTTGATGACCAGACGAGCCTTATGCTTATCAACTGACCCATCTACTACAAATTTTGTCTGATAGATCCACTTACATCAAACAAGTTTTCTTCCCTTAGGAAGAGGGACAAGATCCGAAGTGTGGTACCTCATTAATGAACTATACTCCTCCTGTATAGCTATATCCCAACCAAGAATAACAAAAGCCTCTCGAAAGGATTGTGGATCAGAGGTAGTAGCAATGAAGACATGTGGAGCATCTTGGAATTGTGAATGATTCCACCAGGTGTCTAATGGACCCTCAACCCAATCCCCTGCAAATGGCAAGGTTTGTCTAGCCTAAAGTGGGCCAGAAGTTAGAGAATATGGAGGAGAATCGTCACCCTCTAAATGATGACTAGGAGAGGAAGGAGGTGAATCCTCTGAATTGCTCTCAATATATGAACAAGACCCATCATCAACACTCTATTTAGGTGAATCTAACTCATCAAAAGATCTATCATGTAGCCCAAGTGACTCCAATGTCAAAGTAGAAGGAGGTGGCAAAGTGATAGGAGTTGAGCTTGAAGAGCCCTCCTCAAACTAAACAATCCTCTCAATGAATAACTCATGTGTAGTAGGGTGGAGCAACCACTAACCCTTCACACCATTAGGATAGTTGACAAATATGCAAGGCCTACTCTATAGATCCAAGGCCTTATGTTTCTCTGCAGGAATGTGGGCCAATGCAGGGGAACCAAAAACTTGAAAGTGCTTAATTGATGGTTTCTGACCACTCTAAGCTTCAAAAGGAGTGACTCCCTTCAAGGGTCAATGAGGATGGTTCTGGATATAACAAGCACAGTTAATAGCCTCTTCCCAATACTATGGTGCAAGAGATTTAGAGTGAATTGTGCAATTCATCGTTTACTTCAAGGACCTATTCTTCGTTCTACAACATCTTTCTGTTGAGGATTGTATGGAACTGAATGCTGCAAATCAAACCCATCTGAAGTGCAAAACCACTCAAAATGATGGTTGACATATTCACCACCATTGTCAATGTCCAAAACTTTGATGGCTTTCTTGGATTGCTTCTCTACAAATTTTTTGAAGTGGACTGAAAGTGATCAAATACATCAGACTTATGTTTTGAGAAAGTACACCCAAGTATAGTGAGAGAAGTGATCAATGAAGGTTATAACATATCTAGCTTTGCTGAAGGACGGATGAGAAAATGGTCCAACCAAATCATTGTGAACTAACTTCAGTAACTATGAAGCTCTCCATGCCTTACCTTCATCAAATGTTTCCTTAGGATGCTTACCAAGAATGCAACCTTGGCAAACACCACTTGAAAATGGAACTGAAGGCAACCCTATGACCATGCTCTGCTAGATGAGTTGTTGCAAGTAGCGGTAGCTAAGATGGAAAAAATGCTTATGCTATAACTTACTCACATCATCAAAATGAGTTAGAAAAATAGTCAAAGGAGGATTAGGAACAAAGTGAGAAAATAGATATAGCCATGATTGATGATCTGCTCTCACAACTACAACTATAGAACCACTTTGTAACTCACAAATCTCCACTAAATTGGGAGTGAACTCAACCCTCTTGCCTAAACCTATGTGAGTGATACGATATACTAACAATAGATTAGTTGATAATGAGGGCACATAAAGAACATCATGGAATGTGCCATCCTCTACATCAACAGACTCTCTCCCACACACCTTAATAGAAGTGTCATCGCCCATCAAAATAGAAGACATAGCACACGGCTCCAAAGATGCAAGTTCTTCCTTAGATGATGCCATGTGGTACGAAGCACTTGAATTAAGAATCCAAGTGGATTGTTGTGAAGAAATGCCTACAAGGGACTTGCCCTTTCCTTTCCCCTTGTTTTCTTTTATCTTGTTAGACTCGTCATTTGAATTATGTTTGATAGACTTAGGAACACTGATATTATTCTTCTCAAGAATGTGTGTCAAGTGATCAATTTGTTTCTTCAAACACTTATGTTCATCATGACTAGGTCTTTTACAATAGGCACATTGGACCTTCTCTTTCTTAAGCTTGTCACCTTTGAAGATTGAGTCTCATTAGTTGATCTTCTCCTTGCTATTATTTTGTTTCTTATCCTTATTGTTACTACTTTTTCCTTTCTATTCTTTTGTGCCTTGGTTGGTAGCCAGTGCATGTGACTTAGAATATTTTAGAGTGCACATCTGGATTAGCTTATACTGCTCCCATGTGAGAGAGATTGAAAAGTCATCCAAAGATGCCATAGTGAATTTTGTCCCAAGTGCACCCTTAGTAGCATATAAGGTAGAAACAAATACATAATATTCTAAACTTATCTTAGATAGAATACTAAGAATCATTTGTTCATCTTTCTTTTCAATTCCACATTGTTATAACTACAGCCTTAGTGATTTCAATTTTGTAAAAAAATCTTGAATTATGTTGAAGTTGCCTAGACTCAAACTAATTAATTCATTTTACAACATATGATCCCTCATTGAATTTTGTGTGCCAAATAGTGTTTCTAGCTTTGTCCAGATTTCATTTGGTGAATTCAAAGACTTAATGTGAAATAGAAAATCAAGAGAAAAAAACAAACACAATGTTCCTTAGGCCTCATCACATTTGTTAAACTCCTAAGGCTTATCTTCATCTTTAGCAGGTTCAATTTCAAGTCCCATTGTTATCCTATGTAATCGAACTTTCCTTAAGTAGATTGTCATGCATGATTTCCATTCAAAGTAGTTGTAGGGAGTTAAAATAGGTACTATTGTTTGATCCATGATGAAGAAATATAGAAAAAAAATGCTAAAAAGAAGAGAACATACGCAGGACAACCTCCCCTTTTTACTCAATGAAAGAACCCCGCCCCACCCCAAAAGCAAATATGATTTGACACTTTATAATTAGTGCATTTACAACTACCACTAGTAAGAAATACTTAGTGGTCTTGATATCAATACATTACAAAATCCTCACAAATAGAGTATGTTGAAAGTACAATACTGGAATAGAACCAAGTAAAACTAACAACTCCACTGCAATCTATTCAAAAAATATGCACTTTCAAAAATAGTACCTCAATCTGACGTCATATGTGAAAGTTATGACCCTGCGAAGTTCCAAAAAAGAGAACTGTGTAGCATCACCTGTGAGAATCTGCAATTTCTTACAAAACCATGCACTGGAATTAAGAATCATCTACACCACCACGAAGAGTATGGAAAAATAGCCAAAAAAAAAATTGCTCAGGAAACGGAGGTCGTGAGATCAAGTTATCAGTCTTCAAAGTTTGTCTTCAAAAATGAAAATATCAATGGAGAGGAATCAGAATGCAAAAAAGTCTTACTCCACCAAGTTTGGTGAAATCCTTGCTAATTTTAACTGTGCCGCCAAATGTGGAGTCTGCTAGATAGTTTTAAGCCTTTACTAATTTTAGTGAACTTCCAGATGGAATTTAGGGTGCTACCAAGTTTAAGAAAGTGCCAAAAATTCCACCAAATATGGTGGTACTACCAAATATACTGCCAAAAATAGGAAATCCTCCAACTAAATTTAGTTATCTGTAGATTTCAAAAAAAATTGACAAATTTGGCACAAAGGCCAAACTGCCAGGGACTGAAGGCATTTGAAAAAAGATTGGCAGAGATTAAAAATATGTAGGCCAAATTGAAGTGAGTGAATTGGGTACCAGGGGCCAAGGGCCACACTCCAAACCTGCACGGCTATGAGCAAAGGTCTGCGACCTGTTCAAAGGCTTGCATCCTTGCAAAAGAGGCCTGCAGCCTTGAAAGAACCACAACCCTCAAGAAGAGGGCACATGCCCTTTGAGGAGGTTGAAGCCCTAACAGGGCCGAGGCCTCTCAATGAGATGTTAGCGCTAAAAGTGATTTACACAGAACTAAAAGCAGTGGTAAATTTTTTTATTATATATATTTTGAAATTTTTTATCAAAAATTACAAATTTTTGATAAAAAAAAAATGCCTATGGGGTCGGACAATTTTTTTTCCTTTTTGTCTCCTGACATTGAAATTGGATAAATTTTATATCAAAATTCATCTATGAGACCTCTTGGAGGCAATGACAGGGTCCTTTTGGCGTGAAAATGCTCTGAATGAAAACTAAGTTTCAAATCTAAGCAAGAAACCTCTGTTCGAGCCACTCGGGAGCAATGTACCCTCGAGTTCCTCTCATGCTTGTCAAAACCCTGCTGAAATCTCTTCCCACTAGCTTTGCCAGCCCAAAATCAGCCACCTTTGCCCTGAAATTGCTATCCAACAGAATGTTGTCGGGCTTTATATTGGAGTGAATTATTTGATCTCTGCATTCCTCATGGAGATAAACTAAACCACGCGCAATGCCGAAAGCGATCTCGAATCGCGTCTTCCAATCCAACAACTTTTGTGATCCATCTGATTTAGTGAATAGAAAGGAATTGAGAGAGATGTTGGGCATGTACTCGTAAATCACCAGCCTTTGTGATCCTTCTGCGCAAAATCCACAATGTCAGACCAAATTCACATGTTGTATGTTTTCGATGGTGCTTATTTTTGCTCGAAACTACTTTTCTACATGTGTAGAACCCTATAATTTTTTAACTGCCACAAGGATATTGTCTGGGAGAGCTCCTTTGTAGAGTCGAATCCTCCTTTCCCTAACTTATCACTGAAATTGTTGGTTGCAGTTGGCAGGTCCTTGTAAGTGAATGTTCTCAACAAGACGGGCAACTCATCCTCCATGTCTCCTCCCTTACACAGTATTCGATGCCTCCTGTGAAGAAACATTACAATAAGTAAAGCCAGCACAAGAATGAAAGTAGCGCCGGTAGGAAGTGAAATCGAAAGAACAAGAACTTGGGTACTTGCTCCTCTAGATACTGATTGTGGCAACTTAGAAGCAGCCATACGAAGGAAGACGGACTGGTTGTTTGATGCATTGGAAATATTGAACGAAACTAGGATGCACCAAAAATAGGATGAGAAAGTGAATTTGTTGAAAAGAATCAGAAAGATGAAGTCTAAGTGAGGTTGATCTCTTATAAGGTACTTATATTATCTAGTCTGCTAAAAGACAATGTTAAGGAAATAAAGTTTATTTTCAATTGCTGAACATAAGTACATAAATATTAAAACTAGAAGCAATCGCTTAGATTCTAGAAGGATCTTAAAAGTACACAACCAAAAAATCAAATTCTGTCTTCCTCAGTTGATGGTTTCTAGTAAAAGTCCTTACAACTTTGTGCAAGCATTATGTATTTAAAGACAGACAAGGGAGCAATGATAGGAGGCTCCAATGTAGAGCATGACAACACTTTGTGATTGCATTAGATAGTAAAATAAACAAAAACTATTCTCACCTTACTAAAAAAAGTTCAAATTTGTTAATATCGAATGTGAAGATATACCCCATTCAGATTTTAGAAGAATAAACATTTAGAGAATGGGAAGCCTCTCTTTTGTTTTAATGGAGATGCAGGTGTGAAGGAATCTCTGGAGCTGATTTAAACTATTTAAAATGCATTAATAGCTTACATATAAGCCCCCTAATCTTTTTTCACTTGCACACTAATTGATCATTAAGGGCATTTATAGCTAGGCTTGTCAATCTGTCCATTCAACAAAGGGATGAACATATAGCTCATTTTGCTATTAAGATTAAATGTTTGTGTAGCAGAGTATACTATGATAGAAGGATGAAAAGCAGACACACTTTAATCCAACAACAAGTAATAGTTTACAACTTTACTCAAATAAAGGAAAAAAATGTATTGCATTATCATAACAGAATAGCGGAGTCAAAACAAAGGGAGTCTTTATTCAATAAAATAATAATCCATTAAATGGTGAGAAACACAACTTTTTGCTTGACTGATCAACAATGAAAATCTCATCTTGTTATTCAAATGAGAAATAAGACTGTTGCGGATTACCTAAGTGAAGAATGTGAGACCTAACTTGCAGCTTTCTAGTGCCATCAAACAATCCTGAGCTCTTTGGATTCATCAACATTGAAATAGACTCTATCCTTGGCGCCGGCTCAGACGTGAACCTCTAGAATTTAAAACCTAAAATTTCCTTACCATTGAAATGGGTTTGAGACCTCCCCATGAATAGCATTTATAACTTATAGACCTGTACTTATGAGTAACTATCTGAAATAAAATATCATTTTACAATGGTAACCAATGAAGTGCCATGTGAACATAGGCATGTTAAGAAATTACAGATTTTTAGGATAGTGGAAGTGTAATAACCCCTGGGCATGTCTATCAATTTTGCTCAAGCCCAAGTATTCCTTACAACAATAGTAAGTGGTGGAGTCATGGATGGAGGGTCTAGAAATAGTATTATCCTACCATGCAGCCTTAGAGTAAACACAATGGAAAATACAAAGAATGTAGCAACAAATGAATATATTGATTCAATGTCATGAACAAGTACAATCTCCATATGTCAGCAACATGCAGACTGCTATGGGCTCGCAGGACTATCCTCTGGTAGAATTACATGAAAGATATAGATTTGAAGTGTCTTTCGCAAATCCACAACTAAAGACTTAAAACTTTCTATCACATTCACTATGCTCCTAATGCATCTAATGAATGCTTATATATCATCTTCTAGTTCAAGGAATGCTCCGCGTCAGCCTTAAGAGGTTCCAAAACCTGATGCTTGATAAAACGTGTAAGTCATTTTTAATCGTGTGGTAGTGCTCTGCAAATAGATGAATGTGTTGCAGTTCTCAATGAAGATCTATCTGGTCCCATACTGCCTTGTGAGATGTTCTATTTGGCTACATAAGTCACAAGAAGGTGCCACAAACTCCATATGCTCATACTGAGTGTTGAATGGTCTGTTTTGTGAGTCTTGATAGTGTTTTGATAGCAATAGCTTTCCGTAGATAATTGTAAACCTCATGAAATATGGATATGATGTAAATGACATAGTGTAGAGTCTTTATTTTGCTCGGGGAGTTGTGAAATGATGATGTGGTAGAATGCAGTGCAATCTACTGAGATTGTACTAACTAAAATGTAACGAAAATGCAAGAAAAGAAAAGAAGTTAAAATGTTTTTGGTTGATGCAAGATTGCCTTTCAACCTGGGATGCCCCTGCATCAATAAAGGGATTTTCTGTCTCAATATTTTCTGAGCCAAAACAAGGCTATAGTTAAGTTTTTAGATATTTGATTGTGAAAATAGGACAATCCTTTCACTTAGCAAAGCCTAACTTGGTGATTCCTCACAATTTCTTCAAATATGCTTGTAGCATTCCAAATAGTGAAAATTGGCCATATCTTTTAGAGGAGGCATCAAATCCACAAACCAATTACTTTTCTAAATACCCTTTTCCAAGTTTCAAAACATATCAAAAGTGCAGGGGTGGTTTCTTTCTAACAAACCCTTCAAAAACTTGCTGCTATGTTTGACAATAAGCCTTAAAGAGCAGAAATTCACCATTTTTTGGTCATAGCTTGCAGAGAACACCTCCAAACAACAATCTAAAACTTCTTTCAGATACCCATTATGGCCTTCCATAACATATCTCAAATTCATATAGGGTTGCTTTGGAAAGTATGGCTCAAAACTTGACTGTCCCACTTGCTGCTAGGCCTAGTTAGGCTTCTTATGGCTGCTACACTATTGTCTATCATGATCCCAATGTACTCAATGAGTTCCTGACCTTTCAAACAGGTTTAAGGACTCTAAATACTCTTTACCCAATCCACCTTGAAGGGTTTTTGCACTTGTTATTTTCCATGAAACTTCAAACTTGACCATACACAATCCTAACTCACATAGTCAACTCTGTCAGCACAGGACAGTCATGAAAATGGGCATCAAAACCTCAAAGGGGGGTCATCTCAAGGGTTTAAATGTTGTGTGGAAACACTTGACACCTTCCTCCATTAGTCTCCAAACATGCAAAGCTAAAAATCCACACCCACATGCTCAACTTCACCTCTTTTCTCATTGTTCCAGTCTGTTGCATGAAAAAATCAGACATGCATGGCTTCTTGGTGCTTACCAACATGCCCCTCTGCTCCAGTTTCAGGGCTTGACATGTTCGTACAGGGCTGTACTCAGTCTGGGAACAACAGAAAAACATTGGAAATCTAGGAAAATAGAGTTTTTTTATTGCTTTTTAGATCTTCAAAACTTCAATACACCTCCTGCTCGACCATACCAGGTCTTATAAACATTTAGGAACTTACTCTTATCATTGCATGATCCATGTTTTCAGTTACATTCCTTCCTTTTCTTAATTTTTCATATTCTTTATTTGTGCAACAATTTGACTCTTCATATTCCAACTAGACTCCACTAACACCTAATGACTCAAATTTGATTCCCACATACAAAATGGTCTTAGAAGACCTTATTATAATGAAAATACCAAAATAAAACCAAAATTGTCATTTGATCACCTTGAGCACACATGGGTGCTCCTGCACCACACATATATATTACCTGGTTTTATTGCCCAGTCGTAAATAGCTGGTGCATTGTAAATGACCGGCTGTACGGCTTTTTCGACAAGTGCACTAGTCGACTGCACCTAATGACCAATTAGATTCAACTCTTCTCGACCATGCCGACTGTACTTCTCGTCGACAGGATTTCAGCTATTTTTGGCCAATCGTATAGATTCGACCAGCCAGTCGTTTGCAACGCACCGGCTGGTTAAGTCCTTCCTTATTGTCTAAAAAGAAAATCTACTCAAGCTACACTTCTTGCGTTTCAGTTGTCGTGGATAACCTACCCCATGTGCAGGGCCATGTTTTCCCTTGCATTGAGCTCAACAAGCAATTGGTCATCTGAGGCATTGTTGTGGCAATTCTAGCGGACTCTTCAATTGCAAAGCAATGATAAATTAAACAATCCAATTGATCCCAAAAGAATATTACAACTCAAATATGCTGTAAGTAAATGACTCTATAATTGAATAGAAGCCATGTTATGAACAATGACAGATAAAATCTAGATTTAAACTTCTTAGAAGCTTGTAGAAGACTCTTGTGAATCCTCCATTGTCTGTAAATATCTTGCATTGAAATAATTTTTGGCATATTTAAAGAAAAAAAAATAATGGTGTTTCAGTTTTTCTGTGGTTAATGAAATTGCAGCAAACAGAATTTAAATCAAATATGAAGATTTGCGCAAGGCTGGCGATTTAGCCGAAAATGGCCATAATGACCCAAGCAAAAGGCCACTCAATTTTCATAACAAGAGCTGTAATGAAAATCTCTTCAGAGAAGTCATTGTATAACAAAAGGGCTCCGGTTCCATGGGACTTAGATCTCTCCAATCTCTATCATTGCATCCCATTTTTTTTTTATTGCTGCCCTCGTGATATTCTCTATAAGGTCGAACCCTCGTTTTACCTAAAACCTATAAATAAAAAACGGTATGATCTTTCTTTGGAAACTCTTTTATCTAAAGAATTAAGGGAATAGTTCTGCATGTTAAAAGAAAAAATTCAAGGAAGGAGCAACGTAAATATCTTGCATTGAAATAAATTTTGGCATATTTTAAAAAACAAGTAATGGGGTTTCAGTGGTTAATGAAATTGCAGCAAACAGAAATTATTTTTTGTGTTAGAAAAACAGAAGGCGATTCTTTTGTTCTCTGTTCACACTCCCCTTATCTCACCTCAAATCTTGCAGTTCGATATGCTCGCCTGAATTGTTTGCTTTCAACATAGAAATCCCAGATTTCAAAACATAAGATTTTTTCAAAAAAATTTCTGGAGTATGGATAACTAAAAAAATATTTTTTCTTGAGACTACCAAATTTTTTACGTTACAAGATGTGTGCACATATAGAATGACCTATCAACCAAATCAACCAAAATATATGAAATGAAGGTTACAAAATAGTTATAAAGGATGCTTATAAACACAAATATGCATACTTATTATGTTCAATAAATAATAAGAGAGACCTCCAAAGCTCCACCAGAATTTTGCATTCTAGAAGAGCACATCCTCTGCCCCTACAGTTCCTTTAACCATGGTTACACGTCAGCACTTCTAAGTTTAACACTTCTAGTGACAAAAACAAACCCTTTCAAGGGCCCAAAACTCGTTTTCGAATTATGAAAGACTTTCTAGTGATTTCACCAAACTGCCAAAATACGTATGGAAATTTCATCAAGCCTCCAAGACAGTTTCGACATTCACTTCTACCATCTTGCAAGTTTAGGGTCATTCTACATGCTTTTTCAAACTTTTTGGATCCTTTGTTTGCTTACGATTTTATGGCAGTTTGGCTACTCTTCTAATGGTTTGACAGTCCTAGCAGTTTGCTCCTAGCCTACCGACAATTTGACAAAAAAGTCCAAAATTCTAATGTCTATGTTTGAAATGCTTCCTTAGGGGGTTGTACCCAAATTGCAATTGTTTGTTGTCTAAAGCGTTATTTATAATTTATCCTCTTTTCCTACACATGTAATTCTTACATTCTACGATGCACATTTACACATGGAATTCTTACATTCTACGATGCACATTTATTGTTTTTTATGTCTTTGAGTGCTGCTTTGTGCATAGGCTACTATAGGTGTAGTTTACAGATGTATAGATTATAGATATCCCTCTAAGCTTGAACATAAAATTTCTCTTTAAAACCAATCATTATCTTCCCTCGACTCTCAGATACCGAAAGCTTGGATACCATGAGAGAAGAGCAAGTAAATATAGACAAGAAACTCAAAAAAAATAGACTAACCTTTAATTACATGGTGCTTATTTACTAACTTCGTTAAAGGGCAATGGTATATTTAATGATTGTGCATTTATTTACCATACCATTGTGCTTTTAAAATATAAGTGTATGTGACTTACGTTTAACTATTTTACCTATTAACTACTCTAGCAGAAGGATAGGCACATGAAAGAGGCGGAAGGTTCAACCTAGCAAAATGAGGGCAAACAATGCCTTTTCATGACCTTTAGTTAAATTTACTCAGCAAACACATTTTGGGATAAGGTCAGAGGTAACAGAGTCCCCCATTAGAACATATTAGGGATTATAACTTAAAATTATCTTTGAAGAAAAGTGATTCTGACACATGACTATAACCCAAATGTGATGCATGTCAAATATGTCTTGGTTCATACCTCCCAAAGGATTGCATAGTTGGTCAGAAAACATAACATCTCAATATGATTTTGTACTTCAGTTTTAAAGTAACAACAAAAGTTCAAGATTTTAGATTAGAAAGAAATAATACTTACCGTACATATTTAGTTGGTTGAGGAAAAATGATACTCGCAGAGAATACGCTGTGTACATAATTAGTTAGTTGAGGAAGAATGAAAATTATAGAGAATATGTTGCTGCTCGTGGGAAGAGGAGTAACACACACAGAAGGCATGCGAACTATTTGACAGAATGCCCTATAGAGACGTCATCTTCATGCACAAAATGGATTTGTTGAAAAATCTTAAAGGATACAGGAAATTCATCGGATATTGTAGTGGTAATTCCCTAGAAGACATGCGTGCAAGATGAGGAAAAGAAAACAGAAATTACTCCTCACTGTGTGCTGGAAAAACCCCCAAAAATTGTGCTTTTGAAAGCTTTCAAGCAAATGCAATCGACAGGTATAAAATCTTGATTCTTCAACCTGTGCCAGTGTCTCCAAATCTTGACTTGTACAATGAATCTTGAGAGGAAAGATTACATTTCCTAACGGGAATCTAATCAAGGTCCACTAGATACTGTAGAGATCTCATGACTTTTTGTGTATCAGCGTCCATCTTTCCTTGGAGCATCAGGAGGACTTGAGCCATGTTTGGTCTCTCATTCTCATCCATTGCAATGCATACCAAGCTTGCAAGAGTAGCTCTTCTCACCTCCTCAACATCCACATGCTCTGCAATTCTTTCATCCACAATACTCATCAAGTTTCCCTTTTGAACTTGAGCTGCGGCCCATGAGGGAAAGTACTGCTTAGTCTGTTCCTTCACGCTCATGTCCCAATTTCTTCGACCCGATATTATCTCGAGCAGCATCATGCCGAAGCTGTATACGTCTGCCTTCGAAGTGATTGGTAAGCCGTCGAGCCACTCGGGAGCAAAGTACCCTCGAGTTCCTCTCATGCTTGTCAAAACCCTGCTGAAATCTCTTCCCACTAACTTTGCCAGCCCAAAATCAGCCACCTTTGCGCTGAAATCGCTATCCAGCAGAATGTTCTCGGGCTTTATATCGCAGTGAATGATTTGATCTCTGCATTCCTCATGGAGATAAACTAAACCACGTGCAATGCCTAAAGCGATCTCGAATCGCGTCTTCCACTCCAACAACTTTTGTGATCCATCTGATTTAGTGAATAGAAAGGAATTGAGAGAGCCGTTGGGCATGTACTCGTAAATCAGCAGCCTTTGTGATCCTTCTGCGCAAAATCCACAAAGTCGGACCAAATTCACATGTTGTATGCTTCCGATGGTGCTTATTTCTGCCCGAAACTGCTTTTCTACCTGTGTAGAACCCTCTAATTTTTTAACTGCCACAAGCGTATTGTGTGGGAGAGCTCCTTTGAAGACAGAACCGAATGCTCCTTTCCCTAACTTATCCCTGAAATTGTTGGTTGCAATTCGCAGCTCCTTGTAAGTGAATGTTCTCAACGAGACGGGCAGCTCATCTCGCGTGTCTCCTACCTTACGCGGTATTCGACGCCTCCTCCGAAGAAACATTGCAACAAGTAAAGCCAGCACAAGAATGAAAGCAGCGCTGGTAGGAAGTGAAATCGAAAGAACAAAAACTTGGGTACTTCCTCCTCTGGATATCGATTGTGGCAACTCAGAAGCAGCCATACGAAGGAAGACGGGCTGGCTGTTTGATGCATTGCGAATATTGAACAGATCGTCAAACCACATTCTACAAATGGGAGAAGTAGAATTATTGAGATCGTAGGCTGTACAGGAGCAATTTTCCAGACATGCAGCTCTGCATGTTGGTAGAGCTGTGTATTGAGAATATGGAACGGCATCTTCCTCGGATAATGATATGTCGCTCTTTTGCAGAAAGCCGTCGGTAGTGCCGTTGGTGGGAGAGCAATGCAGAGGACTACTGCGAAAGCATCCGCTTGACCACCATTCGCCTGAATACCAGGCGCGATTGTCTTTTGGGATGAAGCCCTTCAGACAGCTGCAAAGTGGAACATTGTTTCCCTCGCATGCTCCGTTAGCCCCGCATATGTCATGGACAAGGCACTGGTCTTGCGGGTACGTCCAGACGAGACTCCATCTACTTTTATGAATTCGATAGTACAATCCTACATTTCCAGTCTTGCGCAGGACGACTCCCTGAAGGACACCATCAAAACTTGATGTTGGAATATACGTTATGTACATCCTTGTGGGAGAGATCTTTACAAAGTGTAAACTATTTATATTCAACATGCCAGACTCTGGCATACGGCTGAAATGGTCAACAACCCACTCTCCGCCGCTAAAGTAAGTAATATTATTATTATATACCAGCAAAAACTGCGTCTTGCCTGGGGCTGGATCCATTCCTAAAGAAAAGTCCCCAGGTGCAGGATCCGACGAACCCTTCCAAGAAGTTAGCTTCATGCCTTTCCACATCTTCATTCCCGGCAACCATGTGTCCCCTGGATATAAGAAACTCTCCCAGACAATCTCAGAAATGTTCCTTGCACCTAACATAACAAAACTACCAGAATCCAATATCATAGCTCTCGAGGCTATAGCTTTCTGGTTCTTCCTTGTCGACCAAATTGATCCTCCCTCTGAATCATACAATTTGAGATAGCCGTCTGTTGATAGCCTCAAAACGCCCGGCTTGTTTCTGATGGGAGTTTCTCTATTAGCCACCCAAACAATTGTCTTGTCGGAGATTTGTGCATACCAGATGCCGATGTACCAGTTATTGGTTCCATTGAGACAAAAAAATCCCAATTCGAAGGTGCCATTCTTTGAAACTATGCTCTGATTTTCATGGAGAGAGCCCCCCAAAGCGATGCTGTCTCCACTATCAACTGCCAGGCAATCGCAACAATTGTGAGGTAGAGCAAGAATATAAAGCACTGAAAGGAAACAATACCATGTAAACAGAATATCTGTGGCCATTTTTGTACTCTATATGAAAGGTAAAACTTTGAACAAAGCCCGAGAAACATATCTCCTGAATATTAGTCACAGGTCTGGCCGTGTCTTATAGACGGCAAATGCAATCAACGAAGGCACTTTCATTGTTCCTTTTACGGAGTGGATTAAGTTTAATGGTATATTACGTAAGCATT
The DNA here is from genome assembly GCA_027924645.1 of Cunninghamia lanceolata. NCBI lineage: Eukaryota > Viridiplantae > Streptophyta > Pinopsida > Cupressales > Cupressaceae > Cunninghamia > Cunninghamia lanceolata. The sequence continues at coordinate 3,247,798 of BSBN01000791.1, read as the reverse complement.
TACAAATTGGTTACAAATTGTTCACAATATTATTTTCACTCTACTTAAATATCATTCATTTCGAGGGGGCCCCTACAGAAGTGGCGCAGGGTGATATCTGGTTTCTTTGGTGGATCGTGTGGTGGATGGTTTTGATGTTTGTTCTCTGTTTTTTGGTCTGGTTTGTTTTTAGTCTAGTTGGCCTATGTAATTTTGACTTTTGTTTCAGCACCTTTCTATTTCAACGGTGCCTTTATGTAATTATGATACTTTTATATTAAAATAATCGTCTAGGGTCCCCCTTATTTTATTTTTTATTTAAAAAAAAAATCATTCACTTCAATGATCAAACAGTCAATAACAATTTTACACTTCATTCACAATATAAAGCGGTAAATATTTGTCCTATTCTTATTGGTCAAAATTGACCTTATATTTAAGAACACTGTTATTTTCCTTTGTGCCAATGATTTCATCAAACTATACTTTAAATTCAAATTGACAATAAATTTTGTTAAATTATAATTTAAATATATTATTTAAATATTATTTAATTTAATGGCTGAATTATTTATAATTATATTATATTTTATTATATCAAAATTCGATAAATAATTCTTATTTTTATTTTGAAACAAGTTCAAAGAGTCCTGTTTACCAAACCAGCCAAAAGTGAAGTCAACTTTGGATGGATGGATGGATGGATGTATTAATTTTATATATGTTTTTGACATTTATTTATAATATGTATGATATTGGTTATTTTAATTTTTGAAAAGTGTGATTTGATTTGAAATTATATTATTTAAAATAGATATGATCTCTTGAAAAATAATCTTATATTTTATTATTATTTTTATTTTTTTTTCATTTGGAACATATAACACATTTTAATTTATATATTGTTTTCTAGATGCTTGCCATTCCATAGGCTATAAGTCATAACTTGCCTCAAATGGTCAAATTGGGCTCATAAATGCTTATTATAGTGGTTGGATTAAAATAGAAACTAAATAGCAATCACCTAGTACTAGAAGGACACACTAACTATTCTTAGGCAATTAGAGAACTATTTTAGCTACCTAAGGCTTCTTCCATTGCTACATACATCACCTAAATCCATAGCTACATTCACCCACACTTGCACCTAGGGCCATACACTCAAATTCTCTTGCATGCTACTTCTTGTTCATTCAACCTTAAGACATTAAGGTAGGTCCCTAAATATTCCATAGACACTAATTTTTCCTATTTTAGACACTTGTAGTTATTGGTACATGAGTTGAGGTTGCTGATAGGCATAGAGAGTTACATCAAAAGGTATAAAGGACAAGACAAAGCCAATACAAGACACAAATGTGTGGATGAAAACATATATGTGCACAAATCAATCCTTGATGAAACTCAGTGACAAAATGTAGAATCTTTCAATTTTAGTTTGGTAACATGGCTCCCTTTAATCTTCTTCTAGCAGACCACCTGACAACATAAAATCAAACATGTCCCTTATCCTCTTTCCTTTTCTATAGAAATTTTAGTGCTAGTTTAATAAAATTCACATTTATTTATCTAAAATAAATTTGTAATGTATTTGATGTTTTATTCAATATTTTAAATCACATTTTAGGTGAATAGTCATGATAATTAAAAGTAAAATATACATATTAGTGTAAAATAAATGCAACTACAACCCAAAACACATCACTCTTGAAATAAGTCTCCAAAAACCCTCAACTTACCTCATAACATAGCTCTTGCAATTGGGAATTACCTTTCTCTAACACCCTTGTGCTTCATACCTCCTATAAACACTCTTAATTTTAAAACTCCTCATACCATTTCATACCCACCCATTTATACTTATTCTTTTCCTCAACCATTTCACTAGAGTGTATGCAATATTGTTACTCTTCCCCTCTCTGATGTTGTAGTCCTTGCCTTGACCCCTCATTTACCATGGTTCACACTACCCTCCCTATTATGAAAGATGTGTGAGAACTTCACCTTTCCATAGTGGTGATGATAACTTTTACCATTATGGACACTGTGAGAAGATTGAACAAAAAAAGTGTTTGATGGTCACTTCAAAACTCTAGCACCTAAGAGATGAAGTTGTTAGGAAAGAATATGCAACCACTCCCTCCTATTTATTTTATACCTTGCAAACATAATTGGTCTCTACCTCCTATGGTGTGGACATTCTTAAGAGAATTAACTGAATTGTCAATGAAGTCTATCGTTCCCACTCCCAAGCCTCTTCTTCTACTTTCTCATCATCTTCTCTTTATTCCTCCACCTCTCTCACTATTCCAACCACTTCCCTTCCCATCCCTCCCCTTCATTCCTTCTCACAACAATTATCTCTGCTTGATCTATAAAAAATCATGTTTCTATATATAAAAAAATGAGGATTTGTACTGTAGGTCAAAAACTAGGCCTGTAATGGCATCAAGTCCCAATTATCTTTTGCGTATTTAGATTCATCTCCAAAATGTACATAGCACATCCTAATAAGACTAAATGGGAATTTTATGGCTTCTAGAAGGAGTATTGTTAGAAGTTTTTTAATTAAAAATTGCCAATGCATTTTTGAAATCAACAATATATTGAAAGAGTTAGTTTTATCTTGAAAGATTCTAGTTTCTAAAATTTATTTGATTGCTTTGACTTCCAATACCCACCTCTTTCTTGTAATTCTATATATACACATCATAATCTTAAATTGAGCATTGTGAGAGAGCCATTTGGGGATCTAGAAGTAGAATTTAAATAACAAGTTTTCTATGTTCTTGGTGACTAGTGCATGCTTTTAGAATATTTATAAGGTTGTTCAGAGATTGTAGGAGGTTAGAAGTTCAAAGCACTTATTTAATGTCTATTTATCAAGATAAAGAGGCTTGAATTATGTTTTAAGTGTCATTTAGATTGATTTCTAGGTGATATATACTCACTTTTTCTTGGATTCTTCACTTATAGTGGGTTTCTCCAAGGTATATTGGTATCACTTGTGTCATGATATCTCTTTGTCTTTAATTTTCCTACATTTTTTGTTTTTATACTTCCAATTTACTTTTAGTCAAGTTATTGCTTTCTCATATATTTATTCTCAAATGAACTATTAGAGGAGTATACATTGATTTCTATATCACTACCCCTCCCTAGAGATCCCAACCCAATCTATTCACACTCCCCACTATTAGGTTTGTAAAGAAAAATAAGTCCAGAACTATAATTCTTGGAAATTAGCTACATTAAACTCTATGTTAAAAGACTCAATTGAACAATAATGACTATTATTCATTGATTAAAAATTCAAAGAAAAAAATACATATATAGCTTCTCAAATCGATGACTCATGGTGACACATGTATAAGAGGATATGAGTGATATTCAATTAAGAGAAGATTTGACTTGATCAAGTAGATACATTATTGGCACTTGACTAGGAAAAGGTGGCACCTAATTGCTTGATGTCAAGAATTGATGAGGCCTAAGTGGAACTTGATTACCTCTTCTCTAGGGTGACATGTCAACATTAACTACCTAGGATATATAGGTATTTTACTAATTAAATATTACAAAATAATAGGTGCAACATATTATTACACCAACAACCCCCTAAATGTAATTTAGGGAGAAAAGAAATGGATCTTAGAAACAAGGCCATTTTAGGTATCCATGTAAAAATAAAACCCCCATATAGAGATAACCCCTAAAAAAAAAAGAATGAAGAGATAGAGGACAAGGTATCCTTCCATAAATAAGTAGCTCCCCCAAACCAAAAATGGTTTAAAATGAGTGATAATGGTAGTTGAACACTATTTCTTCCATTAGGAAGAGATATAACCATAGGTGCATGTTGAATGTATTCCCACTCAACAAAAGAATATGAGGGAAGAAATAGTATAAAAGTAATTGGAAAATTTTTGTTGGGCCTCTTGCCAGTGTTGAGAAGTGTGAATATCTAAGTAGTAGTCTTGAGTCTAATTATAGGATGTGTCATCACAAAGGCATGTAGAGGAGAGAGAATATGAGGGTTTATAAATACCTCATTACATCCAAAGAATAATGTGTATCTACATGAGATTTTTCATGAAAAAGGAAAGGTAGGTCCTCAATAGTGTCACCCAGACATCCCAAATGTGAGATTTGACAAACATACTGAGATGCTTGATATGAGGTGTATTTGTTAGACATAAAAACTAACACTAAAAAAGAATCTTTAGAAGCCTTCATGGAAGAATCACTAATGGTCTTTGTAGTTGAATAACATTTCATTCATCAGGAAGAGATATAACCATAGGTGCATGTTGAAGTCCTTATCACTAAACAAAAGGATGTGAGGGAAGGAATAATATAATTTGTTTTGGAAAATGTTCATTGGTCCCCATGTTAGTGTTGAGATGTGTTAATATCTAAATAGTATTCTTGGGTGTAATTATAGGATTTATCATAAAAAATACATGTAGAAGAGATAGAATATGAGGGTTTATAAAGACCTAATTATATCTAAAGAATAATGTGTAGCTACATGAGTATTATTATCAAAGAAGAAATGTAGGCCCTTAATAGTGTCATCTAGATATCCCAAATGTGAGATTTGATAAACATACATGAGATGTTTGATAAGTATGCATCCTAGTAAGGTGATTCTAGTAGACATGAATGATCATACTAAAAAAAAATTCCTACAAGCCTTTAGAGACCCACCATTGATGATCTCTGGAAAAACAAGAAGTGAAGGATATTGGTACATGCCTCAGTAATTCTAGTCTAAGAAAGGATTTTATAGTTTAGATGATTAAACTTAATCATCCCAAAAAAATTTCACATCCTATATGTGAGTATGAATAGCTATAGAAGGGAATTAGGAGTAAAATGTTAGAAGGATTATCATCTGGATTTGTGAATCTATGATCAACCTTTCCAACTACAACAATAGTAAAACTCCACAGTTCCTTAATCACCATAAAATATGGAGAAAATATGTTACCCTCTCTTTCTACGAGCCTTCTACTTAAACACTCTTTCCTTATCCCTCTTATGGTCATAAGTAGTTTCCCATAGTACATTTAATAAATTTGTTAGTGGTCTTGACACTGAGCCTATTCTTTATTCATCTTCTTTTTCTCATCTTATTTTTTCTCTTTTGATGAGATGCCTAATAATTACCATGGACATCTATACATTCAAGGGAATGTGAATTCTTGAGGCATATTGATGTTATTCATGTGGACCCTACATGTTCCTTCAATATTATTATAGGGGAATATTTTCTTAACACACATACAAATTAAGATTCTAATCTTGCATTTACAATCACTTTAAGATGTTATAGTGGAATATTCATTGATATTATTAGTTGCATTATTCTTCTTGCTAGAAATGGCCCCAATAATTTTATTATCTTCATTGATGTAATATTGTCACCTTAGACTATTTTAACATTGAACTCTAAGATGTCCTTGGGTTGAAAAATCCCAAGCCATCCCATCACCTATACATCAAATTGTAAATTTCAAACATATGATAATGAAATCATTACCATGTAGTGTCATAAGAACCAATCCCTATATTGTTTCATTAACAAACCCAAAGAACCTCCATGTGAGTTGCATAACACAATGTGAGATCTATACAAATGCAACATGGAGAAAAAGCATTGCATTTTGTTAGTGCCTAGATTTTCCACCCCTATTTGCACCCAAAATCCACAAAATTTGAAGTGTGTCCCTTCCTTGTGCTTTGCCTTGGCTTAATTTGACCCATTATTGACAACTGGATTGAGATGTATCTTAAAAGGGTTTCTAATTGTGTTAGTATGCAAGTAGAAATCCATAAAATATAAGTTTAAGAGGTTTCTAGAATTTTCCTTAAATTTTGTACCTTTGTTGCCTTTTTAGAGTTTCAAGGTCACATGTGCTTGCATGCCATCCTTATTGGATCCAAAACCCTACCTTAGTTTATTTTCCCAAGCCTTTCAAGATCATGGTGTCGGGAAGTGCATGTTTCTCATGTTAAAAAATGTAAGGATGTTTGGTGAAGGCTTGATTTACTAGAGCATGATGAATTTGCATTCCAATTGTTGTGCACTTTATTTTCCTTTGGAATTCAAAATTTGGGGAGTCTCTTTCTCCCATTGAAAAAATGGAAAGATGTTTAGCAAATGCCTAGATTGTTGAATCTTAATGAAGTTCACCTTACCTTTGTATTGCATCAAGGTTGTGGGTAGTCTCATTTTCCTAATCAGAAAGAAGATACTTGGCAATGGCTCGATTGCCAAAGCCTAATAACTTGGTCTTCCTAGTTGGTGATCCTTATGTTTTTGTGAGTGTTACAAGGAGTCTTATACTCCCGATAAATAAGAAGAACATTTGGTGAAGGCTTGATTTGTTGTGACCTGGAGAATTTCTCTTCCTAGTGAATTGGTTTCTCAACATGTGACAAGACACTCTAATGACTCTCTAGGATTCCATTAATGATTATTTCAGAGCCTAATAGCATGGTAGGTGAACCCTAGCTACCATTTATGCCCATGCATCATCCAAGCCATTTATTTTGGGTCGGATTGTTGTAGATGTAAGTGATCATTCAGTGTAGATTTGGTGCAACATATGAAGGTTATAAAAACAAAATTTGTATTCATTTTGAGGGGTTGGTCATTGAGCCAATTTCTAGATGCCTACAAGTTTTGAGGATTATCTAGGGTTTCAAATCATACAAAGTCCATCCAAGTTGGAGCAACACATCTGTTATATCATGGGAGTCACTATTGTAAATGGTGACTTTACTAGAATGTCTCCATGTCTATTTGTAGACTCTCAGGACAATCCTCTATCACAATAATGTATTTTGTCTAGCCACATTTGCTGGCATGTTTGTAATGAATATTTGATAAATGTCTCAGCATTTTAATTCATTGAATGTTTTGTAATGGTCATTTCTACATTTCATATGGGCTTCTACAATATGGGAATGGATTACTAAGTATGCTTTTTTATTTGGTGCCATATTTGTGATGTATATTCATGCATAGCTCATATTCCTTTCATTTCAATTTGTTATTTCTTGTTGGAAACCTGAACTCTATTACCCATTGATAGGCACTAGTCTTGAAAGTTCATAGACAATCATATGCCTTCAATTTGAATACATCACTCATCATTAGTTTAGGATTAGGTTGGTATATTAGTTTAGGTTTTGCCTACATCCACAAACCATCGTTATTACCTTTTTTATATCATGTGAGATGGTGTTAAATATATTTTAAGAGGTAAATGTGCTTGTAAGAGTTTGACCCATCATTGTAGTTCATTGTTTTGCAAATGGATATACATGTGAGCTCGTGTCAAACAAATACTCAAAGGGTTGTAATGATGTGGAAGAAAGATATAAGCATGTATACAATGTTAAGGGGATTCATCTTTAGTGATTGAAATTGGTCATATTCTTGGGTGCACTTATATAATTGCTTTTCATCTACTATTAGTGAGGTCTTACATGATTGATTTTGATTTCCATGAGGGCATGGTAGTCAAACCCTAAATTCAAATTATTTCCATATAATCAAACTTGAAGGGAATGCCCCCTAGGTTCTGTAGAGCTTGAAGAAGAAGATGAAATGCTTTGTCATATGTTTTGGACTAAAACCATCCTCTCTTTTTTGATATATCATTCTAGTTGCTTAGAGCAATACATCTGTTAAATCATGAGAGTCAATATTGTAAATGGTGTTTGTAACAAAATGTCTCCATGTCTATTTGAGGACTCTCAAGAAAATCCTCTATCGCAACAATGTATTTTCTCTTACCACATTTGATGGCATGTTTCTAATGAAGATTTGATAAATGCCATAGAATGTTAATTCATTGCATGTTTTGCAATGGTCATTTCTACATTGCATATGGGTTTCTATAGTATGGGAATGTGGTGTAGGAGCACCTTCATAAATTGATGCTTCTATAGGAATTTGATTGAACTTTGATGATTAAACAATGTAATAAGATAAATTAAGTCATTTTTCCTTTTATTAAAGTCACGAAGAGAGCTCTAAGTTCAAATTTGTGTAAATGATGCAAAATTGTAAAGTTGCAAATGATGCAAACTTGGAATATGAAAGGTCATTTTGGTTCTAGGTGTTGATAAGCAATTAGAAATTAGTTGGAATGTGAGGAGTCATAATGTAATTCCTTTAAAAGGCCTTGTATCCATTTGTGAAGGTGGAGGGGAGAAGGTTGGAGAATGTGGGTTGTTACATTTTGATGTGATATCAATAAAAGATACCCTTGTTTCTGCATTTTTGAATGTTAAACTACTGTTTCAGAGATTGGTATGGATTTGTACAGATTTTATATGACCAGAATGTGCTATGGATGGAAAGAGTATTGAGTCTACTTTCTATTTCTTTTTGTTGCATCAAATTTCATTAATATTTGAATAAGTTATGCATTTTTATAGAGGGTAGGTCTGCAGAGTTTAATTTTCTGAAAATGTAGTCTGAAAATATGCATGGTACGGCCTAGTATAGCCTCACATTGATGCATATAATAGATGGATGGAAAGATATGTGTTTCTAATTTACAATTATTTTGGTTTGGTATAATGTCATTAAGTTTTGTGAGAGATATTGCAATTTTAGTGAGGGCAGGTCTGAACACTGCCTAGGGTTTGCAGTTTGGGAAAAAAATCATAACCTTCTCCCCTACCATTGGATCTTCATGAAAATTGGAGGAAAAATATGTATTAATGTTATATTCAACATGACCAAAGAAATTGGATTATTTCTTTGATTTTTTAATGTTATTGAGGATAGTTTTGGTCCTCCTACCTCTGCATCAAATTGGTATCAGAGTTAGCGAAAGCTCTGGGAGGAGATGTTATGTATTTGATTTCTGAGATGAAGAGTTGAAACAATATGTTTGGTTGGTGAACATTATTTTGTGTTGCTAAGTTGTTTGGTTGCAGATGCTTGGTCCATCTAGTTGCAAAAGGATGTTTTCTGAGGTTGTGTGTGTGGGTAGATAAGATGAGGTCTGTCATGACCATTCTCCAATAGAGATTAAGCTGGATAAGGGTGTAGAGAGAGGCCACTGAGGAGAGAGTGGTAAGGTGCATCACCAGGATCTGTTGTTGGGTGAGATGGATGGTTTGGTGAGTTGGTGTTGTGAAGCAGTAGAGAGATGGATACCTGACTGAAGAAGCACTTGATGTTGCAGCTTGAAGAGTACTCCACTAATGGGAGTAGAAGGAGCCTGAAGAAGCTCTAAAGATGATGGTAGTTCAGATTTTGTTGGTTGGTTGGTCACCTTTCTATTGATGTGAATATTTGAAGCCTGAAGCTAAAGATGAAGAGACAGACAGAGATGTAGGAAAAGGTAGTTTTGTTTTGCAGATACATTTCCAAGGGACTTGGAAATCATTGTTGGTTGGTTGTATGGTACAGGAGCACCTTCATAAATTGATGCTTCTATAGGAATTTGATTGAACTTTGATGATTAAACAATGTAATGAGATAAATTGTCATTTTTCCTTTTATTAAAGTCGCGAAGAGAGCTCTAAGTTCAAATTTGTGTAAATGATGCAAAATTGTAAAGTTACAAATGATGCAAACTTGGAATATGAAAGGTCATTTTGGTTCTAGGCGTTGATAGGAAATTACAAATTAGTTGGAATGTGAGGAGTCAAGATGTAATGCCTTTAAAAGGCCTTGTATCCATTTGTGAAGGTGGAGGGGAGAAGGTTGGAGAATGTGGGTTGTTACATTTTGATGTGATATCAATAAAAGATACCCTTGTTTCTGCATTTCTGAATGTTAAACTACTGTTTCAGAGATTGGTACGGATTTGTACAGATTTTATATGACTAGAATGTGGTATGGATGGAAAGAGTATTGAGTCTACTTTCCATTTCTTTTTGTTGCATCAAATTTCATTAAGATTTGAATAAGTTATGGCATTTTTATTGAGGGTAGGTCTGCAGAGTTTAATTTTCTAAAAATGTAGTCTGAAAATATGCATGGTACGACCTGGTACAACCTCACATTGATGCATATAATAGATGGATGGAAATATATGTATTTCTAGTTTACAATTATTTTAGTTTGGTATAATTTCATTAAGTTTTGTGACAGATATTGCAATTTTGGTGAGGGTAGGTCTGAACGCTGCCTAGGGTTTGCAGTTTTGAGAAAAAAATCATAACCTTCTCCCCTGCCATTGGATCTTCATGAAAATTGGAGGGAAAATATGTATTAATGTTCTATTCAACCTGACCAAAGAAATTGGATTATTTCTTTAATTTTTTAATGTTACTGAGGATAGTTTTGGTCCTCCTACCTCTGCATCAGAATGTATTACTATATATACTCTATTATTTTATGTCGTATCTATGATGTATGTTCATTCATAGCTCATATTCCTTTGATTTCAATTTGTTTTTTCTTTCTAGAAATGTAGACTTTGTTACCCATTAGATAGACACTGATCTTAGAAGTGCACAGTCAATCATATGCCTCCAAATGAATACATCATTTACTAGTAGTTTAGGAATAGGTTGGTAGGTTAGTTTATGTTTTGCCTACATCCATAAACCGTAATTATTACCTTTGTTATATCCTGAGTGAGTTGGTGTCAAATAGATATTTAAGAGGTTTGTACTTATAGGAGTTTGACCGATCATTACAGTCCATTATTTTACAAATTGATATATTAGGTGAGCTCATGTCAAAAAAATACTCAGAGGGATATACTAAGGTGGAAGCAAGATATAAGTGTGTATATAATGTTAAGGGGATTCATTTTTAGTGATTGAAATTGGCAATATTCTTGGGTGCAATTATATTCTTGTTTGTCATTTGCTATTAGTGAGATCTTATATGATTTCTAATGATTGCCATAAGGGCATGGTAGTCAAAGCCTTAATTAATTTTTTTTTATACACCCAAACCTCAAGGGAATGCCCCTAGATTTGTAGAGCCTAAAGAAGAAGAGGAACTTCCCTATCCTATGTGTTGGACCAAAACCACCCTCTCTTTGTTGATATACCACCCTCCCTGCTTGTGATATTTGTTTCCCCTTTGTGTCACTCTTGGTTATGATGTTAGAGGAGAGGGCCTACATTTTTAGGACCCAACAAAATGACAACTCCACTAGGGAAATTTTAGAACTCAGTCTTAACCTGGGTTACAACAAATTAGAGACTCTACTGGTATGAATACCCATAAATATATCAATCTTGGTGGTTCTATCCACTCCAAGGATCTCCTCATTCAGTGAGGTGGCAACTCTACAAAATTATTCTATGTTTCCACTATTGTTGATGCTTTCTAGTGGTGCAAAAAGTTTCATTCATCCCAATGTAGAAGCAAGTTAATGGTACTTAAAGTTGTTTCTTCTCTCCTTGCTTCAAGCAAGATTTTTTGTGCAAGAGCATGCAATCTTGTTTCAACATGATGTTTGTTTTATAATCATGGATCATTGGCCTAAAGAGGATTTAAAATCAAAGCATTCATTTGATTCATGTACTAGATCAGAAGGCCATGTATCTATGCTTATGAATATGATCCTGAATATTATAGTGATACCTCATTAGAATGCACAAATGATTGTGCATGTAAATTTCAATATGATGTACCAATTATGCATTCTCGTTATCCATATGAATAAGACATTTTTGACTTGGTGAGACACATAAACATGCTTTATTTAGGTACCAAACAATCCCATAGTCAATATGCATCTACAAGTGCACAAGAGGTCACAACAATAGTTTTTGATGATGAACTAGATGATTTTATTGCTAATTTCAATGAGTTAGATACACATGTCTATGACCCTAACTTCCTTGCACAATATTTGGAAAGCCTTAGGAGGCAGGATGGTGAATTTGTTTCACACTTTCATGATAGGTTTTTTTCTACAATCAATAACCTCCCATATGAATATAGACCTGATGAAAGTACATGCATAAACTTGTATTGTGAGACCTTCTGCCCTCATGCAGGTTGACTTTTGCTTGAATATAAATCAATAAGTATAAACTTAGAGGAATTTCATTTGGCCAACACTGCTCAGTCAACACTTGGCATTACTTTTCCATCTCCCAATGCTGAAGGGGATATGCATACGGCTCTTGTTGTTCAGACTTGTGGGTCAAATCATGATAATGGTGGTATGGATACAACATTGGATCTCTTTGACAATGTGGTTAGAAGGATTGAAATTGATGATAGTGCATCCTTGTATGACAGTAATGTAGATGATGAGGCCAACCTTTGCACTAATCTTTACTTTGATGGGTTAGTTCATCATATTTTAAATGATGGTTGTTTATTGGATGTGCTCCCATTCTTTCTCCCTCTTGACAATGGTCTTGATGTTGTTGAGGTAAGTAGGGAAAAAGAAGTAAAGAATTTTTGTTATTCTCTAGATGTGATTCCTTACTTTTTTGAGGATGATACCCACACCTTCCTTGTTGTAAATGAGAAAAAAGAATGTGAAGGTGTGCATGTTCATGTTGTTGTTCCAAGGCATGAAGCCTTGAATGTTGATGAATTTTTAGAGTATCATTTGGAAAAGTTATCTTCTATTGATGTGGACTACATTGAGGACACCTTTCTAGGCTCATTGGTTGAGGGTAAGTGCAAGAAGTTGGGTCCACTTTTAGTGGAACACTCAGGGCAAAATATTTTTAAAAGGGATGGATTTTGGCAGTATGGCTCATAATTGTTTTTTAGAATTTTTGCATGAAATTAAAACCCATTTTAGCTGAAAATGTCTAGTTTTAAAACATGTATTTTTTTAGTGTTGAACATATTTTTCTATTTATTATTTATTTAAAGAAAAGATTCAAAATTTTGGAAGGAATGGACTTTGGCAATATGGCTGATGACTTTTAAAATAAAAATAGATGAAATTAAAATCCATTATAGATGACAATATCTAGTTTTCAAATATGTAATTTTTTAAAGTTTTGAACATATTTTTCTATTAATTAATTATTTCTTAAACAAAAACTGTCATAAACTTGAATTAACATATATTACTATCTTTTTAATAACTTTTGATTCTAAAACTTAAAAAAAAAAAAAATTGTCTGACCAATCTAGATATCATTCTATACATAATGAAATAAAGTTTCATTTTATGATTAGTTTACCTCAAGTTATGTTGGATGTAGATGAGGGGTTTTAAAAAACACAAATTGGGGCTAGTAAAAAATTAATTAAAAAATTTATTTACCAAAAAATTACAAAAAAATGTTTTGACAAAACTTTGACATCATATTCATCATTCCATAAAAGCAATTAGAAAAATTATTTCATTTAGGTCAAATTATGTTGGCCATACACATGCATGTTTTGGTCCAAAACATACAACTTTTAAAAAGCCACTTTTTGTACATTTAGGTATACAAAACCAAAAATTTTCATCTGGGTACTAAAATAAATTACATATTTGAAAGCTAGAAACAAAAGCCTACATTTCATGTTTTACATCATATTAATATTTTACATGTAAGTGCTTCAACTTTTTACTCCAACTATGTCAAACTTTGATTTTCAAGAAAAAATATTTCCACTTTTTGGCCAAAAAGTGGACCTAACTTCTTGCACTTACCCTTGAACAACTTGATACCGGTGTTATGTGTTCTTATAATGATTAGATTTATTTTTGTTGGATGGAAAAGGGAAAGATCAGATCATTGATCAATTTCTTGACAACAGTCTATTTATAGTAGGTTGCAATGAAATATGTTAAACAAAGAGGCAATTTGAAGATGGTGAGTCTTTACTTAAAGTGCCTCAAATATCCAAATTACATGTTGAAGGGGCTGAATTAGATTTGAATCAAGTTTTTGATTCAATAATGGAAGAATATATCAACATATGTGGTGCAACTGGGTTACAAGAACTTGAACAATTAGATGACATAGCCTAGCTTGAGGCTACATTTGAGTTGGATCCACTTCATCTTGGTTTACAACAGGATGTTTTTGTTCATGTTGATTTATGTGTGGATCTAGATATACATCATGCTACCTAGGAACTCAAGGGATAAATTTTCTATGTGGGCTAGTATGATGGTAATTCTTATTTTTGTGGTTGCCCTATCATGATGGCAATTACCTCTTCTTCCAGCATGATGACTTGAAAAACTATAGTTTTCTTGCACATGCTAGGAAGAGGTCTCTTTTGTTGCCATTTGGAGATGGAAGAAACATCAATATGAGGATTCTTAGCTTCTTCAAGTTGGTCTTTGATAGAGGCAAATGGTTCTTGATAGTTCATACATGGTCTTGTGCCATGGAATTTCTTTACAAGACCTGACCTACAAGTATGATAAATTTTGTTGGTAGTCATCATTGCTTTTAGCCATCATGTCCATGACTATAGTTCTTGTCTTGTATATATCTTCTTTTTTGTTCTACCTTGTGCACATGTTCCTTGTGTTCTTTATCTTCCCTCCAGTCCTATTGTTTCTTCTATTTTGGTCTACTCCCGAAGATCTTCTAGATTCTAATTTTGCTATGTTCAACACACATCCCCAACTAGAAACTCTATTAGTGCCTAGATTTTCCACACATATTTGTGCCCAAAATCCTTAAAATCCCAAAGTGTGGCCCTTCCTTATGCTTTTCCTTGGCCTACTTTGACCCATTATTGATAACCAATCTAAGATATCCTAAAAGGGTTTCTAAGTGTATCAAGATGTAAGTAGAAATCCATACAAATCTAAGTCTAAGAGGTTTTTGGCATTTTCCTTAAGTTTTGTGCCTTTGTCATCTTTTTAGAGTTTCAAGGTCACCCATGCTTGCATGCCATCCTTATTGGCTCCGAAACTCTACCTTGGTTCCTTGTTTATTTCCCTAAGTCTTTTAGGATTGAGGTGTTGGGAGGTAATTTTTCTCATGTTCAAAAATGGAAGGATGTTTGGCGAAGGCCTAATTCGTCAAGGACTGATGAATTTGTCTTCCATTTGTTGCACACTTTGTTTTCCTTCGAACTTTGAACTTTAGACTTTGGGGATTCTCTTTCTCCCATTCAAAAATAGAAAGATGTTTAGCAAAGGACTAGATTTCTAAATCCTGATGAAGCTTGACTTACCTTTGTATTTCATTGAGGTTGTGGGGAGTCTCATTCTCTCTATCATAATGAAGATAATTGGTGATGGCCTAATTACCAAAGCCCGACAACTCGATCTTCCAGATTGGGGCACCCTATGTTTTTTTGAATGTTTCAGCAGTCCTATACTCCTGATAAAGAAGAAAAACATTTGGTGAAGGCCTGATGCATTAGGGCTTGACAAATTTGCTTTCATGGTGAATTGGTTTCTCAACACACAACAAGACACTCTAGTGACTCTCTGCACTACCATTAATGATTATTTCAAAGCCTGATAGGATGGTAGGTGAACACCAACTACCATCTATTCATGTGTATCATCTAGGCCATTCATTTTTGTGGGATTTTTGCATATGCAAGTGATCATTCAATGCAGATTTGGGTGCAACATTTCAAGGTTATTAAAACAAAATTTGCATTTATTTTGATGGGTTGGCTATATGTTGAGGATAATATAGAGTTTCAAATCATTCCAAGTCCATCCTAGCTGGATAAATACGTCTGTTAAATCATAGGGGTCAATATTATAAATGGTGTCTATAATGGAACATCTACATGTCTATTTGTAGACTCTTAGGAAATCCTTTGTTGCGGTAGTGTATTTTCTCTTGCAACTTTTGGTGGCATATTTGTAATGTAAATTTGATAAATGTCACAATATTTTAATTCATTGCATGTTTTGTAATGGTCATTTCTACATTGCATATGGGTGTCTACAATATGGGAATGGATTACTATATATGCTCTATTATTTGGTGCCATATCTATGATGTATGTTCATCCATAGCTCATATTCCTTCGATTTCAATTTTTTGTTTCTTGTTGGAAACCTAGACTTTGTTACCAATTGGATAGGCACCAATGTTGGAAGTTCACAGTCAATCATATGTCTTCAAATGAATACATCATTCATGAGTAGTTTAGGATTAGGTTGGTAGATTAGTTTAGGATTTTCCTACATCCACAAACCATCATTATTAACTTTTTTATATCCTACATGAGCTAGTGTCAAATAGATCTTTAAGAGGTTTGTGTTTGTAGGAGTTTGACCTTCATCATATTTAATAATTTCATTTAATTCATCACACTGGAAGATATGCATAATTAAGTTGTGAAAATGAACCTTCATCATATTTAACAACTTCATTTAATTCAACACACTTGAAGATATGCATAAATATTATTTAGGCATTAGTAATATGATAATTATATGTTTAATTAAATACAAATGGTAGTGGTGATTAAGGTAATCCTTTCACTTAAAGTATCACATGGATGTTATAAATAAGATAGGCCTATAGATGCAATAATATTAAATGTGCATGTATAATCTAATTACTATATTCTTGCTGGCTCTTATTCAATATAAAGAAAATAATTTAAATTAATTAGGCCACAAATGACAATATGAAGAGGGACCACATCACATGCTTGGCCAACCATTTATAATCTTGCTATGTACCTCCTCTCTTCATTTTGTGCGAATCTCATTAATGTTCTACAAATCTTAGCCTTTGAGATCATGGAGTCTCTCTTCTTCTTGCATGCTCTTTGTAGAGAAATGGATTTTTGTGGACCCATCTAGCAAAGGGACTTAAAAATTATCTTTAATTCTCCCTTACAAAAGACTATTTTCAACAAAATTAGGTCTGCACTAGGATCGATTTACACTAGTCAAAATTAACCCTGAGCCACCTAAGATTAACTCATAAAGACTTTACAACTTACAAGATAATTATCATAGGAAAAACATTACTTTTTGTACTATGATGAATTAATTCAACACATCTCCAAATATCCCTTTCCAGTATCAAATTGTGAGCTACATATACCTATCTTATATATTTAATTTTAAAAGCAATATTTTAATTTATCATTTCAACTCTTTATCCAAATTATGTCTAGGATAAGGTGGTTTCAAAGGGACCATACACCCTCTATAGTGCCAAAATTATAGAGAAAACACAACCAACCAATTGTAATGAGAACCATAGAGAGCTACCAAGTAGCAAAATAGAAACAAAAATAGCCACTAAAAATAATAGCAAGACACAAAAGAGAACCAGACCAACTAGGAACCAAACAACCTAAAGTTTTTGAATCACTTCCATTACTTCTAGCTCCATAGTGAGGAAGCCTTCCTTGAAGCTGTCACCAACTCTTCCATGGAAACCTTTGTTGGTGTTGCCACATGGTGTTGTATCTTTTTGCATTTTGCATCACAAGACCTCTATCCTTGGTCCCCTATTTTGAACCTTCGACATTCCAATTATTTACCTAACATAATTTTAGTTCCTTAAATCTACCCTCAATTATAAATAACTTGGCATTCAATTTATCCTTCTCAATGTTAAGGTTAAGGATTTTGTACCTGGTATTCCAATACTTGAGGGCTAATTTTTCCTCCTCCTCTAGAATTGTGATTTTCCCTTCATAATTTTGTGCCAAAGTAGATATTATAATATTCAAACTTACTTAATCTCCATGAAGAACCATTTCAAAAGATGATTGTGTATCTTGGTTTCATACACTAGCCTTGCCAATTGGTCCACCAACTAGTTAATAACATTGATAGCTCCCTCTTAGGTTGGTTTCATTGCACGAGTTTACCTAATTTTCTCCATAAGGGTGGGAACACAAAGTAGGGATATTAGGGAAGTCAGCCCCAACCACTAGCTCCACCCCTCTTTAGCCTTTC